>JARFIW010001182.1:0-1200000 GCA_036346225.1 Platerodrilus igneus
TACTCCCCGATGCCTTTCTGTGGCGCATCACAAGTAAACCGCACCGGTATATCTGGCTTAAAATGAATCAGGACATTGTCTGATGCAATGGCTTTCGCAGCTTCGCGACCACAAATTCTTTCTCTTTTTAGTAAATTATACAGTGGTGCTAACATGTCTGCTAAATTTTTATAAATTTTCCATAATAATTTATCATGCCTACAAAACTTTTACTTCTTTAATAGTACTCGGTCTTATGACTTTTAAAATTGCTTTAACTTTTCACTATCTTTTCTAAACCCTCTTCAGCTACCACATAACCCAGATATTTAATTTCTTTTTCCAAAAACTTACACTTGCTCTTTTGTAAAGTTAATCCCGCTTCCGTTAGCCGGTTGAAAACGGTTTCTAAATTATTTAAATGTTCCTGCAGGTCATTCCCAGTAACTACAATGTCATCCAAAAAATTGATGGTGCCTTTTGCACCTTGTAAAACTTTTTCTATCGTACGCTGAAAAACAGTACACAGCGTACTTAAATTGATACAAACATGATGGCATTCTCTGGGGTAAAAGATTCCGGAGTTAAAATAGTCCCCCATTCGGATCTCCGGGAGGGGACTACTTCGGAGGATGCGATCGGAAAGTTAAAAATAAGAGTAGGGAACATTCTGCGAGTCGGAGCGTGGAATGTTAGAAGTATGAAGCAAGTAGGTAAGCTAGAGAACCTAAAAATCGAAATGAATAGGTTATCACTAGACATAGTAGGGATCAGCGAAGTTCGGTGGCCAGAGGCAGGGGATTTTTGGAGTGGAGACTTCAGGGTAATTCATACAGGAGCAGAGGAAGGAAATTTGGGTGTGGGGATAGTAATGCGGAAAAAGATAGGATACTGTGTAGAAAATTACTTACAAAAGAACGAAGGAGTACTCATGGTTAGATTAGAATCTAAACCGGTAAACACAGTAATAATACAAGTATACATGCCCACCTCTAGCTACAGTGACGAAGAGGTAGAAGCCATCTACAAAGATATCGAAGACATATTAAGATACGTAAAGGACATGAAAATTTAATAATTACGGGGATTTTAATGCCGTGGTAGGTGAGGGTAGGGAAGGAGCGGTAGTAGGTTTATTTGGTTTAGGCACGAGAAACGACAGGGGAAATAGGCTGGTAGAATTTTGCGACAAGAACAATTTAATCATCACAAACACATTATTTCAACATCATGCTAGAAGACGATATACGTGGAAGATGCCAGGAGATATAGGAAGATATCAAATAGATTACATTCTTGTTAGACAACGGTTTAGGAATCAAGTAAAAGACTGTAGAAGCTACCCAGAAGCAGATATAGATACGGACCACAACATCGTAATTATGAAGGCCGCACTTAAATTTAAAAATCTGAAAAAAAGGAACGGAAAAAGGCACTTGGACTTAGAGAAACTAAAAGATAAAGATATTCAAGTAAGATTCGAAAAAAAGTCAAATGAATTGCTGAATGATATCGGGAAAATATCTGAAACTAAGGAAGTAGAAATAGAATGGAATAAAATTAAATCCAGCCTAGACATGGCGGCCAGAGATATTCTGGGGTATACACAAAAGAAAATAAGAAACCATGGATAACAAAGGATATCGTGAATTTAATAGAAGAAAGACGAAAATACAAAAATAAATCAGACGAAACAGGAAAACAAAGATACAAAGCCATAAAATGGGAAATTATTCGAAAATGCAGGAAAGCTAAAGAACAATGGATTGATGAAAAGTGCAAAGAGGTACAAACTAAGATGGAAATAGGAAAGACAGACGAAGCATACAAATTAATTAGAATGAATTTTAGGGATATAAAACCGTATAGTAAAAATATAAGGGACGCACAAGGAAACGTCATTATAGAAAACGTAGAAAAGTGAGTAGATGGCAAGAATATATAGAGAATTTATATGCAGGAGAGGAACTAACTGCATTAGAACAGGAATCAGACATTGAAAATGATGACTTGGGATATCCTATACTTCGAGACGAGTTTGAATTAGCATTAAAGAGTCTGAAAAATGGTAAGGCGCCGGATACAGATAAGGTGCAAGCAGAAACTCTAAAGTCCGCTGGACAAGCAGTAACAGAACGTCTCTTCCAACTTGTAAGCTATATGTATGAGACAGGCGAGATACCCAAAGATTTCAAACGTAGCATCATAGTAACTATACCAAAAAAGAAAGGCGCGGATAGATGTGAAAATTTTCGAACAATAAGTTTGACAGCACACGTGTCAAAAATATTAACTAGAATTGTGCAAAGACGAATGGAAAAACGAGCTGAAGAAATACTAGGAGAAGACCAATTTGGGTTTAGGCGAAACAGGGGAACGCGGAGGCTATTTTAGCTCTGAGAGTGATAATGGAGAAAACAATAGAAAAAGGGAAAGCATGTATATAGGGTTTGTAGATCTGGAAAAAGCATTCGACAATGTAAATTGGAAAAAATGTTTGAAATACTCAAAAGATTGGAATGAGTTATAGGGATAGACGAATAGTACATAGCTTATACAAAGAGCAAACAGCAGTAATAGAATTAGAGCAGGAACGTAGAGAAGTAAACATTAGGAAAGGGGTGAGACAGGGATGTGCCCTATCCCCATTGATCTTTAACTTGTACATAGAAGAGGCAATGAATACTGTCAAATGCAGGAAGACATTTGGAATTACTATGCAGGGACAAAAATTGATATGCTTAGATTTGCAGATGATATAGCGGTATTAGCGTCTAGCAAGGAAGAGTTAGAAGCTGCTCTTAATGAAATGGAAACGGTTCTGACAGAGAGATATGGTATGAAAATTAACAAAACTAAAACTAAAGTTCTAGTTTGCAAAGGTGGGGAAAATAAATCAAAAACAAGAATACAAGTATCTAACACGAACTTACAAGAGGTTAAGGATTTCTGCTACCTAGGAAGCCAAATAACGCAAGATGGGAAAAGCACAAAGATATAAAACAAAGATTAGCACAAGGTCGTGCTACATTTAACAAGAAAAAGCAACTACTGTGCTCAAAGACCACAAACATAGAAACAAGGAAAAGATTGCTTAAAACATATGTGTGGAGCACAGCACTGTACGGCTGTGAAGCCTGGACAATAGGAGAAGCGGACAAGAAAAAGGTAGAAGCCTTTGAAATGTGGTGCTACAGGCGTATGATGAAGATATCATGGACAGACAAAGTTAAGAACGAAGAGGTACTAAAAATGGTAGGGGAAGAAAGAAATATGTGGAAAACGGTAAAAAATAGGAGAGATAGGATGATAGGCCACATACTACGGCATGAGGGAATAGTGCGGAATATATTAGAAGCAGAGATAGGAAAAAAGAAGAAGAGGCAGACCTAGATTAGACTACTGCACACAGATAGTAAAAGATGTAGGCTGTAGAAGTTTCAGGGAGATGTGAGGCTAGCCCAGAATAGAAATCAATGGAGGTACGCATCCAACCAATCCCAAGATGGGTAAACTAATGACGAAAAGATAACTGTGCTTAAACATCATGATTATTATAAGTAACTACAAGAATTGGTTGGGCAATATTCTCGAATAATGTTAAGTGTGTGAAAGGATTTACTGGAAAACCATTATATCGGCAAATGTCTAAGTGTTGGGGGATCTTGGTAGCCACAGGTTGCTTAACCTCCTTCACTGAATCTCGGTAAAATAGGGTATAAAATTAGAAAACAATAGAAAGGAACGAGCTGAATACACATGCTGTGTGAGAATTTTAGGGAACTAGGTAGGCTAGCTCAGAATATAAATAAGTGCAGGTGCGTGTCCAACCAGTTTTGAGACGGAAAACCTAATGACGAAAAAATAAGCGCAGATAAATCTGATGATTAGTATAAACAACTAGTTGTTGGTTGCGAAATACCTGCAACTAATGTTGACTGTGCGAAAAGATAAATTGGAAAATATATTAAATCGCCAAATGGTTAAGTGTTGGGGGAACTTGGCAGCCACAGGCTGCTTACCTCCCTTCACAACCATTGAAGGTAGGAGAAATAGGGCATGTAACTGTAAAACAATAGAAAGTGATCGAACTGCATCTAACAAGAAAGAACGGCGCCTATGAGGAAAGACAACAAACATAGAATAAGAAGAAAATTGTTGAAATCATATGTGTGGAGCACAGCACAGTATGCCTAGGAAATACGGGCAGTCTGAAACGCAGACAGAAAAACGGTAGCAGCCTTTTGAAATGCTGTGCTTCAGATGTATGAGGACGATAGCATGGACAGACAAAGATAATAACAAATAAGTTACAGAAATAGTAGGGGAACAAGGATATCTGGGGAAAAGAGAAATAGTAGGGCGGAATACGTTATAAGGCATTTTGGGGAATAGTATGTGATATATTACAAGCAGAGATAGGAAAAAGAGGTAGATGTAGACCTAGATCAGACAGTTATAGATGCAAACTGTGCATATTTCAGGGAAATCTGTAGGTTAGTTCAGAATAGGGAACAATGATGGTACGCGTCTAACCAGTTCTAGGACTGAAGACCTAATGATGATGATGACGCTGAAAAATAGCACAGGCCGGTTTAGTACCATAAGGCAAACGTTTTACTGTATATATTTCCTTATGAGTACTCCAAGCTAACATTTTTCCTGTTTGCTCTGTCACGCATAACTGGTTATATGCTTGACTTAAATCTAATTTAGAAAAATACTTTCCCCTTGTAATGCCACAAAAGTTCCTCTACTTTCTAGGAAATTTTAACCTTAAGAAAGGGTTAACGTGAATAACGCCTAGACCATTCCCACTTTTTTAATAATTATGGGTCCCCACTACATTTTCTTTTTTGCACCGCCTTTTCTGTTTTTAATTCTGCTTAAAACTTTAAAAGAAAAATATTTCCTTTAGAAAAGGTTTTACTTTTCCTTTACCCAATTATTTCTCTCGAAGTAATTGATTTCTAAAAACCATGTAATTTTTAAACGTAACCTTTGTGGTTCCATTCACATTTCTTTTTAAATCTTGTCCCTAATTTCCTATTTTCCCTCTTTCCTAAAGGCTGGTTTGGTTTTTAAAAATGTTAACATTTTTTTTTTAAATTGGACTTGAACCAAATTATTCTAAAATTTTCCTTATAATTTAAAATAGTATAATGGTTCTATTAATTTAAAAATTTTGTTTACAACTTAGACAAAATAAACCTATATCATTTCCTTTCAACAAAACTTTTTTTGATTTCACCAAATGGTTCTAGTATTTGAAAATTAATTTAAAATGAACTAACCCTTTACCTAACTTAATTTCTCTTTCCTTTAGTTTTCAAATTAGTAATGTCAGTTTTGTTAAATTTTGAATTTTTGAAGCATTCAAAACTGAGGTTTTCCCATCAAAACATTAAATATCCTTCCTTACTTTTTTTTCCATAATTCTTGAAAATAGTTATATTTTATCCTTCTTTTCCTTTAAAATTTTATTTCTTTGTTTCAACCAGAAGCATTTTTTTAAAGCTACAACTATGTTTTAATTTTCATTTCTTTCGAAAAGGGTTAAAACGGCCCTTTTCAACCCTTTAAAATTTGTCTTTTTAAATCTTTGGCAAAATTTGAATATTGTGTTTTATCTTCCTCCTTTAAATTTTTATTTTTGCCGAACAAGAACCACCCTTTAAAACAATCACCGGTGAAAAACGTTCTGTTCCGCAAAACCTTTAGCTTTTACTGCGGGTAAATTGTCCCCTTTTAAAATTTTATCCATTTGCCCAAATTGATTAATCTGGTCCTTTATCTTCATACTTTTCCCTTAAAATATTTCCAGGTCGCCCACTTTGAATTCCAACGCCTTAATTCCAGTTCCTTTAAAATTCTGAAATTAATTAATTGGAACTTCGGGTAATGTAATGAAATTTTCCCTAAAAAATTTAAACGCATTGGCCTTTTGGATATTAATTTTACCTTCCCACTTTTGTAATTTTTCCCAATATGCCGGATGGCCTTGAATCTCAAGCGCTTTATTATCCCTCCCATTCAATTAACTGAATTTAAAAATGTTACCCTGTCAGTTATTGCTAATTGGAATATTTCACCTAAATTAAATTTATGCATCTGGTTTTTAAACTTCAATTATGAATTATTAAAGGTATGGGTTTCTTAATTAATTACCAGCATTTTATTTGGTTAAAATTACCATTCAATACATTTAATTGTAAAAAAATGTTTCTTTTTATGTTTTGTTAATTTTTATTTTATCTTGGAAATTTTTAATAATTCTTTTTAAATAGCTTTTGGTTAAAACCTTAAAATTAATGAATAAATTTTTTAAATAAGTCTTAATCTATTTTTCATTTCATTTTATATTAAATTTACGATGGAACAAATTGTAGGTAATTGATTGTTTCTAAAAAATATGATTTTAATTTTATTTTATACTTGATTTACTTTTAAAGCTTGTAACTTTTATTGTAAAGTTATTTTTATAATTGGTGCCTTATCGTTATTTTGGCAAATTTTTAAAATTTTAAAACCTATTAAATTTGCAGAAATTGGGTGTTCCTTCAAAGGATATGTATTATTTTAATTTTTAAAATAAAATTGAAGTTCTACTATAAACGGAATAGAATGATAAATAAGAAAACCTCCTGAAAAGGGAATTGTGGTTAGGTTATTTGAAAAACAATTTTTAATGATTTTTTCCAAAAATTCATTTCAGACCAAGGTTTTTCAAAAATTGTTGTTTTTTGTCAAAATGAATGAGAAAGTAAAAAAATTATTATAGAAAATAAAAATCTTCTTTAACAGCATTAGTGTGTTAAAATTAAAATTCCATATACTTTCCCTAGAATTTCCAAATACTTAACATGGAAGTTTTTTCAGAAAAATTAATGATTTATATTTTAAAAATGAGATGTAGAAATAACAATTTAAAAAACCAAATACTTCCACATTTCCTAAAAGGGAAAAGTTACGTCAAATTCAAAAGTAAAGAATCTCCAAACCATATTTATTATCTAAAACTTTTTGGAAATTTGGTGGCATTTAAAAAAATTAAGGATTATAAAAAATTAGAATCAAGTTCAACTAATATTACACCTTTGTGAAAATTTAAATTTAATTGTCGCAAAATTTAGAAGGAAAATTCGTATTTAAAGTAAATCTTAAAAATTAAATATCAAAAAATCTTTGATTCGGAAAAATGGAAAAATCTAAACGCTTGTAAATCACAACCCAACAAGACAAAGCCACCAAACCACCGAAATGAATTATTAACCAAAAATTTTTGAAAATCTAAAATTTTCCGAATCTTGAAATTTTGAAAATCGGGTTGAAAAAACAAAATCCAAACGTAATGTTAGATCAAAATTTCTTGTCTTGTATTTTCGCCCAGGGAAAAACCGAAAGCATTTGCCTTCAAATACAACAAAGGTGAAACTTTAGAATACCAAGGTTGAAAATTTGAATTTGGGGTTGCGGTTGAAAAATTTTAAAGACTATTTGTTTAGTTTTAGAATGAAATTTTGGTTTAAGCTTGGTTGTAAAAATTTCAAAAAGGGTCATGTTTTAGGTTGACCATTAAAAGATGGAACAAATTGCCTAATTTTTTGGAAAATGTTGCCATAAACTTAAAGTTAAATTTAATGTTTTGAATTTAGATATGGGTAAATTTATTCAGGATAAAAATATTGGTTAAAATTGTAAAGTTTCAAGAGAAATCCTTTGTTTATTTTAGAGCTTACAATAAAAGCACCCTAATTTTTAAAAATATTTCATGGAATATAAACTAATATGTTTGGCATTTCAGTAAGGATAAATTTCCAACCCAGCACCAAATAAGTGACATATAAACCCGCTTTCAAAAGAAAAATAAATTTCTATAATATTTCACTTTGGCTCGGGATAAATTTAATTAATTTTTTTACCAGGAAGATTTCGCAAGTGAATATTGAAAAATTTAATAAATTTGAATTTTTGCAACCGCTTCATTAACCTACAAAGAAATATATTCAGAACCTTTAAAAGAATTTTAAAAAATTGCATTCAAAATAATGAATAATCTGCTGGCCGGATGATAAAATCAATTTTTTCAAGTTGGCAAATATTATTAAGAATTTTTTTGGGAAATTTAAAACAGTTTTGTTATTTAACTCTCAATTAAAAGATTTTGGAAAATTTTTTAGCATACAAAAAGTGGAAATTCAATTAATCCAACACCATTAATTTCAAAGGGCGTTTAAGTTTTTTCAAAAATTTAATATAAATGCAAATTTCAAAGTTTTGTTGTTAAAAATTAAAAGACTGGAAAATTTGAAGAGGTGAATTACCATTTCCTTTGATTTTCCTTGTTACATGCGCACCCGAAAAAATATTTAAAAATTATTTTATTTTAGCGAAAAGAAGTGTTTTCACCTAATTGATTTTTGAACAATGTTTAGAGGTTTGACAATCATAATTTTAAGGCTTGACCATGAAAGAGTGGCAACTTTAAGCCCACTTAATTTTTGTTACATAAATAGTTTGGAAAATCTTTTAAATTTGAAATTTCAAGCAAAAATTTTAATGTTTGAACATTAATGTTCTTTAATTGGTTAGGATGTTTTCCTGAAATTAGTATAAATTAGTTTAAGAATGCGAATTTTCAACTTAAATTTTCAAATAAATTTCTTTTGTAGAAAAAAAAATTGAATTTTTCAATTTGAGGAGTTGTTCACTTTTAAAAATATTTTTTAATATTTGAAAATATTATTTAACTTATTTGAAATGAAGTCCTAATTATGTTCATTGAATGAAAGGATGCATATTTTAACCCTTTTTAATGAAATCTAAAAAGATTAAAATTTGTTAAATTTTAATTGGTATTTCAAAATAACTTAAAAAATTGGTACACTATTCGAGATTTTATTTTTTTGATTGAAAAAAAAACAATAGGTAATTTAATAAACTGTCTTTTTTTAGTTCTTTTGAATTTAAGTTACCTTTAGGAAAAATTTGAGTTTTAAGAATATTATGGAATCCAAACCATTTTTTAACAAATTTTGGTTTGGATATGCAGAAATTAATTTTGATATACAAAAATGCTATTTATTTATTTTTTGGTCGGCCACATCTTTCAGCCCAGGGAATATTTCCAAATTTTGGTTCAGAGGAATTAATTGAATGAATTATTTTTTTATTCATTTTTTGTGTTATAAAATAAAACGAGTTAAATAATCCTGATGTATTTGAGGCTTTTCCAACCCTAAATATTTTAATTTGAAATGGAATTTGCTTTAAAAAATGATTTTCCTAATTTTTTTAAAAGAAAAAGCATTTAATTTTTCAAAATTGATAAAATTAATTTTTTTGTCCTTATAATTGAAATGAATGTTGTGGACTTTTTCACAATATTTGAAATTTTTTAAGATTCGAAATTTAAATGTAATTTCTAACTTTCAAAGATTAAGAAAATATTTATTAAAAAAATTAAAAAATGTTTTTTTTTGCCAATTAAGGCAATAAAAAACCCAATTTTTTTTAATCCCAATAAGGGATTTTCCTTTTAAAATGAAAATATTTTTGATAAGTTTAAAGAACGAACTTTCAAACCTTTTGAAAATTTTAAACAAAAAAAGAAACTTTTTTTATTAAAAATAAAGCAATAACCAAAAACCAAAATTGGTTTTAAGTTTTGGAAAGAATTTTTTATTAAAGAAATTATAGGTTGATATTTTATTTTTTATTAAACTTGAAAATGGGCCACAAAATTTCAAAATTTTCTTTTTAATAATTTATGGAGGAAAAAACCCAAAACCCTCAATCGATATTGTTTTGGCCGAATATTGAAATCACCCTTTGGCTGTTTTTATTTTAATTAAAATAGAATGAAGTTTACCCATTTTATTTTCGTTAAATTTGATGAATTGCCCGTTTGTTTAAAATAATTTGGACTTTCATTGTTGGTGCATTGATTAGCCCTGTGTATCTCCTTAAGGATCCAGTTTTGTAAATCAAATTTGTTTTAAATATCTTTATTACTTGTTCCTTTTGTTTTCTTCCTAAAGTATCTCCCTAAGCTTCCCAATTCCTTGATAAACTATTAAAATTTTTTGATACAATCCCTTTATTTTTAAACCTTGGGTCCTTCTAATTTCTTACTTTTTCTTCCTTAATACTGGATCCAACACCATCTTATTGTACAATTCCTTTTACTTTAACCTTCGGAATTTCTAATTTTTTTTCTTTTACATCATTTATAAAACAAACCCATCGTTGTACCTAATTAAGCTTTACCTATCAAACCGGTTTTTGTCTACATTTTTCTTCTTCTTTAACTCCCCTTTATAAAAAACCATTTCTTTCCCACTTTGTTATATACCTTTTGGTCCTTCGTTTTTTTCAGACTGTTCCTTCCCAAAAAACCTCCTTGGATGGATATTCCTCTTTGTTGTTTTTATAGGTCTTAAAAATAATTTTAATGGTAATTCCAATACCTTTATGGTAAACCATATATTGGGTTTAATACTTTTAATACTTAAAAATTATTATTTGAATATGTGGGAATTTTAATACTTTAGATAATTTTTTAAATGATTAAATTAGTTCTAACAAATTTTTGGAAATTATTAGTTTAAAAGTAAGATTTTTACTGTAGATAATATTATTTAATGAAATAAATATTAATAATTTTAATAAAAATAAATGTTTAAAGTAAATTTGAATGAAGAATTTTTAAATAAAATAAACTATTTTTTATTTATTAAAAAGTTTTAAGGATTTTTAAAACTTGTGGCAATTTTTATTATAACTATTTGAAAATTTTAAAATAAAGGTTCCCAGCAAATTTTTTTAAGCCCCTTTAATGTTCAATCTTCAATATGAAAATTTCTTGAAGGTTTTATATGAGAAACTCTTTTTAAGCAATGTTAATCCAAGTGATTACATGCGTTTGGAATGAGTTTTAACAAAAATCCATTTAAAGTATTGAAGCGATCATAACTATTACCTCACCTTTTTTGAACAAATAATTGTATATAAACACCATCTACTAGCCTCATTTCTTTCATTTTAATAAAATATTAATGAAAAAAAATTCGATTTGTTAATTTCAAAAACCAATCATCTTATATGAGTCTTTTAACTACTCCACCACCACACGATACATGAACTTCACTTTCCGCTCTCAGAATAAGTACTATTTCATTGATGTGCTTATTAAAACAAATGGTAAGCATCAGATAATGCGCCCTGTATGTCTGGTACTTAATACTTGTAATGTATGGATTACTTAATAATTGAGGTACTTTCTGTGGTTTTTTGACAACTACTTTTAATTAGGGTTGCTTGATACAAAATACTAAAAACTTGAAGAATTAAAGTTTTATGTTGAATGAGTCATTTGAAGAACTCCATACATCACAATATTTTTCCTATGAGATTTAATTTATCTAATAAACAATATAGTATGTGATCCTCATGCTCTATTTATTATTATTCAGTAAATATACAAATTAAATAAAGGAATTAGAAGAAAATTGAAGTCATGTTTACAAAGAATTAATTCAAACTTTGCCCCAAAATCACCACTAAGAACATGGCCGATTTCTGCCAAGGTTACTGATGTGACGTCGTAGGGTTAACGTTATTTACATTACTAGCTTTTCTTTCAGGTTTATAGAGATCCGAAACTTAATGATCTGGGAAGAGCTCTCCAAAAAACACGCATTTAAGAATTACGGACTTATCATCCGTAGCAACACATAACCTCAAATTAGTAGTATGTACGCTTTACGTTTTTATATATGTCTTATTATCCAACATCCTGACATCGGGCTTCGCGCCTCAGCTAATATTCTGGTGCTAAGGGGGGGGAAAACGTAATTTTAGGGCTCAGGGCTTGGCGCTCTAATTGAAGGAACATTAGCTTTAAAGCCCTGGGCTGTTCGGGTTTTTTTTTAAAGGAAAACCCTTTTAAAATTTTTTTTTTGGAAAGGGGGGGGGGGGGGAAAAAAAAAAAAAAAATTTAAAAACCCCAAAAAAGGGGAAATTTTGGCCCTTTTAAAATTTTTTTCCCCCCCGGGGGGGAAATTTTAAAGGGAAAGGGGTTTTTTTAAAAAAATTTTGCCAATGGTGACTTTTGTAGGTTGTGTAATTATTGTTATTTGTTGAACTTTCATTCGGAATATTCAGTGTTTTTATTTACAGATTAATTTATTGTTTGGTGTTTATTGACTTAATTTTTGTATTTGAAAAGGATAACTTCAGTGCAGGTTAGATTAATCTATAGGAGCAATGGTTTTTTTGTGCTGTGTGCCTTTGTGTTGTAAGAAAAACTCTAAAACGAAAATGCACCGGTTTCCCACTGATGACATCGTAAGTTTTGTGAAATAATTAAATATGATTGTAAAATTCCTATACAACTTCTGTGTATTGCGAGATATTGTACTGATTGTTACTGAATAAAATTAAGTAATAAAGACTTGAAATGTTGTTATAAAATTACAGACACCCTTTTAAATTAAAATTTCAGTTTAACAGAACGAATTTATAGCTTTTATTATATATGATCTTTGTATATAATTTTACCCAAAATATTGAAGTCTGACCATTATTCATGTTCATAGTTTCTTTTTCTTGAGAAAATAGTATTTATCGAACGTTTTCATTTCTGAAAACGTCTGATAAATGATATTTTTCTTGCACGTGGTTCTTTGGTTCAAGAAAAAGGATATAATAATAGAAACTGCATAATTTAAATATTACCGCCATAATAGTTGTTTAGACTACGCCCGCTAGAGGTCGCGATGAACTTAGTAGAAGTTTGTATTAGGCCGTTGCCCATCTATTGTGGGTGGGTGTTTATCTATGATCAATCAATCAACAATGGCCGTCAAGTTACCACGAATTACTTTGTATTTTTGTGTTTGAAGTAAATGATTAATTATATCCACAAACATCTTGCGGGCGTGTTTTATTTATCTACAGGTCACAACAATTTGGCGACGGGAATAAAAAGGGAAGATGTTTTATAAATTATAAATAAGGTTTGAATTTTTAATTTGCTATGACGCACGTGAGTAATCCGTCCAGCCTAGCAGTAAATCCTGTTTTCATGCACAAGTTGGTTCATTACCAGAGTTTAATTATAAATAGATGATTGGAATCTATATTATGAGCGACTGGAACAATATTTTATTTGCAACTATATTGATGATGCTATTGGTTTTTCAAATTAAAAAAGTTGCGTTTTAAGGGAATTATGTGATCCTGATCGCCCAGCAACCAAGAATTATATGGAATTATGTTCATTGATGCAGAAACAATTTTCAAAGAAAGTATCTTTTTGGGTTTTTATAACTTAAAGCAGGTAAAGGTGAAAACATCAATGCATGGTTTGTTCATATTAAGCAATCAGCCATGAAATGCAAATTTGGTACAATGCTTGAAGATAAGGTGAAAGATAAATTCGTAACGGGAATGTATCCAGGTTCCGGTGCTAGATCGCCTGTGTGGAGGTGAAACGAAGAGTCTAACTGATTTGTTTGAAATTGCATTAAACAAGGAATAGTCTGTAATGGAAAGACAAACTACCCGAGGTATTTACAAATTACAGGTAAAGGATGACAAATTAAGAAACGAAAGAAATAAGATGCCTCATCAAGACAAGAGAAGTTGCTTTGCTTTGTTTGTGGTAAAGATAACCATAGTTTTAAGTATTGTAAGTTTAGACATAAATTTTGTAAAGTATGTAGGAAAAGAGGGCATATTTCTACTTCGCCCAAATGCTCAGGTAAACAAAGTAAAAACAACAATATTCATATGCAAGAACCTGAATTAGATGGAAGTACAGAGTTTAAATGTAAAGAGCTTGTAGAATTTTTTTATAATGATTCTAAAATTAATCCTTTTTATATACAAGCTATTATTGAAAATAAGTTTGTTGATTGTGAGATTGATTCAGGATCTGCAATTTCGGTGTTACCATTAGATTTTTATAAAAGTAATTTCAATTTGAAATTAGAACCTTGTACTTTAAAGTTGAAAACATATGATGGAGGCATTATTCACCCAGTGGGGAAAGTTTTATTAAAGGTACAGTTAAATGAAATTGTTCACAAGAATGAATTTGTCATTGTTCCTAATG
Organism: Platerodrilus igneus; assembly: GCA_036346225.1. Taxonomy (NCBI): domain Eukaryota; kingdom Metazoa; phylum Arthropoda; class Insecta; order Coleoptera; family Lycidae; genus Platerodrilus; species Platerodrilus igneus. The sequence continues at coordinate 14,099 of JARFIW010001182.1, forward strand.
GTGTACGACCGTTAATGGGTCGCGATTTGATGAATAAATTAAATATTTCATTTCAAGTAAACAGTCGGTGTTTACATGGATGATTCGAATGATTTAAAAATTATTGCTGATCAAATTTGTAAGGAATTTTCTGATTTATTTGATGGTTTGTTTTAAACAAATTTAAAAGATATTCCTTTGCTTTCCATAAAGAAGTGGAAGGGGAGTTACAAAGAATGGAACAGCAGGGTATTATTACAAAAGTTGAAAGTAGTGAATGGGGAACTCCGCTTGTTCCAATTTTAAAGTTGAATGGCAAATTGCATGTCTGTGCTGACTATAAGGTCACTTTAAATCCATTTTTGGAGGATGTGTTATATCCTATTCCCCGGGTCGATGAAATATTTCAGGAATTGAAAGTGGGAAAGTTTTATTCAATGCTTGATTTTTAGCTGCATATAATCAATTAGAGGTGGATGAAGCAGCTAGTTTAATGCTGGCATGGAGCACCCACAAAGGGATTTTTAAAGTAAATAGATTACCTTTTGGGACTAAGCCTGCATGCAAATTGTTTCAGAGAGAAGTGGAGAAAGTACTGCAGGGTTGCAAAGGTGCTGTAAACCTGCTAGACGATATTGTAGTTACAGGGGTTTCCTTAGAGGAACATGTTTCTAATTTACGTGAGGTATTAACAAGAGTAAAACTTGCTGGGTTCAAACTAAATCCTAGCAAGTGTGAGTTTTTTAAGCCCGAAATAAATTATTTGGGCCACTAATTAGTGCGATGGGTTTAAAGGATCCTTCCAAAGTAGGGGCCAAGCTCAAGTGGCCAAACCCACAAATGTCTCTGAAGTGAGAGCTTTTTGTGGATTAATAAATTATTATGCAAAGTTTATACCTAACTTGGCATCTATTTTACATCCTCTCTATAATTTGCTCAAAAAGGGTGTTCAGTTCAAGTGGGATAAATCTTGCGAGATAGCTTTTAATAGGGCAAAAGAAGCTGTTTTGTCTGATAAAACTTTCTCATTTTAATCCAGAGTTACCGATAGTAGTAGAAACAGATGTATCGAACGTTGGTATTAGCTGTATATTATTGAAGCAAATGCCAGATAATACCGAAAGGCCCGTTTGTTTTGTATCAAGAACACTTAATAAAGCAGAGGCTAAATATGCTGTGATTCACAAAGAGGCTCTAGCCATATATTGGGGTGTGAGAAAATTATATCCCTATCTGGCAGGTCTTAATTTTACTTTAAGATGTGATCATAAGCCTTTGTTAGCCTTGTTAGGTGAAACAAAAGAAATACCGGCTATGGCTGCAGGTAGACTGCAGCGATGGGCTGCATATTTGTCTAGTTTTAACTATACATTAAAATATTTAAAAGGGAAAAGTAACGTGGTGGCTGATGCTTTGTCACGTTTACCTAACCCAAAAGAGATGGAAAAGGAAAGTGATGAGTACGATTACTTAAATTTTGTTGAAGAGTTTGTACCAATAACGGTAAAACAAATTACGTGCAGAAACTCGAAAAGAACCTTCTCTATCTAAAGTATTTAATTACATAGAGTATGGGTGGCCTGATCAAACAGAGCCAGAGCTAAAACCCTATTTTACTCAAAATCTGAACTTTATGTTGACTCAGGTGTTATTATTGGGGAGGGTGGTAATTCCACAAAATATCGCGATACGCTCTTGAAAGAATTACACGCTTCTCATTTAGGTACTACTAAGATGAAAGCGGTGGCTCGATCCTATTTTTGGTGGCCTTGCTTAGATCAAGCGATAGAGGCAATTACTGGAAAATGTCATGGCTGTATGATGAATCGGCCTAATCCAGTTAAAACACCAGTAACCAAATGGCTTTTGTATAAAAGGTATTTGAACGGGTTCACATAGATTATATGGGACCATTTTTAGGTGAGAATTTTCTTATTTTAACCGATGCCTATAGTAAGTGGCCAGAAGTTTTTGTTGTTGATAACATTAATTCGGCCAACACTATCAAAAAACTATGCGAGACATCTGCTAGATATGGTGTCCCACGCACCATAGTGGCCGATAATGGCACTCAATTGGCTTCTGCAGAATTTGCGGAATATTGTAAAAAGAACCATTTAAACACACCAACTTACCATCCATCGAGTAATGGAGCAGCAGAGAATTCTGTAAACAGTATTAAAAGAGCTATTAAAAAATTGCTTATGGATAATAGAAATGAGACAACGACAACTACCATTTCTAGGTATCTTTGGTTACAGGACAGCCCTCATTCAACCACTGGTGTCTCTCCTGCCAAACTAATGTTTTCTAGAAACGTTAACACAAAATTTGATTTATTGCAACCTAAAAGTATCGAAGGAATAATAAAAATGTTGAAACATTTCCCGTTTCAAAAGTGTTTGAGGTGGGCGATGTGGTGTACTTTAGAGACTATAGTCGACCTAACAAAAGGGTTGGCAAAAGGAACAATTGATGAAAAATTAGGAACTTCTATATATTTCTGTGTGTCGTTAACTGATGGTCAAATTTACCAGCGCCACCAAAGATCAAATAATTAAAGAAGGAGCCTTTTATGAAAGTCACCGAGATAAATACAGATGGTCCGGACAAGCTGGTGAACTTGCCCAAGATAACTTGTAATGATAAACCTATTGTAATAAAAGTACCTCCAAGGGGTGAGTACGACAGCTTTGATAGTAGCCAGCTGACAACAGGGATAGTGTTAGTAATAAGGTGTAACGCTAACTAGTGTAGTAGTAGTGGCGAAGAAAAGACTATAATGCCATCAATTGTTAAGGCGAATAGCTCCCAAGGTACTAGTGTACCAATTGTAACTAGAAGTAAGCGAGTGGTGAAACCGCCTGATCGTTTAAATTTGTAAAGTAACTCTTTATTTGTATTGAATTGTATTTTAAGTTCAGATGGATAGGTCTCCTCTGAGGGCGAGGTAGTGATGTGACGTCGTAGGGTTAACTTTATTTACATTGTAGAACTAGCTTTATTTACATGTTAGGACTAAGGTCTGGAGTAGTGGTAGTCATGTGCGAGAAGTAGAGCATCCATCAATCAACAATGGCCGTCAAGTTACCACGAACCACTTTGTATTTTGTGTTTGAAGTAAATGATTAATTATATCCATAAACATCTTGCGGGTGTTTATTTACCTACAGGTCACAACAGTTACCCAGTTTTGAATATGAATATCAAAGGCTCCGATAGAGAGTGTCGTTTCTGGTATTGTATTCTGGAGTTATGCTTTCATGCTTTACAAATTATAATTTAAAAGACAATTTTTGACAATTTTGAAGATGTTAATCGAGTTCTTCTGTCGGACATTATTTGCCGGGCCTTTGAAAATTGAAAACATTCCTTCACAGGGTACCAATGTTCCCAAAATACACAGTCCATTAAGACACGATTGGTGTTCTTATTCTTGGAATTTCATTGTTTACATTTTAAGTTGTCCAATCAAATAGAAAAGAAAATATATTATCTAGTAAATACAGTAAAAATAAGCTATCCTTAAGATACCTTACTCATTGCAATTATAATCGCAGACTTACAATTGTGTATTTTTCTAAGAAATTCAATTAGGATGTAACCGCCAAACTGGCCTTAAAAATAATGCGTTTTACCACATTCTATTTATTTTCATTTGCAGTATATTAAATGCCCTACTACACGTTTTTAAAAATCCAGGCTTAAATTATTTAATTGAAGGATATTTCATGTAGGTGTCTTTGTATTGTTTATTAAATTAATTCGTCTACCAACACCATGTTCAGGAACTTATACCAGTATTAAGGGTATAATCACACTTTTATTGCCGCATACTGAAAGTGTATAGGTGGTAGGTTAGGTAGTTATACATTTACCATTCTTATAACTCAGTTTAAGAACACGCCAAGTTCTCATACCGAATGAGTTCAATGAATCACAAGGCGAAGAAGCATTTTATTCCTTCTCGTCTAAGTTCATTTGAACTATTCACTTGACTGAATACGTTCCACGAACTATTCACCCAAGTGAATAAGCAACGTCCATGACTACTAAACCACCGCTTGATGTAAATCCGTATGCGAGTCGCATTATAAATTGAGAATGCAATTCAGGTAAAACCGTTCGAAAAAAAAGTGGGCTTGCCATATACGAATTATTTCAAGAATTGCTCCCCAAGTCCGGTTCATGAATGCGATAAGAAGTAAAGATTTATTAAAAAAGAATAACTATTTTGCCAGTCTTAAGCACACGATAACCGGGACCCTATGCATTATACACACTTATGTCACAGATTATCACCTCTTGCAGATGTGAAGGCTTTGTCGGTTCGTTTGAAGTTTCGGGCAAAATTCTATAACTTGAGTGCAATCCGCCATTACATAAGAAGGTTTTGCGGAAATTTGAATGTGCATAATAAAATCTACCAGAATGTTTCTAACAGTAATCTAATCTCAATGTTTTGTTACGTATACCAGTAATATTTTAAGTTTTTTCATTATGTATGCCTAATTGACATAATAAATAAAACTGGACAATGTTGGTAAGTATAAGTGTTACAAGACATAGGTCACTGAAATAGAAATTTGTGGGAAGCTTAGATTTATATCTAATTCGCCCTACTTTAAGAAAAAACGATTTAATACCATTCCTTTTATATTATAATTTTGTAAATATTTTGACAAATTGTTATTCACATTTGTGATTCACACATTTAAATTTAAAATGAAAAAAAAAATTTAATTATACAAATATTGAAACTTTAAATCCCATAATATTTTCTTCTAGGCACACATTTTTCGTAGTACGCTTTTTGTTTATAATGAATAGAAATCTGAACTGGAACTTTAAAATTTCGAAGTTACACACACAAAATTGAATTCCTAGATGAGCTTTTGAAGTTCGTCGAACATGATTATCTGGGCCCTGTTTCTAAAACTCGTTCACTAATAGTATTAGTGATTTCTTTAATATTAATTAATATTATTACTGTTCTGTTTCATAAAATTTGCCTAATAATATTAGTGGAATACTAAAATGATTACCTATTTAATATTATTAGTGCTGAAGGTAAACTGTATCATAAACCAAAGCAACTAATGAAACTTACTTATAATATTAGCATTTATTTCATTAACACGCTTAGTTTAATAATTAATTTATTAGATCAAATAAAGTTAACGGTTTAAAGAAAATATATAAAATACTTAATATTCTGTATAAAACAAAATAAAATGGGAGATAGTGACACCAGCAGTGGTGAAGAGCAGTTTAATGTTCATCGTCCAAGGATTTTTCAACCGAGAATAGCTTACAACTACATGGAATAAATATGAGTTCAATGAGAGATTTCCTAGACCTTGAAACTTTTATGTTTGTGCTTAATAGTATAAGTAACACATTGGAACGTCAAACTGCAAGAAATCATTCACCGTCTCCAAAGTAACAACTTCGAATTGCTCTCCACTGGCTAGGAAGTGGTGCTCAGTACTATTGTGTAGGTGATATGCATGGAATTTTAAAAGGGACAGTTTGTCGAGTTTGGTTGCACAGCTATAAATAATGTACTTTTAAGGATGTGGTGAGGTGGCCAAATGAATGTAGAAAGGTGGTTAAATTTATGAGTTTGGAGATTGCCTTTGGTATGTGGGGTAATGGATGGAATGTTAATACAAGTTGATGCTCCTATTGCATTTGAACCAGCTTTTGTAGATCGTTCTCGAAAACATTCCTTAAAGTAATGCTTGTATACGACCAAATTTACTTTATTATGTATGTGCAAATTGACATGGGAGGGTTAGTGATGCAGGAGTTTTGCGGTTAAGTGAATTATACAACAGGATGGAAACAGATTGGAGGCCTTTTGCTGGTTGAGTTTTACTGGGAGATTCTATTTACCCTTAAAATCTTGGCTCATTCCACCAGTAATTCAAAATATTTGATCCATCTCAACAGAGACTTGCGAAATCTCAAAAAAACTCGGAGAGTTATTGAGTGTGCCATTTATGTCATTCTGTGATTTAAAAAAATTCCATTCTGAGTGGCTTTGTCCTGAATCCCACATTTGCTTGTGAAATCATCAATACCTGTGTAGTATTGTGTAATCTTCGAGGCGTAATTTACAATACTTTGCATTGCCTGATGAACCTGAAATACAGGTAGAAGACTTATCAGAGACTACTATTATGGAGAAGATGAATTGTCGCAGTCCAACTCAAGAAAACTGCATTTTTAACAACCACTTTATTGTTAAAAGTGAAAGTATGTACTTTGCCTAATCTTAAACATACATTTACATATTTTGTGATGAAACAGTGTTTGCTTAAATGTCTATTTAATATAAGTATTAAATAAAATGTTACTGTACAGTTGAATCATCTCGTTCAACATTACAATTTCCCCTTAGTTACTAAACAGTCTCACTATTAATAAATACAACATCACTCATATCTGGTTGTTCTCCATCTTCTTGTTGGACAATATGACTAGTAAAGGGGAATGCTGCACATTTAATTGCTCCTTTTCCATACTTCAAGTTCTAGTTTAGTATTTGAAGCTCAAATCTTCTCTCCTTCAGAATTCAAGCATGAGAGTATCTTCACCACGGGTGAATCCTATATACATAAAATTGATATATCAACTTCGTTACTACTATCTATAATTTTATTACTCTTAATAACTTCACATCGTTTTTAATTATAGTACTAAATCAAAACATACCTAGGGGTTAAGGACTTTTCCTCTTCGTGACCAATTGTTTTTAATATTCCATTATTTACATTATCATTACAAGTATTAAACTTTAGGTTCAATAGGCTTTTGAACAACAGCTGCCATAGACACTGAAGTCATACCTATTCATATAAAATGTGGATATCATAAAAATAAAACATGTTTGAACTTCTTTTAATTAACACAAACAATTACAAAAGTAAATTAAAATAATTTACAAAGAAAATTCAGAAATATATCGTTATCTGTAACATCATCATCATTAGGTCTTCAGTCCGGAACTGGTTACGTGTACCTTCATTGTTTCCTATTCGCTGATGTTTCGACCCATTAGAAGAAGGTGGAACTCTGCAGGGTATATTGCAAAAATAAGAAATTGTTATATTTGTGTATATCTTATATGGTTAAAAAGGGTTAATTTACAACTATTTAATAGGGATGCAAAATAAATGATTTTCCTTAATAGAAGATTTTACCTAATCAATTAATATAACAAATTATGGTAAGTTAAAGACACCATAAATTATGGTTGTACAAATTTTTAAATCGCCTTTTTGTTATTAATCCAATTTGGTTGAAATTTTCTGGACGATAAAATTTGTAATGTATGTAAGATATAAGAATTATGAAAAAGAGCACTAATCATTAAAATCATAAGTATTATTGATGTTGAAGGTACAGATATATCCACATAAGAGCAGGGAGTAACTTCTTTGGAAAATCATTTTGGAATCTTCTTTAGTATTAATTGTAATATTTGAAAGACAACATAATAAGTTAGATCAAAAATAGAGAACATGTAGTTGTTACCGAAATTACTATTTTTTTTTGGTTCATGTTCAAATTGATCCGTAGTACTTTTATCAAAAATGGAGGAACTGCCTCATCTAATAGTCTTTTACGAACTTTGAGGTTTTCGAAAATATTTTTCTAGAAAATGTTTCTCACAGTTTATAATTTTTATACAGCTTGTCTGAATTCATTGCCAGTAAATCTTTCCGATTACATGCTGCTAACCATTCCTCAGATCTGTGGAAGTAGAAATATTGTAATGAAGAACTAAAAGTGCAGCCTGTCTAGGACAGTATGTGCTATAGGCACATATCGCACCCTTAATCCTATACTGTCACTATACAAAATATTGCAAAAATGGGATTACTGCGATACCCACTGGAATATAGCGCAAGCTACGTAATGCACTAACCCCCATGCTGATATTCCGTATAAATTTTGCTAGATGGCGCTAGTGTCACTATGCACTTTAATGAAACACTACAGACTCCTTAGTGCTAAACTGACTTTAAACGTGTAAGTGCAGATTGTGTTCAACGAGATTTACGAATTCTTATTGGAAATATGACATTGTTTGGTTAGTGACAGATTTCCAATTATTTGTACAGGTAAGTTTGAAAAATTATAACTAATTGAAAAAATGTCATCTTATGCTTTCTGACACTGTTCTCTGTAAGTCAAGCTTTTAGAACATTTATCATTAACGTACACAATGTCCTTTTTTATGTAGTGACGTTCTTTTAATATATTTTGTGATAAAAGTCAATGTGGCATGTATATGGAAACTGTTGTTAAGCGTATAATGACATTTTTACCTTATAACTTATAATAAAACAAAACTAGTCGTGCATACTACAATGTCATTATTGTCTTAGTGTCGTTCTTTTACCAATTACATGTGTCCTTAAATTAATAGTGTCGTTGTAAACTTACATTTATTGGCTTTTATCACTATCAATTATTTGGTATTTTCTATATCAATCAATCATTACTGATGTTTGATATACAGTTTGTGTTGATTACTTATACACAGACCTAAATCGAGCAATAGTAATACAACAGCTTTCGTTATAGGTTCAATAATGAATAGAAGAAACAAGATATTAAAACTTGCTCTTGCCAGCAATGAAAATCTACTAAGCCCAATTTCATCTTGCCCAAATTTATCGAGAATAGAAGATTGTGCATCTACTTTTGACAATAAACACAATTACGTTTCAGCTTCGAATATTCTTCAACTTCCTAGCAGTGATTTCAATAATTCCATAATAGAAAAAGAAAATATAGACAATTCGGGATTCAGTGTTGAAGAAGATACGTGATTTTCCTTAAATAGTAATGATCAACCACAGTTTCAAATTGGTTCAATTGAATTGCAAACCAACCCAGAAACGTCACAACCATGTTTAAAGAGTTCTAGTTCATCAAGCTCAAGTTCTTGTAGCTCTTCGAGTTACTCCGATTCATCAGAAACGGGAGATTATTCTCCTGACGACAATGACCCTGATTATGTTCCACCATTAATGAGTGTCCAACAACCAATAAGCGATTCTGAAGACGACACAATGCCTCTTGAAAACATGGAGGCTGTAGCAGCTGATCATAATCAAGAGTTGATATCTATGGAACAATCAGTTGAAGTACCTACAAAAAAAACACGCAGAAAAGAACAGGTTAACTCAAAAAAGAAAAAGGCCCAACTGCTATGTAATTCTAGAAAGCAGTATGTTTCAGTGTCCTTGAATAAAAGAGTATTTTCTGCAAGACAAATGGGTCCACCCTGTACGGAGAAATGCTACCTAAAGTGCTACAATAATATTTGCCATAATGATCGGCAAAAACTTTTTGAATGTTATTGGGATATGGCGTGTCTAACTCGACAACGAGACTTCATTAGTAGCAATATTACAGTTATTAAACCTAAGTATCAATATAAAAAAATAAACAGTAAGCGGAAACCAAAACATGCATTTTATCTTTCAATTGATGATAAAAAGACTCGTGTTTGTAAACTTTTTTTTAAGAACACTCTCGGAATTAATGATCGGTCTATAAAAACAATAATAAGTAAGATGAATGATAATGGTATTGTAGATAAAGATATGAGGGGTAAACACGGACATCAGAAGAAAGTACCCGACGATGTGAAACAGGTTATTAAAAAGCACATCGATTCAATACCGCGTATAGAAAGCCATTATTTAAGGCAGCAAACAACCTGCAAATTTATTGATAGTGGTAAAACTTTAATCGACTTGTATCGTGATTATAAAGAAACTTGTAAGGAAGAAGGAAAAACACCCGCTGAAAACCATACTTACCGCAAAATATTTAAAAATGAGTACAATATCAGCTTTTTCATTCCAAAAAAAGACATGTGCGAATTATGTACTATTTACACAAACACGGTTGGGCCTGAAATAAATCAGATTGAAGAAAAATACTTAAAACATTATGAAGAAAAAGTATTAAGTCGCATGGAAAAGGAAGAGGATAAAAACAGTATAAAGAAAAACTTTATAGTAGCATGTTATGACTTACAAGCTGTTTTACCTCTTCCAAAGTGTAAAACTTCTGCTTTTTACTATAAATCCAAAATCAGTGTTTGTAATCTGAACTTCAACAGGACCATTACGAATGTTTTGTCTGGAGTGAAGTTAATGGCTTAAGAGATTCTAATAAGATTGGTTCATGTGTGCTCAGCTATCTGAAAACTAGAACAGAAGCAATCAATGATGAAACTTTGGAGATTACTTTCTATTCGAACAACTGTTGCGGGCAACAAAAAACCAATACGTGTTTTCCATGTATTTGTATGCACTGTTCAATTTCAAGATAAAAAGCATAACCCATAAATTCTTGGTAAAAGGCCATACACAAAATGAAAATGATAATGTTCATTCTGTAATTGAAAAGGTCAAAAAGTTTTTGCAATCGTCATCAATTTATGTTCCCGAACAATACTTGACTTTAATTAGAACAGCAAAGAAAAAGGGTAATCAATATAACGCTAAAGGAATGTGTTTTTCAGATTTTTATGACCTAAAGAATCTGGCAGTTGAGTGTGGCAAGAGTTTCAATAAAAATACAGATGGGGAAACTGTAAAAATAGGAGAGATAAAGATTATAAAATTTGAAAAAGATGAAGGTAGTCTACCACGAATTTATTATAGAACTTCGTACACCAATGACAACTTTAATGAAATATGCCAACAACGATCATCACGTTCATCAGCCATGTCGATTTCAAATTAAAACCGTTTTATAATTCAAAAATTGAACTAAGTGACAGAAAGAAAGAGAATCTAAAGTCCCTAATAAACATTAAATTAATCCCTGCTTACTATGCGAACTCTTTTTATAACAGTATACTATAGTACAGTTTTGCTCTTTTTTAAATTAAGATTTAAGGACAGTTCACCTAGGTGTTATAATGTTTTTAATAAAGTCAAATTTGATAAAGTCAAATTTGGAGTAGTATTTGTTTTGCTAGGTTAATCTCACAATAGAATATTTCATGTATACAAGTTATAGTTCTACATAATAATGACGAAAATCCCTATCATAGAAGTGCTCACCTTATAAGTACGATATAAAGGATGCACGGTTTGATTTTTGTTAACTATTAGGTATAAAAACTGATTTTGTAGACTAATGTAAGTAATGCAAACAAAGAATAAATATCGATGTTTGTTTTTGTCGATGTTCATAAATAAAACTAACTACTGTGTAATACTGGCTGGTTGAATATAATAATAATCCAAATTGTGAAAATTTTTTTGTTCTGGTTAACATACAACTTTTTTCGTAAAGTGACTTTAAAAAAAACATGTTTAATATACTGGAAAACTGACACTATAATTTTTAAGCAACAAATAAATATTAATAAACAAAACATTATTACTTTTTTCAATACTGGTATTTATAAGACACTCCCTATCTATCATTATATTGAATAACAGGTCTTAGAGTGCATACAACTTGGGCATAAAAACAGATATATCAATTACAAAATCTTTAAATGCTTCTCCTGTAAACTTTTACTGTTTTTGGTTAGTGACAGTATAGGATTAAGTGTGCGATATTATCTTATATTAATGGTAAATCTGTGTAAGAACTCACCTTGCTCGATGAATTATTAGAAATCGAAACATAGATATTGTTTGAAGATTTTGTGGAACATCCTCTGAAAGCACAAAATGTGCCACCTTTTTCATTTTTTCCGTCCATATTGATTGTTGAACACTAAATAAACAATACGAATCTTCCAAATAAAAAGTTAGGTTAACGACAAGGAAATTTTAGGTTGATTAGAAAACCATTTATTTGAAAAATGAGCAAAGAAAAATAATTAAGCGGGAAATGTTAGCAGCCTTCGCATCTGTAAGAGGTGGATAATTTGTACTTATGTTATAAAAACAATATTGAGTGTTTTAATCATGGAAAACAATTTAAGCATAGGTTTAACCACTACCAGAATACTGGTATCAAAAATGTATAATATAATCCGTAGGATCCAATTTCATACGCATCAAAGAAAAAATAAATAATATAATATATGTAACACTAAAGTTTAGACTTTCAGGGTGATAATAATATTACAAAGAAACCATTAATATGTAAGGTTGTATTATTTTTATCTAGCAATAGATGTCGCACTTATCTCCGACTTTACCCTATTGACAATTTTAGTTCTAAAATGAAAAAACTATACCACTAATTTACTCCCCGAACAAATCAACAATTTTTTGTATTTTAATTAATAATTTAAGGTTGTTAAATCAATTAATACCAGTAATACATTATATTCAAAAACTTAATAAAGTATTTGTTATCAGCATACCTACTGCATTATCAGAGGGTATTTGCATTGATTCACAAAGTACTTAAGATTTTCAATGATTCACGCGATTTTCACAACAAATCAAGTACCCCGTACACCTTGAAATTAAAAAAATACAGATTTTAGAAATATTTGTCAACATCACGGCAGTGTTCTCTCTATTTTCAAGTTACTGTTAAAGACTTACATCGTGAACACATCAAAATTGGGCATTCAGGATTTATATGGTCTATCATACTTCTTAAAAAATAATAATGTTTTTTTCTAACAAGCTGTACAGAAAATGTTCTTATTAAAACACAATAACAATTATTTCCAGTTTATAAAAAGATGATCTCGTTCCAGTATGTGACATCATAAAATTTCCCTACAGTCTACTGCGGGTCAAAACCAGGAATTGATAACCATTTTAGTTGTAAACATAGATGAGCTTTGAGATTTAGATCGAACCTGCAAGCTACACTAAGTCAAATCACGCACTGGATAGTTTCAAGGTAATCAACTACCATCTATTTCATACATTGCAAGAGAACCACATTGTGCAATTTTACATTCAAACAACACTAGGACGTCTCATATTAAACATTGAAATTAATAGAATTACGAATCACCTAAATTGGCAAATTAATTTGAAATATTGATGAAGTAAGCAATCACAGGTTCACACTACATATCAGATTTCAGTAAGCAAGTAGTTTCGAACTATTTACACCACACAAACTACAAGGATATTCATTGTTTATGCACTTCAGATGTTTGAATTCACCGAAAGCTGCACTACCAGGTATGCTACATTGCAATGTTTTATATTATCGAAGATTACAGATAATCTCCCAAATCAATCATTAGATGCTTCTAGCTTAAACATTTCAAGCAATGTCGAGCTTGCAGATCCTGATATCATTAATCAAAGAGAAATCGAGATTCGCCTTGGAGCAAATCTCTCTTTGGGATATTGATGGTAAAATCAAATTAGGTAAACATTTATCAGTACTTCAGAATACAATGCTAGGTTCTATCATTTCCAGACCCTTCTAGCAAGCTTCGTGCAAACCATATGCTCATTTCACTGTAACAACCAAAGATCAGGTAACAACATTTTTGAGAAACTCAACTATCAGCACTTATAACTAATAAGTAACAATGTGAAAATATATTTGAAAATACATTTCAGCAAAATGATCGAAGACATTTTGTAATGAAATTTCCTTTTAAATAAAGTGTTAGTTTATTAGGTGATACAAAATGTTCTGCTATCAAAAGATTTTTATCGTTGGAGTGCAAACTCCTGTCAAATTCAGATTTAAAGAGTCAGTATCACATTTTTATACTCAAATATCAGGTCTTTGATGATATTTCTCAAGTAACTCGATTCAATAGTGTATGAAGTCCTTAAAGAAACCAGTTTAACTACTAAACTATAAGTAGTTTTTGATGACGCTAATATTGTTGGTGCCAAAAATTAGTTATACACACTATATTGATTTTTAAGCGAGAACAATGAAACATTAACTCAAATAACAAGCAAAGATAATGTCTCGTGGCGGTTTATGCCACCTCAATCTCCATACTTTAATGGATTATAAGAAGCTAAGTAAAAAGTGTTAAATTCCACGTATTATAATGAATACAGTTCTAACATTGAAGAATTTTATATCTCATTATCTCAAATTGAAGCAACTTTGAATTCCCGACCTATCGTATCACATCAAATGATCCAAATGACTTGACTCATTTAAAGTCATCACATTTTCTCATTTAATGTTCATGTTCTTCACTGCCAATTCTAGATTTAGTCCATGCTAAATGTAATAATGATCAAGATTTTAGACGAAACAACAAATTTATCAGCATTTTTTGAGCAGATGGTCAGTTGAATATATCAGAAATTACAAGAAAAGATTTAGTTCAAGCAAAACAATTAAGCATTGCCAATTGGTTCATTGGTGATCACAAAGAAGATCATTCTCCACCAAATAAAAAGTTACTCGACAGAGTTTTCTGCCTACATCCGCCAAACGACGGAATTGCTTGTGTAGCTACAATTCAAACTTTAAAAGAAGAAATCAAAAGATTAGTCGCCAAGCTGTATCCACTTCCTCTAGATGAGCTAACTGTGAAGTAGACAAAAGTGATCTTGTAAATTTTATTAATATGTGCATATTTACTATGCTCATTTTCATTTTATATATTTCAATACTATCTTCATACATCAAGAAAGACATTAAAATTAGGCATTCAGATGAATAGTTACTCATTTTCATGATTTTTTTGTAAAAAAAATTATAATGCTTTTTGACAAACTGTACTAAAATGTTATTAAAACGTAATAAAGTTATTCCAAAATATACAGTTTATATGAGGTATATCACATTTCCAGCATACAACATCAATGAAATTTTCTAGTCAGCTGCTCAAGTCACAATAAGTAGAGAAATAAAAATCATCATCATTAGATCTTCAGTCCTAGAACTGCGGTTAGACACGTACTTTCATTCTTTTCTATTCTGAGCTGACCTACACATTTCCCTGAAATTTCTAGTCTGCATCTTTCACTATCTGCGTGCAATAGTCTGATCTGGGCCTATGTATGCTTGGAATATATTCCGCAGTATTCTCCAAAAATGCCTTAGAAGGTATACTGCCCTTCTATTTCTCCTATTTCTTTTTTGTTTTCCATATATGCTTTCAACAACTTTCTCCAAGTTTCAATGTTTGTTGTCATCGAAAATAGCAGCTGCTCTTTCTTGTTAGATGCAGTTCGGTTCCCCTTCTATAACCTATTTCCCCGATATTTAGTGGTATGTGAAGGGGGTTAAGCAGCCTGCGGCTGCCAAGATCCCCCAACACTTGGACATTCGCCGAATTAATAGTTTTCCAATATATCCCTTCGAACAATAAACATTAGTTGATAATATTTCCAAACCACCACCTCTAGTTAATAATAATCATCAGATTTAAGTGTAATTATTTTTTTGTCATTAGGTTTTTCGCCGTGAAACTGGCTGTACGCATACCTCCACTTTTTCTATTCTTAGGTTCCCTTTTTGTTGTTTTCTAATTATATGTCCTATTTTACCAAGATTCAGTATTATGTGAAGGGGGTTAAGTAGCATGTGGCTGTCAAGATCCCCCAACACTTATACATTTGCCCAATTAATAGTTTTCCAGTAAATGCTTTCGCACAATTAACATTAGTTGAGAATGTTGCAAAACCAATACCGGTAGTTGCTTATAATAATCATCAGATTTAATCACAGTCATTTTTTTCATCATTAGGTTTTCCACCTTGGAACTGGTTGGGCGTGTACTTCCATTGATTTGTATTCTGAGCTAGCCTACACATTTCCCTGAAATTCCCACAGCCTACATCATTCACTATCTGTGTGCAATAGTCCAACCTAGGTCTACATCTACCTCTTTTTCCTATTCGCACTATTCCCTCATGCCTTAGATTGTGACCTATCTTCCTATCTCTCTTATTTTTTACTATTTTCTACATATTTCTTTCTTCCCCTAGCATTTTTAGTACCTCTTTGTTCTTAACTTTTTGTGTTCATGATATCCTCATTATAAGTCTTTAGCACCACATTTCAATGGCTTCTCCTACTGTCCAAGTTTCACAGCCGTACAGTGATGCACTCCACAAATAAGTTTTAAGCAATCTTTTCCTTATTTCTGTTTGTTGTTTTTTTAACAAAGTAGTTGCTTTTTCTTGTTAAATGTAGCACGACCTTGTGCTAATCTATGTTTTACATTTTTTTGTGCTTTTTCAAGCTTGCGTTAGTTGGCTTCCTGGGTAGCAGAAATCCTTAGCCGATCGTAAGTTCTCATTACCTATTTATATTATAGTTTTTGATTTATTTTCCCCTTCTTAACATACTATTACTTTAGTTTTGTCAATTTTCACACCGTATCTCTCTGTTAGAACTGCTTCCATTTCAGTTAGAAGAGCTGCTTCTAACTCTTTCTTGCTAGATGCTAATGCCACTATATCGTCTGTAAATATGAGCATATCAATCTTTTGTCTGCATAATAATTCCAAATGTCTTACCGCATTTGACAGTATTAATTGCTTATTTGATGTACAATTTAAAAATTAATGGGGTTAGGACACTTCCCTGTCTCACCCCTTTCCTGATATTTACTTCTATACTTTCCTGGTCTAATTCTATAACATTTGTTTGCTCTTTGCGTAAGCTATGTATTATTTGTTTATCCCTAAAAGTCATTCCAAACTTTTTGAGTATTTTGAACATTTTTTTCCATTTTACATTATCGAATGCTCTTTCCAGATCTACAAACCCCATATACACCCTTTCCCCTTATTCTAATGTTTTCTCCATTATCATCCTCAGAGCTAAAATAGGCTCCCGTGTTCACCTGTTTCGTCTAAACTGATCTTCTAGTATTTCGTCAGCTCGTTTTTCCATCCCTCTTTGTACAATTCTAGTTAATATTTTACACACGTGTGCTGGCAAACCAATTGTTCGAAAATTTTCACATCTATCTACACCTCCCATTTTTGGTATAGTGACCATGACGTTATGTTTGAAATCTTTGGGTATCTCACCTGTCTCATACATAGAGCTTACAAGTTGGAAGATATGTTCTGTTACTACTTGTTCAACGGCTTTTAGAGTTTCTGCTTGCACCTTATCTGTACCGGTGCCTTACTATTTTTCAGACACTTTAATGCTAATACAAACTCATCTCTAAGTATAGGATATCCCGTCATGCTTTTCAATGTCTGATTCCTGTTCTAATGCTGTTAGTTCCTCTCCTGCATATAAATTTCCTATATATTCTTGCCATCTAACCACTTTCATTTTATGGCTTTGTATCTCTGTTTTCCTGTTTCGTCCGATCAATTTTGTATTTTCGTCGTCTAATAATTCAGGATATCCTTTGTTATCCATGGTTTCTTATTTTCTTTTTGTGTATACCCTAGAATATCTTCGGCCGCCATGTCTAAGCTGGATTTAATGTTATTCCATTCTGTTCCTACTTCCTTAGTATAAGACATTTTTCCGATATCTTTTAGCAATTCATTTGACCTTTTTTTCAAATCTTTCTTGGATATCTTTATCTTTTAGTTTCTCAAAGTCAAAGTGCCTTTTTCCATTACTTTTCTTCGAAATTTTAAATTTAAGAAAGGCTTTCATAATTACGATGTTATGGTCAGTATCTATATCTGCTTCTGGGTAGCTTCTACAGTCTTTTACTTGATTCCTAAATCGTTGTCTAACAAGAATGTAATCTATTTGATATCTTCCTATATCTCCTGGCATCTTCCACATGTATCATTTTCTAGCTTGATGTTGAAATAATGTGTTTGTCATGATTAAATTGTTTTTGTCACAAAATTCTACCAGTCTATTTCCCTGTTCTTTATTATGCCTAAACCAATTAACCTGCTACCGCTCCTTCCCTACTCTCACCTACCACCGCATTGAAATCCTCCGTAATTATTAAATTTTCATGTCCTTTTACATATCTTAGTATGTCTTCGATATCTTTGTAGATCGCTTCTACCTCTGAAGCAAGGCAAGCTGTAACAATCAAAGGGTGCGGAACACGGATATTCAGAGGCAGTTCCAAGCAAGGAAAACACAGGTTAGAGAGCTTATTTATTTTTATTAAAAGACTTTTCAATTTTAATATTTTCAATATTTTCTATATCTGTAAGGGTCAACAAAAAGGTCATTTGAGTTTTTGAAAAATAGAGAAAGCATTATTTGAACATTCAACGGTACTGTTGCTGATTAGATAGCTCAGAAGAATGGACTGTAATTATTTCTTTTATTGGAGTAGAATTCAATGACTTTTAATACAAAAACTACATTTATTAGTGAACTGATAAACGTTGACAAATTTCTACTGTCTGTATAAGAATTGTCATCTACACTTGTCTACTTGATACATAAAATAACTGTAAATATAAATTGTAATATGCAACCCTTTTGTCGTTTCTTTTTCAGAATGTAGGTTTCCCTTTGCCTCTATCGTCTATCGTTACCTTCACCTTATTCCTTCGTTCTGCCTACAAATAAAAGAAGAGGGAAGACAAATCAAACTGGCTTCAACGACGGCGTAACCAAACCAAGCCCAACAACGCCGGGATCCATGGAAATGAATATGGCTCCTGCCGCAAGAATAACAGCAAAGTCGTGAAGAGCTCCACATTTTTTTGTGAGTACATTTTATCTTTTCTTTAAGGCGCCTCTTGTATCACAATAAACATTTTTAGTATGTTATACAATTTTAGACGCAATTATGACGTAATAGCTTTATTGTGCAATACCAAAGAATATTAACTATAGAATAAGAAGCGACACTCCCGGCGAATTGTTAGGGTACCTTTAGTGCTATGGAGATTTGGCGATTTGGATATTTGGAGAATGATCCTATTGGTTAAACTGATCACGTGACACCGCCGAGAAACGTCAAAATCACCGAATCTCCAATCTCCCAAAAGTTGGTTCAAGTTCAACTTTTCTGGCTATTTTGAGATCGGAGCATGCGCGTTTGTTCAGAAAAGCACGTGATTTGTTTGTTTTGTTACAACCTTAACCTTACCTTTTCGTTCGACGTTATATAGTTTGCGTTTTGCCTATTAAACATATTGGAAATGAATAGGAATTCTGTTATTTCTTTAGATACTCATAGCTTAGTAGCAAACATTGAAAACTTAACATCCAGTAACCCAAAACAATAACAAATATCATCTGTCAAACTTCTCCAAATACCCGAAGCAGAAAATACCCTAGATGATTAAAAGCAAAAATATCTAATTCCCAAAATATTCAAATCGCTAAATCTCCGGGACCTTGGGATCCGTAGTCTCACGCTTACTACATTGATCCACGGCGACGCCTACTATAAATAACCCCAATATTCACTCACACATCACCAAATAATACAAAAGTTGATCAGATAACAGAAATTTCAAATAAGTTACCTGGAGAATGCTTCAGGCCTCCATCCCTTCGACGATGATCAGCAGGAACCCTTGGCTTCGTGACTATGCGCTCAGCTACACCACATATTCATAGTGATAACCCCGATAATTCGCCAAGCGCCTTGCTTCAAAATACCATTCCATAACAGCATACAAACTCACGTATATTATGCGTCTATTTATTGATTTACTAGCTTGATATGGTAGTAATTGGACCTCTATTAATTTGATTTTCACTACACTACTCGTATCTTACGTTAATAACTATTAGGACACAACTACCAAGTTACAAGTGCTATCAGTACATTTACGGTATAATGTCAAAGTCAGTTATTATATAAATTAAAAATACTTGAATAAAATAAAGGTGTTCTATTATTGGCCAAAATAAAACATTTAATAGTTATAGGGTGATTATTTTAACGTATTGTCGCGGGCTACTATTAACGCGTTTATCCAATTTAAAACAAGTAGTAATAAAAGTCTTTATTACTCACTATTCATAAGCCCAATTAACGATATATGCCTTATTTATAGATGTTTTCAGTCCAATTAACAATGAAGCACTATCACACTAATGCTATTTACAAGCACTAATATTTTCTTAAACTAAATTCTTAACCATAGGTCTATTAACAACACTAAACACTACTATAATTTATTTATTACACTTTTGTCTATTTATGTATTCTCAAGCTGTCGGTACAATATACACGTTCACATAATGCAAATTTATATTTACTCTTGGACTTCCAAAAGCGTAACTAATTAACTTTACACGATATAATTTATATTCGACATTTAGATATAGACTAACTCTGTACCTCATCAGTGTTCTTATATATACCCTGAATTAAATGGATGATTCATACTCCGCTATATGCTAGAAGGTTCGAGGCCTCTGTTGTATTTACATTGCTTACGGTGCTTGTGTGTTTGACGGATTGCCTAATAGTAGCTCGTAACAGTATTAATTTTAAAGATTAGTATCGCGAAAAGGCAGTACACACTAGTAAAAATAATTTTAAATGTAACATGTTTTAAAAATGTTAGGCATTTACATTTAGAAATTAAAGAACGACCTGCTTTAAATTAAAGTTATGCCCCAGAATACAATACTAGAAGCGACACTCTCAATCTTGAATTTTTGTGTGCATGTCCCATTTCGGCCATGTTCCTGGTGGTTATTTACTTTTGTTACGTCCAAGAATAATTTTGGGGTTATATCAAGTGTATGTTATTTACGAATAAATACATTATATCTTTGAATTTGTAAAAGTTGTTTGTTGTTGTTGTTTTACAGTTAACCTGTTCTATGAACGTTTAAGACTCTGGAGTATGACAGTGTTTATGTTTAGTGTTTAATAAGTTTTTCTGTACTATTGAACTTTTGTAGCCATTACGTTTTTAGTGTTAAGTCTAGTGATTAATTTTGTATAGTGATAAAGAAATAATGAAGAAAGGTGGTTCGTACTGTTCAGTACTTGGATGTTCGAATTCTACGGCAACCAAGAAATTTTCATTTTTCAGATTTCCTAAAGATGTTAACAGCTGAGTAAAAAAAGCAGTATAAACTTTTTGGGGGCAGAATAATTTTTTATTTTACTTGATTGGGAGCTATACGTTAACATTAGAATACCAATGTACTTTCCGCAAATGTGCATACTGTTACTAACATGTAGTAAATTTTAAAACCGTAAAAACATATTATTAACGCTTTTGTTTTTATAAAAATTATTACTACCATCACCTATCTATAACTTAAACAATATGCTATTTAAAGTTATGTGCATTTATACACTTCTTTCCCCAGTGTTTTATCATCCTTAGTTTTCCGAAATAGCTAACATTTATTTATTCCAAACAATTTTAACAATACATAAGGTAAGCACTAACTAAAAATGTTAACCTATTCCAGGGATGTGCTCTTTTAAACAATTTTGTTAAACGAAATAATATCGTCTGTAGAAATAGAAATGCAAAAATATTTTTTACGTCATTGTAATGTATTTCACCAAGTATGACCGGATGGCTTTAGAATAAAAATAACTTGCAGAGAACAGCTTTATTGATACCCATTCAATTTACATGTATATTGTACAAAAATGTTACCCCTGCTCATGCTTGTTGCTAATTGGAAATGGATCTTGCACCTAACGCATATATAATATATATCATCCCCCCAGTAAGCATAAAATTACAAATTTAAACGTACTGGAGGTTTACAATTTCGTCTAATCCTATTCTTAGCAATCGAATAACCACTCTGTACCTCACTAACAGGCTTTAATTCTTTCTCAGTAGCATCAGACACAGTTGGACTATCCAACACAGACGGAGTGTCGACCACCGATGTTTCTGAATCTGCTGTGGTAATTACAGTTCTAGGAGCTAAAACATTATCATAATTTATAACTGGAACCTGGTTTACCATAAAACGCAATAATTGATCTTTATGTCTCTTCCAAACTAC
Source organism: Platerodrilus igneus (assembly GCA_036346225.1). Taxonomy (NCBI): domain Eukaryota; kingdom Metazoa; phylum Arthropoda; class Insecta; order Coleoptera; family Lycidae; genus Platerodrilus; species Platerodrilus igneus. The sequence continues at coordinate 35,879 of JARFIW010001182.1, forward strand.
TCCTAGCTCCGCTATCTGACATTTGTATACATTGTTACCTAATATCTCTACAATCTCCCCTTGAATTCAACTTGGTTTACTTGGATTCCTGTAATCCCCAACTTGCACTATTTCCCCTTCACAGAAACTTTCTTTTCTATTTCCACTTGAATATTCAATTTGCTTTTGCCTTGACATTTGATTAATGTTTGGCTTTAATAAATCAAAACGATTGTTTAATTCTCTGTTAAACATAAGCTTCGCTGGTGTCTCCCTTGTTGAAGCATGAACTGTTGTCCTATAATTAAAGTTTGCATAGTAACTGTGCTGTTACTTTTGTCAAACATAGCTTTTCAAGTCCCATTTTAAATGATTTCACTAAATTTTCAGCTGCCCCTTTGCTATCTGGATGGTACGGAGGTGACAAAATATGCTTAATATTACTAATTTTACAGAAATTTTGAAACGAAATAGATGTAAACTGTGCCCCGTTATCACTTACTAATTTTCTTGGCAATCTTAACCGACTAAATATTTCCTGTAACATTTCTATTGTATTTTCCCAATCAATTGATCTAACTTCTACAACTTCGGGCCATTTACTAAATGTATCAATTAACACGAGAAACATTTTACTCTTAAACGGTCCTAAATAATCAACGTGTACTCTTTCAAATACTTGACTCGTAAGTGTCCATGGTGTTAGCTCACCCTTCGCTGAATCATCTCGAGCCTTTGCACAAGCCGTGCAACTATTAGCAATATTTTCTATATCTTTATCAACTAAAGGCCACCAAAAATAACTTCTGGCTTTGCTTTTCATTCTAACCATTCCAGGGTGCGTATTGTGTAATTCTCTTAATAACTGACCTCTAAATTTTTTTGGTACCACCACTCGGTATCCCCACATTAAAATATCTTGGTCTAGCGTCAATTCATCGCGCCTAACAAAAATGGTTTTTACTACCCTCGAAATGTATTGTTCCCACCCATCTTGTACAAGTCTAATAATTGAACTTATTTCTAGGTCTGTCCGAGACTCGATTCTAATCTTATTTGCGTTAATAGAGAACGAACCTTCAACAAAATTCAAATAATTATAAGTTTCATCTGCGTTTTCTTCAAGAGGTTCTGGCTTGTCATATTTTAATGGTAATCTCGATAAAGCATCCGCCGTTTCATTACTTTTCCTTTTATAAATTTAATTGTATAATTATAACCCGATAAATACAAAGACCATCTCTGTAATCTAGCTGCCGCCATAGATGGAATTCCTTTTTATCTTCGAATAACATTAGTAACGGTTTATGGTCAGTAAACAATTCAAAATGTCTACCTAATAAATATTGCAAAAACTTTTTTACGCTATAATATATTGCCAGTGCTTCTTTATCTACCATCGAATAATTTTTTTCTGCACTGCTTAACACTCTTGAAACAAACCCGATGGGACGCTCATTCCCATTTGGCAAAATGTGTGCCAATACTCCCCCGATGCCTTTCTGTGGCGCATCACAAGTAAACCGCACCGGTATATCTGGCTTAAAATGAATCAGGACATTGTCTGATGCAATGGCTTTCGCAGCTTCGCGACCACACAAATTCTTTCTCTTTTTTTAGTAAATTATACAGTGGTGCTAACATGTCTGCTAAATTTTTTATAAATTTTCCATAATAATTTATCATGCCTACAAAACTTTTTACTTCTTTAATAGTACTCGGTCTTATGACTTTTAAAATTGCTTTAACTTTTTCACTATCTTTTCTAAACCCTCTTCAGCTACCACATAACCCAGATATTTAATTTCTTTTTCAAAAAACTTACACTTGCTCTTTTGTAAAGTTAATCCCGCTTCCGTTAGCCGGTTGAAAACGGTTTCTAAATTATTTAAATGTTCCTGCAGGTCATTCCCAGTAACTACAATGTCATCCAAAAAATTGATGGTGCCTTTTGCACCTTGTAAAACTTTTTCTATCGTACGCTGAAAAATAGCACAGGCCGGTTTAGTACCATAAGGCAAACGTTTTACTGTATATATTTCCTTATGAGTACTCCAAGCTAACATTTTTCCTGTTTGCTCTGTCACGCATAACTGGTTATATGCTTGACTTAAATCTAATTTAGAAAAATACTTTCCCCCTTGTAATGCCACAAAAAGTTCCTCTACTTTTGGTATCGGATAATTTACATCCTTCAAGAAAGGGTTAATCGTGGATTTATAATCTGCACATAGACGCATGCTACCATCTTTTTTTAATACAGGTACTAGTGGGGTGCCCCACTCACTATTTTCAATTTTAAAAATTGCATCCGCCTTTTCTAGTCTTTCTAATTCTCGTTCTGCTAAAACTTTAAAAGCAAATGGAATATTTCGTGGCTTTAGAAATATCGGTTTTACATTTTCCTTTACCTCAACTTATTTGCTCATACTTGTAACGCCCTAATTGATTTCTAAAAATCTCACTGTATTTATTTATTAAACTAGTAACCTTTGAAATGGTATCTACTTTATTAACAGCGATTTATTGTTTAACATACTTAAGTAACCCTAGTTATCCTATTTATCCACTCTCTGTCTACCAAGGCTGGTCCTTGAGTTTTTACAACCAATAGCTCTAACGTATGTGTTATTTTTTTAAATTGGACTTGAACCTGAAACTTATCTAACGGTAAAATTTTGCTCTCATCATAGCATTTCAAAATAGTAGTACATGGTTCTAGTCTACAGTTTAAAAAATATTTGTTGTACAACTTATGAGGCAAAATCGACAGAGCTGACCCCGTATCGATTTCCATTTCAATCAAAACATTATTTATTGACTATTCTACCTTAAATGGTTCTAGTATCTTGAAACAATCCACTAAGTTATAAAATGAACTAACTTCTCTTACCTCCACACAATTAACTTTAACATCTTTCCTGTTAGTTTTACAAACCTTAGCTATATCGTCAGTTTTGTTACAAGCTCTACACTTGAATGTTTTGAATTTGCACCTTCTAAAATCGTGATTGGTTTTACCGCATGCAAAACACTTAAATGATCCTTCCTTATCTTCTTTTTTTGCCGTATAACTTCTTGAAAATAGTTGATCAGTTTTAGTCGCTTCTTTTCCTTTAGAAATTTTATTTACTCTTGTTTGCTGAACCAGAAGCACTTCTTTTTTTAAAGCAATATCAACGTAGTGTTTTAACGTTTTACTATGTTCTTCCTCGCAAAGACGGTCTAAAACGGCTCCCTTTACTAAGCCCGTTATAAATTTGTCTGTTAAAATTAAATCTAAATTGGCACCAAATTTGCAATCCATTGCTGCTCTCTTTATCTTCACATACCAATCATTAATATTTTCATGAGTTTCTTGCCGACATTCATAGAATTCCACACGCTTGCGAAATACTGAGATCACCGGTGAAAAACGTTGCTGTAAAATCACGCATAAACCTTCGTAGCTTTTACTGCTGGGTAAATGTGGATCGCACACCTCCTTTAAAATTTTATACACAGTTTGCCCTATTAATGTGATTAATACTGGTACCTTCCTATCTTCTGATACTTGGTTCGCCTTAAAATATTGGTCCAGGCATCGCCCACTTTGAATTCTTCCAATGCGCCTATAATTCCAGTTGCCATTATTGATAATTACTGAAATTAATTAATGTGGAACATGTGCGAGGTAACCTCAGCTCACATAGAATTATTTTCCAGCTAAAAAAAATTTAAATCTTGCATTGGCCAGTCTTCTGGATATTAATTTTATCCTCGTCGCCACTTTATGTAATGTATTTCACCAAGTATGACCGGATGGCCTTAGAATAAAAAAAACTAGCAGAGAACAGCTTTATTGATACCCTACCCATTCAATTAACATGTATATTGTACAAAAATGTTACCCCTGCTCATGCTTATTGCTAATTGGAAGTGGATCTTGCACCTAATGCATATATAATATATATCAGTCATAAACGTGAGCTGTTGGTTCAAAGCTTACAATTACTGAATAAATATGTAAAGGTATGGGTTTCTTAATGCTATCTCATTCACCACGTTCATTTTATTATGGTGTGAATAATAGCGGCATGTCAATCACTATTTAGATTAGTAATAGAAAATGTTTCTATATATTATGAATTTTGTTAATCTTTTATTTTACTACGGTTGGAAATTTGTTAATAATCTGCTTTTTTAAATAGCTTTTTGGTCTAAAAACTCTTAGAAATCGGTAATGTAATAACATTTTTTTTAAATAACTGTGACTATATCGTATTTTTGCTATTTCATTTATACTACCTTAAACTTCTACTGATGAGACAAATCTGTCAGGATAATTGATGGTGTATTACATAACCAAAGACTATGTAGTATATAATAATAATTTATTTTATACATTGTAGGTCCTCTACTTGTATCAAAGCTTGCAATAGGACTGATTTATTAAGTAAAGCTCCTGAGTTTTTGTATAATTGGTGCCGTGTGCATGCTGTTCATTTTGAAGACAAGATGTTTTAAATGATTTAAAAACCTATTACATTCATTTGCAGTACCAACGTTGGGTGTTCCTTCTAAAGGAGTATGTATTGATGTTTGCACAGCTGTTGTGCCTCAAAATGAAGAATTGACAGTGATCAGTACATATAAACGGAATAGATATGATGAAGATAAGAAAATCCCTCCTGAAAGCAAGCGAATATGTGTGTTAGGTATATTTGAAAAATTCATTATACTTTTCTACTAAGTATTTTTTTCCAGAAAATATCATTTCAGCACCAATGCAAAGTATTAATTCAGAAACATTGTTTGATGGTATGGTTAAGTATTGTACAAAATGAGATGTAGAAAGTAACAAAATTTTTATTATTATAGAAAATAAACCAAGTACTTCTTTCACACATGTCTATTCGGAGTCAGCTGTTCAAAAGTGTCCGCAAAGTTCCATGGATACTCTTCCCTCAGAGCATATTCCATTAATACTTAATCGTATGTTGAAGTTTGTGTTGCATGTAAAAATATACATGATTTATATTTTAGAAAATAGATCCGGAGTGCCTACTGCAGAACCTATGACAAGGCCTGTGTCGACACAAACACCTAAATACATGTCGTCACATTTCCCTAGAAAGGAAAAGTTACGTGCACAATTACAAAACGTGAAAGAATCTCAAACGAACACCATATTTATTATCTAAAACATCTTCTTGGAAATCTTCGGTGGAAACATTTGAAAAAAAATCTAAGCCGCATGTACGGCTCACAACCAAACTTAGACATTAAGTTCAACAAATATTACTTACCTTTGTGTTAAATATTTGAAATTTAATTGTACGCGAAAATAATAAATAGTAATGTGTAAAAATTCGTATTTAAAGTCGAATATCTTGATTAATAATTGAAATATCGAAAAGTGAATAGCGTATTCGTATTCAGCGTAAAAAACTGGATAAGAATCATATATTATCTGTCTTGTAACATCACGGGAACCGTGCAACAGACAGACAGACAGACCGACCGACAGACCGACCGACAGACTAGACCATCTCATTAACCAAACGAAGTTTGGTTGAAAATACTTAGTGAGGAATTACTTCCAGAAGCTCTTGCAAATTTTGTAAACATGCAGTTGCGCTTGAACAAAACAAAATCCAACGGACGTCACTATAGTTCAGAGTACAAGGAATTTGCATTGTCGTTGTATTTTCTAAGCCCTAGGTGTTATAAATTACTTTCGAAATTGTTTCATTTGCCTTCAAAGTGATCACTACAAAGGATGACACACTTTATTGAACTACAACAAGGTGTCGAAAATGATTGCATATTTAGGGGCTTGCGAGTTGAAGTTAATAGTTTGTGTGAATTAGACTGATGTTGTTTAGTTTGTATCGACGATGAAATTATTGGCTTTGAAGACGTTGGTTGTGGAAAAAGTTTCAAAGCAGCGAGGAATGCAGGTGTTATTATGGTTAGAGCCATTAAAAGCAGCTGGAAGCAACCCATTGCCTATTTTTTTTATGGAAACTATGTTGCCATCGAATATCATTAAAGCTATAAATTTACATGTTTCTGCCATAGTTTCAGATATGGGATCAAATTTCATTCAGGCATCAAAAATATTAGGTGTAACAATTGATAAACCCGCTATTCAAGTAGACAATCTTACTGTTTCATATTTATTTGATGTTCTTCATCTAATAAAAGCTACCCGAAATAATTTATTAAAATATATAATTACATGGAATGATAAATCTGCCAAGTGGAGTGATCTTGAAGCATTCTACAGTAAGGATAAGACTTTGCCGAACCGCATTGCACCTAAACGTACAGATGCACATATAAATCCAACGAACTTTCAAAAGATGAAAATAAATCTTGCTACTCAAGTATTGAGTCACTCTGTCGCTGCAGGGATGAACATGTTAATTACATTTGGGGTTTTACCAGCCGAAGCATTTGCGACAAGTGAACTATTAGAAAAATTTAATAATTTATTTGATATTTTGAATTCAAGTCCTGCTTCAGTTAACTCTCACTATAAGAAAGTATATTCTGGAGAACCTTTTAAAAGCAATTTTTACAAGAAATGCTGCAGTTCATAAATACACTACGAATAATAACTAAAGCTGGCCGTGATGTTATAAAATCAATAAAATTTATTCATAGTTGGCAAATATTCATTAATGCTACATTGGTTTTGTGGGAACATTTAAAAGCACGTGGATTTGATTATTTGATGACTCGTCGAATTAACCAAGATGCTTTGGAAAATTTCTGTGGTAGCATGCAGCAACAAAGTGGAAATTCAATTAATCCAACACCTATTCAATTTCAAAGGGCGTTTAAGAAGTTGTTTGCTCAACAATATTTGAATATGGGAAATGCAAACTGTTCAGAAGATTTTGATCAACTGCTATCAAAATTAAAAGACTGGAAGCCAATTGTAGAAGAGGTGCAATACATGCAGCCATCTTCCTTTGAGTGTTTCCTTGATTATCATGACTTGCAGCTTCCAGAAAAAAATACTTTAAAATATATTTGTGGATATTTATTGCGAAAAGCAAGAAATGTTTATCATCGCGTGACATGTGATGTTCTTGTAGACAATGTTTATGATGGTTCTGCACAATCAGTATATTTTAAGGCATATGACTGCAGTGAACAGTTATGTGGCAGACTTATAGTCCCACATAATAACTTTTGTAGTTACATAAATAGTTTGGAGAATATCTTTTTCGAGAAGTTTGAAGAGTTGTCAACGTCTAAAAATATACTTAATAGTTTGTATATTATTAATGTTAAACGTTTCCAATTCGGAATTAGGATGTTTTCCTGTAAATTATGTCATAAAATTATGTTTAAGAATGCGCATATTTTACACACTTAAATTTTCAAACTGAAATTTGCTCTTTAAAGATAGAAAAGACAAAAAATTGTTAATTTTGTCACATTTGTAGTCCGAGTTGTTACTACTTATAGTAAAATATTTTTTGTACACCTATTTCGAAAAGTAGTTCATTTCAACATTGATTTGAAATGTAAGTAACACTACATTCAGTGTTCATTGTCACCATGACAACGCGATGTCATATTTTATTAGTCCCGTGGTTTGTAATGAAAGTACTAGAAAAGATTATGAGTAATTTGTTAGAATAACTTTAATTGGATATTTCAAAAACCCATAACAAATTAACAAAATTGGTACGACGTATCTACTGTCATGATTTTATTTTGTTTGTAGTAGTGAATACAAAAGAACAATAGGCTAATTTGAATAGAATTCTCGTCATTTTGTTCAGCTTACATCTTTGCAGATTTCAACGTTATCCATTTCAGGAAAATCATTTGAGTTTTTCAGTGAATATCTGATGGAATCGACAAATTCCATTTTGTTTACATCACAATTTTGGTTTGTTGATGATGAACACGAAAGTTCAGATACTTCTTGATAGTACAAAATTTGATCAGCTATTGTCACTTTATATTTTATGGAATCGGCCACATGGCTTTCAGCCACAGTGGAATATTTCCATCCACTGTGTTGTGTTAGACAGAGGACATTAATTCCAGAATGATGTATGTATGTATGTTTTTATTCATCTTTTTAGATCATTATAAAATAAAATGTAGTTGAAATGAATGCCTGATGTATGTATGAGGCTTTTCCAACCCTAAATATTTTGCAATTTGAAATGGAATTTGCGAAATTTAAAATAAATAGTATTTTCTTAAAACTTTCTCAAAAGGCATTTTAAGAAAAACCTGTCATTTCAAGGTTTTTCACAACATTGATAAAATTAATTGGTTGTTTGTCCTGTGCGATAATTGCAAATGAATGTTGTGGCCCATTCTTTTTATCTGATTCAACTATTATGAAACTGTCTTTAATGTCTATGTCATGAATATTTATTGAGATGTACGATTTCAGAGATCAGATCTATTCAGAACCGATTGAAGTAAAATATTTGATTCAAAAGAAAATTAGAAAAACCTGTTTATATATTTTGACACATTAAGGCAATCAACAAAAACCAATTGTTTTTTTTAAGTCCCAGAGTACAGGATTTTCCTATTTAAAAATGAAAATATATGTTTGATACCAGCTTCTAAAGAACTTGTAACTTTCATTATACCTTTTCGAAAATTTTGCAAACAAAATCTCCAAAGAAGCATTCTGTTTCTTCTATGATAAATAATAGAATGCGGGAATAACCAAAAACTTTCAAAATTCGGATTATTATTAGTGTTTGACAGAGAATTAATTGTTATTGCAACAGAAGTATTATAGGCTTGATATTTGCTATTTTTTTATTAAAGCGTATAGAAAAATGGAGCTTCACAAAGATTTCTATTATAATTTTTCTGTTTTAATAATTTGATGGTAGGACAAAAACTCTCAAATACACCTCGAATCGTATAGTGCTGTTTTGGTCTCGAATACTTGCAAACCTCGACCCTTTGGTCTCCGTTTTCATATTTGTAGAGCTTCGAAAATGAGATGATGACATGATTTAGCGCCATGTTGATATCTCTTACGATTCCAGAGATATTGATCAGAATTGCCCGAAAATTTGTTGTAAAATATATCTGGCACTTTTGCGCACTTGTTGGTGTCTATTGAGTATATGCTTCCTGTAGTAGTGCATCCTTAAGGAGCTGCCAGCTCTCTTGTATTAAGTACTATTAATTTGTTTCTTATACAGATCTTTATTAGCTTGTCATACCTCTTTCGTTTCTCATTCCTAAAGTATACTACCCTATTACGCTTCCCTATATACCTTGATCCACAACTGCATTAAAATCTTTTATGATCAGCAATTCCTTTCCATTTTTAAGACCTTGGGTAACCTTCTGAATTTGCTTATTCATTTTTCAATTCCTTAATCATCATGGATCCAACTACCAGCGCGTGCTGATATTGTACTAAGTGTGACTGCTATTATTCTATCACTAACCTATCGGACATTGTACTACATTTCTTGCTTTCTTTTACATACATTTATAAAAACAAACCCATACGTGTCAGTCACCTAACTTAAGCTCTTACCTATCAGAACCGGTTTTTGTCTAGCGATTTATATCTTCAGATTCTTTAACGTCCCTTCTATCCAAAAACGCATTTCTTTCTCCACTTTGTATAGTATATTTCCTCTTTGGTCGCTTGGTTTTTGTTTCATGACCGTTCCTTCCCAGAATACAACCTACCAAAGTAGGGTGAGATCGGATGACTATGCCTACCCGAACGAGTATATAAGTTAAAAGTCACTTTTATAGGTACTTAAAAAATATTATTTTTGATATGTGTAATTCTTCAATACCTTTATGAGTAAATTCCATATATGGTGTTTAATACTTAGTGCTCACATACTTCAAGAAATCTAGTCTAGTATCTGAATATGTGAGGCATTTTAATACTTGTAGATATATTATTTTCAAATGATTAAATTAGTTCTAATGCAAATTGTTTGAATATTATTATGTTTAAGAAGTCAAGATTGTTGCTAGTGCTAGTAGATAATATTATTATACATAGAAATGAGAACCTATTAATACATTTATATAAAAAAGTAAACATGATTTAATTGAGTAACATTTGAATGAAGCAATTTTTTTAAATAAATATAAACATACTTGTTTTGATTTATTAAATTCAATTGTTTTTCAAGGCATTTTTAAAACGTTGCTGTTGCATATTGTTCATTCCACTCAACTATTTGACAAAAGTTTGGAAAAGGTAAAGGTGTCACCAGCAAATATTTTCTTAAGCCCACTATTAATGCTTACAATACTTCAGATATACGAAAAGTTTCTTGAAGGTTTTATATGAGGAAACTCTTTTTTAAGCAATGTTAATCCAAGTGATTACATGCGTTTGGAATGGAGTTTTAACGAAAATCCATGTCTAAAGTATTGAAGCGATCATAACTATTACCTCACCTTTTTTGAACAAATAATTGTATATAAACACCATCTACTAGCCTCATTTCTTTCATTTTAATAAAATATTAATGAAAAAAATTCGATTTGTTAATTTCAAAAACCAATCATCTTATATGAGTCTTTAACTACACCACCACCACACGATACATGAACTTCACTTTCCGCTCTCAGAATAAGTACTATTTCATTGATGTGCTTATTAAAACAAATGGTAAGCATCAGATAATGCGCCCTGTATGTCTGGTAATACTTGTAATGTATGGATTACTTAATAATTGAGGTACTTTCTGTGGTTTTTTGACAACTGCTTTTAATTAGGGTTGCTTGATACAAAATACTAAAAACTTGAAGAATTAAAGTTTTAGGTTGAATGAGTCATTTGAAGAACTCCATACATCACAATATTTTTCCTATGAGATTTAATTTATCTAATAAACAATATAGTATGTGATCCTCATGCTCTATTTAATATTATTCAGTAAATATACAAATTAAATAAAGCAATTAGAAGAAAATTGAGGTCATGTTTACAAAGAATTAATTCAAACTTTGCCCCAAAATCACCACTAAGAACATGGCCGATTTCTGCCAAGGTTACTGATGTGACGTCGTAGGGTTAACGTTATTTACATTACTAGCTTTCCTTTCAGGTTTATAGAGATCCGAAACTTAATGATCTGGGACACTTTGGAGCTCTCCTTGAAAGGAACACGCATTTAAGAATTACGGACTTATCATCCGTAGCAACACATAACCTCAAATTAGTAGTATGTACGCTTTACGTTTTTATATATGTCTTATTATCCAACATCCTGACATCAGGGCTTCACGCCTCAGCTAATATTCTGGTGCTCAAGGGTAAGGGGAAAACGTAATTTTAGGGCTCAAGGCTTGGCGCTCTAATTGAAGGGAACATTAGCTTTAAAGCCCTGGGCTGTTCGGAGCTGTTCTTTTCTGTGAAAGGAAAGCACCTATTGTAGAACTAGCTTTATTTACATGTTAGGACTAAGGTCTGGAGTAGTGGTAGTCATGGGCGAGAAGTAGAGCATCAATCAATCAACAATGGCCGTCAAGTCACCACGAATCACTTTGTATTTTTGTGTTTGAAGTAAATGATTAATTATATCCACAAACATCTTGCGGGCGTGTTTTATTTATCTACAGGTCACAACAATTTGGCGACGAGGAATAACGGAATAAAGCAGCAGATGTTTTATAATTATTATAAATAGGAGGTTTGAATTTTTAATTTGCTATGACGCACGTGAGTAATCCGTCCTACGCCGTAGCAGTAAATCCTGTTTTTCATGCACAAGTTGGTTCATTACCAGAGTTTAATTATAAAATAGATGATTGGAATCTATATTATGAGCGACTGGAACAATATTTTATTTGCAACTATATTGATGATGCTCATAAAGTTGCAGTTTTATTAACTATAATTGGACAACAAAGTTACGCGATTTTAAGGGAATTATGTGATCCTGATCGCCCAGCAACCAAGAATTATATGGAATTATGTTCATTGATGCAGAAACAATTTTCAAAGAAAGTATCTGTTTTTAGGGAACGTACAGTTTTTTATGACTTAAAGCAGGTAAAAGGTGAAAACATCAATGCATGGTTTGTTCATATTAAGCAATCAGCCATGAAATGCAAATTTGGTACAATGCTTGAAGATAAGGTGAAAGATAAATTCGTAACGGGAATGTATCCAGGTTCGGTGCTAGATCGCCTGTGTGGAGGTGAAACGAAGAGTCTAACTGATTTGTTTGAAATTGCATTAAACAAGGAATAGTCTGTAATGGAAAGACAAACTACCCGAGGTATTTACAAATTACAGGTAAAGGATGACAAATTAAGAAACGAAAGAAATAAGATGCCTCATCAGGTACGACAAGAGAAGTTGCTTTGCTTTGTTTGTGGTAAAGATAACCATAGTTTTAAGTATTGTAAGTTTAGACATAAATTTTGTAAAGTATGTAGGAAAAGAGGGCATATTTCTACTTCGCCCAAATGCTCAGGTAAACAAAGTAAAAACAACAATATTCATATGCAAGAACCTGAATTAGATGGAAGTACCGAGTTTAAATGTAAAGAGCTTGTAGAATTTTTTTATAATGATTCTAAAATTAATCCTTTTTATATACAAGCTATTATTGAAAATAAGTCTGTTGATTGTGAGATTGATTCAGGATCTGCAATTTCGGTGTTACAATTAGATTTTTATAAAAGTAATTTCAATTTGAAATTAGAACCTTGTACTTTAAAGTTGAAAACATATGATGGAGGCATTATTCACCCAGTGGGGAAAGTTTTATTAAAGGTACAGTTAAATGAAATTGTTCACAAGAATGAATTTGTCATTGTTCCTAATGGTGTACGACCGTTAATGGGTCGCGATTTGATGAATAAATTAAATATTTCATTTCAAGTAAACAGTCTGTGTTTACACATGGATGATTCGAATGATTTAAAAATTATTGCTGATCAAATTTGTAAGGAATTTTCTGATTTATTTGATGGTACTTTAGGGACGTACAAGTATGATAAAGTTAAATTAAATTTAAAAAGGGATGCCAGGCCGAAATTTTGTAAACCCCGAAATATTCCGTTTGCTTTCCATAAAGAAGTGGAAGGGGAGTTACAAAGAATGGAACAGCAGGGTATTATTACAAAAGTTGAAAGTAGTGAATGGGGAACTCCGCTTGTTCCAATTTTAAAGCCGAATGGCAAATTGCGTGTCTGTGCTGACTATAAGGTCACTTTAAATCCATTTTTGGAGGATGTGTTATATCCTATTCCCTGGGTCGATGAAATATTTCAGGAATTGAAAGTGGGAAAGTTTTATTCATTGCTTGATTTTTAGCTGCATATAATCAATTAGAGGTGGATGAAGCAGCTAGTTTAATGCTGGCATGGAGCACCCACAAAGGGATTTTTAAAGTAAATAGATTACCTTTTGGGACTAAACCTGCATGCAAATTGTTTCAGAGAGAAGTGGAGAAAGTACTGCAGGGTTGCAAAGGTGCTGTAAACCTGCTAGACGATATTGTAGTTACAGGGGTTTCCTTAGAGGAACATGTTTCTAATTTACGTGAGATATTAACAAGAGTAAAACTTGCTGGGTTCAAACTAAATCCTAGCAAGTGTGAGTTTTTTAAGCCCGAAATAAATTATTTGGGCCACGTAATTAGTGCGATGGGTTTAAAAAAGGATCCTTCCAAAGTAGGGGGCCATGCTCAAAGTGGCCAAACCCACAAATGTCTCTGAAGTGAGAGCTTTTTGTGGATTAATAAATTATTATACAAAGTTTATACCTAACTTGGCATCTATTTTACATCCTCTCTATAATTTGCTCAAAAAGGGTGTTCAGTTCAAGTGGGATAAATCTTGAGATAGCTTTAATAGGGAAAAGAAGCTGTTTTGTCTGATAAAACTTTCTCATTTTAATCCAGAGTTACCGATAGTAGTAGAAACAGATGTATCGAACATTGGTATTAGCTGTATATTATTGCAGCAAATGCCAGATAATACCGAAAGGCCCGTTTGTTTTGTATCAAGAACACTTAATAAAGCAGAGGCTAAATATGCTGTGATTCACAAAGAGGCTCTAGCCATATATTGGGGTGTGAGAAAATTATATCCCTATCTGGCAGGTCTTAATTTTACTTTAAGATGTGATCATAAGCCTTTGTTAGCCTTGTTAGGTGAAACAAAAGAAATACCGGCTATGGCTGCAGGTAGACTGCAGCGATGGGCTGCATATTTGTCTAGTTTTAACTATACATTAAAATATTTAAAAGGGAAAAGTAACGTGGTGGCTGATGCTTTGTCACGTTTACCTAACCCAAAAGAGATGGAAAAGGAAAGTGATGAGTACGATTACTTAAATTTTGTTGAAGAGTTTGTACCAATAACGGTAAAACAAATACGTGCAGAAACTCGAAAAGAACCTTCTCTATCTAAAGTATTTAATTACATAGAGTATGAGTGGCCTGATCAAACAGAGCCAGAGCTAAAACCCTATTTTACTCGAAAATCTGAACTTTATGTTGACTCAGGTGTTATTATGTGGGGGTACCGAGTGGTAATTCCACAAAAATATCGCGATACGCTCTTGAAAGAATTACACGCTTCTCATTTAGGTACTACTAAGATGAAAGCGGTGGCTCGATCCTATTTTTGGTGGCCTTGCTTAGATCAAGCGATAGAGGCAATTACTGGAAAATGTCATGGCTGTATGATGAATCGGCCTAATCCAGTTAAAACACCAGTAACCAAATGGCTTTTGTATAAAAAGGTATTTGAACGGGTTCACATAGATTATATGGGACCATTTTGGTGAGAATTTTCTTATTTTAACCGATGCCTATAGTAAGTGGCCAGAAGTTTTTGTTGTTGATAACATTAATTCGGTCAACACTATCGAAAAACTATTAAGACATTTGCTAGATATGGTGTCCCACGCACCATAGTGGCCGATAATGGCACTCAATTGGCTACTGCAGAATTTGCGGAATATTGTAAAAGAACGGTGTAATACATCTAAGCCACCTACTTACCATCCATCGAGTAATGGAGCAGCAGAGAATTCTGTAAACAGTATTAAAAGAGCTATTAAAAAATTGCTTATGGATAATAGAAATGAGACAACGACAACTACCATTTCTAGGTATCTGTTCGGTTACAGGACAGCACCTCATTCAACCACTGGTGTCTCTCCTGCCAAACTAATGTTTTCTAGAAACGTTAACACAAAATTTGATTTATTGCAACCTAAAAGTATCGAAGGTAATAATAAAAATGTTGAAACATTTCCCGTTTCAAAAGTGTTTGAGGT
This sequence comes from Platerodrilus igneus, assembly GCA_036346225.1. Classification (NCBI taxonomy): domain Eukaryota; kingdom Metazoa; phylum Arthropoda; class Insecta; order Coleoptera; family Lycidae; genus Platerodrilus; species Platerodrilus igneus. The sequence goes on from JARFIW010001182.1 coordinate 51,126, forward strand.
GGGCGATGTGGTGTACTTTAGAGACTATAGTCGACCTAACAAAAAGGGTTGGCAAAAAGGAACAATTGATGAAAAATTAGGAACTTCTATATATTTCTGTGTGTTGTTAACTGATGGTCAAATTTACAAGCGCCACCGAGATCAAATAATTAAAGAAGGAGCCTTTTATGAAAGTCACTTAGAGATAAATACAGATGGTTCGGACAAGCTTGTGAACTTGCCCAAGATAACTAGTAATGATAAACCTATTGTAATAATGCCAAGTACCTCCAAGGTGGTGAGTACGACAGCGTTAGATAGTGAGCCGGCTGACAACAGGGATAGTGTTAGTAATAAGGGTGTAACGCTAACTAGTGCTAGTAGTAGTGGCGAAGAAAATACTATAACGCCATCAATTGTTAATGCGAATAGCTCCCAAGGTACTAGTGTACCAATTGTAACTAGAAGTAGGCGAGTGGTGAAACCGCCTGATCGTTTAAATTTGTAAAGTAACTCTTTATTTGTATTGAATTGTATTTTAAGTTCAGATGGATAGGTCTCCTCTGAGGGCGGAGGTAGTGATGTGACGTCGTAGGGTTAACTTTTTTTTTTTTTTTTTTTTTAATTTCACTTTCATCCGCTTCCACCTTTACAGTTATTAGCGGAGGTTGGAAGTATTATTTATAATCTATGGTACAATATATGTTTATCTTTTATATATTTTATATACGATGTTGGATTTCTATGTCTTTAAGATAGTTCAGCAGTGGTTCAATATTGGATGTGTCTCTCAGGATAGTTTGTACATCTTGTTGTATGTTGTTTACTAGAATTGCCGCCCCCGGGCTAGCTATATGTGTGTTTAGTCTGTCCTTGCGATATTGTATAAAATTGTATGTATTTATGTTTTGATGTTCTTTGAAGTGTGTTTCTTGTAAGCATATGTAATGAGGTTGTGTTTCTTCAATTAGTTTTTGGAATTCAGCTTTATGGGATTGAAGTCCATTACAATTCCATTGAATGATGTTCATGTTATTGATTATCGACTGAGGAATCAGACATTTCTGACTCAATTTGTTGTTCCTCCATTTTTAGTTATTCTTGTTATTGTTGTTTTATTTTTTGTCATCAGTATTGTTTTGGATTTCATGCATCATTTGTATGAGTTGGTTTGTATCTTTGGTATAGTTTTTACTTAATTCTAGTATTTTTTGTTCGATCGTGTTTTCTAGAAAGTCCTGAAATTCGTCGAATGAGATAATGTATTTGGCTGGATCACTTTCTATGATTTCCTTTATTGTATTGTGTTTTGGGGATTCAGTTTGTTCCAAGTTCTTCTTTTAATTGTAGGATCCTTTTTGTTTTTGTTTGTCCGTATGGTTTGTGATAAATTCGACAGGGTTGATTCTTGGTTGGTTTCTTGTTTTTCTTTTGTGTTGCTTCTCTTATTTGATGTTCAATGTAAGTTTCATTTAGTTCTTCTGTAGGTGTACTTTCAGGTGACTGATTTGGTCTTTTATTTCTTATTGTTTCATTTAGGTTTGTTATTTGTTCAGGTTGTTTTGTTTCACTCTGTATATTATGTTCCTCGCAGCTTGAGGTTGAATGGCCGGTTTGTTTACATGTATAGCAGTATGTTTCTGTAGATAAAAATAGTCTGTAGGGGTTTCTTCAAATAATACTATTATTGATTCTGGGATGTTTAAATTTGCAGTTTGTTTAACATAGATTTGTCTCACGAAAGCTAAGTATGTGTTTAAATTTTATTTCTGATAATGCAGCTTTTATAAATGACATCTTGCCTGTTAAAGTTATATTTAGCTTAATAAGTGCGTCTTCTATTACATTGTGTGGTATGGATGGGCTAACATTTGAAATAACCACCCTTATGGTCGGCGTTAGTAATTTACGTATTTCCACTTCTGTGTTATTTACTGTTATATTAGGATGGTTGTTTACAAACTGGTCAGCATCTTCTTTTGTAGATAAATAAATACAGATCCGGTTGTTTGCTATTCTTGATGCAAAGGTTATATTTTTAGGATCTATTATTTCCGTGATTGCATTTAGATAATCTTCTAACTTCGTGTTTGGCAATGAATTTAATATAATCGCATTTTCTTTTGACGGGAAACTGCTTGCAGATGTTTGTTCATTTGGTGCTTTGCTTTTTACTGCATTCGAATATGTCCCTTCTTTTATTGTCTGATGGGCGAGTGGGTTTTTTGTTTGGCTGGTTGAATGATTTATGGTTGAGGCTGTTATTGTTGGTAAAGGATACATTTCAGGTAGTTTTGGTAAGTGGTTTGGGCAGTGGCGGCTCGTGACCTGAACAAGAGGTGAGGCTCAAAATGAGTCTATTTAGGAACTCTACATTTAATATAAATAAATCTCTAGGTTATCTAAGAGGAGCTTTTCCTTATTATTCCTTGAATTCATTGGTAATCAAGAGTAATTATTGAAACGAAGAGCTTACAAAAGTGATTCTAATAACCTTAGTTTGCATAGCTATGCTATTAACTATAAGCAAATTAAGTTTGATAAGTCAAATGTATTCTACGGTCTTTCAGTTTTGCAAATTTATCTATTACATTTTCATAAAATCTGGATTTTTACTTAATTCATAATAGTTCCTTTTCTATAGACATTAAACTTAATCCACTAAGCCGCTCTTGACTAATCGTATTTCTTAAGTATGACTTTATGCGTTTTAGACACGAGAAATTTCTTTCAACTGATACACTTGTAGCAGGAATCGTTAAAATTAATTGTAGAACTTTTTGAATCTGGCAAAATATATCAGCAAAGTCACAAGAAAGTATTTTAAGGGTTGTATATAAATCTGAATTTTAAACTGCTCGTCTCTATAAAAACACAAAGTTCATTAATAAGTCTATCCCTATCAAAATATTTGGATAAGTCTCAAATAGAGATTGCAGAGATTTTTTAGGAAATTTGGTAGTATAGAATTCATACTTAGATTGATCAAATAAAGCAAGAAATTCTAAGCTATTAAGATCCGAAAACCGTGTATTAAGTTGCAGACTAATGCAGTCTAAAATTTCGTAATACAGAATGTTGTATTTTTGAAATATCTCTTGCTCAGATGTTGTTCCGCGCCGATTAGGTAACTCTGTTAAATTTCTGGCACGCCGAAATAATTCCAAAAATTTGCCTTCGTTCCTTAATTCATTAATTCGGACGCAAGCTGTATTTATTTGTTGCGAACAATATATTACATTTAAAACTTTAGTCTGTAAAATGTTAAAAAGGAGATCAGTAATATTAAAAATTTCGCGGTAAATAAAAGTTAAAATAGTAAATTCAAATTCACTAAAGTGCTTAAGGAATCCCTTAGCTGCACGAATGGATTCGGCTCCCGAGGTCGGATCATTTACTATTGCTTCGAAAACTTTTACGAAGTTGTCCCATTCGCTTGCGACAATGTTCAAAATTTTGATCTCGAATACCACCTGGTTTCCGCTGCTCGTGGCACACGTTTACCAACAATATGATCTAATATTACTGATCTTTTAGGTGAATGATGGAAAAAACTTGGTATACCTGATAAAGTAGAGAAAAAGATTCTACTCTGCGGAATATTTTGTGTTCCTTGTTGTAAAACGAGGTTTAACCGGTGAGCACAGCAATGGGTAAAAAGAGCATAGGGTGCAATTGACTTAACTTTTGCCTGGAGTCCATTTAGCTCGCCAGCCATAACACTCGCATCGTCGTAAGATTGGGCAACTAACTTTTCTTTATAACTAAATGGGTTTAAAACACCCTGAACTACTTCGAAGAGAGCACTGGCGGTTCGATTACTACTTACATCAAAAAATCCCATAAACCTTTCTTTTAATTTACAATCTCGAGTAACAAATCGAAGAGTTATCGCGCACTGAGATTTGTCTGCAATGTCAGTAGTATCATCAGATACTAAAGCAAAGAAAGGACTAGCTGCTATTTCTTGGGAAATGTTCTCTTTAGAAAATCTTCAATGCATGATATTAATTCATTTTGAATTGTTTTTGACTGGCGGTGAAGATTTGGCTCATTTTGATAGGTGCTCTGATACTTCTACGTTTCGCTTAATCAAACATTCAAAAACTTCTTTAAAATTTCCACGATTAAGCGATTGTGAAGATTCATCATGACCCCGAAAAGCCAATTCTTGTTTACCCAAAAGTATGGTAGTATCAATTAAATAAGTTAACAACAACCTATTTTTTCGGACATTTTCGTTAAATATAATTTTATTTAAACCAGCATGTTCCTGAAGTGCATCTAGTATAGTTGTTCGATTTTGTTGAAGTCGTTTGAAACCAACAAAATTTTTATATGATCTTTGGAACATTCATGCATTTTTGCACTACGAAATGTTTTTAAATCGCAAAACCTTTACCGCAAGTCCAGCTGTTATTAACATTTGATAACAAAACGCACGGCCAACAATATAAACTCTGTTTATATGTACTTCCGCAAATCCATTTGTAGGTTTCATACCACGATAACTGAAAAGTTCTATTAAAACTTCGACCTTGTCGATTATCAGTACTAACTATATTTAGTGGAGGAGTCGGGCGCATAAATAAAATTTGCCGTTTTTCTAACTCACCGCGCACTGAAAAAGGCGTTTCAAATAAAGATAATAAAATATCATGTGCCGAAATTTGAAATCAATCCAAATTGGAACAATATAACGATATTACACAATTTGAATTATATTATAACAATCAGTTTTTGTTTATATAGATTAAGATTAACCACTAATCACGAGAAATAAAGTACTAAATAAGGAACAAGAACACTAAACAGTAAACACTTAAACACTGTGTAATCTATTCTATTTGAGGCATGAAGCACCAAACGTACAAATGTTAACCCGGTTCATCAATTCACTATTGAAGAATTAACCCAACTAGGTTTTTTACAAAACACAGCTTTCAAACAATACAATAATTTAAAATGAAACCAACAAATAATTCCAACTTGTCAACGTCAACTGTTAAAAACTATGGAACCACAACGGGCTAATGGTTGCACTAGTACCTAAGTTTAAGCTCTTATAATAATAGAAAATCATATATATTATTATCCTTCACATATGTTTAATTTTCGACTATTTGTGCAGTTTAACAAGTATTACAAAGTCTAACACTCATCATCCCTACCGATCATTGACTGACTTCGTTTAAGTATGTATGTATAAGTATCCAGTCATCCCGCAGATGCTGCTGTCGTTACTATTATTACAAAGACCCGAGAGGCAACGATGAGAGAGCCTCAGTACCCAGTATAAAGTGCTAGTTGATGTATAGAGATACCCGCTAGACCCATCGCGCTCGCGTATAATGTAGCTTTGGATGCATGGAGATGGTTGAATAAGTGTGGCGCGCTTTATAACGCCTCAGATGAATTTGTATTAACAGAAATCGTGCACGAATTAAGAAATGAATTTTGTATTACAAACGTTTATTATATAATATTGATTATTAATCGAATTATGATATATTTGACACAAAAATTGTTTAAAAGACGTTTGTACTAGTTGTAATAGAATTTTCTTTATGATTGAAAAGAAGATATATAAAATTAAAGGTGAGGCGGCGGTTCACTTGCCTCATACGACCAGCCGCCGATGGGTTTGGGTTAGGTTTATTTAATGTAGCTGTAATAAAAGGAAGAGGAATGTTTAGAAAACAATACCTGTTTTGGTTTTATCACTTGTTAATTTGTTATTTCCGAGGTCGTATTTTATTATCAACGAATTAACTTAGAACTGTACTGTTGAACATACGGTCGCGGAATGAGGGTTAACTTTATTTACATTGTAGAACTAGCTTTATTTACATGTTAGGACTAAGGTCTGGAGTAGTGGTAGTCATGTGCGAGAAGTAGAGCATCAATCAATCAACAATGGCCGTGAAGTTACCACGAACCACTTTGTATTTTTGTGTTTGAAGTAAATGATTAATTATATCCATAAACATCTTGCGGGCGTGTTTTATTTACCTACAGGTCACAACAGTTACCCAGTTTTGAATATGAATAACAAAGGCTCCGATAGAGAGTGTCGTTTCTGGTATTGTATTCTGGAGTTATGTCGTCTTTCATGCTTTACATTATAATTTAAAAACAATTTTGACAATTTTGAAGATGTTAATCGAGTTCTTCTGTCGGACATTATTTGCCGGGCCTTTGAAAATTGAAAACTTTTCTTCACAGGGTACCAATGTTCCCAAAATACACAGTCCATTAAAACAGGATTGGTGTTCTTATTCTTGGAATTTCATTGTTTACGTTTTAAAAGTTTGTCCAATCAAATAGAAAGGAAAATATATTATCTAGTAAATACAGTAAAAATAAGCTATCCTTAAGATACCTTACTCATTGCAATTATAATCGCAGACTTACAATTGTGTATTTTTCTAAGAAATTCAATTAGGATGTAACCGCCAAACTGGCCTTAAAAATAATGCGTTTTATCACATTCTATTTATTTTCATTTGCAGTATATTAAAACGCCCCTGCAACACGCTTTTAAAAATCCAGGCTTAAATTATTTAATTGAAGGGATATTTCATGTAGGTGTCTTTGTATTGTTTATTAAATTAATTCGTCTACCAACACCATGTTCAGGAACTTATACCAGTATTAAGGGTATAATCACACTTTTATTGCCGACATACTGAAAGTGTATAGGTGGTAGGTTAGGTAGTATATACATTTACCATTCTTATAACTCAGTTTAAGAACACGCCAAGTTCTCATACCGAATGAGTTCAATGAATCACAAGGCGAAGAAGCATTTTTATTCCTTCTCGTCTATAGTTCATTTTGAACTATTCACTTGACTGAATACGTTCCGTACGAACTATTCACCCAAGTGAATAAGCAACATCCATGACTACTAAACCACCGCTTGATGTAAATCCGTATGCGAGTCGCATTATAAACTTGAGAATGCAATTCAGGTAAAAGCGTTCGAAAAAGTGGGCTTGCCATATACGAATTATTTCAAGAATTGCTCCCCAAGTCCGGTTCATGAATGCGATAAGAAGTAAAGATTTATTAAAAAAGGAATAACTATTTTGCCAGTCTTAAGCACACGTTTACGATAACCGGGACCCTATGCATTATACACACTTATGTCACAGATTATCCACCTCTTGCAGATGTGAAGGCTTTGTCGGTTCGTTTGAAGTTTGTCGGGCAAAATTCTATAACCTTGAACGCAATCCGCCATTACATGAGGTTTTTGCGGGAAATTTGAATGTAAATAATAAAATTTACCAGAATGTTTCTAACAGTAATCTAATCTCAATGTTTTGTTACGTATACCAGTAATATTTTCAAATTTTTTTCATTATGTATGCCTAATTGACATAATAAATAAAACTGGACAATGTTGGTAACTATAAGTGTAACATAGGTCACTTGAAATAGAAATTTGTGAGGAAGCGTAGATTTTATATCAATAAATATCTAATTCGCCCTACTTCAAGAAAAAAACGATTTAATACCATTCCTTTTATATTATATATTTTGTAAATATTTTGACAAATTGTTATTCACATTTGTGATTCACACATTTAAATTTAAAATGAATAAAAAAAATTTAATTATACAAATATTGAAACTTTAAATCCCCATAATATTTTCTTCATAGGCACACATTTTTCGTATTACGCTTTTTTGTTTATAATGAATAATAATCTGAACTCGGAACTTTAAAATTTCGAAGTTACACACACAAATATTGAATTCCTAAATGAGCTTTTGATGTTCGTCGAACATGTATTATCTGGGCCCTGTTTCTAAAACTCGTTCACTAATAGTATTAGTGATTTTCTTATAATATTAATTAATATTATTACTGTTCTGTTTCATAAAAAATTTGCCTAATAATATTAGTGGAATACTTAAAATGATTACCTATTTAATATTATTAGTGCTGAAGGTAAACTGTATCATAAACCAAAGCAACTAATGAAACTTACTTATAATATTAGCATTTATTTCATTAGCACGCTTAGTTTAATAATTAATTTATTAGATCAAATAAAGTTAACAGTTTAAAGAAAAATATATAAAATACTTAATATTCTGTATAAAACAAAATAAAATGGGAGATAGTGACACCAGCAGTGGTGAAGAGCAGTTTAATGTTCATCGTCCAAGGATTTTTCGACCGAGAATAGCTTACAACTACATGGAATATACATATGAGTTCAATGAGAGATTTCGCTAGACCTTGAAACTTTTATGTTTGTGCTTAATAGTATAAGTAACACATTGGAACGTCAAACTGCAAGAAATCATTCACCGTCTCCAAAGTAACAACTTCGAATTGCTCTCCACTGGCTAGGAAGAGGTGCTCAGTACCATTGTGTAGGTGATATGCATGGAATTTTAAAAGGGACAGTTTGTTGAGTTGTGCACAGCTATAAATAATGTACTTGTTAAGGATGTGGTGAGGTGGCCAAATGAATGTGCAGAACAGGTGTTTAAATTTATTGAGTTTGGAGATGTGCCTTTGGTATGTGGGGTAATGGATGGAACATTAATACAAGTTGATGCTCCTATTGCACTTGAACCAGCTTTTGTAGATCGTTCTCGAAAACATTCCTTAAACGTAATGCTTGTATACGGACCAAATTTACTTTATTATGTATGTGCAAATTGACATGCGAGGGTTAGTGATGCAGGAGTTTTGCGGTTAAGTGAATTATACAACAGGATGGAAGCAGATTGGAGGCCTTTTGCTGGTGGAGTTTTACTGGGAGACTTTATTTACCCTATAAAATCTTGGCTCATTCCACCAGTAATTCAAAATATTAATGATCCATCTCAACAGAGACTTGCGAAATCTCATAAAAAAACTCGGAGAGTTATTGAGTGTGCCATTTATGTCATTCGGTGATTAAAAAAAAATTTCCTATTCTGAGTGGCTGTATGTGCCTGAATCCCACATTTGCTTGAGAAATCATCAATATCTGCGTAGTATTGTGTAATCTTTCGAGGCGTAATTTACAATACTTTGCATTGCCTGATGAACCTGAAATACAAGTAGAAGACTTATCAGAGACTACTATTATGGACGAAGATGAATTGTCTGCAGTCCAGACTCAAGAAAAACTGCATTTTTTACAACCACTTTAATTGTTAAAAGTGAAAGTATGTACTTTGCCTAATCTTATACATACATTTACATATTTTGTGAAGAAACAGGGTTTGCTTAAATTTCTATTTAATATAAGTATTAAATAAAATGTTACTGTACATTTGAATCATCTCGTTCTAACATTACAATGTCCCCTTCGTTAGTTACTAAACAGTCGTCACTATTAATAAATACAACATCACTCATATCTGGTTGTTCTCCATCTTCTTGTTGGACAATATGACTAGTAAGGGGTGAATGCTGCACATTTAAGAATTGGTCCTTTTTCCATACTTCAAGTTCTAGTTTATGTATTTGAAGCTCAAATCTTCTCTCCTTCAGTATTCAAGCATGAGAGTATCTTCACCACGTGAATCCTATATACATAAAATTGATATATCAACTTCGTTACTACTATCTATAATTTTATTACTCTAATAACTAACATTCACATCCGTTTTTGATTACTAGTACTAAATCAAAACATACCTCAAGGGTTAAGGACTTTGCCCTCTTGCGTGACCAATTGTTTGTTACATATTCCATTATTTACATTATCATTACTAGTAGCCCCTAAACTCTCGTCAGGTTCAATAGGCTTTTGTACAACAGCTGCCATAGACACTGAAGTCATACCTATTCATATAAAATGTGGACATCATAATAATAAAACATGTTTGAACTTCTTTTTAATTAACACAAACAATTACAAAAAAGGAAATTAAAAATAATTTACAAAGAAAATTCAGAAATATATCGATTATCTGTACATCATCATCATTAGGTCTTCAGTTCTGGAACTGGTTAGGCGTGTACCTTCATTATTTCCTATTCGCTGATGTTTGCGACCCATTAGAAGAAGGTGGAACTCTGCAGGGTATATTGTCAAAAATAAGAAATTGTTATATTTGTGTATATCTTATATGGTTAAAAAAGGGTTAATTTACAACTATTTAACTAGTGTGATGCGAAAATAAATGATTGCCTTAATATAAGGAGCATAAAGATCTTATATATCCAGAAGATTTTTACCTAATCGAATTAATAATAACAAAATTATGGTAAGTTAAAGACGCCATAAATTATAGGTTGTACATTTTAATTTTTAAATCGCCTTTTTTGTTATTAATCCAATTCGGTTGAAATTTTCTGAGACGATGAAAATTTGTAATATATGTAAGATATAAGAATTATGAAAAAGTAGCACTAATCATTAAAATCATAAGTATTACTTGATGTTGAAGGTACAGATATATCCACATAAGAGCAGGAGTAACTTCCTTTGGAAAAATCATTTTGGAATCTTCTTTAGTATTAATTGTAATATTTGAAAGACAACATAATTAGTTATATTCAAAAATAGAGAACATGTTAGTTGTTACCCGATAGCATTACTATTTTTTTTTGTGGTTCATGTTCAAATTGATCCGGTAGTACTTTTTTTTTTATCAAAAATGGTAGGTACTGACCCATCTAATAGTCTTTTGCGAACTTTAGAGGTTTTCGAAAAATATTTTTTTAGAAAATGTGTTTCTCACATAGTTTATAATTTTTATACAGCTTGTCTGAATCAATTGCCAGTAAATCTTTCCGATTACATGCTGCTAACCATTCCTCACATCTGTGGAAGTAGAAATATTGTAATGAAGAACTAAAAGTGCAGCCTATCCAAGACAACATGTGCTATAGGCACAGATTATCTTTCTTATATTAATGGTAAATCTGTGTAAGAACTCACCTTGCTTGATGAATTATTGGGAATCGAAACATAGAGATATTGTTTGAAGATTTTGTGGAACACTCTCTGAAAGCACAAAATGTGCCACCTTTTTCATTTTTTCCGTCCATATTGATTGTTGAACACTAAATAAACAATACTTTCAACAATACAAATTTTCCAAATAAAATTTTAGGTTGATTAGAGAACCACTTATTTGGAGTATGCACAAAGAAAAACAATTAAGCGAGAAATACTAGCTTTGGCATTTGTAAGGATGGACGATTTTTGCTTATGTTATAAAAAACAATATTGTGTTTTAAACGTAGAGAACAATCTATCTATGGTTTTAATTACTACCAGATACTGGTATCAAAAATTCTTTAATCCATGACCCTGGATAAGCTAGCCGGAGGCGCCACCTAAATTGTGAAATAAATAATAAATTCTATGTAACACTAAAGTTTAGACTTTCAGGGTGATAATAATATTACAAAGAAACCATTAATATGTAAGGTTATATTATTTTATCTACCAATAGATGTCGCAATTAGCCCAGAGTTTAATCTATTGCCAATTCTAATTTTAAAATGAAGAAAAACAGTACCATAATTTACTCCCTGAACAAATCAACAATTTTTGTATTTCGATTAATAATTTAAGGTTGTTAAACTAATTAATACCAGTAATACATCATATTCAAAAACTTAATAAAGTATGTTATCAGGATACCTACTGCATTATCAGAGGGTATTTGCATTGATTCACAAAGTACTTAAGATGTTCAATGATTTACGCGATTTTTCACAAATTAAGTGCCCCGTACACCTTGAAATTAAAAAAAATTCAGATTTTAGAAATATTGGTCAACATCACGGCGAGTGTTCTCTCCATTTTCAAGTTACAGTAAATGACGTACATCGTGAACACATCAAAATTGGGCATTCAGGATGAATATGAATTATCATACGTCTGTTAAAAAATAATAATGTTTTTTTTTCTAACAAGCAGTACATAAAATGTTCTTATTAAAACACAATACAAATTATTTCCAGTTTATAAAAAGATGATCACGTTCCAGTATGCAACAACGTCATAAAATTTCCCTACAGTCCACTGCAAGTCAAAACTAGGAATTGATAACCATTTTAGTTGTAAACATAGATGAGCTTTGAGATTTAGATCGAACATGCAAGCTACACTAAGTCAAATCACGCACTGGACAGTTTCAAGGTAATCAACTACCATCTATTTCATACATTGCAAAAGAACCACATTGTGCAATTTTACATTCAAACAACACTAGGGCGTCTCATATTAAACTTTGAAATCAATAGAATGGCGAATCACCTAAATTGGAATTAATTCAGTTGTCAAATTAATTTGAAATATTGATCAAGTAAGCAATCACAGGTTCACACTACATATCAGATTTCAGTAGGCAAGTAGTTTCGAACTATTTACACCACACAAACTACAAGGATATTCAGTGTTCATGCACTTCAGATGTTTGAATTCACCAAAAGCTGCAGTACCAGGTATGCTACATTGCAATGTTTTATATTATCGAGGACTACAGATAATCTCCCAAATCAATCATTAATCAAAGAGAAATCGAGATTCTCCTTGAGCAAATCTCTTTGGGATATTGATGGTAAAATCAAATTAGGTAAACATTTATCAGTACTTCAGAATACAATGCTAGGTTGTATCATTTCCAGACCCTTCTATCAAGCTTCGAGCAAATCATGTGCTCATTTAACTGTAACAACATTTTTGAGAAACTCAACTATTAGCACTTACAACTAATAAGTAACAACGTGAAAATATATTTGAAAATACATTTCAGCAAAATGATCAAAGACATTTTGTAATGAAATTTCCTTTTAAATAAAGTGTTAGTGTATTAGTTGATACAAAATGTTCTGCTATCAAAAGATTTTTAGAAGTCCTTAAAGAAACCAGTTTAACTACTAAACTGCAAGTAGTTTTTGATTACGCTAATTTTTTTTGGTGCCAAAAATTAGTTACACACACTATATTTATTTTTAAGCGAGAACAATGAAACATTAACTCAAATAACAATAATGTCTCGTGGCGTTTTATGCCACCTCAATCTCCATATTTTAGTGGATTATAAGAAGCTAAGTAAAAAGTGCTAAATTTCACTTGAATCGTATTTTCCTGAATACAGTTCTAACATTGAAGAATTTTATATCTAATTAACTCAAATAGAAACAACTTTGAATTCTCGACCTATCGTATCACACCAAATGATCCAAATAAGTTGACTCATTTAAAGTCATAACATTTTCTCATTTGATGTTCATATTCTTCACTGCCAATTCCAGATTTAGTCCATACTAAATGTAATAGTGATCAAGATATTAGACGAAACAACAAATACATCAGAACTTTTATGAGCAGATGTTCGGTAGAATATATCAGAAATTATAGGAAAAGATTTAAGCAAAACAATCAAGCATTACCAATTGGTTCAAAGGTTCAAAGGTAAATGTAATAATGATCAAGATATTAGACGAAACAATAAATTTATCAGCATTTTTGGAGCAGATGGTCAGTTGAATATATCAGAAATTACAGGAAAAGATTTACTTCAAGCAAAACAATCAAGCATTACCAATTGGTTCATTGGTGATCACAAAGAAGATCATACTCCCTGTATGTTTGTTGTGGTTTGTTTAGCATTCTTCTTAATTTTCTTTGGGAATGAAACCACTCATAGTTTTTAAAATCTATTTTATTTACGTTTCGATCCATGACCTAGGATCGTTGTCAAAATAATAAAAACTTCAAGTTTGACGTTTATGACATAAATCATTCTACACAAAATAAAAAGTTGCTCGGCAGAGTTTTCTGCCTACATCCAGCAAACAACGGAATTGCTTGTGTAGCTACAATTCAAACTTTAAAAGAAGAAATCAAAAGATTAGTCGCCAAGCTGTATCCAATTCCTCTGGACGAGCTAACTGTGAAGTAGACAAAAGTGATCTTGTAAATTTTATTAATATATGTATATTTACTATGCTCATTTTCATTTTATATATTTCAATACTATCTTCATACATAAAGAATGACATTAAAATTAGGCATTCAGATGAATAGTTACTCATGTCCAAGAATTTCTTGTAAAAAGAATTATAATGTTTTTTTGACAAACTGTACTAAAATGTTATTAAAACGCAATAGTTATTCCAAATTTACAGTTTATATGAGGGTTATCACATTTCCAGCATACAACATCAATGAAATTTTCTACAGTCAGCTGCTTAAGTCACAACAAGTAGAGAAATAAAAATCATCATCATTAGATCTTCAGTCCTAGAACTGGTCAGACACGTACCCTCATTCTTTTCTATTCTGAGCTGACCTATACATTTCCCTGAAATTTTGTCTGCATCTTTCACTATCTGCGTGCAATAGTCTGATCTTGGTCTATATCTACCTATGTATGCTTGGAATATATTCCGCACTATTCCCCAAAAATGCCTTACAACGTATCCTACCCTTCTATTTCTCCGATTTTTTTTTGTTTTCCACATATGCTTTCAACATTTTCTCCTAGTTTCAATGTTTGTTGTCATCGAAAATAGCAGCTGCTCTTTCTTGTTAGATGCAGTTCGGTACCCCTTCTATTGTTTTACAAATATATACCCTATTTCCCCGATATTCAGTGGTATGTGAAGGGGGTTAAAGCAGCCTGCGGCTGCCAAGATTCCCCAACACTTGGACATTTGCCGAATTAATAGTTTTCCAATATATCCTTTCGAACAATAAACATTAGTTGAAAATATTTTCAAACCAACACCTCTTAGTTAATAATAATCATCAGATTTAAGTGTAATTATTTTTTTTCTCATTAGGTTTTTCATCGTGAAACTGGTTGGACGCACCTCCACTTTTTCTATTCTTAGCTAGCCTACACAGTTCCCTGAAATTCCCACATCCTAGATACAGCTCGGTTCCCTTTTTGTTGCTTTGTAATTGTATGTCTTATTTTACCAAGATTCAGTACTATGTGAAGGGGGTTGAGCAGCATGTGGTTGTCAAGATTCCCCAACACTTAGACACTTGCCCAATTAATAGTTTTCCAGTAAATGCTTTCGCACAATTAACATTAGTTGAGAATGTTGCAAAACCAATACTGGTAGTTGCTTATAATAATCATCAGATTTAATCAGTCATTTTTTTGTCATTAGGTTTTCCATCTTGGAACTGGTTGGACGTGTACCTCCATTGATTTGTATTCTGAGCTAGCCTACACATTTCCCTGAAATTCCCACAGCCTACATCATTCACTATCTGTGTGCAATAGTCCAATCTAGGTCTACATCTGCCTTTTTTTTTCCTACCTGTGCTTCTAATATATTCCGCACTATTCCCTCATGCCTTAGAATGTGACCTATCATCCTATCTCTTATTTTTTACTATTTTCTACATATTTCTTTCTTCCCCTAGCATTTTTAGTACCTCTTTATTCTTAACTTTGTCTGTTCATAATATCTTCATTATAAATCTGTAGCACCACATTTCAAAGGCTTCTCCTACTGTCCAAGTTTCACAACCGTACAGTGATGCACTCCACACATATGTTTTAAGCAATCTTTTCCTTGTTTCTGTTTGTTGTTTTTTTACAAAGTAGTTGCTTTTTCTGGTTAAATATAGCATGACCTTATGCTAATCTTTGTTTTATATGTTTTGTGCTCTTTCTAGCTTGAGTTATTTGGCTTCCTGGGTTGCAGATATACTTAGCCGTTCGTAAGTTCTCATTACCTATTTGTATTATAGTTTTTGATTTATTTTCCCCTTTTTAACATACTACTACTTTAGGACGTTGCGATGGAAATCAATGGAGCACTGGTGTCTTTTAAGCATATATAAACCCAGTAATATGTCTATGGATTGTTCTTCTGAAACCGAAAAGCTGGTTGTCAAATAATCGGATTTGATTTGTATTTGAGCCATGTGAATTCGTCGTATAGTTTTTTGTATATTTGTGGCAATGTCTGCTCGTTGGTTATCTGCCAGTCTTATATATTACATCTCTTTGCACAAGAAATTGATATTGTTGTGGTTTGTGCACCATGGCCAATGAAAGCTCTGGCGGGATGCCGTTTACCCTGGAATTAATGTGTGGCATAGTGCTATTTATGGATGTTTCAGGATTATTCTCCGTTGCACTTTCCATATTAGTTTCAATGTTTTTTTAGTTATTACTTGCTTTGTTTCAGTATTAAAAGAGTGGGCTATCATCATTTTTACTCTTTGACAATCTTGTTCTGGACGGGCGTGTGCTTGTTTATGTAGAACGTCTCCGAATGTATCGATGTTTCCAATTATTAGGGCATCAGCGAGTCGAGGATTGTTCTGTTTAAAGAGAATAAGATGGTTAGGGTCTGTCAGTGTATCGTTTATTAATACTGGATCATCTTCTTTTACTTCATAATGTTCTTTCAATGATAGTACTGATTGTGGAACCTGGATGTCGCAGAAGTTAGTCTTTTGTCTTGCCCTATCAGTCGGAGCGTTGGTATGGGCGGGAAATGGTTTTGGGATTAGGTTAGTATCGCCTACTCTTGGATTTTTGGTTGATTTTCAGCTAGTTCATAGAATAGGACATACGCTTTTCCACTTACTAGTGCTGTGGAAGATATCTTGCTCACTACGGAGTCATCGTATTCATACCATGTAGATGAATATGGGTGTCGACAGTGTGCTGTATAATGTCCACTGTATGTCGTACCAATGTGATTCAATATTGCATATACGTTGTAAATATAGTGCTCTGAATAGTTTTGGGCAGCATAATCTTTCATGTCGAAATCATTTATTGGAAAATTTATAGTTGTTGATAGTTTTCCTCTGAGTTTTCTTATAGGTGAAAAGCGTTTTAAGTGTAACACTAATATTTTAGGAAATTTTTGTATAGAGAGGGATGTTGTGCAGTTTCTTCTTTCCTTACATTTTGAACAAGTAGGTTTCTCATGTCCATGTATTGGCGTTTCTTTAGTATAATAGTCTAGACATTGTTGTAATCTTAATTGGTCTATATTTTGAGGTATAGAAAGCGATAAATCCCAAAATGGGTCAAAAGTAATAGAACAGTGTCCACAATGTATACAACGTAATGTAGATTTCAACTGTCCCACAAAAACGTCAACTTTCGAATTTTTCATTTTTAAATATTGTTGGCACGGTGCGGAAGCTTTGTCGCAGTCGAGTTTCTCATCTATTTCTGGAAATATTTTCGTAAGTTTATTGGCCTGATTAATGTCTTTATGTAGGCCTTCTAATAAATAAAGTAAAAACTCTTGTGTATCATCTTGTTGAGAGTTGCCCGAGAAAATGGGTGCAAAACTTTCAATTTGTGTTTTAAGTTGGATATATTAGATTCTCCATCACACGAATCTTCAGACCACAGTTCGTTTATCACTTTTGCGAAAGCTTTAATGAGTTCCCCATGTTCTCCGTTTATGCTAAAAATATTGTCTTCTGTGAAGAGATCATTTCTAATGTATTCCAAAATTAACTTAGTATTTGAGAGACACTGAATTATAGAGTTTATAAAACAAGTATTACCGATATTCATCAATCCACTTACACCTAACTTGGAGATGTCGTTGGGTTTTTATTTAAGGTGTTGGTTTAGGGTGAGGTTTTGACTTCCCCGATATTTGATGTATGTGTACTAGTATCACTAATACAGTTAGAATATTTTGTCGCTTCAGTGTCATTTAATTGAAATGTTTGATAAAAAGATGTCTTTTTAAGAGCAATTTTTTCTCTTAAAGTGTTGGGTAACCTGCTGTTATTCGTGTTTGAGTTATGTAGAGTAACATTTTTAGAACAATCCGGTATCAAAAAAAAATTCGTTCGAGGATTGAGGAAGTGGGGTAGCCTCTTGTTGAATAGCAGTATTGATTCTTGCAACACTGTTATTCCTCGTGTAATATTTTTCGAGTATTTCATGTTTAATCAGTTCGTTGTTTATATTTTTATCGTTTCTAATGTTACCTACTGGAGGATATAGAAAGAATTCCAGTTTTCTTGTTGTAGGCAATGTGCCTAATATAGACGTAGCATTGCCTCTTTGAATTGTTATTTCTACTCGTTGTAGAAGAAACCTGAAAGCTCGAGGGTCTTGAGTCTCTTTTCTTATTCTTTTTTCCAATTTATTGAAGAAAACTCAATCCTTGTTTTCCAATAACTCCCTGAATTTCGATTGCGATTGGGAAGAAAATATGATTATTTTCCATGATTGTATTTTTTATGTTTAATTTTTTCTGCGTTCGATGCAGCGCTACTGGCTGATATACTTGTACATTGTAGGTGTGAGGCTGCCAAGGTGTCTACGCAGTTGAAATCCCAAATTACCGACTTTCCGTGACGAGTGATATGCCGTCTGGTCGTTTGCTGTCGTAATAGCTTGTTCCTGACAGTTCTAGTAATGAAAATACTTTTGCAAGGGTTAGTGCTCTTTTTATGATGTCGTTTATAGCGTGTAGCATAGTTAAATGTAAATATAAAAATAATGGAATTTATAACAAAATTGTTTGAGTTATTAGTTTTAAGTTTAGAAGGCTGGTAAATATAAAACTCTGTACTCTGCGCTCTCCAATATCGGTTTTTATTGTATGTTAGAATTTTGTTAAATGTAACACATTTCAAACAATTCTTATTTAACTTTTTGAAGTTATTTTGGCTACAAACTCATACAATATGCTGTAAGTAATATTAACATATTTGTAAATATACTCTCATTTGTATTATTGGTTTTGTAGTGTTATAACAACAAAAGAAAGGTAACCTGAAATTAGATATTTTTATATTTAATCATCATAACAAACAAAAACATAATACAAAATAATATTATAATTTTTCAATCAAAGATTCTAGTGCCTTCAGTTTTCTCTTTTCAATATCTAATTTCTTTCGTTCTAACTGCATCCGTTCATCATGTCGATGCTGCTTTGCTAATTCGAAGGAAAATCGTCTTCTTTTTGCAGGGGCTGTCGTTATCTACATTTTGGTCAACAACTACAATATTGCTGCCAGTATGGACTTCAGACTCACTGTTGCTGTTACATACAGTAAAATTTAATGTTGGCATAGTGTTATCAGCACTGGACCCAAGGCATGTGAACATTTAATGGATGGCTTGTTGCCCAAAAGCTCATATAACCTGTCAAAAAAAAATCGTGTAGGTGCACTACCCGTTTTGTTTCTTCTATCTTTCATAGATTATTACGATTTAAAAACTCGATAAATACCGTTAAAGAATGTCGATAATACATCGCGCAAGCGCGAAATAAAAAAGCGAGCAACGCCCCTGGCGGATGGTAGCGCCAACCTTTTTACAGATTTCGCGCGGCCAACTGCCAATGACGTCACCAATGCATAAATTATATTGCGCAATAATCGGAGATTGATATAATTATAAAACAATAAAGGATAATAGCGAACAATTTAACAACAAGAGTACTCACTCAGAAATCCGGCATTCGACGGAATTGGGTTATAGTTGGCTTCTCCCAAGTCCATCAGGGCTCCATCCCGGAGGGATTAAAGATGGTGATTCCTCCGGAGCTGCTAACAGGAGCATGGGCATCAGGCTCGTGGAGTACGGTTCGCCGAAAGTTGCATATTTATTCCTACCTATGTAGGGATCGGATAAGGAAAAAACCAGGTAAAGGGCGACAACAAAGATAATTAGGCAGGATATCTACATAGATAAAGATAAGCACGATACGATACCTCAAGCGTCCACTCCACTCTAAGATCAAAGGCAAACAGCCACGTTATAGAGAGCACCCGAAACTTCTCCCCACTTTTTCGTCTTTTACACGTCGGCGCGAAGTTATTCGTCCAACCCTCTCGCGTCGCGCGATCTGCGCAAACGCACTGTGACGTACCGGAAATACGCGCCTAGTCTTTTAAAATTCCGCGCACCGCGTCTTATGAAATTATGGCGCGAAACCTCCGCACATCAAACTTAACCTAAAACAATGTTTAAGTGCCAATTGGCACGTAACAAGATTTGTAACTACGCACGAAGCTACGCCATTTATTGAAACATGCATTGGCAGTATGGTCAAATCCTGCACTTAGATCATTTGCAACATTATCCCACACATGTTTTTTCTTTTTTGGATGATGAAGGTCATCCATGTTTCCTTCGATGGTGTTGTGTCCCCAAATTGTATTATCTTATAAATTAAAGTTAAGTGCTTCGTATATTTAGCCACAGATTAAAATAGTTGACGCATGCCTACCAATACTCGTCCCTTACTACGAGTATGGCAGCGAATGCGGTAAGCTTTAGATATAATGACTTCTTTGTAAACGTGTTTCTGAAATTGCTCTTGTGTTAATAAAGGGATTGTGTTGTCGTATTTCTACTACTACATTACATCTTACCAAAACAACACTTGGCGACGAGGACGTTTTGCAAATTGCAAGAGAACCTACAAAAAAAATCTTCACCACGTGCATAACCTACAAATACAATTAATTACAATTTACGTGTGTAAAAGATGACTACTACTAATAATACTACGATTCAAACAGTCCTTACAGTAGAACAATTCGAAAATACTATATTTCAATGGTCCAGATGGGTAAAAAGATTGGAAGGCGCATTCGCAATTTTTAATGTACCCGAAGATAAAAAGTAGGATAACTTTTACATTACATGGGGGCATAGGCTTTCGATACACTGTGTGACAAGTTAGCTCCGGAAGATCCTTGGACTAAAACCTACAAATTTCTAGTGGATTACATGTAGCTCTGCTATGATCCGGCACCACTTGAAATTGCTGAAAATTTTAGGTTCAACAAACGGAAGCAACTTGAAGGAGAAACAGTTCAAGAATATTTAATGGCACTACACACCACAGAAGCTGGCAATAAATTGCAATTTTGGTGAATATTTCAAGACGGCACTAAGAAACCAATTTGTCTTCGGTTTGCGCAATGAGAAGATTCTGCATCGTTTATTAGAAACAAGGGACCTTACATTAGATAGGGCATTAGAAATAGCTGTAAGTATGGGACTATCGAGTAAAGATGTAGCACAATTACGCCATGAAGGTAATAATGATGTTGTTACTTCTAAGAACAAAAAATTCAGTTACATTCATAAGAATTTAGAAAATAGTTCTAATTCAAAATGCTCTACTAGCAATTACAAGGTTGTCTGTTAGGATCACGACTTCTAGCAACAATATGTGCTGAAATGTCAATGACGATTAGCAAAGTGTTCATGTGGAGTGATTCAAAAACGTCATTGGGTTGGATTCGATCAACCACAAGAAAATACTCTGTATTTGTTGCACATCGTGTTAGTGAAATTTTAGATACAACTTCTGTTGATCAATGGTATTGGCTACCAAATAAAGATAATGTAGCTGATGATGCCACAAGATCAGTAGGTCTCTGCATCACGCCCAGGTGGTTGTCCGGGCCGGACTTTCTTTTAAAAAATGCATCGGAATGGCCAATAGAAAAAGAGCCGGTAGTATGTACAGATGAAGAAGTACGACAGGTCTATTTACATTTATCACATACCAATCCCTATGAAATATTGAATGCTTCACGATTCTCAAAATATGAAAGATTATTGCGTTCTTTATGCTATGTTGTTAGGTATATGGATGTTTTGAAAAACGATAGTGTCATAAAAATAGACATATTTCGAAAGATGAAGCAAAAGACACGTGAAGAAATGTTGAAAAAATTATTACCGTTTCAAAGAGAGGAAATTCAACAAGCTGAAAATATTTTGTTAAAGAAGATTCAGTATGAGTCATATACTGAGGAGGTTTTGCTATTTCGAGCTCACAAAATGGTACCCAAAACTAGTAAAATTTATAACCTTAGTCCATATATGGATGATAACGGCATTATACGATTGGCTGGTAGATTAGACGCAGCACCGATTATTGACAACTACGATGTAAAGAGAGCCATTCTTTTGGATAACAAACATAAAATAACTGCTCTTATTGTTGATTGAACTCACAGGAAAAGGCGACACTGTGGTAAAGAAACTGTTGTCAATGAGTTGCGGCAAAAATTCTGGATCCGAAAACTAAGAGTTTTAGTTAACAAAGTTGTAAAAACATGCGCGTTTTGTAAATATATGCAAGCCAAACCTCTTATTCCAAAAATGGCGCCTTTGCTCATTCAGCGCTTAGCTTCAAATCTTCCAATATTTTCCTACACTGGAATTGATTATTTTGGTCCTTTAGAAGTGACAATTGGTCGAAGAAGAGAAAAACAATGGGGTGTTATATTCACATGTTTGACTACACGTGCTATTCATCTCAAACTGGCTTCGTCACTTGACACCAGCTCTACGATAATCTGAATTAGAAATTTTATAAATAGACGAGGAACACCATTAGAAATTTTCTCGGATAATGGTACGAACCTAAAGGCTGCAGAAAAAGAATTGCAGTAGACTTGCAGTACAGAAAACACTGAATCTCGGTAAAATAAGACATAAAATCAGAAATCTCTCAATTGTATAAATAGAAACATGTTAAAAAATGTTTCCCAAATTATTGAATTTATATAAAATTCACCAATAAAAATTAATCAACTGATTTCACGTTAAGCGTATTGGCTACCATAGGAAAGTCGATCCCAGGTCGCAACACAAATTGAAGGCAATCATTCTTTTAAACTTTAAAAATTTTTGCTTAGTGTACTCAAACCAAATATTTCAAACATCAATAAATCAAAGTAACCTTCAATTTATGTCATAAACGTCAAACTTGAAGTTTTTATTATTT
Organism: Platerodrilus igneus; assembly: GCA_036346225.1. Classification (NCBI taxonomy): domain Eukaryota; kingdom Metazoa; phylum Arthropoda; class Insecta; order Coleoptera; family Lycidae; genus Platerodrilus; species Platerodrilus igneus. The sequence continues at coordinate 73,801 of JARFIW010001182.1, forward strand.
TGACAACGATCCTAGGTCATGGATCGAAACGTAAATAAAATAGATTTTAAAAACTATGAGTGGTTTCATTCCCAAAGAAGATTAAGAAGAATGCTAAACAAACCACAACAAACATACAGGGAGTATTTACAAAAAATTAACTTTCAGGATGTACAAAATCAGGTTACTAATATAGAGCCTGGTGAAATAAAAATAATTTTTTCAACAGTTCTTCATGCGTCTTTTGCTTCATCTTTCGAAATATGTACATTTTTATGACACTATCGGTGTGTTTTCAAAACATCCATATACCTAACAACATAGCATAAAGAACGCAATAATCTTTCATATTTTGAGAATCGTTAAGCATTCAATATTTCATAGGGATTGGTATGTGATAAATGTAAATAGACCTGTCGTACTTCTTCATCTGTACATACTACCAGCTCTTTTTCTATTGGCCATTCGGATGCATTTTTTAAAAGAAAGTCCGGCCCGAACAACCACCTGGGCGTGATGCAGACACCTACTGATCTTGTGGCATCATCAGCTACATTATCTTTATTTGGTAGCCAATACCATTGATCAACAGAAGTTGTATCTAAAATTTCGCTAACACGATGTGCAACAAATACAGAGTATTTTCTTGTGGTTGATCGAATCCAACCCAATGAAATTTTTTAATCGCTCCACATGAACACTTCATTGACATTTCAGCACATATTGTTGCTAGAAGTCGTGATCCTAACAGGCAACCTTGTAACTCTAATCTTGGGATTGAAAGTGATTTTTGTGGTGCTACTCTAGTGTTAGCTGCCACTAGACAAGTGTAGTAATTTTCATCTGTATCTGAAATAAATCTGTGGTATGCACAAGCCGAAAAGGCGGCCTCACTTGCATCACAGAAAACATGCATCTCTACACTCTCATAATTAAACCTTTCATTAAAGTAGCATCGAGGAATCTTTAACTTTATTACTTCTTGCATTCCATCAAGCCAACAATTTCAGCTAGGGACAAATCAAATGGCATCTTTTGATCACAATCAATTCTGCTTCGCTATATTTCCTGCAAGAGTATTTTTGCGCTAACTGTGAAAATAGATAACATTCCTAAAGGGTCGTAAAACTGGCATGACTATTTTAAGCACTTCACGTTTAGTCGGAACCTGTTCTTTTGAAATTAGTTTTGGATTAATTTTGTGCAAGTAAAGGGTAAAGGCAAATTGATCAGGCACGGTATGCCAATATATGCCAAGTACCTTTTCTGTCCCCAAGTCATTGGCAACATCCATGTTCACAACACTGTTACAATCTACGTTTGGATTCATCATTTCAGCAACTTTAACGGAATTCGATATCCAGTTACGAATATTGAAACCACCTTTAACATGTATATAGCAGACTTGCTGGGAGATAGTTACTGCTTCATCTTCAGAATTAAAGCTATCAAGGTAATCATCTACATAGTGTCTATTTACTATTGCTTCCACGGCACGAGGCATTGAATCTTTGTAACACTGTGCGTTAAAATTCTTTACATATTGTGCCGAACTTGGCGAACACGTTGAACCGAAAGTCATTCTAGTCATTATATAAGTATCTGGAGGTTTGGAACAGTCCAAGTTGCGCCATAGTATCAATTGACAATACTGATCGTCTTCAATAACCTTTACTTAGTGAAACATTTCAGCAATATCAGCAGATACCGCTATTATACCATGCCTAAACCTAAGCAAAACTCCAAATAGTGAAGCTAGTTGATCTGGTCCTTTAAGTTTAAGATCATTTAAACTTATTCCATTGGATTTAGCAGCCGCATCAAACACAACTCAAACTTTACCTGGTTTATTTGCGTTTTCAACTGAAAACACAGGTAGTAACGTTTATTAACCAAGGAATTTGTTTCAGCAATATTTAGTTTTCGCAAATACCCTTTTTCCAAATGACTGTTTAATATTTCTAAGACCCTTTTCTGTAGGTTTTCATTCATTTTTAATTTCTGCTCAAAACAAACGAGCCTTTTAATGGCCATGTTTTTGCCGTCAGGTAAAGATACATTATCGCTCCTCCAAAGGAGTCCAGTTTCGTACCTGTTACCTACATTCAGAGTACTTTTTTTCAATATTTCCAATTCTCGCTCATTTTCTTTGGAAATCGCTTCTTTGGTGGGCGTCACTCCAAAAGACTCTGTACTAAAGAATTCACTAACCATTTCGTGAAGATTTGGTAAGCCTTCACATTCGCATAGGTGACATATATACTGATTTGACTCTGGTCCAACTTCTTTACCATGAACTGTCCACTCCAAACGAGTTTTCGTGGCTACGGGTTCATTCCACAGTCCTTCCCTAACCTCATAGGTAATACTCAATTTTGGATGTTCAAGACCAATCAGCAACTTTGAACGAGAAAAAGGAACCTTGGGAATAATTACATCTGCTAAATGGTTGTACTTGGCTTTAAGTACATCTAAGTCAAGGTCAGGCATCGGTAAATTTAATTCTTGTACTATACGTACATTATAAAGACGAAACTTCTTGCTCTGGGCAACTCCTGACACATCAACAACAATTCTTTGAGATTTAGCATCCTTCTTAACAGAAGAATCAGTCCACATGGTGCAAAGTTCTTCTTCAACACCGGTAATTCCTAATTTATTCACGATATCCACAGATAACATAGTTGGGGAACTCCCTCGTCTAAGAAAGCCCATACATTCATTTGCCTATTGTTCTCTGGATTCGTTAACACGACAGGTACAACTTTAAAAAGAGTTTTACTCCTACTACTAAGTTTAGGGGAATGAATCGTAGCCGATGTTTCATGAACTTTAACAGTGATTCCATTCCGTTTTGAATTTAAAAGTGAAATATCTTGCTCTTTTTCAGCACTAAAGTGTAGAACCGTATGATGATATTGTTTACAATTATTTATATTACAATAAGGTTGAGCTTTTTGGCAAGATTTATAGTTATGCTTTGATAACAAACATACAAAACATAGCCGTCGCTTTCTTACAAAACCCCATTTCTGCCTTAAAGGCAAGTTTAGAAACTTATTACATTCTACAATCTCATGATTCAATAGGCACACCCTTTGACAGAAGTGCTACCCTGGCGTATAGTAGCATCAGATGAATCTTTATTAACCCTACCATTCCTATTACCTGTCTTTAAAGGATCATTTGGCTGATCCCTATCACTTACTACTGCACAATCATAATATGGTTCAAACCAGTTTATAAAATGAATGAGCTTTTGCTTGCTTTCATTACGCTTCTTGTGTACCAACTAGGCACGCCATATACTTGGCGGTAATTTTCTTATGGCTGCTTCCAGTGTTTGCAAACTAGCTAAATAATCATCCGCACCAGCATTCAAAACAGTAGCATGCATACCATGCAGAAATTCATAAAATTGTTTTACTTTATGAGGCTTATTTTCATTTGGCGAAGGTAATTCTTCTAACCTTTTTAATTTTTGCGTTATAATTACCTACATATTGCCAAATCGCTTTTTAAGCGTTTCAATTATGCTGCCTAGGGAATCTGGTAAAGCAGGAATACCTTTAACAGCTTCAAACGCTTCTCCTTTTAGGCACTTGCGTAAACGACATAAATTATGCGCTTAGTTAAATCCACCTTGAGCTGTTGTGGATTCAAATTGTGCATAGAATACTGGCCAAGTTTCTGGGTCACCATCAAAGGACGGAAGCTCTTCTAAATAAGCTCTACACGTTAATTGCATTTGAGTTTGAAAAAGCTTTAACATATTATCAGGATTAAGTGTATTCCCTGTCGATGGAATCATCGAAAATTCTTGTTTTATCTGGTCGCTGGAACCTGCAACTTCTTTTGTTACATGTTGCTTTTCGACATTTGCCACATACGCCGATGGTTTTTGCATGTTTCCACCATCTGCACTTTGCACCTCTAGGAACTCATTATTATTAAGCCACTTATTAACTTTATTAACAGACCTCTTTTTACTCATCTTGTCCATTAGTTCAAGTTTGCGCTGCTGCAATTCACATAATTTTTCCTGCTGCTTAATCAAGTAATTTAAAGCTTGTAATTGCTTTTCGTCATCATCTTTCTGTACAGCAGTCGATTTTGGAACAATTCCTTCTCTAGACATTAGTGTGTTGTGTATATCCGCTTTGTTACGACCAACTACCTGAGCACAATTAATGCAGAACCAATCACCGGGAAGTATAGAATCTAAATTTACACAATCAACGTGTGCCCATTGCTCACATTTTGTGCACATAATCTACTTAACCCCCCTCGGCATTTTCATCTTCTTTGTATTTGCAAATCGGACATTGCTCTTTGTCATCCATTACTCAAATTCCTTTCGATCACGTCGGGGTCACCAATATTATTTATTAATTATCGTGTGTCGTAAGGGCCTATAAGAGCAATGGATGTGATGGTCAAACACTGTAGATGGCAATAAATACTACACTTTCAAAACACTAATTTATTTCAGCAATGTTGGCAAATAGGCGTACAGTACAATACAAATTAACAATTAATATGGGTAAAATTTAGGGATTTAGGACTTTTGTCAAAGGTTCCAGTCCTTTTAACAGCCACAAATGCTCCACATTTACAGAAAAACTCAATTAAAATTAATGCCAGATTCATCCATCATTTCTTTCTTTTTGACTTAACTTGACATTTTCTCCTTTTCACCTCAAGGCTAACTAAATTTTTTAGTATTACCCGTAACTGTTAAAAGGACCCGATCCTATTTATAAAACTAAACAAAATATCGTGGTTTACCAACAAGCAATGTTCATACAAATACATACAATAACAATGCTAGTAAAGTTATCAATTATTGTTACAGATGTGGTAATACGGAACATCTGGCTAATAAATGCAATAAACGTAATTTAGTTTGTACTTTTTGTAACAAAAAAGGCCATTTACAAAAAGTTTGCACTAAGGCCATACAATTTAAACAAACTGCAACTTTTTCAAGGTTAAATACACATCAAATTGAAGAAGAGGTGGAGGAAGTTGTGTCACTTGAAACGGAAAATGCTGAATTCCATGAAAAATTTTTAACTACGATTACTGTAAATGGTAAAAACACTGAATTTGAAGTAGACAGTGGAGCATCTGTAACCATCATGGGTAAGAAACAATTTTCACAAATGTTTCCAGATCTTGCTATCATACAAACTTCTTTAAAATTAATCACATATTGTAACAATTCTCTTGATGTATTAGGATATGTAACATGTACAGTTACTTACAATATGAATACATACAAATTAAATCTTTACATAGTTACAATCGACCGAAAACCACTACTAGGTCGAGAGTGGATTTGACAAATTAAACTTAACCTTTGGAATGAACAAATTAATAAAGTGTCCATTAACGAAATTGTAGATAAACTTAAAAATAAATTTCCTTTGGTGTTTCTTACAGGAATAGGTAAAATAGGTGTACAAGCAACACTACATTTAAGACAAAATGTAAAACCAGTTTTCATGAAAGTCCATACCGTACCTTTTGCACTGTTACCAGGGGTTGAAAAAGAAATAGAAAATTTAGTTTCCCAAGGTGTTCTAACCAAGGTAAATCATTCAGAGTGGGCAACACCTATCGTTCCTGTTGTTCAAGGAAAAAAATTACGGTTATGTGATGACTTTAAGGTTACCTTAAACCCATGCTTAGAAGTCGATGATCATCTTTTACCTACAATCGACCAGCTTTTCGCATCAATGACTGGTGGATTACGATTTTCAAAAATCGATTTAAGCCAAGTGTATCTGCAACTTCAAAAACCAGTTGAGGATCGCCATTTACTTACTTTAAATACGCACAAAATTTTATATTGCTGCAATCGATTAATGTACGGTGTAGCATCTGCACCTGCCATTTGGCAGCGTGAAATTGAAAAATTACTTCAAGGCATACCTGGAGTTACAATATTTTTAGATGATATTAAAATTATGAGCGAAACTGATGAAATACATATTGCTAGACTAGAAAGTGTTTTAGCCAAACTAAATGAGCATAATATCAGAATTAATTTTGAAAAGTCTGAATTTTTAGCAGAAAAAATTGAATACTGCGAATATATAATAGATAAAACGGGAATACATAAAATGCCTAACAAAGTGGAAGCTATACAAAATGCACCACCACCCGGAGATAGAACTCAATTATGCTCCTTTATTAGTCTTGTTAACTACTACGGTAGATTTTTTGCTAATCTTAGTACCATTTTATATCCATTAAATCTTCTTTTGCATGAAGATAAAGAATTTATTTGGAATTCTGATTGCTAAAAATCTTTTGAAACTGTCAAGAATAGATTTGGTTCTTCAAACTTTCTTAGACATTTTGATTCTACATTGCCAATCATACTAGCAACTGATGCCTCGCCCTATGGCGTTTGGGTTGTAATTTCTCATTTATATCCAGATGGGAATGAAAAGCCAATTCAGTTTGCTTCACAAACCTTATCAAGTACTCAACAAAAATATTCCCAAATTGATAAGGAGGTGTATGCTATTGTATTTGGCACTCGTAAATTCTACCAGTACCTCTATGGAAGACGTTTTATTCTATACGTTGACTATAAACCATTAGTACACATTTTTAATCAAAAAAACAGTTTACTAGTTCTTTCTGCTACCAGAATGCAGCATTATGCAATATTTTTACAAGCATTTACTTTTGATATAAAATATAAAAGCAGTGCATTACATGCAAATGCAGATTTTGTTTCACGTTTATCATTGCAATCTGAAAATTTTGCATATTACAATAAACCGGATGTGTTTGAAATATCCCAAATTGAAACTCTACCTATAACAGTTTCAAAATTGAGTAAAGAAACATTTCAGGATACGGAATTAAAACCATTACTAAAAGCACTACAAACGGGAAAAGAAATCCCAAGAAACACGTTTCAATATTAACCAAAATGAATTTTCATTCCAATAAGGTTGTATTTCACGTGGAATAATAGTAGTCGTTCCAAAATCGTTACAAAAACGAATGTTGGAAGAACTTCATACTGCACATTTCAGTATTTACAAAATGAAAGGATTAGTGCGCAGTTGCTGTTGGTGGAATACCATCGACAGTGATTTAGAAAAGATTAGCCGTGAATGTTTTAATTGTAAAAAAATCGTGAACAATTCTAAAAACGTACCTGTTCATACTTGGGAGAGGGTGGACGAACCCTTTCAGCGAATCCATGTGGATTACGCTGGACCATTCTATAGTTGTTACTATTTCATTGTGGTTGACGCATATTCACGTTGGCCAGAAGTATACTTAACTAAAGATATGACTGCTAATACAACAATAAATCACTACCAAGAAATATTTTCAAGATTCGGTATACCAAATTATTTAGTAAGCGATAACGAAAGACAATTCGTGTCTGACGAATTTCAATTATTTTTAAAACAAAATGGTGTTAAACACATTGCGACAGCACCATACATACCATCCAGTTCCACAAATGGTTTAGTGGAGAGGTATGTTCAAACTCTTAAACAGACAATTTGGGCACTTGATCCAAATTCTAGAGATAGGGTAAAGGAAGTGTACAAAATCCTCTTGCAATATAGAAAGATGCCCCATAGCATAACAAAGAAATCCCCATCACAATTAATATTTGGTCGTGAGATTACATCTCGTATAGATTCAATAAAACCTATACCCAAAAATATTACAAATGCAGAAATTAATTGTCGATCGGTTAATGTAGGCTCTAGAGTCGCAGCACGTAACTACACAAATAGCGATAAATGGGTATTTAGACATGTAATGGACAAAATCGGTATGTTACATTACTACATTAAATTAGATGATGGTAGAATATGGAAACGTCATATTGATCAAATTAGAGAGATCGGCACAGAGACTCCACTTGATAAAAATACATCTCACTTTTTGAATAGTCCAATTGAACCACAAGTTCCTTCATCAAACGTCAATTTAGATTCGCATACTAATATACCTAAGGTAGAAAATAACAGTAATGTATTATTAGAAAACAATTCTGATGTAATCACTACTCCTACCAATATTGCGGCTCCTGAAAATAGTGCATATAGTAGTACTAGTGAAGGTGTAGATGATAATTGTGTTTTGCGTAGATCCACTAGAATATGTAGGGCACCGCTGAAATTGAATTTATAATTTGTTATAATTATGATTTATTAATTTAGCAAGGGGAGAGCTGTTGTGCCTCCAAATTGTATTACTTTATAAATTAAAGTTAAGTGCTTCGTATATTTAGCCACAGATTAAAATAGTCGACGCATGCCTACCAATACTCGTCACTTACTAAGAGTATGGCAGCGAATGCGGTAAGCTTTAGATATAATGACTTCTTTGTAAACGTGTTTCTGAAATTGCTCTTGTTAATAAAGCGATTGAGTTGTCGTATTTTCTACTACTATATTACATCCTACCAAAACAACACAAGGAATTATTTAAACATAATACAGCATCATGGCTGCATATGCGTGTTTGAGAACTTTCTGCCATAATTGAGGCTTCAAGAGATTGAGTTTTCTCACTACAATTAATTTCATCTACATAATAAAATACTAAGTATAAATATCCTGCAACTGCTTAATATTCTTACCACTAAATTCTACCTGCCCTGTTTCCTTCTCCTTTGCCACATCCAGCAATAAACGAAGTGCAAATTCCATATCTGCTCGAAAACATGAAATTTACTTAGAAATTGTTATCACCAAATTTCAGGAACTTACCATTACAGGCCATTTCAAAATGATCACTGCTTAAGGCGGATTTACATTATTCACTTTAGATGTACACTAATGATGAATCATCTGCAGTGAAAGTGAATCGTGAAATGGAACCAATTTACACGTATCAAATTTTAATTCAACCACTTGTAACTCTAAAATGTCCGCAACTGAACTAGTGAGCGTAGGAGTTGAATTAATACGCATAGCTCTTACAGAAGAATGTAGCAAAATTTTAAAAAAGAAAGGACGTCGATATCGACGTTGGTGGGTTAAGCCATGGATTCAAAAATGAGAATTGTTTGGGGCATCCACCCAATTGTTAGTTGAACTAGCCGAAGAAGATCCCGACTTCTACAGGAATCACTTACGAATGAATGAAATTCAGTTCAATTTTTTATTGAACATTATTAATCCTGGGATACAAAAAGCAAATACATGTTTAAGAGCGGCGTTGCCAGCTAAACTAAAGTTACAAATTACTCTCCATTATCTTGCAACAGATACTTGTTTTGTAACGTATTGATTTTATTTCCTTTCAACACTTACTATTTTTGTATTGTCGAGCGCATCTTTAATAAACGCTCTGTATATAAATTTTCCTCTTGTACAAATCTATATTAGTTTAAGTTGTCAAGCATTTGTCTATTATTTATTAAGTGATTTAAATTGATTGGTTACTAATTAAAGAGCGGTACCGGTTGTAGTCCCTACTCTTTACATTATCGGCGACACGACAGAACTTGGTCTTCGATCGTGAACAACGTAAGTTGAAGGTACATACGCCATCTTTGCAAGGTGCTACGGAATAATGGATTTGGCATAGCGGCCGTACAATTTATAATCCTACACTTTTGGTGGATCTCCGTACACTTTATTTACGGTGAAAATATTTATATAGAATTTTGGCTGGTGCATGGGTTTTCACTGTTAAACAGATATCTGGTCTGGATTGATAAAAATAGGCATATGGTCGTTTAGCAAATTAGATTTGCTGTAATTTTTTTAAGGAAGCTGGTAGTCGTGTTGTTGTGTAAACACGAATTGTAAGTTAACATATTAAATATATTTAACTAATTTTTATTCTTTTAGGGCTTCTTATTTTTGTTCTTATCTTCGTTCTTATTCTCGTTATTAGTTTTGCCGTATCTGTTATGAGTAAATTTAGTTCATGCTGGACAGATGTTTAGGATTTCCGGCTGTTGTGCTTGAAGAGTACCGTATCACACGTTGGTTATCGTATGAGCGATAACACCTGGAGTATTCAACTTTTAATTTAAATGAATTAATCATATTCAGTTATGAACATTATGGAATTTGATGGTTATTTGGCGTTATCCGTGCAGGCATTTTAATTTGGAAGGATTTCGTATTTTTATATCCTTTATAAATAGTAATCTGAAGGTAGTAAGTTATGCAAATACTTAATTTTGCAGTTTTATAAAGTCCGTTAATTTTATTTATGAAATTGAAATTAACATCAAATTTATAGCTAAGATTTTGCACTATACCATTTATTTAAAGCGCCAAAGCTTTCCCTTTTGTAAAAGGTTTATATTGGAGAGTGGTTCCAAGATCGGGTTTGCTTCTATTATAATTTACTGGTTTCTGTGTACACAAAAAGCAGGTCACGAATAGCATATTTTTTTGTAAAGACTATTTACCTACAAAAGCAAAGGTAAAGATAAATTTTTAATAAAAGTTCTTCAAGATTTTACCTTGCGTGATTAATATTATTGATTGGTATAAAGTGTTATTTATTGATCCAGTATATACACAGGGATTGATAGGATGGTTAGTAAGTTCTGAAACTGTTAAAAAAATAAGATGTTAATATACATAGTGTTATTTTGAGCTTTGATAATTATTGCTCCCTGAATACCTATGAGTCGTTGTTGCTAGGCATTTTTTTGTATGAGAGTGTTTGAAGACGTCGCTTTCAGTATTTTGAGCTTTAGGGTTTCCAGGCAGTCTTCTGGTGCCCAAAATTATCTTAACATCAGTTATTGGCTTCAAGTTAGCGGGGAAACCTTATCCTATTCCACCATGTCTGGAGACTGTCTTTTCTCTGGGAGATCGGAAAAGGGGTGGCAGTTTTAGCACTCTTAGTGCCCTGTATAGAGTACCAACCTGTAGCATATCCTTGATGATACCTGAAGTCTGCAGGGAAATTTAAACAGCTTTGGAAATGTTTATTCAGGTAAGAAAATACAAATTAGAAACATAAAATAATAATAACATAGTTAGTCGTGATTACAGTGCTACTAAAAATCTGTATAATTGTTAATATTTCCATCAAATCCACCCATTTTAAAAATCACTTCTGTGAATATATTATTGTCGCCTTGACAAGAAATTTCAGAATCAGAGACATGTGAAGAAGAGCCAGAAGTGGTTTCTAATGATGATTCTGGGCAATGGCGGCCAAAGTAGAATGAGGACTTGTATGACCAATTATTGTACTGTTCTCTGAAAGAAGTTGTGATAAACGTTCTTGTGTCATAATAGCTTGAAGTTGTTCTTGGCAAATAAGAGCTCGGTGCAGTTGCATTTTCTTAAGCTGTATAGCCAAACTGTTGCAAAAACGCATCGAACTCGTGAATTTGCTTCGGATTTTTGTTAGCATCTGATATTTTTTGCAATTTCCATATTGCGGTATGAATTACATCCAAATTCCCACATTGTACAAATCATCCCGAGGACGTCCATTTTAAGTACCAATAAGGTTTGAATGTCCTGGGGTCAATTATAGACGTCCTGAGGACATTATTAAACAAACGTCTTAAGGACATTTGAAATGGACATCCTTAGGATGTCCATTTAACAAACCGCTACGATTTAATAAAGAATGTAAAAAATTCCGATTCATTTTTTGTAATATTAAGTTTTCATTATAAAGTACTTCTATCGAAATTTTTCATCAAAAATGTAATTTTCATCTTAGTATATGTGTTCCGTCCTTGTAAATAGTTATAGTTTAGGATTTATTATTTACTTGGGTTTGCTTGCTGTTCTCAATTCGACGCGGTAAATTTAAATTTTTGTTAGTCAAATTTCCCCTAATGCGTTTATTTGATGTATATTAACCTTGTGAATGGTAAGCGTCTGTTGCGCACGGAGGCGCCAGATTCGATTTGGGAATATCCAAGAAACTTGCTAAACAAAATCGTTCTACAAGTATTAGCAGAGTGTGTCGACATTAGCTTGTAGTAATCGCAGTGCCCGCATTAGCTTGAAGTATTGTAGAACCCGCAGATAGTAAAATATTCGTAGAGACCGCATTATTAGAAGAATGTTATCGAACCACTGTAGCAACAAGCCGCGCTAGTATTTTGAAACCGCTCAAAAAATATCGTTGAAGAAACCGCATATCCTCGCTTATTACAAGCCGCTAAAAATGTTATCGTAAAACCGCAATCGTACTTTATAGTGCCGTCTTGTTTGTGAATTGTTACACACCGCGTTGGTATTTGCATCGTTTTGTCCATGTGCCGCGTCCAGTGTGCACGTGTTACATGCCGCTAATTGGATATTATACACTTTGTTTGCACCACCCTGGTTCGTGTGCCGCAAACTATTAATTGGTTACAACTTCTTTCATCGTTGCTGTCGCAGGTGAGTACAAAGAATAAACGCTACTTTGTTTCTTTGTCATGTGCATAAACAGTAATTTAATTGTGTTGCTTGCTGAAACACGCTATAGAAAAAATACAGTCCATTCATCTCTACTAAGTTGAGTTATCGAAACTCACCGCGTACAATATGTATCTATTTTTACGACCATCAATTATATATAATGATCGTATAAACGATAACTATAATTAAAAATGGCATATTAATATTAGTATTGTACGCACTTGTTAAAAGCAAATTAGAGCTAATTGATCGTGTGTCACGTGCGATGTACGGCACAGGTAACTGCTAAGATATCGATTCTACGCCCACGCCATAATGTTCTCTATGGCCCGTGCGCCCCGCTACATCCACACCACCTATACAATACATGATGAAGACTATTAAACAGCAGATCGTCCATTGTTTTCCGTTATTTGGCAAGCAACGCCCCACCGTGTTCTTTGCCAACGCCAGTATTTTGTGCTACTTGGGATACTAATTTATGGTTTTGTATGCGTGTCATTTGCAGGTAATGTTATTTATAGCAATAATATTTCATTTATTTGGATATTTTTTCTTTAAACTATAGTTATACAATACATACTAAATATACCTACAAGCTTATTAACAGTCATGTCACATTTAAAAAAGTATTACATGCGGGCAAAACGTATTTGTCTTGAATCTACAGAAGTTGTTTCAACTTTTAACTACCCTACACGTGCTGTGCCTAATTTGAGTCCACCTCTTATTTATTTAAATATTATGGATTCAGAGAGCCAGGATCATTACGAAGGTAGTAGTAAAATAACTGAGTATATGACCATTCCTACGTATTTTCAAGAGCAAGGCTTTGATAAATATAACAATTACTTTGAACCTGATTTTCGTAATGATAAAACTAAATTACCAACTTCACTCCAGAATAATGTTGAAATAGCGCCAGAGTCTAACCGTGATTTGTCCGCACGTTTGTCTGAGTGGGCATTGAAATACAATATTTCACATGTCGCAATTAATGAGCTTTTAAAAATCCTTAAAATTAATTTTATGGAGTTACCGTCAGATGCAAGAATCCTGTTAGGTACAATTAGGTAAGTTTGTACAAAGATTGTTGAACCAGGGCGATATTATCATTTTGGTTTGGATTTTTGCATACAACAATTACTTTATCAATCAAATGATTGTTTTAATGACTGCAATGAGATAGAAGTTTCCATCAATATTGACAGATTGCCTTTGTCAAAAAGTTCAACTAGCCAAGTCTATCCTATTTTATGTAGTTTAGTGAAAAGTAAACAAAATGTTGCTATTGTGGGTGTGTATCATGGGTATGAAAAACCCGTTGATGCAAATTGCTTTATGAAAGATTTTGTAGATGATCCTATACATATAGTTAATAACGGAATATATGTTCAAGAAAAATTGTTTTCTGTTCAAATAACTTCTTTTATATGTGACGCACCTGCAAAATCGTTCATTACTTATACAAAAGGTCATTCAGGATACGGATCCTGTTCGAAATGCTATATCGAGGGGAAATATATTAATGGCAGGGTTTGCTTTCTTGATACTGACAATTTTCGCATCAGAACCAATAAAGATTTTCGATCAAAGGATCATGATAAACACCATACTGGCACGTCTGCTCTTGAGAAAATCCCAAAAATTGATATGGTTCATAGTTTCCCATTAGATTATATGCATTTGATTTGTCTTGGTGTTGTCAGAAAGTTACTTGTCGTTTTATGGTGCTGCGATAAACCATCTACTAAATTTTATTTTCAAAATATATCACAAATATCAAAAGCACTTGTTGACCAGGCAAAAAATATACCTATAGAGTTTAACCGAAAGCCACGGAAATTAACTAAAGTGAAACGATGGAAAGCCACTGAGTTTCGCCAGTTTTTGTTTTATACGGGACCTGTTATTTTGAAAAATAAATTACATCCAGATAAATATTTAAATTTTCTTGTTCTTCATATTGCGTGTACAATAGTGTCAAGCAGAAGTCATTTTAAGTATCGATTTTGCAACCTCTTTATTCAAATATTTTGTAGTCGTTTAAAATATTATATGGCTTAGAAAATGTGTCTCATAATGTACATAATTTGTTGTATCTTACTGAAGATGTAAAGAAACATGGTACTGTAGATGACTTCAGTGTTTTCTCATTTGAAATTTTTTTACCGACAATATTGAAATCTCTTAGAAAAGATAAAAAGCCATTGCCTCAAATTATTAAAAGACAAAGCAAAATGTACCATTTTGTTAGTAAGAAAGTAATACATAATCAGTACCCAATATTCAAGAAAGGACACACCAATGGACCTTGCATGAATGTCAACATTATTGTTAAGCAGTTTAAAAAAGTATTTAAAAATTTTGTTTTGGGAATCTGTGAATCAGATAATTGTATTCTCTTAAATGGAGACATAATTGTTGTGAAAAATATAGTATATTTTGAAAATACTTTCCAAATAATAGGGAGCAAATTCTTGGTGTTAGAAGATTTTTTGAAGAATCCTGCAAATCCAGTAAATTAGGAATTTTTTGGTTGCATCAGATGTAGCACGTCTCGAAATGTTTAGTTGTTCTGAAGTACTTAATAAATGTGTCAAATTAGATTTTAAAAATAAATACGTTATTTTTCCATTACTACACTCAAATGTTGTTCCAAATTTATCTGAGAGGGAATAAGCTACGAGTAGCAGTGTAAAATAAATATGTTTAGATATAGAAAATAATACTTATTTACGATACCAGTGGGATATGGACATTATTATCGCACACAATGTGGAGTTTGTACGACGAGTCGAGTAACCACAGAAGTGCGATCATAATGTAGTACTCCACGAGTATCGTACAAAAATACAATCATTAAAAACTATAAATTTCTATTAAAAGTAGTTATCAAAATTTGAAAATGTACCTGCACATACTCAAAATGATGCATTGCCATTGTAACTGTGGAATTGATTGACATTTGTATTAAAGCTATCTGTTTGAATGTCATATGAACATGAGCGCAAGAATGTAATGTAATGAGATTTTACCACACTGAGTACGATAAAATCTGGCATTAGCTAACTAAAACAATGAGTTAGATAAGTTACTCTTATCCGGTGATTGTAGATAAAATAATTTAACATGTTATTTAATTTAACCGAAAGCTGTATTTGTTGAACAATATATATAGGGGAGCACCAAAGTTTCTTCACCGTTGCCATAATGGCACCCCACCGTTTTACTATATGGTCTAAAAATGTAGTTCTTTTTATGCTGTGATTTTTGTGCGATTAGTATGTATTCGATATCTGCCAAAAATCTGATAACAGCAATACTTCCGATACTGTAGAAACTAAAATTTTTGTGCATTATGGAGTGACCCAGGTAAAAATATTCATTTCACAATACATTGACATTGTAATGCTTCTATTTTTGTGACTTTGACTACTCAACAGTGAGTACCTGAAGCTGCTAGCGCCAGTCGCCAATAGTATAACTGAGAAAATTTTTATTTTCAATATTGATTTAGAGAATATAAGTTGTACATACATACAAAAGTGGCTTAGAATATTTTTTACAATAGTTCAAATAATACAAATTCGAGGAAAACTCATTTTTTGAAATGGAAATTGTTATGGAACTGACTTTTACAAAACTATGTACTATGTTTTCTAGTTATTTACATTGAAAAATTTAATTGTATTTTGGTATAATTTAGCCATTCTACAATACAAATGGCGTGTGAATTAAATACAAATACAGACTGCAACCAAATTATAATGAATGAAGAACACACCTGGACAATTGTAGAATTTGAAGATTCGTCAGTTGAAGCCATACCAACGAGTTTGATTCAAGGGGATTCTTGCCATTGGCCAACATTTTCGCAACAAAAGATTATAAACGCAATTAAGAAATTTGAGCTGAACACATCCTGGCCACTTTATAAAATTAGAGTTTTTAGAAAATCCACTTTCGGTAAGTATTTTATTAGTATATGTACCTAGTGATGAAAAAAACCTGTTTTTTATTCAGGAAGTTTTTTTTATAATAAAAAAAGGGTTTTTCTTAAACAAAAACTTATAATATACACAACTAAAAATATAATATGCATTTGTTACTACCTATTTGAGTTTAGTAACAACTAAATTTGAAGAAGACTTGTGGAAAGTATTAACCTAAAAGAACAAGCCTCGGTGTTTTTTAAATAAAAGACAGATTTTTTAAAACTCAGATCACTATAAATATACATCCTTTTACTAATCACATTTATTACAGACAATTATATTAAACCAAGATCAAAAGCACGGGTAGCTGAAGATACTAGTGATCTTATGTATGAAGTAGAAAATGGAAGACGAAAGCGGATTCAAAAAGTGTTTTCATCGTCTTCATCTTCTGATGAAAATTCTAATTTTCAATCAGTTCTTCCTACACCCCCCGAGAATGCAACATCGTAAAGGAGCAACAAAAAATGGTCCTCTACCATCTTTACCTGGGAATAGTGACAACACAAAGTTGTTGGTTGATTAAACTACAACAGAAGGTATATTACGTAGTTAGTTGAAAATTATGTATACTAAGTTTACTATTGTAGTTATTGAAGTACATGATAGTCTTATGACTCCAAACACCGTTAGACGTAATGTTTTCAGAGAAAGTCCTAGTGTTCCCACTTTTGACGAAAATAAATGTAATGGATTATGTAGCTGTTGCAATTCACGTAATACAATTGTTTATATACATATTTTATTAGTAAAATATTCTGTTTCGGATAAAAAGTTACAAAGTATATTAACACAATCCCACATTTTAAGAAATATGGTGGCTGATATTATGGTGGTAATACGCAAAATACATGTAGGAAGTGCAAATAATGTCCATAATTTGGCAGAACAGGGTTCCATTTTCACTAAATTTCAAGCAGAATTAAGTTTTCCAATAGCATCCAATTAAAAATTGGAGGTATTTAAGACTTTAATGCAAATTGAAGATAACTTTATGAACGCTGTAAGCATGTGACCTCCCATAAAATCTTCCAAATTAATTTAGATTTAATAAGCGTTATCAAACTAAGCTGATAGTATTTTTAATTAAAATGGACAGAAACTAAAATGCTTCATTAAAAGTATGTATAACTGGATAAGGCCACCAAAATTTTTACAATAACATTTTTAAAATACTGACACTGGTAAGATTCAACGGTAGCACACATGTATTGAGACTAATTCAGAACCAAAAATATAACTTTTATTAAACAATATTTTAAAAAATCTTTGCCGACATCAGCATTATCTAGTTTTTCGTAATTAGAACTGCCAACACTTGTGCCAGCAACATTTACTCTTCTGTATGTTTTTATAAGCCCAGTATATTTTAGATATTTTATATTAAAATGCAGCACACCTATAAATAATATACACGTCGATTTCTAGGGCTTTTTAAAGAACTAATTATTTAGTCGTTTTTGTTTTACGATTTTATTTAGTGGGTTATTTTTTATTGAGGTTTCAAAATTGGTGATGCAAAAATTTCTATGGATGTGCAAATTTTTGTGGCCTTAGCTATGTAGTCTTGTTAATTTTCAAATGTAGAAACTGAAAAGTCTTGCTTATATCAATAGAAATTTTTTTAGATTTGTTATTATCAAGATTGCGCATATGCAATATTTTCTTTAATACAGCATGTGTTAACCAACCGTGATATAGATATTATTTAGAAATGTCTAAAGCGGCTCTCCCATGATTGTGAGACATACATACTAGTGGAATGATATTATTTAAAAAGTATACTGCTGAAAAGCTTGAATATCGAGCCATAGTTATTTATTTAAAATTCAAAGAAGGGCTGGTCAATTTTTTGTCCTATAGACAAAGACACCCACTGTTAACCTATTTAAGATACCTTCACTTCTTACGTTCGCTGGAATGTTTATCTATGAAGCACTTATGATGCTATTATACAAAAATAGGGGCATCTCCACAAAATGTAATACATCGCTGAAAAGGAAATTTTGCATAGAACTTAAAAGGGGTCTATGTTGCACGTTTAAAATATTAAATTAAAATTTTTTAAAATAAGGGGTATGGCGTTAGAACAACACAACTGAGACGCTCAGTATACCTAGTTATCATCAACTACCATGTAACTATGGATTCAAATAAAATCATCTATAGATCAATTGATGATGGTAAAATTAATAGTGCGAGGGTAAATAATAGTTTTTAGGAAAAACCAACTTGAAGGACTGTGTTTGTGCCTCCGTTTGTTGAGATGGGCAAAAACCATCTTGAACAAAAGTGACGTATTTTCAATGCGCATATCTTTGGTTTGAAACATTTTTGAAAAGTTTGCACTTTTATTTTTGGCTAGCGGCCGAAGGGTCTAAAATTGCATGTTCGAATTTATAGCAATGAAATCTTAAGTAAATACTACATGCTGTTGTAGAATGCAATAAAAAACTAACACTGATCATGTAAGGGCTGTACCGTAATGCCTCACTTTTTACTGACCTTGACTGCCTTAAAACTTTATATTATGCTCTAATTCGTAGTATTCTGGAATACGGTTCTCTCATCTGGTCCCCCTACTACAAAAATAATTCTCTTAGAATCGAAAATGTTCAACGTAAATTCCTAAAATTTCTATATTTCAAAAAGCATAATCTTTACCCACCTCGTGGATATCCTTATGCTGATCTTCTCAGTGAATTTGATTTTCAATCTTTAGATAAACGCAGAACAATGTTTGATATTGTCCACTTATACAAACTTTTAAATTCTCTTCTAGATGACCCTGTATGCCTTTCTTTTGTCAGTTTGCATGTGTCTCCTAGACCTATTCGAAACACCTCTCTTTTTCACCTTAATTTTGCTAGGATTAACATTTACAAGAGTTCTCCAATCTTTAGAATGACTAGTTCCTTTAATTCCCTTTCTTTATTAGATTCCGCTCCTGATCTTGATCTCTCCATTCCTTCCTTGGGCGTATCTTGTCAGCAGCCTTAGAATAATTATTGTTATCTGCGTCTTTACTGTCTGTTTCATTTTATACCTTTATATTATGAACACATATAAAATATGATTTATTTAATGTTACCTATACATAATTATGAATATTCACTTTGATACTACCTATTATTACAAATGTAATTAGTATGTAAGGATTCTTATAATTGGGTCTCTGACCTGTTAGAATCTAATCTAAATAAATAAAATAATGAAAAAAATAGGTACTGCCAGTGTTTATGTTGTCAATAATGATTGTGTGAGAACAACATAAATAACAAAGGAACAAATTTTAGAAATTAGCCATGCCTCACCAAATCACAGATTATTTGTATTAATTAGTATTGAAACTTGTACTACATGCTATTAAGAATGTATTTTTCTCATTAAAACGAGAATAAATGTTTGTATTGACATGTGAAATACTATTGAAGGGCGTGCCAATTGTTTAAATGTGGAATGACCTTTATATTCCCAAATACATTCTAAATTTATTGCAATTCTCAATGAACCTTATCTCAATATGGGAACATTTGCAGACATATTAGTATGAACTATTTTCCTTATTTTCATGAAAAGTATATGGTACAACGTGTTGGAGTACGGACGTGTTTAAGTGCAGTGAAAGTAATTAAATTAAATTAAATATTCAGTGAAGTAATGATATTTATCTTTGAACTATTTGTGAATCCTATAGTAAGGTTTGTCATGTAAATGTTTTATTGTTTTATTGTTGCTGCAACGTGCGTATTTACTGTATTTAGTAGTGTTCGTAAACTTTAACTTAAACAAACATTTATTTGTTAGCCTAACGTTATCGTTAATAGGAATTTATTTAAATGATGAACGGGATTTAATACCATGGTTTGTTTAACGTGTGATTCCCAGATTAGCCGCTCAAAACCAGGTGTTATTTGTGCCGGCTTTTGTGGTCAGAATAGTTATCATATCAGCTGTGTTGGTATTCCACCTGATGTTTTCAAAAATTTGAAATCGTATGGACTCTTATGGTACTGCAATGATTGTTATTCTGCTGCTTCTAATTTTAACAAATATCTCTCAGAATCTATTGATGGGAAATTAAATGATGTTGTTAAAACATTGAATCACTGTTTTCTGTTGTTAAAGAAGAAATCATGGTTTTAGCTAATGATAAATTAAAACAATGATTCCACTGAGTTCTGAGAAACCATCATACACTCAAATAGTTAACAATGTTCCTCATTCCATGGTGATTGTTAAACCAAAGGACTCTACTCAGAACAATTTGCAAACTAAGACTGATCTTATGACCAATATAAAGCCTAGTCAACTGAATATACACGTATCTAGGGTTAAAAACACTAGAGATGGGGGAATTCTTATTGGCTGTAGTAATGCTGATGATGCGGCCAAATTTCTAACTGCTGCAAATGCTAGGCTTTCCGAATCCTACGATGTGAAACGTGTACGCGCTAATATTCCTAAAATTAGAGTAGTCGGGATGATTGAAAAATATGATGCAGATGAACTATTGTCATTACTTAGGTCACAAAATGATGTTTTCATTTGTCCTCTAATTGTAAGATTGAGAGAATTTGGGCTACTAAGAAGAATGAGAAAATCTTTCAGGCTATATTGGAACTTGATTCTGAGACTTATAACAGAGTCATTGCATTACAGCATCTTTTTGTTGGCTATGATGTATGCTCTGTCTTCGATGCAGTTGATCTTGATCTATGCTATAAATGCTGTGGTTACAATCACCATCAAAAGCTATGTACGAGAAATATTGCTTGTCCAAAATGCGCATTATCTCATCAAATTAAAGATTGTCCCCCAAATTCCAAAACACGTTGCATTAACTGTGTTAACGCTAGAATTGCAAATACTGATCACTGTGCGTGGGATCATACCAACTGCACTGTTTATCAAAAAAAGGTTACCCATCACAGAAATTCTATGTTGGGTAAGTAGCAATTAATAAGTAATCCTTATGATCCAAACAAATCGTTTAGAGTGCTTTATCAGAACGTTAGAGGTTTAAATACTAAGCTTCAAGCACTTTTAATTTTTCGATTGAAGCTGACTATGATGTCTTAGTACTCTCTGAAACCTGGTTGAATTCATCTGTTTACGATGCTGAAATGTTTCATGAAAACTGGGTGGTGTTTCGCTCCGACCGTAGCTTGCGCTCACTAACCGTGCAACTGGAGGAGGTGTATTATTAGCACTAAAAAAGGATTATATTATTACGCAATTGGATGTATCTGAATTATCTTCTCTAATACCTACAGTTGACATAATAGGTCTGAAACTATTAATTCAAACATGTAACTTATATATATTCGTGATATTTTCCTCCTGCTACTAATTATGAAACTCGATGTATTCTATAGCTTTATTAATAACTCTGAATGGACTCACTGTGAAAACAAATTATTAATATTAGGTGATTTCAATTTACCTACTTTCTACTCTAGTCGTTTAAACAAATCAATGAGTACTTACAACATTACTGCATTAGACAACTTTTGTGCGTATTTAGGTCTACACCAAGTTAATTCTATTCTCAATGCTAACGGTAGGCTGCTTGACCTGGTGCTCAGTGAATTGGATACTGTTGTCACACGGTCGCTAGACCCATTTCTTCCTGAAGATGGTCACCATCCACCATTGGACATAGTGCTGTCCCTGTCTCAGGGGCAAAAACATTTTCCTGTGTTACATAAACTTGTATATAACTATAAGAAGGCAAATTTAGTTCAATTGTACAGTGATCTTTGCAACATAAATTGGGATAGTTTATCTGAATTTAGTGATATTGATGAAGCTTGTAATATGTTCTATTTTCTCTTAGATTCGGTGATTGCTGCATATGTACCAAAATTAGGTTACCGTGGTAATGCTAACCTACCACCCTGGTTTAATCGACAAATTGTCTCGAATATCAAAATTAAAAATCGTTTTTTACGTTTGTACAAAAGAACTCTTGACAGGAATGCTTATGATCAGTTTAGTTGTTTGAGAAGTAAAATTAAACATGACATTTCCGTGTGCTATCAAAACTATTTAATAAAAATAGAAAGCAGCATACCAGGTAACCCCAATCGCTTCTGGAGCTATATAAATGCTCAAAAAAAAACCAGCAGAATACCTAATACCATGAGCTATGGCAATAGATCTCTTAGTAATCCGCAACACATAGTTGATGCATTTGGTTCGTTTTTTCATGCTTCTTATATCAAGTCCACATACTTTGAATCTAATTCACTGGACGATACCACTAATGTTCTTAGCTGCGAATTCCATTTCTTAATGAAGCTGATGTTTTAAAGGCGCTAATGAAACTAAAACCTAAGGACACTAGGGAGTGGATGATATACCTGCCTTCTTAGTAAAAGATTGTGCAGTGATTTTTGTTAAACCACTTACCTTACTCTTTAATTTAGCTTTTAAATGAAACAATTTCCGCAATGTTGGAGGGTCTCTAAAATTTGCCCGGTTTATAAGAAAGGCTCAAAGTTACAAATTGAAAATTATAGGCCTATTACAATTATGTGTAATTTTGGAAAAGTCTTTGAAATTGTTATTTATAATATACTTGCATCTCATGTTAAGTCTCTAATATGCCCTGAGCAGCATGGATTTGTACCAGGTAGATCTACAGTTACTAACCTTGTTTGCTTCACTCAATATGTTGCAGAACAACTTGATAATGGAGGTCAAGTTGATGTTTTGTATACTGACTTTTCAAAAGCCTTTGATAGAATTGATCACGGAATTTTAATCTCTAAACTTTCTAAAGTTGGACTCACGTTATCTTTCCTAAGATTTTTTGAATCATACTTAAGTAATCGTAAGCTGTGCGTGGAATATCATGGTCATCAGTCGTTTGACTTTGTAGCTTCATCCGTGTACCTCAAGGCTCCGTTCTTGGGCCTTTGTTATTTATAATCTTCATTAATGACATCGTTCGTCATTTGTCTTGTTGTTCTCTTCTCTATGCTGATGATTTAAAATTGTTTACATCTATATTATCAACAGATGACTGCAGGAAACTTCAAAATGATCTAGCTAGCTTGTATTATTGGTGTAGTAACAACAATCTACCTTTAAATATCTCAAGTGCTTTACCGTTAGCTATACACGTAAGATTAATCCTATTTCTTACACATACACCATTGAGAATGTTTCAATTAGTAAGTGTAGCGTTTTAAAAGACCTCGGTGTCAAATTTGACTCAAAGCTTACCTTTATTGAACACATTACAACCATTCAAAAGAAGCGTACAAAAATTTGGGATTTGTACTCAGAAATGGTTATCATCTTTCTCAATCTATAACTATCTCTGCCCTGTATAATGCATTTGTGCGCAGTAAGATGGAATATGCCTCTGTTGTTTGGAGCCCAGGATATGAAGTACACAGTTGGGTGTTAGAGAAAATTCAGAGACGATACGCTAAGTTTCTGTGGTTTAAGTCTGATGATACTTATCCTCAGCGTGGCCTTCCTCAGGATGTTCTTTTAAATAGGTTTGGATTAAACGATCTACGTACACGTAGAAAATTCTACTCAGTCAGTATGTTGTATAAGTTACTTAATAATCTGATTAACTGTCCCAATTTATTAGGTCAACTTTACTTTCATGTACCCAACGTTAAAACTCGCTTAGTGTCTTTATTTTATGTAAAAACTCCTAGAACAAATATATTGAAATTTTCTCCTGTTAATGTTATGGTTCTAAATTATTTTGATATTCGGGACAATTTTGATTTATTTTGTGACTCTTTGCCACAATTAAAAGCTGGTATGCTATAGATATAGGGACTTATTATAATTTGTGTTGCTGCATATGAAATGTACCTTATTTTGTTATTTTTTTTTTGGTATACATCCTGTAATTGGCTTGTCTGTCGGATGTATTTTTTTCTATAAATAAATAAATAAATAAAAGTTTCATACGTCCGACACAAAAAAACACATTTTCAGCATGTTGTTTTGCAATATTATCCACACAAATACCTTTTGTGATTTTGAATATAAGAAAACTGCTATATGAAACCATTCGACAGAACATTCTCAATTAACCATTAACTTTAGTTTTAATGTTTCTGATTATACATTTTTTATGATGGTGTTTCTTTTTCAAGGTGCTGCTACAAAAGCTGCTCTTGCAGCTTCGAATAAGGAAACCGAGACATCTATCCAGTCATGATTGAAGAGATGTTCAGAAAGGCTAGGCCATGCAAAAGTATTTAATAATTCAAAAATGTATTCTAAAGAAAATTGATAATATTTTAGTGATTATTCAAAATGTATTTGCTTAATACATACATATCCTAGTATGTATTTTTATCACAAAATAAAGATAATTTTGATGACACAAATTAAGGTTGAAGTTTTTACATTTCAATTGGGGAAAGCATAACCAGGCAAACAGAGGCAAAGTAAATTGTATCTTGATATGCGTGTTATAATGGCAATTTTCAATATTTTACTTTATGTAAGTGCTTTACACATTTGAGATTACATAAATTCCCTAGTAGTTCCTTGAGTTTTAATAAATAAAAATTGTGTTATATTTGAAGGAAAACAAACTTCTAATGTCTTGTCGATCCATATATAAATGAAAACTGAAAAATTCTATTAGCTGGCTTGTTTTATTAACTCTTGGAGCAACTAAATGTAACGTGCTCTTTTGTATCTATGGTAGTTATTTAGGCAAGTATAGACAATGGTTGAATTAGACAGATTGTAGGAAACTTAAAAAACCTTGCTAGTCCAGTACCTAACATATGTATTGCATACCATATTTTTGTACAAAATATTCATGGTTTTAATGAATAGGACATCCTTGAAGTTTTGTAAATTTAATAATATATTGTGCATCAAGTGTGTGAAGTCTAATTTTATACATGGGTGAGGAGTTTGCAACATGAACTGCAAGTGAGTGTTTCAATGCGAACGAATGTATAAACTGACTTCACATTGATTTTCTACGACTAAATGAAAGTGCATTTCCTTAATTTTTACTTTTGACATTTACTGTGATATCTCAGAATATTTCCAAATTATATTAGCGAGCACATGCAACCTATTTACTTGTGACTAGTGTGCAGAATTACATGGACTCTTATGGGAAGTGTGCGTGAAGTAAACCCCCATATGGTTCCAACAAAAACCAGGATACAGGTTCAAGTCCTGTCCAAGACCTTATATTTTCCATCTTTCAATTATTAGCTCGATTTGAAATGATCATTTGGGCTGTGCATAAAAGTCTAAGTTATTATTTCATCTTATTCACTGTAATACGATAGTATTTATCAACTTAACTTGTGTAATTATATATATATATATATATATATATATATATATATATATATATATATATATAAAGGACATCCTAGACAGGTTCGTTTAGACCTACCATAGACCTGTTTAGTATGTCCATGGGACAGCCTAAACAGGTCCCATCAGACCTACAATGGACCTGTTTAGGATGTCCACAGGACATACTAAACAGGTTCGTTTGTACCTACAATGGACATGTCTAGGATGTCCATCGGACATCCTAAACAGGTCCGTTTGGACCTACAGCGGACCTGTCTAGGATGTTCTAAGGATAGCGTGCTTAGTAACATTGGACGTCCTACAAACGTCCATAGGATGTTATACGTCTAAATAAGAACATTGGGACATCTTGAATGTCCATGCGGGACGTTTTAAGTATGTCACAGAATGTCTTTGTGCTGTGTGGGTTATTCCTTGCCTTGTTTTTATATTTTTGAGGAGTAGAACAGACAGTGCAGGTAAAAATTTGTTACGTTCAAAAACCTACAAACAATTTGTCCTGCAATTATTTTTTAAATGCCCTATAATTCCTCAACAAGCTCGATTTCCCGCCATTTGAATTAGTGTTATTTAATAAAATTTCTCAATTAATTACTCTGTCTAAAAGTTTGCTTTATAAAATCAAACAGCTGCTTAGGAAACTTTACGTTACAAAGTAGTTGTAATAAATTCTAGCACTTGCAGTGATTACATTTTGAGTAAAAGCTGCATGTAAATGTGCAGCTTTCTTCTAAAAGATAAGACCACTTACCACCTGCCTACATCTGCTTACAATGGACTTGTTATCTGGTATTCTGCAGCTGTTAAGATGTTACAAAGTAATAAGATTGTTTTCCTTCCTCTTAAAATCTTTTGATAATTGCGTTATCTGCTCGTTGGCAAGCTGCTACAGTTTGTATTTCGGCAGCTGTTGCCTGGAAATTCTGCACACATGATTCTTTGGCGATATCTTTGATATCAAATTCCCTACCCCCATACCTGATTCCGCCCTTATAAAATAGAGACCGTGTTTTGAAAGAGACCATTAAAGATTAACCATTACCGAAAAGATACATGATGTAAAGTCGCGCTATTAGAAATGCTCTCTGTGCTTGTATAAGTGAAGTTGGTCGTTCTAGCATGCAGTCAGCCCATAGAGAAATGCTGCCGCATTTTTCCAGCCTTAAGATGAGACCAGCATGAAGCTGATTGTTCAAGGTACAGTTTCTCTTTCCATAATTCTTGTATGCAGCCGTGAAGAATAGACTTTTCATTTGCTGCTATTGCTTATAATTATCCGATAAATTGGCACCATTCCGTTATAAAACTTACATACACGATGCATGAACAACTAATGTTATTATTCTTTAAATGAAAAATTTAATTACTCAAAGTTTTTGTTAGAGTCCGTTTCGCTGTTTCTTTTGTCTTTCTGAACTTATGCCTCAATTTAAAAGTATTTAATATATGATTAATTTAAGTTAGGGTGTCTAATTTTAATATTATATTCTTTCTGAGGAGGTGCACTTCACAAAGCAGCATGTACATATAATTTAGGTATATTTTTTTCCTAACTTACTGTATAGTTTGTTTTATTTTCTTTTATATGTATTTAAGGTAAACCATTAAGTAAGTATTTAGATCATAAGATGTTATATTTGCTCACCAATTTTTATATGTTATGACACAATCACGATTACGCAACTTATTTATTTTATTGCTTTGTAAATAATCTTCCAAGATTCGATGTTATCAATAGAGTATCTCAGAGGTTTCCAATGTGTTTCTGTTTTCACCCACGCCCCTCTCCGACATTTTTGAGCTAGCCCAACTTCTACCATTCTATCCCCCGTTCTGTTGTGGTATTCGGCGTAAACGATTTCCTTACTTGCTTTTACTGTTTTCTTTTGTGTTTGCGCGGAATACCGTAACAAGTTGTATCATGTTGAACATTAATATTTCTACCAAAATCTTCCGTTAACTCTTCTATTGGATCTCAATATTTTGTTCTAATTCCGTGCTTTCAACGTCGACCTTGTGGGAAGTTGTGGCTGTTTCAGATTTCCTTTTTAAGAATGTCCTACAACAAAGCAATTATGATAATTTCTTAGTTTCTTAGTGCTTGTTCTATAATGATGTATTTATTTCAGGTTTCTACAATTTCAGAAAAATGGAATCAAATCATGAAAGATTACTATGTAATATGGAACTTCTCTAACTGCTGTGGTTCTATGGATGGCAAGCATGTAATCGTACGTTGTACCCCTAAAAGTGGGTCAGACTACTTTAATTATAAAAAGGATTTTAGCATAATATTATTTGCAATAGTTGATGCAAGTTATAATTTTATATACATTGATGTTGGAACACATGGCAGGATTAATGATTCCTCTGTTTTCTCAAAATCTACATTTAATCAGGCACTAGAACAAAATGTATTAAATACTCCTGATCATGGTGTTTTTATCGCAGACGATGCATTTCTGCTACAACAGAATCTACTTAAACCATATCCAAGAGTAGTAGCACTAGATAGAACTAAATTAATTTTTAACTATAGGCTTTCTAGAGCACGTAGAGTTGTTGAAACTAGCTTTGGAATATTGGCAGCGCGATTTAGAATTTTTGAAAAACCAATTCCTTTAAATATTAATACAACAGAATTAATTGTGAAAACTACTTGTGCTTTGCACAATTGGTTAAGAAAAACATCAAACAACAACCTGTCCTATCTCGAAAGTGATTTAATGGACTCGGAAGATTGTATTGAAGAAATAGTTGTACCAGGAAAGAGGCGATTGCTAAAAACTGAAGAATTGCTTGATGTATCAAAGTCATTATCTAGTAAACTCTATAGCAGAAGGGCTTCATCAGTGCGTGATTTTTATGTAAATCAGTTTGTTACAACAGAAATTGTACCATGGCAATGGAACATGATTTAATAACCTTTTTTTGATTTATTGTTGAATTATTTAAAATCTGTAGTTTTAAAGAAATAATAAATTACTTAAAGAATTTTATTTTACCTTTATATTTGAAGAACTTTGTTTTGGCGTACAGACTGCCTGCAGAAAGGAATCCGCTTCTTTGAACCAAAATAGACGTGGTACATACAAATCATTTGGCCAGCTCCAGAATGTTCGGATTTTTTTATTTTGGAGAGTTCAGCAGCGTATCTAGTGCTTTAATATCTGCTATTGTTACTCTAGGCAAATTAATTTCTTGCAGTATAGATTTGTGTGCGACTTCATGCAAATTTACTTTGTGATATTCTTCGTATTTACTGTTCCACAAACACTCCCAATTTTTATAAGTTTCTAAAAATAACAAAGTTTGTTCGTCCTTCAAACGAAAACTCATTTTTTGTAAAGCTTTTGATAAATTTGTACGCTCAAACTACCAAGAATGATATTGCAAGCAAGTGCATTCTTCACTTTAACATGCTTACACTTTACATCCAGAGCGATTCATCCAAAGTAGGAATACGTTCAACTTTATCCACTGTCACTTTCTATGTTCACTAGGGATGAAAGCGGTATTTACACTTTACAAATTGGATGATTCATCATTACTGTACATCTAAAGTGAATAACGTAAATCCGCCTTTAGTGCTTAAACAAATCTCGTATGTATATCACTTTCAGCATCATGCAATCTTAAAATATTGTCTTTAGAAGTGTATGAGCCTGCTTTATTCATGATTATTCGAAAATGCATACGTGAGAACTGAGAACACCAAATTATATAAACAATGCAAACTAACCTAACCTTACTTTTCCAGTTCGAGCTTCATGCACAAAATAAACGGTTGAAGCTTCAAGGGAGGTTTGATTTTAGGCTCCAAGCTCAAGAAATGTATTCACAACGGGAATGTGCGTTCGACCATTCTGTGAACGCAAATGCTCAACTGGGCGCTCAATCGTTGTAACGAGAAAGCATTGATTGTATTTCTAATTAATTACTAACATTAGTGATTGCCATAACATACAGTTTTTCAGTCCAATTAACAAGTAGTGTATACTTACACATCCTGTTTTAATGCTAAATTAAATAAGCTTTTTATATCCTATGATTTCTAGTACAACATTTTATAAATGAAATCACAATTATATTACTAACACCTCCCATTGCTTAAATGTAGCATAACATCTTGAATTACTGTAGCTATTATCCTGTGCTGTGCCGGGTAAAATATTCATAACGATAGTTTTAAATAGATAGATAGATAGTCCAAAGATAAATGGTTCTCAATGTTACTTCATTTATATTACAACCATAAAATGGTACCAAAAATTGGGTAAGAAATAAATTTTGTATTCCAGAATACCTACAATTAATCTTATAATACTATATGAAACCAACTTATATCGTGATAATAAAATAGAAACCGTTAAATTGGTATATAAGTTATTTTATCGCGACCTCTAGTGGGCGTAGTCTAAACAACTATTGTGGCGGTAATATTTAAATTATTAGCTTCTACCATTGTATCCTTTTTCTTGAAATAAAGAACCATGTTCAAAGAAAATATCATTTATTAGACGTTTTTAGAAATGAAAACGTTGGATAAATACTATTTTCTCAAGGAAAAGAAACATGAACAATGGTCAGACTTCAATATTTTGGGTAAAATAATATACATATAGAATATATATGTATAATAAAAGCTACAAATTCGTTCTGTTAAACTGAAATTTTAATTTGAAAGGGAGTTTGTAATTTTATAACAACATTTAGAGTCTTTATTACTTAATTATATTCAGTAACATCTTGTTAAATTATCTATCAATACTTGTGCTATAATTATTGTAATATACATATTCATTTCCATCATCTAAATATTAAACATATCACACCAATTTTACAAATACAACTTATTCCACTATACATACTATATAGTACAATAATAGTAATTATCTGCCTAAGAATAATTCGATTGTGCCTGCAGAGTTAGTCAAGTAAATACAAAAAAAAAATTGTTGCAAACGTGTTTCAACTAGTATGGAAGAAAACAGGTATAACTGTTTTTAAATTTTGCGGTAAATAGTTATAAGGTTTTTAATATAGTCATCACTATCATTAGGTCTTCAGTCGTAGAACTGGTTGGACACGTACCCTCACTGTTTCCTAGTCTAAACCAACTTACACATTTTCCCGAAATTTGCAGTCTGCATCTATCACTGTTTGTGTGCGAAAGTCTGATCTTGGTTTACCTCTACTTCTCTTTTCCTATCTTTGTTTTTAATATCTCCCGTACTACTCCCCAGAAATGCCTTAGAACATATCCTGTCCTATTTCTCCTATTTTTTTCGTTTTCCACGGATATCTTTATTCCTCTACTATTTCTTCAACCTATTTGTTATTAACTTTGTCTGTCCATGCTACCATCCTCATATATCTGGAGCACAACATTCCAGAAGGCTTCTATCTCTTTCTGTCTGCTTTTCTTACTGCCCCTATTTCATAGACGTACTGTGCTGTGCTCCACACATATGCTTTGAAGTTTTCTACTTGTATCTATGTACGTTGTCTTTGAACATAGCAGCTGTTCTTTCTTGTTTGATGCTGTTCGGTCACCTTCTATTGTTTTACAATTATATACCCTATTTCCCCGATATTCAGTAGTGGGTGAAGGGGTGTAAGCAACCTTTTGCTGCCAAGTTCCCACATCACTTGAAGCTTTGTCGAATTAATAGTTTTTGCAATGTATCCTTTCGCACAATCAATATTAGTTGAAAATATTTCACAACCAACATCTGTAGTTGTTATAATAATGATTAGATTTAAGAGCACTTATTTTTTCGTCATTGAGTTTTACGTCTTGAAACTGGTTGGACTTGTACCTCAGCTTAATGTTCTGAGCAAGTCTACACAGGTCCCTGCAATTCTCAGAACAGTCTATATACAGCTCGATTCCCTTTTATTGTTTTTTTAATTATATGCCCTATTGCACGAAGATTCAGTTGTATGCAAAGGGCATAAGGCGGCTCCGTGGCGTAGTGGTATGTGTGTGACTACTACGCCCAAGGTCCCGGGTTCGAATCCCGACACGGTCCGCTTGAAAAATGTTAGGCGAGCATTTTTTACAAAAATACACCCTCGTTCGGATGTGAGGTAAAATGGAGGTCCCGTGTGTGAGTGTTGTCACGCACGTTAAAGATCCCTACCTTGCTTGGAACAGCAAGGGTTCGGCAAAATTCCAAATTTTCCAGGTAAAAAAAACTCGCTTCCTGGCCAATGTAGTACCTTCGGGTGGAGCATTGGAAAATCAAATGTAATGTATGCAAAGGGCGGCTCCGTGGCGTAGTGGTATGTGTGTGACTACTACGCCCTAGGTCCCAGTTTCGAATCCCGACACGGTCCGCTTGAAAAATGTTAGGCGAGCATTTTTCACAAAAATACACCCTCGTTCGGATGAGAGGTAAAATGGAGGTCCCGTGTGTGTGTTGTCACGCACGTTAAAGATCCCTACCTTGCTTGGAACAGCAAGGGTTCGGCAAAATTCAAAATTTTCCAGGTAAAAAAAAACTCGCTTCCTGGCCAATGTAGTACCTTCGGGTGGAGCATTGGAAAATCACATGTAATGTATGCAAAGGGCGGCTCCGTGGCAAATGTTAGGCGAGCATTTTTCAAAAAATACACCCTCATTCGGATGAGAGGTAAAATGGAGGTCCCGTGTGTGAGTGTTGTCACGCACGTTAAAGATCCCTACCTTGCTTGGAACAGCAAGGGTTCGGCAAAATTCCAAATTTTCCAGGTAAAAAACTCGCTTCCTGGCCAATGTAGTACCTTCGGGTGGAGCATTGGAAAATCACATGTAATGTATGCGAAGGGGCAATGTAGTACCTACGGGTGGTGCATTGGGGACGTGGCCGCAAGTATAGCGGCCCTAATTTAAAATTATAATGTATGCTAAGGTGGGCGTCGCCGTGGATCAATGTAGTAACGTAAGACTACGGATCCCAAGGTCCCGGGTTCAAATCCCGACACGGCCGACTGCTTGAAAAATGGCAGGTGAGCATTTTTCACAAAAATTACGCCCTCCTTCGGATGAGAGGTTAAATGGAGGTCCCGTGTGTGAGTGTTGTCACGCACGTTAAAGATCCCTACCTTGCCTGGAACGGCAAGGGTTCGGCAAAATTCTAAAGTTTCCAGGCAACAAAAAACTCGCCTCCTGGCCAATGTAGTACCTACGGGTGGAGCATTGGAAATGTAAATGAACGGTAAATAATTGTATGCGAAGGGGAGGCGGCTCCGTGGCGTAGTGGTATGTGTGTGACTACTACGGCCAAGGTCTCTATTTCTCCAACCTTCAGTGCTTGTGGAGGGAGGTAAGCAGCCCGTGGCTGCCAAGTTCCCCCAACACTTAACCATTTACCGATTTAATATATTTTCCCATATATCTTTTCGCACAGTCAACATTAGTTGCAGATATGTCCCAACCAACAACTAGTTGTTTACACTAATCATCAGATTTATCTGCGCTTGTTTTTTCGTCATTAGGTTTTCCGTCTCAAAACTGGTTGGACACTTATTTATATTCTGAGCTAGCTTACATAGTTCCCTGAAATTCTCACACAGCATGTGTATACAGCCCGTTCCCCTTCTATTGTTTTCTAATTGTATGCCCTATTTCAACGAGATTCAGGGAAGGGGGTTAAATAACCTGTGGCTACCAAGATCCCCCAACACATAGACATTTGCCGAAATAATGGTTTTCCAGTAAATCCTTTCACACACTTAACATTATTCGAGAATATTGCCCAACCACTTCTTGTAGTTACTTATAATAATCATGTTTAAGCACAGTTATTTTTTCGTCATTAGTTTATCCATCTTGGGATTGATTTCTATTCTACACATTTCCCCGAAACCCTTACAGCCTACATCTTTTACTATCTGTGTGCAGTAGTCTAACCTAGGTCTGCCTCTTCTTCTCTTGTTTCCTATCTTTGCTTCTAATGTATTCCGCACTATTCCCTCATGCCTTAGTATGTGGCCTATCATCCTATCTCTCCTATTTTGTACCCTTTTCCACATATTTCTTTCTTCCCCTACCATTTTTAGTACCTCTTCGTTCTTAACTTTGTCTGTCCATGATATCTTCATCATTCGTCTGTAGCACCACATTTCAAAGGCTTCTACCTTTTCTTGTCCGCTTCTCCTACTGTCCAGGCTTAATAGCCGTACAGTGCTGTGCTCCACACATACGTTTTAAGCAATCTTTTCTTTGTTTCTATGTTTGTGGTCTTTGGGTACAGTAGTTGTTTTTTCTTGTTAAAGGCTTCTACCTTTTTCTTGTCCGCTTTTCCTACTGTCCAGGCTTCACAGCCGTACAGTGCTGTGCTCCACACATACGTTTTAAGCAATCTTTTCTTTGTTTCTATGTTTGTGGTCTTTGGGCACAGTAGTTGTTTTTTCTTGTTAAAGGCTTCTACCTTTTTCTTGTCCGCTTCTCCTACTGTCCAGGCTTCACAGCCGTACAGTGCTGTGCTCCACACATACGTTTTAAGCAATCTTTTCTTTGTTTCTGTTTGTGGTCTTTGGGCACAGTAGTTGCTTTTTCTTGTTAAATGTAGCACGGCCTTGTGATAATCTTTGTTTTATATCTTTTGTGCTTTTCCCATTTTGCGTTATTTGGCTTCCTAGGTAGCAGAAATTCTTAATCTTTTGTAAGTTCTGTAACAGTTCACCCCCTGTTCTGACCTATCTGTATCAGTCAAAGAAACAAGGACCGAGTTACCTAATACATATATAATCGAATATCAATTTTATATCACTTTTTATGGTTCAAAATTGCAATATAAGGGTCCACTTACTTATTCCAATAGTATTTACTCTACTTTCTTCAAACGCCTCGGCTACTCTACAGCGGAGAATACATGGACATGTCCCAGGTGGATAGGCCTAGAATTCTGAAACCGATACTGGTGAGTTAACTTACTCAAAAGTTTATAAAGTATCTGTACCTTAAATGTATTTCAACAAACCTCTTTAAATTATAGATCTCAAAATTATCAAGTAATGAATTTGGTAACCTTTAATGTGGTGATATAACTATATACATTTACTATATTGACATACTTGAATGTAATAAAATCAGTATCTCTTATTTAATTAAAGCCCCCTTAAATCGGGTAATTACATTCTACTAAACATTGCAAATTTTACATTTAAACAGATTGGCTTCCAACTGAAACATAGCCAATAACTTTTAATATTCTCTACAAAACTCATAATCAAAAGTAGTAATGCTAATAAAGTCCAAGAAATTCAATCTTAATCTAGCAACTCAACATATTCATTTAAAAGCACATATACATATATATAACTATATATTAATTCATACTTGCAAACCCCATGTATGCATGCAAATACACGTCCGTTCTCTTGAACCATGTATGCAAAGATTCACTCAATACCTGTGTTGGGTATGCAATACCCACTATTGCTTCATCCTAAACAAGGCCCTGAGGTAATTTATTCTCACCAGGGTTGACACTGTTAACACAACTTTCGTGCTTGGAACTCTGGATATCTCGCTACTTCTATACCAACTCACGGTTTGGAGTCAAACTTCCAAAATACAAACGTCCAACAATCAATCAAAATTGAGCCATAAAAGTGTGTTGAGTTATCTTCTATGCCGTTAACAAGGCGGCGTCTCCAACCATTAACCGCTCTACAACTTAACCCTTTCGTCGTCTAATTACACTGTCCTTTATTCATTATTTAAATCCACTAATCGTCCCGTAATAAACGTATTCACTTCTTATATTTGTTACCTATACTTCACTTTAATTTACGCGGTCAAATAACCACGATAGTTACGCGCTTTTGCAGCGTAACTGGCCCTAACTATGGGCCAATTTTTTTTTTTTTGTATTTTATTTCGTACATCTTTTACCTTTGTGTATTGTCTTTTTGTCTTTGTGGGTTGGGTGTGTGTTGCGTGTGTTTTAATTTCTTCATTCCACTATTAATATACTTTTTATCACGTGACTGTTCTAGCCAATTACAAACCTTACATATTGCACAATTGTCTATTATTCCTACACGTGTTTTTAGGTCAATGGTTAAATCCATTTTTATTATTGCAATTGCTAATTGAAACTGCCCTATAATTAAATTTAAGTTATTATGTAATATTCTGAACTATTTCCTGTTAATATTTTTATAGATATCACGAAAAATAACATTTTATTACGTATTTCCGGTTTTGGAATTTTCTACAACAAATTAGTATTTCCCTTTGGCGTCTAATTTAAAATCTTCTACATTTCACGGGACGTTAGATTTCAGTTGATAGGTTATGTTAATTTAAAGTGTCAATTGTCACCCCAAAGTCGAACTAGGATTGGATAACTGTATTAATTCATGGTTATTGATAGGTTATATTTTAGATAGAATTATTTGTGATTGGCCGAAAATATTATTTAAAATTTGGAATAATTTAAAAAGGTTCTTGGGTGTTACAGTTCGTGTTACATACTTGTATTCTTGTTTTTGATTTATTTTCCCCACCTTTGCATACTAGAACTTTAGTTTTAGTTTTGTTAATTTAATTACCGTATCTCTCTGTTAGAACCGTTTCCATTTCATTAAGAGCAGCTTCTAACTCTTCCTTGCTAGATGCTAATACCGCTATATCATCTGCAAATCTAAGCATATCAATTTTTTTGTCCCTGCATAGTAATTTCAAATGTCTTCCTGCGTTTGACAGTATTCATTGCCTCTTCTATGTACAAGTTAAAAATCAATGGGGATAAGGCACATCCCTGTCCCACCCCTTTCCTAATGTTTACTGCTCTACGTTCCTGCTCTAATTCTATTACTGCTGTTTGCTCTTTGTATAAGCTATGTACTATTCGTCTATCCCTATAACTCATTCCAACCTTTTCGAGTATTTTGAACTTTTTTTCCATTTTACATTGTCGAATGCTTTTTCCAGATCTACAAACCCTATATACACGCTTTCCCCTTTTTCTATTGTTTTCTCCATTATCACTCTCAGGGCTAAAATAGCCTCCCGTGTTCCTCTGTTTCGTGTAAACTCAAATTGATCTTCTCCTAGTATTTCTTCCGCCCGTTTATCCATTCGTCTTTGCACAATTCTAATTAATATTTTGACACGTGTGCGGTCAAACTTATTGTTCGAAAATTTTCATATCTATCTGCGCCTTTATTTTTTTGTATAGTTACTAGGATGCTACGTTTGAAATCTTTGGGTATCTCGCCTGTCTCATACATATAGCTTACAAGTTGGAAGAGACGTTCTGTTACTGCTTGTTCAGCGGCTTTTAGAGTTTCTGCTTGCACCTTATCTGTACCCGGCGCCTTACCATTTTTCAAACTCTTTGATGCTAATTCAAACTCATCTCTAAGTATATGATATCTCAAGTCATCATTTTCAATGTCTGATTCGTGTTCTAATGCAGTTAGTTCCTCTCCTGCATATAAATTCCCTATATATTCTTGCCATCTACCCACTTTGCCTACGTTTTCTATAATGACGTTTCCTTGTGTGTCCCTTATATTTTTGCTATATGGTTTTATATCCGTAAAATTCATTCTAATTAATTTGTATGCTTCGTCTGTCTTTGCTATTTCCATCTTCGTTTGTACCTCTTTGCACTTTTCATCAATCCATTGTTCTTTAGCTTTCCTGCATTTTCGAATAATTTCCCATTTTATGGCTTTGTATCTCTGTTTTCCTGTTTCGTCTGACTTATTTTTGTAGTTTCGTCTTTCTTCTATTAAATTCAGGATATCCTTTGTAATCCATGGTTTCTTATTTTCTTTTTGTGTATACCCCAGAATATCTCTGGCCGCCATGTCGAGGCTGGATTTAATGTTATTCCATTCCGTTTCTACTTCCTTAGTATCAGATATTTTCCCAATATCTGTGAGCAATTCATTTGACTTTTTTCGAATCTTTCTTGAATAGCTATATCTTTTAGTTTCTCTAAGTCCAAGTGCCTTTTTCCGTTTCTTTTTTTTCACATTCTTAAATTTAAGTGCGGCCTTCATAATTACTATGTTGTGATCAGTATCTATATCTGTTACTGGGTAGCTTCTACAGTCTTTTACTTGATTCCTAAACCGTTGTCTAACAAGAATGTAATCTATTTGATATCTTCCTATATCTCCTGGCATCTTCCACGTATATCGTCTTCTAGCATATGTTGAAATAATGTGTTTGTGATGATTAAATTGTTCTTGTCGCAAAATTCTACCAGCCTATTTCCCCTGTCATTTCTCGTACCTAAACCAAATAAACCTACTACCGCTCCTTCACTACGCTCACCTACCACGGCATTAAAATCCCCCGTAATCATTAAATTTTCATGTCTTTTTACGTATCTTAATATGTCTTCGATATCTTTGTAGATGGCTTCTACCTCTTCGTAACTGTAGCTAGCGGTGATCATGTATACTTGTATTATTACTGTGTTTACCGGTTAAGATTCTAATCTAACCATGAGTACTCTTTCGTTCTTTTGTAAGTAATTTTCTACACAGTATCCTATCTTTTTCCGCATAACTATCCCCATGCCCAAATTTCCTTCCTCTGCTCCTGTATGAATTACCCTGAAGTCTCCACTCCAAAAATCCCCCGCCTCTGGCCACCGAACTTCGTTGATCCCTACTATGTCTAGTGATAACCTATTCATTTCGATTTTTGGTTCTCTAGCCTACCTACTTGCTTCATACTTCTAACATTCCTCGCTCCGACTCGGAGAATGTTCCCGACTCTTATTTTTAACTTTCCGATCGCATTCTCCGAAGTAGTCCCCTCCCGGAGATCCGAATGGAGAACTATTTTAACTCCGGAATCTTTTACCCCAGAGTATGCCATCATGTTTGTTACAATTTAAGTACGCTGTGTATTTGGGAGGGCGTAGTGGTATGTGTGTGACTACTACGCCCAAGGTCCCGGGTTCGAATCCCGACACGGTCCGCTTGAAAAATGTTAGGCGAGCATTTTTCACAAAAATACACCCTCGTTCGGATGAGAGGTAAAATGGAGGTCCCGTGTGTGAGTGTTGTCACGCACGTTAAAGATCCCTACCTTGCTTGGAACAGCAAGGGTTCGGCAAAATTCAAAATTTTCCAGGTAACAAAAACTCGCTTCCTGGCCAGTGTAGTACCTTCGGGTGGAGCATTGGAAAATCACATGTAATGTGTATTTGGGAGATAATGTGGTGGTTTCCCGTTGCCTTCCACATCACGGTAGTGTGTCTTAGACTGCCATACCGACCCCTATAGCCTCTGCCAATCTAAGTACCGAAAAAGCCGCTGCCTTCTTTCGGGCTGTCTTAGTCTGGTTCCTCACTAACGACCCTACTACTTTGGTTGGACCTGTAGTTTGGCTCTTTAGTACATTAGAACATGCAAGCCATTTCACCTGTTCTAGTAATTTAGAACTTCGGCAAGGTGCAGGCCCATTCGAAATGGGCTTCTAATATATTCTGCACTATTCCCCCATGTTTTAGTATGTGGCCTATCATCCTATCTCTCCTATTTGTTACCGTTTTCCACATATTTCTTTCTTCCCCTACCATTTCTAGTACCTCTTTGTTCTTAACTTAGTATAGTACAAAAAAATTAAAATTACATTACAATTTATACTTATAGAAATCGTTCAACAACACAGTTTAAATTATCATTGAAGATTTTTCATTCTATGTAGTCTTGCAATATTTCCTATGAGTATTACATTTTTTGACAGCAAGCAATTTTATAGGATCTTTATACTTTAGTGAATGAATCTTTGCCTTTCAAAATTTTGTTAATTTTTCTGGTCCAAGTTTGTATATGAAACACTACATATAAAGATGTAAATATTTTTAAAATATCATGCGTATCACAATCAAATACTCGCACACCATTTGTAGCAATGTTAACTTCTAATATTTTCTTTACATATGGTTTGTGACACACTTGAGGTATAATGTTCGAACAAATTTCTACACATTTTGTGAATAAACTATTGTAATTTGTAGCTGGATACAGAAGAGTTTTTGGCCCATATGACAAACAGTTTATAAAAATTGATGCATCCTGGATGTCCTCTGGATTCCCTAGTAGATTTTGCCTACACTTGAAACATTTTTTAGTAATTGAAAGCAGTCTTTTTGCAAAGTATCCTGCAATATAAGCACGTGTGCCAGTTTTAACTACAGGCGATTGAATTTCCTGAAAGGGAACTACGAATAGTGGGAGTTCTGGTATCACAATATTCGTATCACAACTAGCATTCAACAAGTCTCTTAGGGCATCCAGCTTTTTCATCATATCTTCACAGTTTGCATAATTCGAATATGAATAAGAATTTTTATTGATGACCAATGTTTTAAATGATGACATGAATGAGTGACATGATGGATTAACATGCATTACACAATGACTTCTTGTTGAACAAAAAAAAAATTCTCAAGAGGATCTTGATTGAATCTTCTTGGCATAATATATCTGAATCCAGTTTTTTAATGTTGGTGGAATATGTCGTTGTTTTTTTGAGTTAAAAAACACCATTGTTTGAAATACTTCAATGGCTTCTTTCCAAAAGGCAACATGACGAGCCTTTCTATACTGCACACCTATAAACATTGTAGTTATCTGGAAACAGTTTCGATCCATTTACACTATCAAAAACTCTGTCCATAAAAAAAAGAAATTCTGCAGTGCCCTCAGAAGAAGCTGCGATCCCACTGACACCTAAAAATATAAAATAGAATTTTGTAATATTCTTTCTTAGCTAAAATAAATCATTAAACTCGGAATAAAAATGTAGCTCTTTTAAATGAATTGAGAAAGAAATCAGTACCTATTATTCTGTAAAATATTTTACCAATCAGTGTACTAACACTCATAACATCAAAGCTGTTCCTTTTATTACCAAATGTAATCAAAATCCGAATACCTACTACTTGCTATCTATTTCTGCATTTTAAATTGCAATGTGTAATTGAAAGTAAAAAGGGTCTTAGGTCATGATTTAGATAATAAAAAAATTGAAAATTCATTAATCGCTATTTTCATTAGTTACATTAAAGAATATTTTTTGTTAGGCTTTGTATGTAGGTGACAAATGTTTAAAAAATGTTTTCAATGTATGACAACATATCAGCACCTGGCGCATGAGTTCACTACACTGATGTGTGAAATAGTAATATGCCTATGCCTACCATGGACAGCAAATGTTTTCAAAACAGAAGCTACTCTTCTACTGAACACCTGTGCAGGCATAGAAACCTTCATTTGTTTAAATTTTTAACATGGGATTCAGTTAATTTGGGCAATATTTTATACTCATCAGCCGGATCTTGAAGACTGTACAATATCATCCCACGTTACTGTTTGTGCGTGGTTTGTGTGCCTCTTGAAATTCACATTGTAATCAAACAAGGCATTTCTTATACCCTTCAGCAGATGGGGAACATCATATAGAGGTACCACCTCAATACCATCAACTTCAAAGTCAAAATTCTTGTTATCTACACATTTTCTCAGGTATACTGCACGTGTATCTTCATACAAAGACTTAATAGCTGCAACATTTGCAGTTCCCTGATCGCACACTGTTGCTACAATATGAAGTCCAGTTTTTCTAGCAGCTCATAACTTCTTTAATAGTCTTTTGTAATACATCCTTTTTCATGCCACCTTCATTAAAATACAGTATTGCCCGAAATAAACAGTACTGAAATTGTAATTGTTTTGTATATTTAAAAAATACATATTATTGACACTTTATTATATGTTCTAAATGTGCACCTCCTCGTTCGAGACAGACTTCATAACGATGTTCTAAGTTTCTGATCATGTTATTGAATAAGGGTTGTCTCAGGGCTGCAAAGAAGACTCTAACGGCATCCTTTAATTCATCGATGGTTTGTGGTGCCCGTTTGAAAACGGCATTTTTAGCCATGCCCCAAATGTATGGGTCTGGAGAATGTGAAGGATAAAGGAAGTCAGTAAATCGTGATATGAATTTGCTTGGAAAATGTTCTTGAAGAAATTGACGAATTGCGGCAGCAGTATGGCAAGTTGCCCGTCCTGCTGAAAAATTGGTTTCAAATGCCAAGTTACGTGCACGACAGAATTGACGTAGATCAGGGATAAATCGTGTTAAAATTTGTCTGTACCTCTGTTGATTAAGTGTGACTTGCCTACCATTCTCTTCGATAAAGTACGGACCAATGATTCCGTGTCCGGAAACAGCACACCAGACACTCACTTTTTCACTATGTAAAGGAACCTCTTGAACCTCATCGGGTCTGGCAAAGCCCAGAAATCGATTTGTGCGACGATTCACATAGCCTGACAAGTGAAAATGTGCTTCGTCTGAAAACCAAACATTTTTCAAAAATTCAGGATTTTCATACTGTAACGCGAGAATTCTGGCGCAATATTCCACTCTACTGCGATAATCCCGAGGATGTAGTTGTTGATGTACCTGAATCACATACGAAAATGTACCCAGCTCCTTCAGGATTCTTTGAAAGGAAGTTCTTTTAAATCAAGTTGTAACGCTGTCCTTGCCTGGCTGACTTTCGGATTTTCTAAGATTTGCTCAAAACACGTTCATGGTTATTGTTGTTGTTAACTGTCCTGGGACGCCCCGAGTTTCCTTTTCGTTGGCACAATACACTACCTGTATTTCTAAACTTTTCAAAAACCTTCAAAATTACAGCATTACTTGGAGAACGTTTATTAAACCTTTGTGTGAATTGATCAGACACGTATAGCAAACTTGCACCATTACGTCGGCCGATTCCGTATGAACGAAAATAATGCTCTACCAGAAACACTTTCTCCTCTGTACTTAACACCATTTTTAACAATTAGGCCCTACTAATTACTTGTTTGAGGTTTACTTGACAGGTCTATACTAGCTAACTTGAGTGTGACAGCGCACGCATAAAAACACCGCCAACTTAGTTTCAGTACTGTTTATTTCGGGCAATACTGTAATAAGCCAAAGGTTGCTTACACTTTCCATAAACACCCACAAATATGAATACCATGACTTTATCAGCTATTAAAGCTGATCGTTGTCCACGTCCATTATCTTAAAAACCAACTATTAAATCACTGCTTCTATCAAAAAACAATGATGGTTATATGGCCATTTCGTCAAATACAACAGTGCAATATTTGTCAAGTGGTTTCATTGTATTATTGTAGCTCTTAAGAAAGTTAAGCATACATTCATTGATCCCCGTTTGTAATGGAA
This sequence comes from Platerodrilus igneus, assembly GCA_036346225.1. Lineage (NCBI taxonomy): Eukaryota > Metazoa > Arthropoda > Insecta > Coleoptera > Lycidae > Platerodrilus > Platerodrilus igneus. The sequence continues at coordinate 116,727 of JARFIW010001182.1, forward strand.
CCTGACATAGAAGATTAGTAAGTGTTTTCTGTGAGGGAAGAGCAAATATTTTTCTCAAAAGTTTATAGCCTCTCGGACTTTGTTTAAATAGCAGAAGTGCTAATAGTTTGTCATTATTAGTATACCCTCTTGCACGAGGACACTTCTTTTGATTTTTTAATTGTGACAACACAAAATTAAACGTTACATTGTTCAAGCAAACTTTCAAAAACTCTCTTGATGTTGACATTCTTTTAGCCATCTTTAGTATACTCTGGAGATCAGTGGCCTTTCTATCCAGTTTTTTACCTAGCTTCTGAAATCCTCTAGCAATGCGATGCATTTGTTTAGCATCAGGCGACAGCATCTTGTTAGACTTAACATTAATATAATGTAATATATTAGTTGCACGTCTCACATCTAAAACATACAAGGTAGAATTAAAAAATCTAAGACGCATGTACGCCTTACAACCAAACTTACGAAAATTTTATAAAAGGAAATTATATATTTTAAATTAAATAACTAGTACTTAAATGTTAAACAAAATTTTATTATTATAAATATAATTTAATAAATTTTATTGTTTTAATCAAGTTTAAGCCGAACTACTTAATGATATAAGCTCCCAGCACCACTCAAACAAACAGAAAAATAGAGAATAATTAATTAAAATTGTTAACATATATTCTGTGATTAGTCCCGGGTATTGTGATTCCTCCGAATAAGTCTGTTTGATGTACGGTTGGAATATCTTCAGCCGAATTAGGAATGATTGCTTCATAGTGATCTCCATGTATCACATCCCTGTCATTTCCAGCGCAATGAACTACAGCTAAAGGCTCGTGAACTAATTGATCTTCTTTTGCACAAAAATTATATGATGTGATACTGAAGCCGAAATGATAATAAGAATCATTTGGATATCTATTAAAGTTTATATTAGTTTGTACTGTTAACATTTCTCAAATAAATTCGATTATCTCGAAAACTAAATGAGATATCGAAAAGTGTATAGCATATTTGTAATCAGCGTAAAAAACTAAACAAGGTGTGATTTGTTTAGTATTCTTCTTAATCTTCCTTGGGAATTAAACCACTCATAGTTTTTAAAATTATCTTTATTTAGGTTTCGATCGATGACCTAGAATCGTTGTCAAAATAATAAAAACTTTTATTATTTTGGCACGATCCTAGGTCATGGGTCAAAACGTAAATAAAGATAATTTTAAAAACTATGACTGGTTTAATTCCCAAAGAAGATTAAGAAAAATATATCAATTATTGTATCATTATGGGAATATGGCAACGGATGACGGCGACGACGACGTAGCGATTATATTAACCTAACTTACTTTGTAAGTTTGGTTGATAATTGCCTCTTGAAATATGAAATACCTTTAAGTTTCTCAGGTGTTGATGGTATACCTAGATTCTCACAATGTTTAGTGATGGGAGAATGCGGTATATGTAAGGTATCCTCTGTTTGTTGTTCAATTTTTGTTGAATAGCAAGTGGCGATGTTTTGCAACATTGGACCTATTACAAATTCATTTAAGAGAATTTACATATCCTTCTCTTATACTAACAACAAAACAAAATTCCTGAACCAAAAAGCAATTATTTATACTTACTGGTAGAAATGTAAAGCGAAGGAATGCTTGTTCGAAGTAAATTACATTTGGATATGCCAGGAAGCCGACAATCTTCATCAAAATGAATGTCACACACTCTATAATTCCTTCTAACTTTATCCACATCCAAACTGTCTAACTTTGGGTTTTGAATACTTCTCAACCAAGTTTTACAGAGCTAGAAAAAGCGCATATTAATTAAACTACACGAGCTAGTTTTTAAAATAAAAAATATGTTAACAAATTAAACTACAGTACAATATCTCACAATACACAGAAGTTGTATAGGAATTTTACAGCTATATTTAATTATTTCACAAAACTTACGATGTCATCAGGAGGAAACCGGTGCATTTTCGTTTCAGAGTTGTTGTTACAATACAAAGGCACACAGCACAAGAAAACCATTGTTCCTGTAGACTAATCTAACCTGCAACCTGCACTGAAGTAATCCTTTTTAAATACAAAAATTAAGTTAATAAACGCGAAACAATAAATTAATCTACAAATAAAAACACTAAATATTCCGAATGAATGTCCAACAAATAACAATAATTAAACAATACCTACAAACATAGACAAACGTATAGACGTCCATCTTAATGGTTTAACTTTTATCCTATGAAGCGCCATCTAGACGAGCGTCTCGCAGTAGAAATAATGCGGCTGTAATAACAGCTGTAAACAGATTGAGGTTAGGTAATTTTTTTGTTTACATATAGTGAATGAGATCCATGGAAATTACCTATTAAACGAGTAGTAAAAATGAATACTTGCAAAGATTGTGGTTTTGAGTTTACACAAAAGATGAATTTGTATGTCCATTTAAGAAAGATTCATAATTTTGATTATAGGAAACCAGTTACTTTAGCTAGTAAATTTTTGTGTGATACATGTGGCAAATCCTTGACCAGTAAAGCAACTTTACGTCGTCATTGCAGAACTGTTCATAAAAGTATTCCAATAATTCTCAACTCGTCAAGAATCAAGTGCTTTTATGAAAATTGTACAACACATCTAAAGGGATATAAAAAACTTCGACAACATTTGGCAAATGAACATCAAATTGAAACTAAACTTGATCAACTACATTTTAATTCACAATTAGGTTTGAAGATTATTATGCAAAGTGTTAATTATATACTAATTTTATTCTGTTTAACAGAGTTCAAAAACTGGAAAAACCAAGAACAGGAAAAATCTTTGGCAATGTATATACTTCACACTTCAGCTAAATTATTGTCTGATGGCACCAAAAAGGAGTACTATAATTGCCATCGATCGTACAACTACATTCTAAAAGGCAAGGGTTTTAGAAGCTTAAAAAGCACAGGCACTAATAAAATTGGAAGTGTTTGTCCCTCAAGAATGGAAGCGACGATAAAGAACGATGGGTCTGTTGCAGTAGACTTCTGGACAACTCATGTTGGACATACCAACGATATTGGTCGAGTTTTTTTAAGTAAAGAGAGTAAAGCAGAAATTGCAGGTATTTTCGAACATAAAGTTCTAGTTTGAAATTTTACAATTGATGTGTTTCAGGAAAATTAAAGGAAGATATTACATTTCAACATATATTGGATGATGTTCGTGATTCTGCCTTAAAACAAGAAAATTCACAGAGAATTTTGTTGTTAGAAACAAAAGATATGCACAATATTGTTAGGGACTTCAATATTGAGTATGGTGTGAAACGTCACCTAAATGATGCAATTAGCGTACGGCTCTGGGTAGAGGAGATTATGAACTTAGGAAGCGACTGCCCAGTGTTATATTATAAAAGCCAAGGTGTAGAAGGAAACCCAAATGACTCAAAAATAATTTTAGATGTTCAAGATTTTGCATTAGTCATAATCACTTCTTTTCAACGTGAACAGTTGCTTAAATTTGGAAACGACAAGGTGTGCGTTGATGGTACACACGGTACAAATAGTTACGATTTTCAGCTCTACACACTAATGACAGTGGATGAATTTGGTTCAGGATGCCCAGTGGCATTTTGTTTTTCAAATCGTGCTGACAAAATGATTTTCAAATTGTTTTTTGGAAAAATTAAATCAAGAGTGGGTATTATATCAACTACTGTTTTTATGTCTGATGATGCTCCAGCATTTTATAATGCATGGTCTTATTTTATGGCCAAGGTACCTCACCAGTTGATATGTACCTGGCATGTGGATCGTAATTCGCGCAAGAATTTGTCAAAAATCAATGGAGGGATTGAAAAGAAAGTAGTAGTATATAAATCCCTTCGTGTTTTATTACAGTGTGTATCTATTGATGAATTTAATGACATTTTAAATCAGGTAGTAGAAGATCTTTATGACGATGTTGATACACAATCATTTGCTGAATATTTTCATAATAATTATGCAAATCGTCCAACATCTTGGGCATATTGCTATCGATTGGGTTTAGGAATAATCACTAACATGTATCTTGAATCGATGCACAAAGATTTGAAGTATGTGTATTTGGAAGGTCGGAAAGTAAAACGTTTGAACAAAAGCATTAATGCAGAAATGAAAATTGCTCGAGATAGCTTGTTTAAACGTATAATTAAACTTGCAAAGAATACTTCCAATGACAAAATTAATAGAATTAAACAAAGTCATAAAGCAAGTCTAACAATTACATCAGATTTTATTAGACGTCTTGAAAATGATAAGGAATTTTTAGTTACATCGTCCACAGTATCAAGTTACTAGAGTAGATGAGGCCTGTGAAGGTTCATGCCTAAGTTGTACAAAGTGCAGCATATGTGTTCATACATTTCAATGCACCTGTATTGACAACATGATAAAGCTTAACATTTGCAAACACGTACATGCTTGTGCGATACAGTTTTACAAATCGAATCTTGACACCTTTGCATATTAGTAACGTTAATGAACTTTTCAGCAGTAATATTTTACATGAAGCAAAATCTTCAAAAAATGATATTATTAAAAAAAAGAACCGAGCTAATAATAGGCCTATGTGAGAATGCTTCGTTAACTGACGACGTACATCTGGTTATAATGAGGCAATTTGATAAAATCATTGACACATTAAATAAAGCAAAATCTATTAATCTAAAAACTACAGAGGAGATTAATATTAATAAAAAGTTGAACATCAGGTGTGGCTTTTTCAACAAAGAAGAAATCAACAAGGAATAATGATCTTAAAAGCCTACCCTAACAGAAGAAATTTTTATTAGGGATGGTTTGGTTAATAACTCAAACCTTAATGTTAATGTTCATACAAGATCTGATCATACATCACCTGATTTTATGTTAAGATAAGACAGTGTATTATCTCAGTAGAAAGTAGGTTTAATTAACACTAAAGCTTATAAGGTTAGATTTTGTTCTGCCTTCTCTTGTTTGGGAATTAAATCCAATCGGGAAACCACTCGCAGAAATACATGTACAAATTACTGGAAATTATTACAATCCCAGCGATTTTGATGGGAAACCTACAAGTACGCGACTAATCTAATTTAATCCTCAGTTTTCACTTTGTTTTATCAGTGTTACAAACGCTGGTAAGTTATTGTAATTTCGTCAAATCTGTCGGATTGAGTGTTCTTATATTAACAGTGCAGTATTTTAGTTTTACTGTCGGAGTACCAAAATAATCTTAATTTTCTACCTTGTTTTTTTACATATTTTAGTCGACTGACAGTGCAAACAAAATTCTCGACAAAATAAAATTAGTTTCTTTCTTAATTAATTTAGGTATTTGTTGAGAATGTATATGGGTACATAACGTGTTTACTTTTTAAAAAATAAAAATACAATTATTGAAACCTCAAGCCTCTATTACTATTATTAAACACATTTCACTCAAGTAATTAATAATTTACAAATCAAATTAAAGAAATCCCAGCAAAGTACCTGTTACGTAATTCTTGGGTAGCCACGTTGGGCGCCAAATTTATGCTACGTTGTTCTTGTAGCCGTGCGTAACAACAAGAGATCACGGAATGACCGGGCTCAATCGGAGATTAGGGGGGTTGTAGGAAGCAAACTGACATATAATGTATACGGCGGTAAGGAGTTAGTGACAGTACCTGTAAGAAAAATAATTAAGCAAACCTGAAAAACAAAAGATTAAGCATAAATTATTCAGTACTTTGTAGATGTAAGAAAACTGTTTTGGAAAAAAAAACTATATATTATAATCAAGATAAAAGCATTACAACAAAAATTTTGATTACAAAGTGAGGTAATATTGGGGAGTAGCAGAAACGTTTCCTCACACACCAATTAAACATAAATCAGACAAACTGTTAATACAAGATGAAAAGATAAGACACAATTGATATGAGTAATCTAGTAGTATTATTTTTTTTCTTTCTTTTTTTTTTTTTAAAGCATGCAGTTCTATTGCAAAAAGGTCTCAGAACGACGAAGATATGGCAAAACAATTTAAAGTAATACTAAGTTGGAAATAGATTCACGATGTCCTACACTAACGAAGCACTGCACCCTTGACTGTGAGGGTGTGGATGGAATTGCTTACACTTTACACTAACTCACACCTACGCGTTTCACTGGTGTTAGCAGCAGACATCATCATACTGATGGAACCATGTAGCATTGATAAATTTCTTGTTAATTCTATTTCCTGAGACAATAATTTCGAAATATTTTGTAACACAAATCGCAAAAATTGTATTAAAAATTTAGAATTTAGAATCACGGGCTTTCAAGGCACGATGTAATGCCTGTCATCTGATAAGTTCTTGCATTAAACTAACAGTAACGCGAGGTGTTTTATTTGCTACATATGGTAACAAAGAAAAATCTAATGCTTTTGCATAACGAAATTTGCACAAGTAGTGATCTATTTTAGATTCTTTGGTAGTAAAAAATTCAGAACTACAGTATCAACTGTATTTACATGTGAATGAGATACATATTTATAAGAAGCAACCTTTTTTTTTTCATCTACTAAACCTGCTACAACTGTATCATCATTTTTAGAACCAAAACCCAAGCTTAAAACTGCCTTTGGATAATCCAAAGTATGCACTGCACTGATAAAAACAGGTAACGAAACGAGATCGCACACACATTAATCCTAAAGAAAGAATCGGTCAAGTTTCACAAGTTCTACAACGTTTTTCCCACAAGAAAAACAACTAAAACCACAATTAGTAAAAACGTGTAAACATTAAAGTCCGTCAAATGTTCCGTAACGCACGTTATTTCAAAAGAAAAACTCAACTAAGAAAACACAATCGGTAACCGCACGTGTGGTTGTGTAAAACACGTTCGCATATAAAGCATCCTTCATTCAATGCAATCAGAACTACACTCTGCAGTTAATCTACAACTCAAATTGTCAAAGCAAAAGAAGCCGTATTTTCAACGTAATTAACATCTATCAACAAAGAACAACTGCAAAACTACGCTAATCTGTAGATATCAAATAGTTGTTACCATAACATCTGAGCGCCTCTTATCTCGGCTTCGATAAATAACATAAGGAACCAAAATTTATAAGACGAATAATTCAATTTATTTATTAATGTAAATCAACCGTTATACAACCAGCTATACAAAACGATGTATTTTAAGTACGCTACACAGAAAGGGAGCGTAACATACCTTTAAACTGCATATTGACACAAGTACGAAAGATACCTAGAATAGCAACAAGTTAGTACAAACAGTTGTTTACATACAAGAGCTAACATATATAGATAACATTCGTGTAAAGTTAATTTCCTTCATTGCACTAAATTTAACTTCTTTTTTATCCAAAGTTGGTTGCTTATAGAAACTGGTCTCATATTCAAATCATGAAATTTTCTTAAGTGGCCATACAAAGTTTTATTTTAGGTAAATTCAGGGAACAAGTTCAGTTTACTCCGAAGCCGATTTTTTCAATTTTTTTTTTCCAAAAATCTTTAAAAACAATTTGTTAACATCGATAAAAATAAATTAGAGACAGGTCGATGTCCAAACTGCCATGGCGGGTGCCCAAACCCGCCAAAGACATATTTATGTTTTTAATAAAAAATGATCAAATTTTCAACATTTTAGCGCCAAAGTGATGGTTACCGAAGATTTTGCGAGTCAGATGAGTTCCCACCATGCATCCCGCCCGGCAGGTACCAAACCCCATCAAAATAAAATTTTACAAACAAAAATTAAAAATTAATTTTCTCCGTTCGGAAGCGTGGAAACATGCATTTTTCAAAAATAAGAATTGTGGCACTCTGAGATTTCCCAAATAAAATTTCATAAATAAGCCTACTTATGTCTAAAATTTCAAATTTACTGTAACATTAAGTGTATAGTATACAGGGCTTTTCACGACGACCGTGCATTAGACATTTCTCAGAAAGTACAAGAGATAGAAGTATGAAATTTTATATGTAGTGATTGTTCGACATGCCGAGTTGATCTAAAATATTTTCGTTTTGATAGCACTTCCGGTTGTACCGGAAGTTGATATTATCTTTGTTATTTTAAATGGAACACTCTGAATATTTTTGCATTTTTAGATTCTGCACAAAATTTTAAGTTAAATTCCTTTAATAAGTAATATTTCAATATTTTACCGTTTTCGAGATATTTAGCTTTTTATGTTTTTTTTGTAAAAAACTGATATACTTTCTTGACAATAATGTACATTTAAACTTACAGTTTAGAAACCAATTATTAGCAGATATACTATTCAAATGGTTGATACACATTTAAATGTATTTGTTTCCATTCAACACCATACGAGGTGGCGGCGTTTTACTGAAAGTTTCTTACATAAAAATCTGAAAAGTCAATTTTTCTAAATGGAACACCCTGTATATTTTTGCATTTTAGATTCTACACGAAATTTTAAGTTAAATTCCTTTAATAAGTAATATCTCAATATTTTACCGTTTTGAGATATTTAGCTTTTTATGTTTTTTGTAAAAACTGATATACTTTCTTTACAATAATGTACATTTAAATTTACAGTTTAGAAACCAATTATTAGCAGATATACTATTCAAATGTTTGATAAACATTGAAATGTATTTGTTTCCATTCAACACCATACGAGGTGCCCGACATTTTTACTTAAAGTTTCTTGCATAAAAAAATCTGAAAAGTCAATTTTTCTAAATGGAACACCCCGTATATTTTGATATTTTCAAATTGTTCAATCATTTTTAAGGTAACTTTATGTAACAAGTCCTATTCTGAAGTTCACCTGTCTTTAAGTTATTTGATTTTAATGACATTAAATGGTTCTACTACGATAATAAAAATAAATATCAGCATTATGTTCGTAGGAGACTTTAATGAAGGTTGAAAAAGAATAAAAGAATAATTAATCTTTATACTATAACATATGCTCGATAATGTCATTATTTCTTTCCAAACATGCATTTATTCTTTTAATAAGGTTATCGTGTGTTGCTTTTCTTATTGCTTGTGGTGTTAATGAATTTATAGCAGCTCTAACTCTACCTTTCATATTGGCTTTGGTTGTGATAGGATCTGAATAGACGATGTTCTTTAAGTGACCCCAAACGAAAAAATCTAGTGGATTACCATCTGGAGTTCTCGGGGGCCATCGAAATGGACCATTATTTGCAATCCATCGGTCTTGAAAAATTCCTGTTAAAAAATCGCCAACCAGTCGGTAATTGTGACATGAAGCACCATCCATTTGATACCATAAGTAATCTCTTTGTAGATGGTTTTGTATTATTGGCTGCACTCCATTTCTTAGCATATGAACATACCTTTCTCCAGTTAAATTTTCATCGTATAATTCGAGATAAAGGATTGAATCGCAATTAATGGCACAAAATACATTAAATTGCCATTTGTCTTGAAAATTTCTTTCACGGACTACGTGTGAATTTTGCAGAGCCCAATAATTGCTGTTGTGCCTATTAAAGACTCCATTTTTGGTAAACTGCTTCGTCTGTCCAAATAATGTTTTTTAAAAAGTTTTTGTCCTTTTGACTTTTAGTTAGCAACCACTCAAAAAACTGAACTCTCCGAGGCAAATCAGTGTTTTTTAAATGTTGGATGCAGTAAAATTTATATGGGCGCCATTTGTGTTTATTAAGTATACGATAAATGGTCACATACGGTATACCTATTTCTCTTCGGCTTCGTGTAATGAAGCAGTTGGGTAAGCAGAGAAAATCCTAAAACAGTGATTTCATTGTCTTCATTTTCAACTTGCGGCTTTCTGCGTTTAATGTGTGGAAGAAATGCTCCATTCGTTCTACAGTTTTGAAGTAGACGATTAACTAACTGTATTCTTATTGGGTTTTGGAGATGCGGGTATCTATCTGCAAATAATCGACAAGTTCGACTATTTATTCTATTACATTCACCGTAAGTAATTATTAAATTTAAGAAATCTTCATTACTATAATCTAATCTTGACATTTTAATATTTTATAACACACACAATCTAACACGTAATCTAATAAAGTAATAAGACAGTTTGTTAATTCTGTATCACCGTTCGATTATTTGCCAAAGCGTCGTCGAACATAATGCTGATATTTATTTTATTATCGTAGTAGAACCACTTAATGTCATTAAAATCAAATAACTTAAAGACAGTTGAACTTCAGAATAGGACTTGTTACATAAAGTTACCTTAAAATGATTGAACAATTTGAAAATATCAAAATATACGGGTGTTCCATTTAGAAAAATTGACTTTTCAGATTTTTTATGCAAGAAACTTTAAGTAAAAATGTCGGACACCTCGTTTGGTGTTGAATGGAAACAAATACATTTCAATGTTTATCAAACATTTGAATAGTATATCTGCTAATAATTGGTTTCTAAACTGTAAATTTAAATGTACATTATTGTCAAGAAAGTATATCAGTTTTTACAAAAACATAAAAGCTAAATATCTCGAAAACGGTAAAATATTGAGATATTACTTATTAAAGGAATTTAACTTAAAATTTTGTGCAGAATCTAAAAATGCAAAAATATACAGGGTGTTCCATTTAAAATAACAAAGATAATATCCACTTCCGGTACAACCGGAAGTGCTATCAAAACGAAAATATTTTAGATCAACTCGGCATGTCGAACAATCACTACATATAAAATTTTATACTTCTATCTCTTGTACTTTCTGAGAAATGTCTAATGCACGGTCGTCGTGAAAAGCCCTGTATAGAGATAAGCATGTACAGATTATTAATTTCTGTTTTATTTTACAAAGTCACTTTATTTTATTTCATTAACTTTATTACGTGTTAACAATGAGTCAAACACAAAATGCATTTAAGTAACGTCACCAAGACTATGGTGTTACAACTATTATTATTACCACTGCGTAGAAAAATTTCTACTAATTTTTTAATTAAAGAAAATCCATTCTATATTCAAAATTAATACGGTATTAGAATCTTAGAAAATTACTTCGAAATTGTTGGACGCTTGTATTTACACAAATATATCATCCTCATTATCAAGTTCTGTATCTACATCATATTCACCCTCGTCTTCATCTTCCCTTGGGTGAGTTAGATTGTACAAACGTCCAGCAGCTCTCATAAACTCAACAGTTGGGTCCAAATTTTGATGCTTACATCGCGATATGAACATAAAACGAGCCAAGTAACCTAGGAAAAATGACCTTACCCGTCTGTACTCAGGAACAGGATGTTTAGCATGTCTCCAAAGACCCTCGATGGTGTTGGTATGAGCCCCCGTCTCCGGATCCTTGAAGGTCAACGAGTGGTTGACCCTCAGATGTTCATAGTCCAAATCCTTAAGGATGCCATATGGCTTCCAACAGTCACTGATAATGGTGGTTCCGGGCAATATCCACTTTTCAATAAGAGGAATCAACGTCTTGCTGTCTCTCTTCTGCACTGGTACCAAAAAGAAGTTTCCACTCTCTCTGTCGACGCCCCCAAACACCCACTGACCATCTAATAGATGGCCACAATAATATTTTCGTTTTCCGAATTTGCTCTCGTCAATTTCAACGATTTTTCCAATACCACCTGTAATCAAAAAGATGCCTGGAATTCGGTTTCATTGAACACTCATCATTATGCTAATACATATATCCATAAGCTACGCCACTGAATACGCAGAATGTTGTGTAATTTAAAATGAAATAGTGATCGTGTTTCTTACCAATGACCGTACTCTGATGAAAGCAGGAATCGATGACTACTTCCCTGCAAAAGCTATTCCAGTTAGTTGCCGTGGCTTTACTTCCAATCTCACACTCTTCTTGAATTGTTCCAATCTCCACATGCTTCATCCATAAGCGCACAAATGCCAAGATTTGCATTATAGACAAGTGTGATTTGGCAAAAAATGTGCCCCGTTCTGATCAAAACTGTTTTGTTACATGTAACTGTCTTTTTGTTAACTTTGTATTTATTATTGCACCTCCATAAATACTTGTCAATGTAACTCACACTATCAGTTGCTCGAAGATGCAATTTTCCACGGCATCTTTCTTCTGGACACAGATATTCGCCCTCTATACCAATAGCTTTCCAATCTTGCAGTAACTGAATTAGCTCAGGCCACCCCAGCTGAAAAATGTCACGAAGAATTATTGGGCGATTCTTCCTTGATTGTTGTGCCACTGACATTTTGCCTGTGAAATTATTACAAGCAACAGACCAAGGATTGAATTCAATCGGAATATTTTTCTTAACGTCTAGTTTAAGAGTTCGAAAAGTTGATATGAAATGATTCGAAATGATAAGTGTAACTCGCTAAGAATAACGCGATTAAAAAGTAAAATCGTTCTTACCTCAATGACGTTGTTGTACAAAATCCTCTTCAATCAAAGAAAATTCAACACTGGAGAGTTCTTCAAGAAAAATTCTACACAACGAAAATTCGGCACGACAACTAACCGAGGTTTATGGTTCGAACATCAGTTATATCTCACTTCGTCTACATCTAACCTGGCCGCTTCGCGGCCCTTATAAGAAACGAATCTCGCTAACACGTAGTACGTATGTTGAACTTTCCGCTTACCCTTAAGTTCCCTTCGAAAGAAGAGCTAAAATGTAAAATGTGAGAAGATAACAAACTACTGTTTGGTTTGACAGCTACAAACGCTTTTACAACTTCGAAAAGGAAAACTCACCAATTAAGTATAATATGAGGAAATCTCAGAGTGCCACAATTCTTATTTTTGAAAAATGCATGTTTCCACGCTTCCGAACGGAGAAAATTAATTTTTTTTTTGTAAAATTTAATTTTGACGGGGTTTGGTACCCGCCGGGCGGGATGCATGGCGGGAACTAATCTGACTCGCAAAATCTTCGGTAACCATCACTTTGGCACCAAAATGTTGAAAATTTGATCATTTTTTATGAAAAACAGAAATATGTCTTTGGCGGGTTTGGGCACCCGCCATGGCGGTTTGGACATCTAACTGCCTCTAATTCCTTTTGATATCGACTTATACACACTAGAGGAACATCCTGGCCAAAGGGCATTCAAATCCGAATCTTCGAAGTAAACTGAACTTATACCAAATTCAGAACCACAATCTAGGCAAATATTCATTTTTTACTTCTCCTATGTAAATAAGGAAATAAACAATCAATTTAACATTAACACAGACCTCATCCAATTTATGTAAACAAAATTAATTACGTAACCTCAATCTGTTTACAACTGTCATACAGCTGCATTATTTCAACCGCGAAACGCTCGTCCATCTAGGCGCAGGAAGAAACTATTACTGCATAGTGATTGGTTACTTGATATGAATTTTGATTGGTCATTAATAAAACCGGGAATGGGTAATTTTCATATTTATATTTAAAGTTAAAATTTTAAATCAACAAACAAATATCTTCCTTCAATGTTGATACTACACTATAAAGATATTTGTTTATGGATGTATGTGATTTAAAAATTTTATTCACCTTTGCTGACTTCTATTGTTAAATGATCGTTTTAGTAGATAAACTAATACAAGGTTCAATACATGCCCCTTCAATTTGATAAGGCCATAAGTTCCCTGGAGGCAATGGTTGTAAAAATTTTGTTGCAGTATTTCATGCCTAAGAAAAAAGGGACTAATTTAAACAAGATATGTATTTATAATATATATAATAATAATAATACAAATAAACACAAATTTTAAGCATCAAACCAGAGGCTTGTTTGTGCACTATACAATTACATATATAAATGTAAAAAATAAAGGACTTACACAAGCAAAATAAAAATATTACAAAAATATAATTTTTAAATTAAAAACATATACCCTAATATAAACTGTTTTTAAGATTCCATAAACATACTTTAATAAGATAAAAGAAAGATAGTGTATTTTGGCTATACCCCAGTCAAATTAGACTTCAACCTCGGATTTCGAGCGAGTAAGCTGGAAATTTGCATAGACCTTTATTTTGATGTTCTAATGACTGACAAAAAAAGTCTCATATTATATCGCGCCGGCGTCATAAGTTATTCAAGGTCAAAGGTCGGGTAAAACGGTTTTTTGCAATTATTTCGTTTTCTATGCAAAATACGGCATTTGAGGTTATTATAAATTCTGTAGATAATACAATTATCTACAATTTCGAATTTAACTATTTTTCGATAACTCCAACCGTTCTCGAGATATAGCGCGGAGAGTGGGGAGCGCGCATCCGTATATGTAATACCTATAAGTGAACGGCGTCGCTAGGTGAAAAGATGACTATACAAAATAATTAATAAAGTAAGAGCACAATTTTTGATATTATTTTTCATTATTTATAGATGTAATAAGTTTATTTATTTATAAAAAATTATTAAATATATTATTTATAAGAAATTTTCGTAATAATATTTATTATTCTATAGTATATGACTCTCGGCGAGTCTGTATAGTTTTATCTCAACGTTAATATTCATAAATTATTAAAAATAAATAACAGAGGAAAATGTGGCAAATATTGAAAGAAATAAGACGATATTAACTTTATTCTTTATTTATCACACTGTGTAATTACAAAAAATATATTTATATTTATTCTTAATGACTTAAATTGTCAGATAAATTTCTATAATGGGTCTTATTCGTCATTGTCTTCTTCGTCTTGATCTTCAAAGTCGATGAGTAGATCATTATCGCAATCTTCCGTATCGGTAATATTCGTCTCTAAGAGATCAAATATCTCTTGAGGATATACTCAATTTCTTCATCAATATTATTTGATGTCGATGGAGCATTGAGACAGGCTTGGCCATTACACTGGCCACATACCGCAGAGCATTGCAACCCTACTTTCCTACATCCACAATTAGCACCACAGCCCTTTTGCAATTACAGAAGATGATGCTCAACAGTTCTTCTGGTGCTGGTGGCAATAATGTTGTTGTAGGAAGTAGAATATCATATTCTAAAACCACCCCATTCCTCAGGGATAAATCTTTTCCCAGCCAAGTTTGAGTTTGATAGTACACCCGATAAATATGTTGTTGAGCTGCTGCACTCGTAGGTGGAAGGGACGATAACTGCACCGGTCTATTGAGCCTTGTAGATTTAATAAATTGCAGATACCTGAGATTGTCGATATTCAGTTCAGTTTTCGAGCATTATACATTGCTAAGAGAACACGTACTCCATTATTATATAATATGTCTGGAGGACAGTTTTCTTGCCGAAATAATTGCGCTGACTGACACAAATCAGGATGTTTTCAAATATTTTAATAATTTGCAACTTTCCTTGTTGAATAGTGATGATGTCGTGTCACACCCAGTAAATGCATGCAAAAATAAAATATGTTCTTTGCAGCGAGGATATTTGTCCAAACTTTTGATGAATACATTCTTGTTTCTATATTCCCTTTGCCAATTTTTTGGCAAAATTTCTCGCTGATATAATTTTGTTCGTCCGATTAATATGACCAGCAAATCGATGTCTTCTCCAACGATGACAGCAGTTTTTGTTGTTCGGATATTGCAATGGCTGTCTCGACAATCAGGACATCGGCATCATCTCTAGCTTGTTTTGTAGCGATATTAATGATTTTTAGTTGTTCAATAAGCATTTCAATGAAATTTTTTATTGTTCCTGTTTGATAAAATTTTCTTGACTGGTCGGCACAATCATTGTTGCATCAAAACGTACCTCGTAAGATGTTGAAAAGCTGAGGTTCGTCGCAATTGCTCCATTGCTTTTATGTTTTACTGTAATCTGCATATCCGTCGAATACAACAACAACATTTGAACCAAAATGGTTTTGCAAATAGTTGATGTATTTATTGACGATTACAGAGAAAGTATCATTTTGTTCCATACGACGCGATGCAAAAGAAATCCACCATCGATGATATATGTAACATTATTCTGATTAAGTTCAATATCAACAGGTTCCATAATATTGAACAATTTGGCTTTTGGACTTTTTCGCATGCCAGCATTATCAAATAGTGATGTTGGGTATGGACTTAATTCATATTGTAGATATTTTTCAAGATGGTGGTCAAACTTCTTGTTTACAGTTATTCTCTGAAAAAGTAGCAACGGATCTATTGCGACTTTGCAGTTATTCACTTTAATAGATCTGTTGACTGTAGAAAGTGGAACAACTTTGTCTGCACGCTTCAATTTTATGTCATTGAATGTCAATCCAGTAATTTTTCCATTGACTCCAGGCCGATAGTGCTTGCTTTGTGGCAGTTTATGGTGTCATTTCCCACAATTCCTGAAGCTATTGATACAACTTGCCTTATATTTGGGAAAGGATTGTGAAGTGTAAACCATTCTACAAGCTTACTTACATCTGTGTTGTCTCTTTTATTCGTGAATCTCTAGAATCGACATGCTGGTCTACTGAGTCTAAGGAAATATTACACAACTTTTCGATTTCGTCACAGATAGTAGACGTAGCATACATGCTGTATACCCACTTGGACAAAACGCTATCTTGTGTACTCCGACCTCTTGATACGCCTCCTTCTGTCTTCATGGACTTCATCAAACTTTGCTCGATTACCATATCAGTCCACGTTCCTGAGTTAAACTTATCTGTGCGTTTACCGTGAAAACCGTTTTGAAATTCTCAAAATTCTGTTGGTCCATTGTATCTCTCAAAGTAATCATATCTTGGAGGTAGAGATGCGTTGACTTGGCATAAAGAAAGCGACCACTTGCATGAAAATACGGAAGCATTTTTTCACCGCATTAAGATGCTCCTCAAAGAGTCCGAGCCGTTCAGCGCGAATGAAGTCTAGTGCTATTGATACCATATGGAAATATTGTAACCATAATTGAGCTGTGGGACCTCGAGCTTTTAGTTCATTAAATTTGTCGACATATTGATTGATTATTAACTGGCAGTTATTTGCACATCCTTCTAAATTTTCATAGGTTACTTGTGACTCATCATCTGTTCAATTAATTCATCTAAAACGTTATCATTTTCAATCTCCATATCTTCAAAAATCACCTTTGATAATGCAAGACGTAATAGCGTATGACCTCTGATACTTCTTGAATAAGCATGACCATCCAACATTTTGTCGACAGAATTAGCAGCATATATTTGACTGAGAGCTTCCTTGATCCCACTTCCATCCATAATATATCCTATGCTTCCAAGAAAGCACATGAGCATATGAAAACCTCCTAGTCTTACAATTACTTGAGACAAGTCTGAGTTAGCATCTGATGCAGCTACGATTTCTCCAGCTTTTATATAGAGTGGCTGATCAAAAGTTATTATGCACGTTTTTGTCCGTGTGTCTTAGCAATATTTATAGCACATTGTAATGTAGTGTAAATTGTATTCATATTACTCGCAGGTTGATCAATAAAGGGAAGGAACATTATCTGAGAAGTCTGAAAATTCTTATTATTTTTGTTAGTTCCTCTATAAATCCATTCCATCCTGGCAATGGTGAAATATTTCTCCACTTTCCGTACATCCACAAAAATCAACAGTATTAAACGAATATTCAGTAAGTACATCTTCATCATTAACATTTTTAACTTCAATTCTGCTCAATCCAGGTATAGCATGCTTTTCGTATGTTAGAAGGGTACATGTGATACTGCTGCTAACTCTTTTGCACTAGGCGTTGTTGTACATTTTTTATCGTTCATCGTAAATAACAGCATTTTTGGAGTTATAATTTTATCATTCCCATTACATGGAAGGTATTATTACCGTCAAGAGTATTAACATTTATATCTGCATTATCTCCAACATATTGTACTAATACACCTGTCTCTGATGGTAGAATACGAGGTTGTGGGTGCAAAACAGCAGAAACTTCATACTTCACGGTATCGTTATATGAAGCAGAGAATCCAAAGCTTGACAAAACATCCAAAAGTCTTTTAGATCCATATCTTCTATGAAGAAATACAGATAGACCTAGTAATAGCTGTGATGAGAATGATCGCTCTCGCATTGAAGCCATTATAGCATGACTTATGGCTGTACATTTTGTTTGTAAATGATCCCTCTTAGTTTTTTGTTTTTACAATAACTTCTTCCAAAAAATGCAGTAAAGTTCTTGGAATTTCTCTATTAATATCGTCCATCATTTTACTTGGAGGCGGATAAGATTTAGTCTCGACAACAGAAGAACGAATATCTTCTCTAATAATCGCAGCAGCAGTTTCTACCACACGCATTCGTTCTTCTTCCACAGTACCTTTTTTATTATTATACCAAGCACTAGATAAAATATTAGCTTGCGTATCACGAAAAGAGATAATAGTAAATGATCCTATTTTCGTCGTTATTATTATATTAGTTAAATATCTTTCCTTAATTTTAAAATGATTGTTCTATCATTTGGAACATAGCCCGTAATGACATCCCTCAGTTCTTTTAATGTAAACTGCGAGTCTTCATTGTTTTCAATATAACAAAAAATTTCTTGCATTGCTGCTATTATTTTGTCATCTCGTCGAGGCACTTCATCTGTAGCAAGTAAACGTGTTTGACGAAGAAAATTAACATGGCAAATACTATGGTATTTGGCCTCGGCAGCTATCAAGTCGTGTTCAAAAATAATGCGATCTTTTACTAACTTGCCTAATAAATCGCCTCGTTCATCTGCTCTTTTCATGATAGTTTTTAAATTCAATTGTGCTCACTCTACTAATTGTGCGTTTATATTTTCCTCCTTCTTCATCTCCGCTACTTCATCAGCTGCTTCGCTACAGAACATACATAACGTTTTGAAGTCAAAATGTCAGTTCTCTTTTACGTTCATCTGATGATGTTGAGGGTTCTTCATCTTCATGACGTCGCTTAGACGCTGTAATCGAATGTTTACTAATATACACTTTACGACAGTCGACATGCACATTCACAGAAGTAACAGTATTTAAATATTCTATATGCCCATCGTTTCTAGAAATACTTGCAGTTTTAATGTTTTTAAACCGCGCACAACATTCACTGTTTCTCCTTCCGAAAGCAGTTTATTACATATGAAACACAAATCAGTCATTTTATATGAAATGCTTAGCACGTTTCAAATTGTCTAAAATAAACGTCGAGATACGTATTTCAACTAAATAACAGACATGGAATAGAGAATAAAACCTTGAAAAAAACTAATATAACTTTACAACAGAACATCTGCTTCGACTCTCTATACAGCCATATAAGGGTCAGGTATATAGGGTACAAGGGCGAAACACCGCACGGAGGGCAAACCGGGGTATATATATGATTTCCATACTGAACCATACTTTCTCAAGGTCCCCGTATTGCCCTCAATACCTGCACTTTCACTTTTTAATATGTAATATGTATGTTCTATGAATTATAATATATTTGAAAGACTCAATTTTAGTTTATATATTTGCAAATATTATAATAAAACTGTTTCAGCTATAAGTAATATATGAACATATTTTTATAAATAAATAAATTCATACAATTGCAATAATTATATTTTATATTCAATTAAAAGTTTTGTATAGTCATCTATTCACCTAGCGACGCGGTCACCTATAGATATTACATATACGGATGCGCGCTCCCCACTCTCCGCTATATCTCAAGAATGGTTATAGTTATAGAAAAATAGTTCTAATAAAAATTGTAGATAAGTGTATGATCTACAGAATTTATGATAACCTCAAATGCCGTATTTTGCATAGAAAACGAAATAATTGCAAAAAACCGTTTTACCCGACCTTTGACCTCGAATAACTTATGACGCCGGCATGATATGATATGAGACTTTTTTGTCAGTCATTAGAACGTCTAAATAAAGGTCTATACAAATTTTCAGCTTACTCGCTCAAAATACGAGGTTTGCCCTTTTTTTTGCCTTATTTGACTGGGCTACTAATAAAATCGACATACAGAGAAAACTATAATACTTGCTATTATATTAATATAAGGTGCAACAACAACAGTTTTTTGTAAATCTTCATTGGGAATTAAACCATTCATAGTTTTTAAAATCATATTTATTTACGTTTCGATCCATGACCTATAATCATTGTCAAAATAATAATTTTAAAAATTATGAGTGGTTTAATTCCCAACGAAGATTAACAAAGATGCTATATAAACCACAACAAACATACGGGGAGTATTAACATTTGTTTTTTTGTGACAGATACCTTTTATCTGCTACTAGATTACCTAGTACAACATCTACAATCTACAATGCTGGGTACATAGAAGCACATGCGTACAGGGTGGTTTTCTCACTCCTACACCACCTTTAAAACTAACCTGTACACAATCAAAACTAAATTAACAGTTCGTATTTCGCATTCCAATTAAATTACGTAGTTTTGAATACAGATTAGCATTGAGCGGTTTTGTCATTAAATCTGCTAGTTATCTTCAGTGCTAACATATTCAACTGCAATATCACCAACTTGATATCGTTCACGAACCTAAAAATATCGAATTTCGATGTGTTTCGAACGTTTATGAAATTGAGGGTATATTGCTTCTTTAATAGCATTAGTGCTATCACAAAATAAAATAGGCATATCGATTTTTCTGTCGGTAATATCGCTATGTAAACGATGTAACCATATTAATTTTTTCGTACCTTCACTCGTTGCAACAAATTCAGTCTTTGTGGTGGATAACACGGCAGAATTTTGTAATTTTGACATCCACGAAACAGCACCACCTCCGCAAAGAGACATGGAACCATTGGTCGAGCGTCTGGTTTTACCGTCTCCTGCAAAATCTGCATTGCTGTAGTTACTCAAACCACTTTCCTTACCAGAATAAAATAGATCAAACTCCATTGTTCCACGTAAGTAACGAAGAATGTGCTTAACTGCAATCCAGTCAGATTTGGTAGCAGAATCCATTGTTCGAGCAGCCTGTGCAACAGAAAATGTCATGTCTGGACGCGTAGCGCATGCCAAGTACAACAAAGATCCGATTACTTGCCGATACGGAGCATTACTCTTAATGGGCAACTCATTATTTCTGACATTAGCTTCCGATGGAGTTTTTACAGACCTTGCTTTAAGCACCCCATAAGTATGTAAAATTTTCTTGGTATATTCTTGCTGGTTTACAAATATACCATTTTGATCTGGTTTAATTTGAATTCCTAAGTACATATTTGGTGCACTGTCAACTGTAATTTGAAATTCATTTCAGTTCTTTAAAAAAATTATCAACAGCATCTTGCGATGATCCAGCTACTAATCCATCATCTACATACAATGCAACCAATAATTTAACGCAATCAGAACGTCGTGCATAAATACACAGATCTACACGACTTTGAAGAAAACCAACATCTTTCATGAACGTATCGAAACGGTTATTCTAGCATCTTGGAGATTGCTTTAAACCATATAACGACTTTTTCAAGCGACAAACATGACTGCTACCATCATCAAAACCAATCGGTTGTGTCATGAATATTTCAGAATCAACAGAACCGTTTAAGAAAGCCGTTCTGATGTCAAATTGTTCAAGTATCAATCCCTCTGACGCAGCAATTGCAAACACCATATGAATGGCATCGAATTGTGCAACTGAACTAAACGTTTCATCGTTTTCTAAACCTTGTCTCTGAAAATTATAACGTGCAACGAGGCTTGCTCGATAACGGTCAATTTCCACCATTAGCTTTGTACTTAATACGTAACACCCATCTATTTCAATCGTATGTTCACCATCTGGAAGCCAAACTAAATCCCATGTGTTAGCTTCATTAAGTGCTTTAGTTTCATCCTCCATAGCAGTTAACCATTTATTTTTATTAACAGAGACCATTGCCTGATCGAAATTTTGTGGACATACATTTTCTAATTGATCCATCTCTAACATACACGCCACTATACTACTTGACGACGGGCGACATGAAAGATTACTAACCTGAAACTCATTATTTTTAAATCTTTCTGGAATACATGTGCGGTGAATCAAACGACTAGCAATTGAGTCTACAGATCCTAATTGCGAAGACTTTACTTCCTTACCGCTATTGGCATGCTTGCTTAAATCAGGAGAATCACAACTAGAAAGTGCAGTGAATGGAATTGCTTCTGAAGTGGTACACAAAATCTCTGGTTTAAAGTCCACATGGCGTAATTTATATATGCGATTCCTTTCAGCTACCCAAATTTTATATCTATCTTTATCATTTACGTACCCTACAAAACGTCCGAGAAGTGCTTTGTTATTAAATTTTCTACGGAATTTTTTAGGGATATGTACATAACATTCTGTACCAAAAATGCACAAGTATGCCAAATTGTCAAAAACGACCCCACTCCATAATTCATATGAGGTTTTTTCTGATAAACCAGATTTTTCAGTACGGTTAATAATAAAAACTGCAGTATCACACGCATGAGTCCAAAATTTTTCTCCTAATCCACTTATAGATAACATGGAGCGTGCTGCTAATTCCACTACATGACAGTTGGATTCTTCTGCAACACCATTTTGTTGTGAAGTATATGAACAGCCAATTAAGAATTTAATTCCATGGTCACTTAGAAGCCCTTTGACTTCTAAAAAATCAAATTCACGACCTGCATCAGAACGAAATCTTTTTACTACAGGTTCTTGCACATTCGAAAAGGAAATCTTTCAGTGATCTAACCACTTCGGATTTGTGCTTCAATGGTACAACTCAAGTAAACTGTGAAAAGTCTTCTTTAAATACTACGTAATATTGAAAACCATCCATCGAACGTTCAATAGGTCCCACTACATCAGAATGAATAAGTTCTCCAATTTTTGTACCTCTAGCAAAATTGAGTCTAGATTTAAATCACTTCAAATGCAATTTACCTAAAATACATCCATCAAAAAATAATTGGGTGTCGCTTAAATTTAAATTTCTTTCCATAAAGAGCCAATATTTCCCAAAAATGACGTTTATCTTGATGCGCAAATCTTTCATGATACGCTTGTAACTGATCAGCTTGTGAAGCAAGATTCACCTCTGCTGATTTAACTGGCTTTAAAATCCTAATGTCCATAACATACAAACGGTTTTGAATATGACCTTTAGCTATTGTTGCCCCATTCCTCTTAATAGTAACACCACTTGAACTAAATGTGGCCTTTATTTGCAGCTTGACGAATAGATAAAAGGTTATGTTTACAAACTGGCACATACCAAACATCCGTCAGTGCGACTGACATCCACTTACTGTCATTCAAACATTCTACATTTACAAAACCTGAACCACATGCATAAATTACATTATGCCCTACAGTAGTGATTGAAATAGGCATACCGAATTTTGTGTACGTTTCAAAATGTTGCTTGTCAGCTGTCATGTAGCGCGTAGTGCCAGAATCAGCAATCCAGCTTTCAGTAGAAATGTACTGCAAAGATGTAAAACCAAAGGCAATCAGTGATCTATTACCAGTGCTTTCTTTTATATCTCTCGCAGTCGGTTTACTTTAATCCAGAAATTGTAGTACAATTTTTTTTATCACAGTTTATCCGAGCTTCTCAGTTCTGCTTCTTTCCACTTTGAACAATTTGCAATAAAATCACCTTGACGATGACAGTAGTGACATTTCCGTTTGTCATTCTTCTTTTGCTGAGCATTTTTCTGAATTGACGGTTTTGTGGCATCTTTTGATAGAACAACGTTTCTAGTTGAACTACCACTATTTTGATCACGTTCAATATGGCGCAAGTTTCCTACCAAACATTTCATCGTCTGATCTTCTATGGACTTAGAATACCATGTTGGCCAAAAAAATCGATACTTTGGGCCCGCTGTTACTAAAATGCGATAATGTAACAACAACTCCCATGGATTTCCTTTGTAATTTTGCATTTCTCGCTGTAGTTCAGAGCATACATTTGACAGATTTGATGCATGCGTAGCATCCATAGCCATATTTCTTTTGGTGCTAAAAAACTCATCACAAAGGTAATACAGTCTTTGAACGCTAGACTGTTCATATATACCCACTAGAGTGTCCCACATGTCTTTTGCTTTCTCCATACGACGAATGTGGACAGCAACTTCAGGGGTAACACACATGGAAATCATCAAACACGCTTTTGTGTTGCCTTTTGTTCATTCACATCACAACTTTTCATTGTCGGTGTTATCTACTGGACAAAAAGTGACACCGCTTACAATGTCACCCACTTCATAATGCATAAACTGAAAATTTATTTGCCACTTCCAATCGACCTAATTTTCTTCATCTTTTAATTTCACCATGTGAGTTTAAGCAATACTTCTCTCGAACATATTTTCCACAAACGAGTTACTTACAAATATCAACTTCTGTCCCAGGTGATGGAACTCAAAATTAGCTCAAAAAATAGCAATCAAACTAAACACTTTTCTACACAGTTACAGCTACCAGGACTGGGCTCATAAGCAAAGAAAGATAAAGTGGATTTTGGCTAATAAAATCGATATACAGAGAAAAATATAATACTTGCTATTATATTAATATAAGGTGCAATCACAACAGTTTTTGTTATTTTTGTGACAGATACCTTTTATCTGCTACTAGCTTACCTAGTCCATGTACTATCTAGAATGCCGGGTACATAAAAGTACACATGTACAGGGTGGTTTTCTCACTCCTACAAGATAAAATCAAACGAAAACATTGAGATAATATTCAAACTACAAAATGGAGCAAGCCATTCACAATATTTGCAACAACGATACACATTGCAAACCAGTATTAAAAAAAAACATAATACTAACAAAAAATTTGATAAATGCTTTTATAATACAAAAGCTATTATGGTTTTTTTAAAAAGATGGCAATTTTTTTCATCTCATTGATAAATTTTAATGCCATTAGGAAGTGTTGCTTTAAGATCGAGATTTTTTTATTAAATCGTAACTGTATAAGAGCATCTAGAAAAATACAATCGCGATATTCTGTTCAATTCTAACTCAGTAAATAGCATTTGTCCGAAGTTTATAGGCATTATTTTCGTATAAAATTAATCAAATTAATTTGTGTTTTGAAAATTTTTCCATTTCTCTTGTACCTATATTTGCATACCACTGAAATATAGTCTTCCTATAATAAGGGACAAAGAATACTACAATAGTAAGCCTGCTTATCATAAAAGGCGATTAAAAGGCGCAGCAACGGGCTCTTTAAAAACTGCATTGTAGAAAATATGGGAACCTACTACAATATTTCCCAGGTATGTGTGGTCTAAAACACGAACTATGTATGACGAAGAGCTCACAAGTAAAATTCTTGTCTGGAAGTAAAATACCCCCATTCGGATCTCCAGCGGTATTAGTCAAATTATTAAAGATTTAAGTTGCAAAAGGTATGTAGACTTTTTTAGACTAGCTCAGAATAGAAAAGAATTTCGAGCTGCGTCAAACCGACTTAAGTCCGAAAACAAAACAAAATTAATAAATAAAAATCAGTTACCTAGATGTCACCATGACATAACTCACAATTAGTTAGCGGCCTGGCATGTTGGCAGCGATTCATTGCTTAAGCCTTACCATAACATATAATTTAACACTTTTCCTTTTTTGGAGGGGGTAAACAGGAAATATTTCATTTCCTTATAAATGGGAAACATGTGAACATGTTGGAGTTCTTTAACAAACATTAGGTTGCTAATATCTATGTAGAGCCAGGTAGACATGAAAAAGATAGAAGAGTATAGGAAGACCTAGACCAAGCTATTTTAGTCAAATTATTAGAAATTTAGGTTGTGAAGGATACGTAGAACTTTTTAAATTAGCACAGAATAGAAAAGAAGTTAGAGCTGCGTCAAACTGACCTTAAGTAAGGTCGGAAACAAAATGATGATAAATATTTGATTTTGTACACATTTGAACATCGGGAAGTACTTTATTGAGCATGTAAACTACATAAAATTAAAAAAATCTTTTGACTAAATCTGCACTCACGTGGAATTAAAATAAAAAAGACAAATTTTAAGGTAAACCAAAATCACACGTACTAGACAAGGCTTTTCATGGAAATAATACAAGAAATTACTTCAATGTCGTATAACAAAATCAAAACAATTTCTCAAAAACTATCCTGAATTGATTCTGATGTACAAAAAAATTATATTGAACTTGCAATGAACCGTTTATTTTTCTGTGTGGATCATTTTTTCAAAGTTTTTATAAGTGTTTTTTTAATTTCTTTTATTCACAATTTTGAAGATGACCGAAAAGTGTTTTTTATTTAAACAGTTGAGTAATATCCCAAATTGTAGAAACAGTGGATTCGTAATCGTGTTGTTTCTATTATAAAAGATATTGGCAATACACAAATTAGTCATTTTCACTCTAGTCCCCCAAAAAAAGTTTAATAGTTAATTATTTATAATCTAAAATTTCCTAATTGTTCTACATTTTTTTAAAGCAATACCCTTTACCTTATGAAAAATAATAGGTGCAGCAGAAGTTAATTGTCGAGCATCCTTTAAGTTCAATAAATTATTAATTTGTTTAATAAAATTATACAAATTTATCTTTATAAATTTTTTTAAAATGAAAGAATTCAGGCGAGTTTGTTGGTCACATGTAAAGTTTTTTGTGTGAATCGCGTTCATCACAGAAGTCATTAATTTCTTTTGATGTAAATTATGACTTAACCAAAATTTGATATTACAATAAATAGAAAATAAATATTTCTTAAAATCATTGTTGACATAAATTAATCTTTTCTGATAGTCATATTCTTTTTGAAAAGCAAAAGAATGACTTTCATTAGGTGAACAAATAAAAAAAGTGTTTTAGTACAAACTCTCTTCAAAACCCTATAAAGAAATTTATAAAAAATATATATTTGAGCCGAATGTTACCTCAACTAGAAGATTGTTCAGTTCTAATAACATATCGTTATTGTCTCTCTCGCAATTACTACCAGAAGCATGTTTAGTAGCTATATTTTTTACAAGTAGGCTTTTGAAAAATGGCACAAAAGCTTCACAAGTAGGATTGACAAATCTTCCTCCACGTTGACGTATTTGTCCAAAAAAGCTTTCCAACAGATCTTGATTAAACTGTCGCGTCTTCATAAACTTAAAACCTAATGTTTTTAACACTATATACAATTTTGCAAAATTCTTAATAGTTTTTATATAATTCATTAAACAAGGTGGTCTGAAACTTTTTCCTTCATTATTTACAAATTTCATTGTATGGAGTTTTTGTATTGCCTCATTCCAAAACTTAAAATGAGTAGAATTTTCTCGAACTGGCCTTTTTAAAGGTTTTGGTGAATATCCCGTTGAATTTAGACTGTCGAACAAGTTATCGAAAAATTCTAATAATAGAGCTGTATCTGTTGCTTCTTTGTCCATTTTGAAAATGTCATTTCCAATTTGCACTGTTGCTTCTTAAATAATTAATTATTGAAAAATACACCCAATAAAACAATCATGATAATATTACACCTGAATGAGCCATTAAATTAATTGCTATGGCCACAGTTCTGATCATTGCTTGAGTACAATTAGCCACCTTCATTTCGGAAATCTTTTTTGGAATGATATGGTAATCGGTAAGTTTTGGCATGCTTCTTAAACTACCAAAATATGGATCCATTTTGTAAGCAGTTACTAAATGTTTCCATTTTGCAACTTTTTGCACTCCATAATGAAAATACATTAGATCGTGCTTGATTAAGTTATTTCTAACGCACTTTATTAAATGTGGGGGATCAAACAGAGGAAGTATCCTTTGGTCCTGTATTTCAAAATAAAACTCAGAAATGTCCATTTCCTTCGATTTTTGAATTTTTTTCATTCGTGTTTCTTTAACTAAATAATTCAGAGCTGCAGAGTTATTTGAATCTTGATCACAAATAATAGTACACACTAATAAATTAGCTTCTTTGAGCTTTGTAATAAGATTTTTTTATGATGTACACAATGTCCATGCTTTTCATTGGACTGGCTGTAAAATTAAACATAATTGGTTGTTTCCACCTCTTTCTGATTCCACAAAGCATAAACACCTGAAATAACAAAAAATATTCACATACAAATTATGTCACGTTTGGAGAAAACAGTATTCATACCTGGGTATAATTTGCAAATTCGTACCTATTACCATGAATTGTGTCGAATCCTTCAATACAATCTTCATTTTTATTATAACTTAAATGTGTTTGGATCAACATTTTATCAAACACAAGAATACAGTATTTATCTTGTTCATGTTTAAAATTTTCAACTTCAGCTTTCAAAGCCTTAAATATGATATCACAAAAGCCAGGTCTTATGTAGATCCTATTAAGATATTTAAGTACTGTTTGCTTCGATGGTAAAGCAAATATGTATGAAAGATACTTGTACGCAGAACCTCCCATTTGTTTCAATAATACTAATGCCAATAACTTATCCTCATTTGAATATGTTCAACTTTTTAATTTTTTACCAGTATTTTTTAATTGGCATTCAAAAAAAAGTTCCTGCATAGGGTTTAAATTTTGAACAAGTTTTTCAAAATTGAATTTACTTGAAAATTTTGTTGCTTCATCCAGTCGTTTCTTGAAAGACATTTTTGATTTATATGTATTATAAGCAATCTTTCTGAAGTCAGAAACTTGCCTATATAAAGTTTGTTTCTTAGGGGTAAGTTGCACTTGGCAAGTTATTTCAATTGACAAAAGAATACTTTTTCTTGATGTAACTATAAGACAACAAAACGAAATTAATGTTAAGGATCAAGATATTTTACTTTAACCTAAATAGTTCTATTTAACCAGACTATAAGTGTTATGGTTTATCCTAAATACTTACATTTAATAGGTATGACAGGACTCTCAGTGAACGATTCAATCAACTTATTATCTTTAAGAAATTTAGAAATATCTGCAATTCAATCACTACTAGTCACATCGCCAAAACTAGGGAGGGGTTCAGATACAGATGACGCAAGAATGTTTTGACCTAGAAATAAACAAAGAGAATTTGCAAATACATTTGATAAAGTACATAGACATGGAACTTTGCTAATTTTATTGTTTTTCAATTTTAAGCTTTTTACACCATCTAATTATATATATGTTTTCAATTGTATTTGTGTAACTGTTTTAGCTTGATGTAAAAGGCTACACAGACTTTCAAATGTAAAAAAACTGCAGTAATGAATTACCTGGTAATAACTGTGTTAAATAAGCCTGACGATTAAGTTTGTTATTAGCTATAAAGTAAGAATGCTGAAAATGTTTTTTGCATACTATACAATTTGTAAAAACCTTTTCGGGGGTTACTTCAAAAACTCTTTTGTTTCCACATAGTGCAAGCCATTTTTGAAAAAGTGTGTAATATTGAGCTGGATTAGGAAACTACTTTTCTTAGACTCCCAACAGCCTTCTACTGCACAATAAAGGCCTACCATCTGAAAATAAACCATATAAATATCGCATTCGCAACTGTTGAGATTATTACCTTAAATCACAAAGTAAAAAAAATGCACCTCCTATAATTAGAAATATCTGCAAATGCACCTATCCAACAATTACCGTATAATCGGAATTAGGTCATTCACGTTCGCAATTTATCGTTTTATAACATTGAAAATTAGGTTATGTACACATAAACTATTTTACAAAGCATACAGCGTGTCTGCACATATTGGAAGAAACTATTCAAATTCTCAAGGTCGCGTATAAGAATATATGTGTACTCGTTTTTTGTCTATGGTGAGAACCATAGAGAACTTTATCTATGGTGAGAACTGAGAACACAAAATTATATAAACAATGCAAACTAACCTAACCTTACTTTTCCAGTTCGAGTTTCATGCACAAAATAAACGGTAGAAGCTTCAGGGGAAGGGGGCGGTTTGATTTTAGGATCCAAGGACAAAAAATGTATTGGGCGCTCAATCGTTGTAATGGGAAAAGTATTGATTGTATATTTTTAATTAATTACTAACATGAGTGATGGTCATAAGATCAGTCCAATAAACAAGTATACCTTACATTCTGTTTTAATGATAAATAAGCTCGTTATATCCTATGATTTACTAGTAGAACAGTTTATATATGAAATCACAATTATA
This sequence comes from Platerodrilus igneus, assembly GCA_036346225.1. Lineage (NCBI taxonomy): Eukaryota > Metazoa > Arthropoda > Insecta > Coleoptera > Lycidae > Platerodrilus > Platerodrilus igneus. Next base: position 146,765 of record JARFIW010001182.1, read on the forward strand.
AACACTTCCACTTAAGCAGCTGCAGTAATTGAAGAGTTATTGATAGCATAACGTCTTCAATTACTGCAGCTACTATTCTTTGCCTGGTAACGAACGTTTTAAATGATAGTTATAGATAACGGGTGCTCTGGATATATAGTGTTACTTTATATTCTTTACAGCCATACCATGGCATTAAAAATTCGGTGAAATAAAATATTCACGTTCTGTAAACCTACAATTAATCTTATAAAACTATATGAAACTAACTTAAATCGTGATAACAAAATAAAATAGAAACCATTAAATTGGTATACAAGTTATTTTTATTAATACTAGATGCCGCACGTATCATATTGTATTGTGCTTTGTTACAGGTATTTTTATCCTTTTGGGCTGCGAGTCGTTTAAAAATAAAAAACAAGCATTTATGTAACCCAATCCATGAGAAAATTAATGTGACTTTGCTAAAATGTAGACTTTACTGATTTTCAATTTAAGGATTGTAATGCGGCAATGGTATGTGCGAACATTGGTCTGTATAAATTCTAATTTCGTGCCGCGATTTGAAGTAAGGAAGTTAGTGGGAAGGACAAGAGTGTTGCTTCTTTGTTTTGGTTGGGCGAGTGTGGATAGATTGGTAAGACGGCGGTTGAGTTAGCATAGAAAACCTTTAGAAAAGTAACTTTTCGTGACCTTGAGTTCATATCAAAATCAAAACGGTCCTAGTGTCGCGGTCACCCACAATTAGTGCTGTAATCTCATAAACATATGTTTGCCTTTTTGATTTATTTGACATTTGCGTTGCCATTTTATCAATTTAAGGTTTTGGCTACGGACTACTCTCCATATTTTGCTATAATTGCCAATTTATTAGTCTAGTGCTTCGTTGTGTTTTCTTCCTACGGAAGTACATTTTACTATTATATTGTTTGTAAGTAGTGTTAGTTTCTAGTATAGTGTTATTTTGTGTTTGTAATTAGTTATTCAATAATTTCTGTGAAGTGACTATTGACTGTTATACTGTTGTACAAAATCTGTGTTAAATTCTAGTAGTCTAGTTAGTGTATAATGATAAACATGTCCACATATGGAAGAAAAAGAACTTGTGTTATAAACTGTAATGATCAAATCAGCAAAAGACATCGCTTTCCTTACAAGGACATTGATATTTATAATATGTGGATTGTAAACATCAATACACTACATCTAACAACCCCCAGACTAGTTTATAATTCATACTATGTGTGTGATAGACATTTTAAAGACCAATTTAAGGTTTTAGGAACTCAGAGAGGTTTACAAAGGATTGTGATACCTACTTTACATATGAATGGTATAAGTGATTGTAAAATCTGCATGTGTTCAAAGCAAATAATGTTACTGTATTGTAGTTGATGTGGAAGAGATTGTAGAACAGCATATTACAAATGAAGAAAATGCTAACGTTGGAATTTCAGGTAAGGTTTGCCATGTCCATGTGCAATATATAATTTATGCAACACTGTTCTAAACTTTGAATCAATTATTTGATTTTGCAAGAAATATTTATTTGAGCCCCCTAAATGCAAACTTTTGTATTTGCAAATAAACTCTAATAATGAAATTGTGTTGCTATTAACTTCCATTCTTTATAGGTAATAAATAAATGCAATCACTACATTTTAAGTTTGCTCATTTGTTGATTAACAACACCATGAAAACTAAAGAATTGCATTTATGGTAATATTATACTTTCTATTAGTGCCATCTTTCATGACATTTTTTTTTGTTAAGTATAGTAGCAAACTGTTTTTTAATATTATGTTTTCTTAGTTCGTCAGCATTAGTACTTGTGTCCCAATAATATAAACATTTGTTTGGCAATTATCTCATGTCTTCTATGCAAATACAGGGTTTTGCATTTAGGAGAGGCTCATATTCAGTATACTAAATTATATAACAATGTTTGTTTTGCTAGGAGTCACATCTATGGAAGTTGGTGTTGGTAACCATTCATATTGTAAACGTTTATTTACACATATGGGTATTGTTGTGACTCTTATGAATAGAATTGAATACAAAATATAATGAATTCCTCCTGTTTGGATAATTATATTTCTTTAACTATATTTTACATTGACATAACTTATTTTATTCCCATGGTTACTTGAAACATCCATCCAGTTGAACCTGGATCACTACAGTCTTCCCCCCTAAGAAGGATCATACCCCAATTCCTTTTGTAACCATGACTGTTATCTACACTCGAAATCTTTTAGCCAAGTTGGGCGTCTACGAATGCGCTCTGAACGTCTGATTCGTGGATCAGCTTCGGCGAACGTTGCATTGTTGGGATCATGAACATCAGTCGCCATCTCTTGTGAACGCGGTTGCAATTCTACTGTACGTCTCAATGTTGGTATCCCTTGTATCTGTCGTTCATTCTTTGGTGTGTCCATCATGTCCGGATGAGACATAATCTGCTTGACATTTGTACCTTTCAATTGATTTACGTGACGTTTCAATGTATAACCGGTATCTAATTTTACCACGTAATGTCGGGTACCTAATTTTCTTTGAATTGTTCCCAAGATCCATACGTATTTGTTGTTACGTAATTCGCATGACTGTACTCTCTCCCCCTCTTGAAATGTTCTAACTATTGAATGAAATAAACTGTTTTGAATTTTCTCTTCTTTATGCGGTATTAAAGCATCTAAACTAATACGAAATTTACGATTGAAGTACATCTCTACTGGGCTTTTCCCACAAGCTAGTGGAGTTGCACGATATCGAAACAAAATAGCTCGTAATTTTGATAATATAGGTGCGTTGCAGTTACCCATGCATTTTAATTTTCTTTTGATGGTGTGTACTGTCCGTTCTGCTAATCCATTTGTTGCAGCATGTCCTGGAGCTATGAGTTTCTGGAATATTCCACGTTGTTTACAGTATTTTTTAAACTCTTCGCTAACAAAAATGGTAGCATTGTCAGATACTATAACCTTCGGATAACCATTTAACGAAAATATATCCTCAAATAATTCCATTGTGCTTGTTGAATTTGGTGCATATGCTATTGATTTGCATTCAACCCATTTCGATTTTGCATCTATGCAAATAAATAAATTATGTTTCCCAAATGAAGCGTAGTCAATGTGTACACGCTCCCAGTTGCCTTCTGGTGTAGACCATGGATGTACAATAGCTTTTACTGGATTTGACTGTACTGAAGCACAAGCTTCACATGATCTTACTAAAGTTTCTATATTTTTGTCTATTTTTGGCCAATAAACGTAACGCCTTGCTAATTGCTTCATTTTAGTTATTCCAACGTGAGTTGTATGTAGTTCTTGAAGTGTTAACTCGCGAAGGCTCTGAGGTATAACTATTCGGTCATTGAAAAATATAATTCCCCCTTCCAAAGTATATGGAGACTCGATTGATTTTGTAAGTAAATTCCTTTGAATTTCTGCTAATGTAACATCTTTTGCCGTTTCTTGAACAAGTATCTCTGAGTTAAGCTTTAGAGAACTTATGTCCACAACAGCTTCCATGTATATTGAAGAAACTTCATTATTAATAACTATATCAGTTGAACTATTTAACTGGCTCGCTGTTGCTCTAGACAAGCAATCAACATTCTCATGATGCTTCCCCTTTTTGAACTGAACTTTATAATCGAACTGTGATAAAAAACTGGCATATCTTAAAAGACGGGTTGAAGACATCGCTGGTAAATTTTTGTTTTCATGAAATATTCTCGTAAGTGGCTGATTATCTGTAACTAGAGTGAAATTCTGTCCGTAAATAAATTTGAAAAAATGTTGCACGCCAAACATTATCGCAAGTGCTTCCCGATCTAACTGGCTGTAATTTGTTTCTGCGCTTGTTAATGATCTTGAAGCAAAAGCTATTGGCCTTTCCTCATTCCCAACTACATGACTAAGAACCGCAGCAATGCCACTTGGACTTGCATCACACACTAGGACAATTGGTAAGTCTGGATCAAATGGTACAAGAACTTTTCACTTGCTATTTCTTTTTTAGATTCAGAAATGCCTTTTCACACTCTGATGTCCACCTAAAAGAACCATTCTTTTGTAAAATTTTCCTTAATGGTGCGGTTTTAGTTGCTAAATCATATATAAACCGGGAATAATCGTCACTAATCCTAAAAATCTGCGAACTTCGTCCACATTTTTAGGCCTGGACATTTTTAAAACTACTTCTACCTTTTTTTGTGATTTCAGAATTTTATTCTTCTCAACAACATACCCCAAATATTCTATTTTCTGGACTAAAAATGTGCATTTATTCTTGTTTACATGCAAATTATTTTCTTGAAAACGAGACAAACACGCCTTTAAATTGTTTAAACATTCCTCTTTTGTAGTGCCATGTACAATGATATCGTCGAAATAATATTCCGTTTTTCTTAAACCCTGAAGAACTCTACTCAGCATGCGGTTGAATTCTGCTGGTGCTGTCTTTATACCAAAACTCAATCTCTTCATGCGGTATATCCCTCTGTGCGTTGTAATTGTTTGAATTTCGCTACTGGCCTCATCTACTGCGATGTGTAAGTATGCCTTATATATGTCTAATTTGCAAAAGTAATTTGAATTCCTTAGACTATGCAAAATATCTGGTATCCTTCGGATTGGATATTTAGCATTTACCAGACATTCGTTGACTCCTGTTTTGTAATCGACACATAATCTAACTGTTCCATCTGCTTTTGGTATTACCACCAGAGGTGAACCCCAATCGCTGGTGATTACCTTAGAAATTACTCCTGCAGCTTCCAATGAATCTAATCCTGCTTCGACTTTGGCACGTAATGCAAATGGTATACTCCTTTCTTTTATATAAACTGGCCGTGTGTCCTTGCGTAGTGTTATTTTTGCAGAATAATTTGGTACACATCCAATTTTTGATTCGAATACCTCTGAATATTGAAATATAATTTGCTCTATAGAAAGACTATCCACTTGATGTGTTGAATTATTTGAATATGCAGTGTTAATATTGTTGTCGATCTCTTGCAAGCTGATTTGAAGGTGGCGTATCCAAGTGCGCCCTAGAATTGCCGGACGACCACTAGGTACTATGAACATTTCTTCTATTGAACTAATGTCTTTGTAACAGACACTTACTGTAACCTTTCCTTTAGGAATAAATACATCGTTTGTATATGCACGGAAACAAATTGACGTTTCATTTAATTGTAGATTTAACATCTTAAACTTGTCTTCTGGTAATAGTGTAAATCCTGCCCCTGAATCTACCTCAAATTCGACTGGTTTATGGTTCACTTCTACAGTAATAATGTATTTTTGACAATCTTGAATTGGAGCATTAATCGCTTGATGATCATAAATTTCCACTATTTGTAATGCTTCGAAAATTTTGGAGTCGCCTGGACTAATTGAATTAACTCCAAATTGGTTATCATCATTCGCACTAATGTAATTATGTGTTTCCTTATTTGAATAATTTTTATAATTTTTATGTCTTAGGAGTGTGGTAATGCAAACTTTTGCGACGTGTCCCTTTCTATGACAGCTTGAACAATGTAGATGATCTCGATTACTACGACAGTCTGGAGTACAATGATTATTCCTGCCGCATTTGATGCACAAATCTGCAATCCCCAGAGATTTATAATCTATTTTTGATTTATGTTTTGATCTTGAATGTAAGCGATGTTTCCCATCACGACTGGACTTATAGGTCTTGCTTGAACTATTACCTATTCTATTTACTTGGCTAATTGGCATGGATTGCTGGTTTGAAATTTCCTTGGTCTCTATTCGAGATGCTTCTAAATAGTCCGGGAGGCAGAGGCACAAAATTTGTACTCATTCCTACAAAGCTAGTTCTCTGTGAATGAGTTGTTTCGATATGGTGAATAAAGGAAATGAAAGTCTACCATCTCAATGTGGTCGCCTTCATTAAGAACATTGGAGTGAACATGTTAAAAGTTTATGTGTAAATGAGTTATACCTACAAGGCTGAAACTTTGTAGGATGCTTGTCGATAAGCCAGAACATAGAATAATTACAGTCTGCCACCGTGGCAGCGTCGCAATCGACGCTCTGCCACCCACGCAAGGTGTCAAGAAACTTTTAAAAATAACATTATTCCTACAAAGCTAATTTTTGTTTGTAGTATTATTTAGGTAATAAGAACATAGAAAAAATAAGTCTGCCGCTTGTATCACGTCGCAAAGCTTTGACAGACGTAATAGAAAGTACGATCAACGTAGCGTAGCCGGCGCGCTAGTAAGCTTCAAGTCGCGCTGAATTATTGTTAAATACTTGAACAATTATAAATCTACAAAGCTGCTTTTTTTTCCACAAGCAGTTTAACATTATTATTTTTGAATAAACGTAGTCTGCCGTCAATCATAGGTGGCTAAGTCGTCGGCAGACGTGGCTATAGTTGTAGTGCTCACGGCAGCGCGAAAATAATCATTATAAAACTTTTACATCTTTGCAATGCTGATCTTGTAATATTTATGCTATATTGAGAATTGAATCATGAGTAGCAACAAAATTTATTATTTTCGTAATTATTTCGATATAATTCTTTTTATATTCATATAATATTTACTGCTAAAATTATCATAAAATCAATTGAATTATATTTATTTTTCAACCATCTTCATCATTAAAATTTTTCTATTTCAACAAGAAGTACAGAAAACATATTTTCATCTCGGTGAAGATTTCTTCGTTTCCGTACAAAATCGGGGATAAATTGTATACCTGCTCCTCTAATACAAGCCGGCTTAGACCTTTTCTAAATTACCCCTCTTCCCCTCACAGTTTCGAATTGACCGTTGCGGCAGCTGTTTGCTGTTATGATGCTCCGGCGGCTCCGTGGCGTAGTGGTATGTGTGTGACTACTACGCCCAAGGTCCCGGGTTCGAATCCCGACACGGTCCGCTTGAAAATGTTAGGCGAGCATTTTCACAAAAATACACCCTCGTTCGGATGAGAGGTAAAATGGAGGTCCCGTGTGTGAGTGTTGTCACGCACGTTAAAGATCCCTACCTTGCTTGGAACAGCAAGGGTTCGGCAAAATTCCAAATTTTCCAGGTAAAAAAAAAACTCGCTTCCTGGCCAATGTAATACCTTCGGGTGGAGCATTGGAAAATCACATGTAATGTTATGATGCTCCACTCTTCAGTATACGAAAACGCGTTCTTCCTAACACATCATGAGTTCGCAGTTATTCTGTTTCGTGTGTCGTACAAAATTGAAAGACATAACAATTTTTCCGCTATCTCAAGAACAGTTTAAAAGTGTTCTGAGATTTTGAATATAAGAAAAAAATACAAATTTATATATAGCGATTTATCGTTACCCACTGAGTTAACTGGACTGGAAGGATATCATGCTATATGTTATAAGCGATTTACTGCATTATCCAGAAAATATAGAGAAGTTCCTCCAAGTACGAGTACCGAAGGTGCTGAACCTTCCACAAGTACGAGTACCGAAGGTGCTGAGCCTTCCACAAGTACGAGTACCGAAGGTGCTGAACCTTCCACAAGTTCAAGTACAGATGAAGTTGCGTGTGTTTCATCTGGATTATCAGAGTAAGTACATTCCTTTTTAAAGTTCATACAAGTTTATGAAAGATATATTTGCCCAACTTTTGGCGCGCTTCAATCTCACTTTTACTTTGTATAGATTTACAAAACGCTTTTCGTTGCTTTTGTTCTTTATATTATATAAAAAATTATACATATATATTGTTCAGTAATTTCATCCGAATCTATCGTAGAAAATGAATCAAGATATTCAACAAGAAAGAAATCAATGGTGTAAAAGTATTTCGAATATAACGGTAAATTTTTATTTTAAGGTAGCAGTAATTTTGCCCGTAATCACTACTTAATTGACTATAGCACGTTTATTTTTTTACAATAAATAAATGAATAAATTACCGGATTATTCAATCTAGAGACTATAGTATTTCTCAATTTTCGAAAATTTTCAATTGATTAGTTTTAATTTCAAATTTGAATACAAATGTGAGGTCATTGACATTGCGTAATCTCTTTTCACGTGTTGTATATACATATATATATTGATGTTTTCATTATTCTCGGCTCAGTGCTACTACACCGAGTAGGTTTGGATTTAAATTTTGATTTCGATCTGTATAGTTTCAAATTTTAACGTCTAAATTATTTGAATGTGTATACAACAGATATTGTGATTTAAAATTTTTCAGTAAACAGATCAATCCACCTGTTGATGAATATGCTTGTGAAGCAGAATTTGTGGAAGAAGATATGCAAGATAATTCGAATAACAGTGGAAAAATCATAGCCTGCATTATATGTGCAAAATCCAGGAAGAATCACAAAGGTCGCCGGAAAAATTACATTTTGCAAATAAGAAAGAGACAGTCGATAGATTGAGATCAAAAGCATTGACGACTGGTAATGTCAAATTATGTGAAGCCATCGAGAATGCTGTATCAAGAAATGAAAATATTTATTATCACGGTACTTGTAAAAGTACGCTTGAAAGTGCAAGCGAATCAATTGTCGTGGCAAAAAAACCGATAACTGTTTGGCATCAGAAAAGGAATATACATTCAATAGTATTGGGAGAAATATTCAATTTCGTTGAAGAAAATATCGTACAGAAACGTCAATGTTATTTTTAAATTTTATCGTGACTTTATATGGCAATTGTTTAAGAAGAGAATACAAAGAAATAGAACTTGTTTCTGAATCAGACGCAATTCGGTCAAACAAATTAGAAGAGATCTTGATGAATAATTTTAAAAATAAGATCTGCATAATTACAATGAATAAAAAATTGATAAAACCACATGATGGCGTTATTTTAGCTACGGATCTAGAAACACTGGAAAACGCGATGTTGTGGAACGTGCAGCTCTTATTTTGAGAGAAGAAATAAGATCAATGAAAGCAGAAAATTGCCAGATAATATTATGACTTCTGATTTAATCGCAGGAGAATGTAACGAGATTCCACAAATTTTGCAAGATTTTTATGTATGTATGTTAGGTGGCTCCCGTTACAGACGAAAGCGCAGCTCAAACTGTCAGCGATTAGCAAAATCATTTTGTCACGATATGATTTACAATATTACTAATGGAAAAATTAAGCCCTCTAAACACATCACTTTGGGTCTTGCATTAAAAGGTTTAACTAGTAGCAAAAAAGTCATTAATATCATAAATCGATATGGACATTGCTGTAGTTACACAGTTCTCGAGGAATTGGAAACGGAGTCAACTTTAGTTGCTACTATGAAAACAGATATTTCTCCAGAAGATATTATTCGAACATCAAATTTATGTACTGGATTAGCATGGAATAATTTTGATCGATTTGTTGATACAACTTCGGGTAAAGATACTCTACACGATACTGTTGGCATCATTTTTCAAAATATTGTAGATACAGAAAATAATAGTATTCAGCGCATCGAAAGCAGTAATATTGATGTTACTCAGGCTGTGGAAAATGAAGAGATTAGTAACGATAATAGTACTAGTAATGAGCGCATGCTAGTTATTCCTGAAATAATTTTAACCGATGACGATAATACGAAGGATTCACAAGTATCTGTTTCAAATGTGAGTGAAATTGATGATACAAGTTCTTCATGTGACTCAACCAAAAAAAGAAAAAGAAAAAGAACGTATGATTTAATAACGTTAGAATTACCACAAACCACAAAGAGACGATTAACTATTTCTCAACATTTATTACCAGTTGATCATCCAGCTCGTTATTTGACTCCATTGAATATTGACTGTTTCAACCATATTAATTTCGCTTGGATGTTTGCTCATGCTATACAAATACCTAACACTCCGATGTGGGTCGGATATAATAGCTTAATTCGTAAAGAAACATCGTTGAAACAGAACATTTCTTATCTTACAGCTATAAATTCATCTCCTACAGATCCAGCAGTTGTAAAAGAAACAATGCGACAAAGTGTGCAAGCAGCTGATGAATGTGGTCAGAAATACATGCAAGTGACGTATGATTTGGCAATAGCTAAAATAGCTCTACAGATCCAAGCTAATGAAAAGGATGAACAACTACAAAATCTCTTTGCACGTCTTTTATACATTTTGGCAGTTTTCATATTCAGCTCGCTTATTTTAAAGCTATTGGAAAATTCGTAGACAACAACGGAATTACAAACATAATGTCAGATAGTGGACTATTAGCTAGCGGTTCTGTAAATGGCTTTATTGAAGGCAAGCATTTCAATCGTTGCAAGAGATTGCATCCAATGGTATCACTAGCGATACAAATCTTGCATTTTGAAAGTTTCTTAAATACAAGGGATCAGTTAAGAATAGATGAAATGAAACAATGTTTAAAAAATTGCATTGATGAAGAATCAGAAAACCCTACATTGAATAATTCAGCATTGATTGAACTATTTCATGAATATGAAGAATATAAAAAAGAAACTCTTGAAGGCAATCATGGAAAAACACCTCAATATTACATGATGTACGTGAAATTTTTAGATTATTTTCTTATGTTAAATTGTAGCATAAGAACAGGAGATTTCGATTTGTTTCTCTATATTTTGCCAAAAATTGCGAAATTTTTCTTCATATTCAATCAACAAAATTATTCTAGATATTTAGTAAAATATCACGACAATTTATTAAAAGTTAATGACACACATCCAGGACTGCGGGAAGAATTTGAGAAGGGATCTTTTGGAGTAAAAAGGACTGATAAGCCTTTCTCCAGACAGCCTGTTGACCTTACACTTGAACAAACAATCAATGCTGACGCAGCAAACAAACTAACAGGTATAATAATAATCAATATAATTGAAAACTTCTATCTTCTTATAAAAAAGTATATTTATATATAATTCTATGAAAATTTACAGGTCTGTCATATATTACAAATTCAGTAGCAGCTCGACAGCGATGGTGTAAGGGCCACAGTATTCGCACAAAAATAATTAGCCACGTAATGAATGAAACTGGTTTAATAACAAAACAGGATGTAACAGCTGATTTACATGTCAACCGGATAAAAAAAAGTACATTACAGGTTCAAAATTTTATGCACATGATGAAAGAATGTATCAACCCTTTTGACATCATGCTAGACAAAGATTTATTATTTAATATATCTAATGGACAACCAGCAGATGATAACGTTGCCGAATTTTTAATCAATGTCGAGAAAAATGGGGAAACTTTGAGAGATAAATTCATACAAGAGTGCTCACTTGATGAAGATAGATTTGATCGGAGCATAAAGATGAACAAAATATATAATTTCTCATCTCTTCAGGTTAAGAAAAAAGATAAATTATCTGGAAAATTGGTTGAAGTCCGTTTACAGCACGACTTATTCGGACAACTTTTAGTTATGTCTCTCGAAGAAAAATTGGATATCGATAAGATTTTAACTTATCCACTGACGCCAATTCCATTTTCTTTGTGCCATCTTGACGGAAGTATTTGCAAAACGCAAAAAAGTGTCCTCATGAACTTATTGGAAAAACAAATCGAGAACGATGAACCTTCAAAACCAAATGTACAAATTTACGATGGGTTTTCACTTACACTTGATGAAAGAAATACCAGCTACGTATGATGGTATCGCTGCAAAGTTGCTTCAAATATTTCTAAGGAGTGACGCACAATTTGTTATCGTGGTATTTGACACGTATACATCACCTTCAATCAAGGATCAGGAGCACGAGCTTCGTGGAACGAAAAGAGGGAGAAAAATTGAGATTCGCGGTCCATCAATGCGCCCTTCTGATTTTGGAGCTGAGCTACGGAATATTACTTTCAAAGAAGATCTTATTCAATTTTTAATTGTCAATTGGGAAAGCCCGCAAATGGCACCCTACTTTGGAAATAAAATTTTGTATCTCAGTTACAAAAAGTGCTACAAATATGAGGTAATAGACGGGCGTATTATTAAAAGCGTCGAATCACGTCTTCGACGAATCATGAGGAAGCTGATACGGGTATGATTTTCCACGTATGTAACTTCAATGACATACAACCACCCTACACTATGAACATCAGATGTTCAGATACTGATGTTCTTGTGATTATGTTGAGCAATATGGAATTTGTACCAGAACAAGTGGACGTATGGATGGAAGTTGGAACTGGAAAGTCTCAACGAATTATTCATTTGAATAAATTACATGATAAATTAGGACAAAACTTATGTCGTTCACTACCTGCTTTCCATGCGCTGACAGGCTGCGACTATAATCCAGCTTTCTTTCGAAAAGGAAAGAAACGACCTTTCCAAATATTGAGAAATTCCGAAAAATTCATGGAGGCCTTCATTTCATTAAAGAATACCCGAATTGCGATGAATCTGTACTCGAGGTTGTTGAGGATTTTGTGTGTTCCATGTACGGATATAAAAAAGTAACAAAAATCAATGAAGTCAGAACAGCTATGTTTTTAAAAGCATACGGAAGCACTACAGATGATTTGTTCAAGCAAAAAATAAAAAGCTTTGATGCATCTGCTCTACCACCTTGCTCATCAGAGTTGCTAGAGCATATTCGTAGAGCAGCATATATATCAAAAATTTGGTGTAATGCTCACTTACCAGAAGTCACAGAATTATCACCGCTTGACTGTGGCTGGAGAATTGATGAGAATAATAAATATTTATTTCTGTGGTTCTCTGGAGATCCATTGCCTCAGTCAATAGATGATGTGACGGTCATCCAAGAAAATGTTGAAGCATCAGGTACATATACTACTTCAATTTCAATTCATTCGCATTTTCACAATGAAAAATATTTTATTTAATAATTTTTTATCATTCCAGAACTCGAGGATTTAAATGAAGATAACGAATATATTTTTTATGATGAAAATGAGGATGAAAGAAGCGATTATGACAGCGAAGATGATGGAAAATATGATTCTAATGATGAAGAGAGTTGAGAAAAATGTTAAAGTTGTTGAATGGAGAAAATCAAAATAAATCTAGAATAATGTTCTTCAAATTCTTTTATTTACCTGACCTATTTATTATCTATGTGACAAAAGTTTTTCTGTACCTTTGTTGAAGTGAGAAATAATAATAATAACATATTTAAAAAATAAATTTCAGTTCTATAATAAAGATGAATCAATATCTATATATAATTCAATTGATTTTATGATAATTTTAGCAGTAAATATTATATGAATATAAAAGAATTATATCGAAATAATTACGAAAATAATAAATTTTGTTGCTACTCATGATTCAATTATCAATATAGCATAAATATTACAAGATCAGCATTGCAAAGATGTAAAAGTTTTATAATGATTATTTTCGCGCTGCCGTGAGCACTACAACTATAGCCACGTCTGCCGACGACTTAGCCACCTATGATTGACGGCAGACTACGTTTATTCAAAAATAATAATGTTAAACTGCTTGTGGAAAAAAGCAGCTTTGTAGATTTATAATTGTTCAAGTATTTAACAATAATTCAGCGCGACTTGAAGCTTACTAGCGCGCCGGCTACGCTACGTTGATCGTACTTTCTATTACGTCTGTCAAAGCTTTGCGACGTGATACAAGCGGCAGACTTATTTTTTCTATGTTCTTATTACTTAAATAATACTACAAACAAAAATTAGCTTTGTAGGAATAATGTTATTTTTAAAAGTTTCTTGACACCTTGCGTGGGTGGCAGAGCGTCGATTGCGACGCTGCCACGGTGGCAGACTGTAATTATTCCATGTTCTGGCTTATCGACAAGCATCCTACAAAGTTTCAGCCTTGTAGGTATAACTCATTTACACATAAACTTTTAACATGTTCACTCCAATGTTCTTAATGAAGGCGACCACATTGAGATGGCAGACTTTCATTTCCTTTATTCACCATATCGAAACAACTCATTCACAGAGAACTAGCTTTGTAGGAATGAGTGCAAATTTTGTGCCTCTGCCTCTCGGACTAAAAGCTACGGCCTTTGTTAGGACGTTGCTAAATTGGGTTTCTTCTGCTTGAAGTAACTGTTCTCGTATCCAATTATCTTTTATTCCTCTTACAAACTGTGCTCGTATGAACATATCGGTAACTGATACTACTCTTTCGCATTCACATCTGACTTGAAATTTGCATTCGTCCAAATCTTTTTGTAAAGTCGCAACAAACTCCCCAATATTTTGATTTTCCTGCTGATAGGTGCTCAAGAAATAATGCTGAGAAATTATTGTGCTTCTGAGAGGACTCAACATTGATTGAAAAGCATTTATTAGTTCCGTATGGCAGCTCTTTAATTGATTTTGTTGGACCCAAAACACTGAAAGATTATTGTAATGTATACATCCAATTGATATACATAAAAGTTGTGCTTTCTGTTGTTGATTATAAACGTTTTTAATGGTCAGATAATTTTCAAACCTCTCTAAATAACACTTGAACTTTTCTTTCTTGCCATCAAAATTTTCAAATGCTGGAATTGAACTTATATAACTTTGTGTAGTATTTTCAGTATTTGCATTCTGGATGTTGACTTTTTGAAATTGACTGATTAATACTTCTTGATTTTTAATAAAAATTTCTATCATTTTTTGAAACTGTTCTGGATTCATTTTCTTTCTTTTTTTTTCAGTTTAATCCTCGTCGCCAATTGTTGTGACTCTTATGAATAGAATTGAATACAAAATATAATGAATTCCTCCTGTTTGGATAATTATATTTCTTTAACTATATTTTACATTGACATAACTTATTTTATTCCCATGGTTACTTGAAACATCCATCCAGTTGAACCTGGATCACTACAGGTATTGTTGGAGATGCACATACTTTAAATGAAGATGTTCCGAATATGTTTGTATGTCATGTGCCAATGCCTATTCAAGAAAATATTTTTCCAAATCCTTCCACATCAAAAGAAATTACCATCAACAATAAGTTTTCTATAGGTATCTATTGTAATTTATAAAATAGTGGTACACACAAAATCAGATGCCAACTTTAATTTGTCATGAGTGAATTAGCAAAATTGAAAGAAAAGTGTTCTATTTCAAATCACTAAATACGATTGAAAATTCTTAAACTTTAGATATTTGTAACTATAATTTGACATATCTGATTTAAAATTGTTGTAGGGTCTAAAAGAAATACCATTCTAAACAAAGTAAATGTGCCACGGGAGAAACATATTACACCAAAGTGCAAACGTTTGTATTCAATGGTTGTAAATTCAATTAAGAAAACTAGAAGTTTAAATAAGAGGCTCTCAAGTTATCAAGATAGATTAGCTAAGGCTGAAGAGGTGGTACAGTCTCTTCCATTTATTTCATTAACCAAACACCTAAATGAGACCACTTGTAAGTTTGTTATGTTCCAAATCAGGTTACAAAAAGTAAAACCACGTGCTAGACGTTTTACGTTAGACGAAAAAATACTAGCTTTAACTATATTGAAATCTAGCAGCAAAGGCTGTTTGTTGGCAAACATATTATTAACAAATTTACTTAATCAGCTACCATTTCGCCCAGGTTTCAACAAACACATTTTTGAATCTGTGAAGGATGCCGTGAAGAATATGAAGCCTATTGATAAATACTGCACTCTAGTTTTTGATGAAATGACAATTTCACCATTGGTAAGTTATAATAAAAAATTTGATTGCATTGGAGGCATTGAAGATATTGGTAATAAGCGTAGTCCTTTTTTGACTGATCTTGCCAATGTTTTTATGATTAGAGGAATATATCGGCATTGGAAGCAACCGGTCATATTTACATTTACCAGTGGTCTAATAAAATCTCCACCTCTAAACAAATGGTATGTATGTTTGTAGCTATATATGTAGTTTATCACAAAACATGTATTTGTATAGATTAAAGATTGCATTGAAGAATGTCAAAACATTGGTTTGTATGTAATTGCCACAGTTTGCGATCAGGGAGCTGCAAACCAAGCAGCAATTAATAGTCTTTGTTAAGAAACTGCAGAACATTATGCAAGAAGAGGAGTTGAGAAAACAACAATATGATTTGAAATTAATAAGCAAATTGTCCCGACTTACGATGTTCCTCATCTAATAATGGGCATTAGAAATAATTTATTAAACAAAGACCTTCATTTTACATATAATGGGACCGATAGAATAGCCATGTGGAAGCACATTGAGCAGTTTTATCTCTTACACACATCAGACGATACAAGAATGTGTACTAAACTCACAGATGCACATGTATTTAAAGATAAAATGAATAAGATGAAGGTATCTTATTGCACACAGGTATTCAGTCATCAAGTTGGAGCTATGATGAAACGTATTTCAATGTGGAGTTTGTATTTCTATTTTTGTTTTATAAGGTACAAGAATTACTTTTACTTTTAGATATTACAAGTGATTATAAAATGGAGAAGAATGCTGCTGATACTGCTGAACTAATTTTATTTATGATCAGCTGTTTGATAGTTTGAACGGCAACACAATCAATGCACCACAAAGTAAACCTCTAAAAGGAGCAGCCACCGCCACTTCTGGGTATGAAGTATTTTGAAAAAATGCAATCGGCATCTTTAACACAATGAAATTCTTCTGCAAAAGAAAGAAAAAATTTGTTTATAACCCTACATTAAGAAATTTAAAAGTAACCATTCAGAGCTTTCTATATATTAGAGAAATTCTTTTAAAGAAGAATTTAAAATATGTACTACCGAGAGCATTTAATCAAGATCCACTTGAAAACTTCTTTGGCTCCATTCGAAGTCATAGAGGCAGAAATGTGTCGCCTGATGCAGCAATTTTTATTATTTCATTTAAGGCTCTTGTAGTAAACAATTTTATGTCTACTCACTCACCAGGCTTCAGCTGTGAAGTAGATAACTCCTCCGGTGCTTTATGCGATTTACGTTGTTTTTTAACTGGTGAAGTTTTAGCTAGAATTAAACCAATAGATAATGGTTTGGAATCGACTATTTCTGTTCCATATATTGTTCACAAGGTTAAAACTTCCAGGGTTGGAAAGTGCACTATTTATTATGTGGCAGATTATGTTGCAAAGAGATTGCTTTTATTGACTAAAAACTGTGAGGAATGCAGGTCTAACATTTTAGCCAACAATAATGTTAAATATAATGATTTTGTTATTGCCCGGCAATATAATAAGTCGTCGTGGGTGCAACCTGGAAATTTTGTTTTTCATATAGTAGCTAGAACGTTTCCAAAATTATTTCATTTAATTCCTAGGTTGAGCAATAAAATTGATTTAGGACGTATATTGGTGGGAATTATTATTAAGCAACATGATAGATAGATGTTTTTTGTTCCCATCAATGCGATGATAATACATGCTCATACAATATCATTACTAGAAATAGTTAACAAAGGTTCTAAAGGACGTAAGAACACTATCCAAAAGTAAGCAATGTCTTACTAAAGTGAGTACATATGGTCACCGTAGTTAGAGGGCACTTTGAAGTATGGTTTCATTAACTACTCAACATCCCAACTAGTTGATACTCGACGGCTGAGATTAGCTTAGCAAATATTTTAATATCAGGCCTGGTCAGTATCGGTATATTGTGTACACAGAGACTGAAATTGATGGTTTTAGTCCTGCAAATTAAGGTTTGTGACTCGGGGCCCTTTGTTATCAGCATAGGAATTAAAATCATTTTAATCATGTGCTATAATATGTACAATGCTTTTCTATTTTTTAAGAACATTTAGTTAAAAATTAAACTCTGTATATAAAACTTTATGATATATGCATACCCATTGGTATGTAAAATCTAACAGAGTTCCTTACTTTTTAGGAATGAGTTTCACATTGAATCTTGGATTCACTGTATTTTCAATTGTTATTGATGTTGTTTTAATTTGTCTAAAATTTATTGTGTGCATCATTTTCAATTTGGAGTAAAATTTTCAGCTACATTCCAGAAAGTAAAAATAATAGCCTATATATATCACAGGACTAAACTGATTCTATTTAATCCCTTAGTTGATTAGGGGTGCTTAGAAAATAATCTACACCTGCAGGCTAATCATTCAATTTAGTCCCTGTGTTTTGTGTTTTGAACTTATTCTGTGTTTTCTGTAAAATCTTATCCGGTTTTCGAGGTTAATTTCCAACTCGTTTTAATTCTTTGTCTATTTCTATTTCTGAATGGGTCGATTATCTTATCTAGCAGGTGTAGTGTGCATGATGTTGATATTCATTGTTTGTTTGAAGCTTGTAAAAGAGTAAAGTGAACGTTCTTGGTTTTGTTGTGTAATTTTATAATTGCGTATTGAGCATTTGTTTTAGCATCTCCTTGGGGAGGATCTGTAATTATACGACAGAAGTTAATAGCGTTTGCCCACTTCCGTTTGTGGAATTTATTTGCGTCTCTGACTCTTCGCTTTTGCGATAAGGCCGTCCAACGTACGTAATTATTTAGGTACAGTATTGGTATTCTAATTCTTTTTCTCTCATTTTAGTGGCCTTCTTTTATTGGACCATCTTTTAGTACTACCTGCTTTAGACTGCCGTCGGTACTACTTTTAGTAGTACCTTTTGTTTCTGTTTTCGATCACCGTTCTTGCCTGTTCCTTGCTTTTGTTTACAAATTTAAATTTGCTGTTCTGGAAGGAAGCAATAGCCGCCCCCTCCGATTATCGAGCCCAGAGCTGTGTTGCTACTACCAAGAGTACTCAGGACACCTGGATCTCGAAGGTCGTATACATATTTACTTTAATACCTGTTTTTTTTTGGTATCGCCTCAACAACCAATTTAAACTACGTTATCAGCTAAATTTATTTACACTTCAATTATTACAAATCCAGTTTTATCACAACGAAAGTTATATTTTTACATTTTTGAAATTAGAAGTAACGTTTGATAAATTCTTTTGCTTTCCCCTCGGTGTTTACATCTGTAATCACTATTCAGGCCAACTATTGTGTGTACTTTTTCTTTAGATACCGAAGTTTTGTAGTAACAATTGTGACCTACAGTGTGTTTATACTTTTTTTGTGATCTGCTTTATTATTAATTTTACCAGATTTATATGCTATGTATTTTGCCTTATTTTTCAGATTTATTTTTATGCTACAATATTTTGTTTTGTAAAAGATCCACCAACGAATGCGATGTAGTTATAAATTTTAAAGATTCTTTATCTCCGCGCCTTTGTATAACGGATGAGCGGCATGCCTTTCGTCGCGTTTTAACTTGCGTTAGTTACAACTCATTCATTCGCCTATGTTGCGGTACCCCGTGTATATACCGAACCGTTCGTGGGTCTCCACGCATCACTTTATTTTCTCTTTTTTTTTTTGGTATTGTACCACCTTAGGTGCATTATTTGCACAATATTCTTATTTTAAGATAAGCATCATTTCCCCAGTTTTGATCAATATTCACCCCCCTTTATATACCGTACTTTATATATATTTTTTTTGTTTGTGTATTGTGTCACCTGTATTTGTGCCAAGTAAATATTATACGTGTTCCTTGATTATTATTTTTTTATTATTATTGTTTTGAGTTAGCGCGTGACGATTGTGCCGCTTTGTGCTGCTTGGATACAGTATTTGGGAACTTGTGTATGAGTTGGAACCTTTGAGTCACGGTTCTATATTTTCTTTGTGGCAAGACTCTGGCGCCCTTACTCTTCGAGCTTCGCCATTCTGGTCCTTAGTCGAAGCCGTCAGCCCACGACCTCCTGGCTGAGCAAGCCACCCTCCCCTTCTGCCATCGTTACAACAGGGACCAATTACCTATCGTTCTATTTCTGGTTTACCATCAGCGGTGACACCTAGTTATATAATATACTGTTAGAAATTATGGTAACAATAATTTAAATTTGAATGGACGTCAATTTTTGAATTGCCTGTTTTTCGAAGTAGTAATGCGGTCACACACCACTGGCGCTGCAATATTTTTTTTCTCTTTCTATGGATGTTTCTATTCTAAAGTTTTCTATGCGAGTTAGTTAATAGTTTTCGGGCCGTAGAGAAATAGAGATTAAGTTGATGTTATTTTTGTATTATTTTCTTAATTCTACAAATTAATGATGGGACTCGAGTCGATTTTTTATACTCGCGTAACTCGATTGTAATTTCTATTTGACTCGAATAGAAACTCGAGTGGGGTTAAAACTCGGTTCGATATCGAACTCGAGTTAAAAAGCCTTGTAATGGAACTTGAGTCAATTTTTTTTACTTGAGTCAATTTATTTACTCGAGTGACTCAAATATAAATTTCCTCTGATTTGAGTTGAAACTAAAACAGTTGATTGAAGTATTCAATCAGCGCTAAAACCCAGTCACAACGTGGCGAGTAACTACTATGCCGATGGACAGTGCTGTGTCTTTTATTGCTTTATACGTATATAAAATTAAATATGGAATATCTTTTTATTAGGAAAAACGCTATAATCTGTAATAAATAAATACACATTCTCTTTGTATATGTGCAGCCACAGCTAGCGAATGAAGTACTATCGATTCCATCACGTTTGAGTTTGGGACACCCCTTAAGTTCTATACACTTTCTCACAGACTAAAATAATAATAATAACAATAACGTTCTGTATATAAAATATCGATAAAAGAAAAGAGAAAATTGTACCTTTCCGAGATAAGATTCACTTTTATTCGAACTAAACCACAGAAGGAAGATCAATTGGAGCAACACGGTAAATTAACGAACTTTGAGTGTTAAAAATTCGAGTTGAGTGGAAAACCCACCCAACTCAACTTAAGAATTGTAAAAATCACAACTCGATGATTATAATCGAGTTGCCAATCAGTTCAAGTTACAAGGGGACTCGAGTTGTGAGTCGACTCGAGTTGCATGAGTCGATTCGAGTCTCAAGTCAACTCGAGTTTTGAGTTGACTCGAGTTGCATAGTCACTTGACTCGATTCACACAAGTAGGATTGTCACTCGATTAATTTGCGACTCGAGTCCCATCACTACTACGAATTCAATGTACCTTATTTTGAATCACGACATGAGCATAAATTACGTTATACATTATTGGTATTTATGGCTTTTCTTTTAGATTTATGAATACATAAAAGCACAGAAAAGGGGTAGCAATGCGTGGCGCACAACGAGGTCAGATACAGAGGCAAATTGGTGGAATGCAACGAAATTAAAAAGAAAAATAATACCAAGGTCAACCAACCATAAACAAAATTGTAAACAGCAGGTGAAGTGGAATGTAGTACCACATTTGTTGAACAAGGGCTGTACAATTAATTCGTTAGTCGGCATCAACAGGTTTGCTATTGAACTATTGTAATTATATAGTGACAAATTGGAGGGCTGCATAAAAAGCACAATCCTAATCTTACCGTTATTTTGACATTGAAAGAATGCTAGTTGCTTGATTAGTAATTGCAAAGTAGTTATTTGCCGCATTCTTTTATGTGTATAATGTGTATACAGGTTATTATCAGGATAGTAATTTAAGTACATTGATAAGTATAGGAAAGTTTGAAGATGCATAACCTTAAATTAAATATTTATACATTATTTGTAAAAGTTGAAAGTAGGAATATAATGACAAACTCGAACGAATCCGATGAAGCATCGGAGTTGCAATTAATGATGGTGCATTTGACAAATAACATGCTCAAAATGCAAAACAGCATTTTACAGCTGGCAGAATCAGTTGGGGATAATATAGAAAGTAAAGCACTCGTAAGTGTACAATTATTATCCTCGGATGTAGTTACTAAGTCTGAATGTAAAAATTATTTAGCAATATGGCGAGATTTGGGGGGGTCAAGTATTAAATTTCAACCGAATGGGAATTTGCATTCAATACAGTTTTTAAGAAAGATAAAGAAATTGTTTTTACAAATAGAGGTACCAGATTCGGCTAAATTAAATTTGGTTGTACAAAATTTAGAGGGGTCGGCAGCACAGTGGACTGCAGCCTGTTAAAATCACATCGTTGATTTTAAAAATTTTGAAGTGCAATTTAAGCAACGGTACTTTAATACAGATGATGAACGTGAGTTATTTTATTGGCTTAAGTATGGTCAATTTAAATCAGGTAATCGATCAGAATACATTCTTAAATTAGCCATGGAAGCAGAATTTTTATCTGAGACCGTTGATGAAAACACTTTGGTAAGTTGGTTATCAACTCATTGTACGTCTGATATTCAGAGGGGTATTATTTTGCAAGGAATAAAAACGGTTGAATTGCTTGAAGCGTTTTTACACAACATAGATAAGACCTATCGAAAGGGCAGCAAAAACGAGTCACATTTATCAGAAGGGAACTGCAAGGCAGAGGAGCAGGATAGAACCTGGTATAATTATAGGGGGAATATGGGCAGTGCTAGGGAAGTTAGGTCCTGTGGACAGGATAAGAACGAAAAGGGACACCAACAGTGGAATAGGGATGATAGAAACTATAACCGTAATACAAATTATTCATATAAGGATGATCTCAATTGGAGAGATAAACGGAATGATAGTAATCAGGATTATAATACGAATGTGGCTAAGCGTCAAATTAGATCACTAACTACTTATAGGATTGAGCAGAATGACTTATTGAGTGAAGCAGAGGAGGAAGTCTCACCATCAGATAATATATCTCCAGTCGTATTAGGTATTGTACAGGGCAAAGAAGTTGAGATGCTTATAGATACTGGAAGTCAGGTTTCCGCTGTGTCTAAAATCTATTTCAATTTGTTAGCTAAGGAGGTGCCTATCCTACCGGTAGCTAATGTCGCTATCCACAGCGATCGGTGGTAAATTAGGTCGTATAACAAACCAGGTTATGCTTCCTATAACATTAGCAGGTACAATTATAGAGATATTTTGTGTAGTAGTACCCAAACTTAATTGAGATACAATCATTGGCAGCGACTGGCTGTGGCAAAATAAAGTAGAGATAAATTTTCGTGAAAAATGGATGAAATCCCCGATTTATTGTTAAAACTGCCATTTTTGTGAAGGCAAGCCCATTGAAAATTTCCTGTCTATTAATTTAATAATTTATAAAAATAATAACATTAGACATGAATACTCTAATGCAGAACTGGAAGTCGTGGCTAATAAAGCTGAAAAATTCAAACTGTTGGTATCAAATAAGGAAATTTTCTCAAAAACTCCAGGTAAAACTGATGTATACGAACACAGTATTACAATGAAGGATACTACTCCATTTTTTCGTAAGTGGTATCCAATCCGGTTCGCCTATAGGGATGAAGTTAAAAAACAAATCGATGAAATGTTAGAAAACGGAATTATTTCCCCTTGTCAAACGAAATACGTGTCGTTGTTGGTAACCGTAGTTTGCGTTTGTCTAGATGCACGTTTTCTAAACTCTAAAATTGCTAACGACCATGTACTACCTCCTCACCCTGAGGAATTATTAATCAGATTTAAACCAAGTCAGATCTTAAGCAGTCGCGACATGACTGCTTCCTACTGCCAGGTCCCAATACGTAAAGATGATAGAAAGTACACTGGCTTTTTATTTGGGAATAGTACATATTGCTTCAATGTACTCCCGTTTGGGCTGTCCACACCTGTGGCCAGTTTTATTTGTTGCCTGAACACTATTTTAGGCCCCAAATTTGAAGAATTTGTAATAGTCTACGTGAACGATCTTCTAGTGTTTGCCTCATCACCCAAGGAACATCTAGAACATTTACAAAAGATATTCCAAAGGTTTAGGGAATGCAATTTAACAATCAAATTGTGCAAGTCGCAGTTTGACAAACCTGAAATTGAATTTTTGGGGCATCTTATTTCTAGAGAGGGCATTTTTGTGAATCCTCTTGTATTGAATGTGTACAAAACTTTCCACTACCCTGTAACGTAAAAGAATTACGACGATTTCTGGGCTTCCTTAATTACGAACGCAGATTTTGTAAATATTTGCTGGATTAATGTACCCTTTATTGAGATTATTGAAGAAGGGAGAAGGATTGTTTACAAGCATTTCATGAAATTAAAATGGCATTTTCGAAACTGACTGTGGTAGTTCACCCAGATTCTAGTAAACAATTTTACTTGCAATCTGATAGCTCAGATAAAGCAATAGGTGCAGTTCTATTCTAGCTGGACGAATAATCCCAGAAACGAATAATCGCGTTTACTAGTAGAGTCCTGCATGGACCCGAATTAAAATATAAAATTACGGAGAGTGAGGCTTTAGCATTTATCTATGCATTGAAACAATGGCGCAACCTTCTTATAGGTCGCAAGTTAACAATTTTAACAGACCATAAAGCCCTAACGTTTTTATTAACAATGAAGCTTAGTACGGCTAGACTAGCTCGCTGGGCATTATATGCTCAGGAATTCAATTTCGAAATTGTCTATTGTCAGGGATAAGACAATATGCTAGCGGACACCTTGTCACGGTGTATTTGCTCAGGGCAAGAGTTAAGAAAATCTGATTGTAATGGGATATCCTTAGAGATTCATGTTCGACTGACAACTCAGTTCAAGGAGCTTAAAGATAATCTGCAAACCATTCGGGAGGATCAACAGAATGATCCGTGGATTAAGAAAAAGTTAAATTTGTTGGATATTGAAGAAGCGGGAGGGAAGGAAATTAGGAGTGTCTGGTACCAGTGGTACCATGGTATTTTGTTTCACAAGGGCATTGCCGATTCACCAGGATGGAAACTGTGTGTGCCTCGCATCTAGGTGGTAGATCTGGTTAGGCAACAGCACAATGATGCTGGTCATTATGGCTATAAAAAGGTTTATGTAGAAATCGGAGCCTTGTTTTGGTGGCCTAACATGTATCGAATTATTCAACAAATAGTTCGGTCGTGTGAGATATGCCAAAAGGTTAAATCTGGAAAAACAATCGTGGGTACGGTGAATTCTGTAATTTCCAAGGAACCAGGCGAACTCGCCTGTCTGGATTTAATAGGGCCTGTTAAATCTTAAAGTTCGCCGTTTGTCAAGTGGCGTGTAGAGTAGTTTAGTTGGCGGGAAAAATTTAATATAAAAATAATAGATCATATGATCTGCAGCCATAATTTAGTGTCAATGGAATTTATTGATGTAAAAGGTTGTTTAGTTTTAAATTACGCCAAAATGGTATACAAATTGTAAGTTTTCTTTATATAACGATTTAGTATTAATTATTTATTTAAGGATTTGAATAAACTGTAAGAGAGAAAACTTTGAGTTTGCCTGTCTCTATAAATCGCAGTTATTCCAGTCGTTGTTTGCCATAGCGTAAAATTCAAAGCGACCAATCAAACTTGACATTTACAAAATAATTCAAATCAATTTTGGTATAGTAAATCATGAATGATTTGTGTCCGAAGTGTTCGACCCCTTACCGCCAAACCGATATGGTAGAATGTCCTATCTGTAAGATGTGGTTCTATTACTAATGTGTGAATGTAGATGATGGTGTTGCTGAAATTAAGGATTGGCGTTGCCCATGTTGCACTGCTTTGTCTGCTGTTCCTAAAGCAAGTTCAAGAATGGTCCCGTTCGAGAAACATAGAACAGTTAAGCATAACGAAGTCGGTGTTGGTCAATGTGGTAAACCGATTATACCATTGAGCACACAGTCTACTACCACTAGTGAACGTCGGCGGCAACGTTGGGAAAACCTACGGGAACAAAAGCTGTTACTTGAAGAACAGCAAAAATTAATTCAAAACAAATTAATCATTTGTCAACAAATGTCGTCACTCTTAGGGGAGTCTGATGATGAAAGTCAAAGGTTAGATTGTGATGAAATAGGAGAAGCGGATCCAGAAACCAATTTAGAGCTCTTTAGACGTTTTGAACGGGCAGCCACCATTGGTCTGTCGTCCAGCGTACCAATTTTGATTAATCAAAATGAGGGTCAAATTGAACAAGAGGTAACACAACCGGGTTTGCTGCCTACCCTCCTGCACCCGATGCAAAATGAAGTTCAGTGGCATCCATCGCCACTATCATTACATGCACAGCAAGAAGCATTGTGGCACCAACAGCCAGCGCAGCTAAACTTGCTGGAATATAAATCAGTGCGTCAGCCGTTATCAAAAGAGCATTCCAGCCAATCGCTACTGCAGCAAACGTCTATTGTTGCACCACCTTATAACGGTCGGTCATCGCGCTTATCAAACGTAGTGGTTCAGAACAAAAATAATCAAACAGTAGGAAACAATGTAATAGCATCAGCCAGACCAGGCAACCCCCTAAACGACGTATCTCTATGTCCACTAAATTCAGCTCATATTGCTGCAAGACAATCTATTCCACGAGACCTTCCATTTTTTGACGGAGATCCGAGGAACTGGTATATATTTATAAGTAGTTTCAATAGATCAACCGCATTGTGTGGGTTTAATGACAGTGAAAATTTAATCCGTTTAGACAAAGCTTTAAAGGGTAATGCTCGAAAAATGGTACAAGGATTCTTGCACGAAGCTCGTTGCGTAAAAGATATTATTATTAACTTAAAACTATTATTCGGAAGGCCGGAGCAAATTTTGGATAGTTTTATAAATGCAGTCCGACAACATGCGCCGGTCAAAATGGAAAAGCTAGAATCATTGGTTGAATATGGCGTCACTGTTCAAAACCTCTGCGCGTGTCTTCAAGCTAGTGATGTAGCTGAATACTCCAACAACCCTATGCTCATGCACGAACTAGTAAGTAAGCTGCCGGCTCAACTAAAGGTACAGTGGGCGATGCATAGGGCTACACAAAGCTACGTGGGTATTCTACAATTTGTTCAATGGTTACATCAACTTGCTCTAAACATATGTACCGCTATTCCTACGCTTACTTTTAGTGAAAATAAAGGGTCCAAACACGAACGCACACATTTACACGACGGTTATGCCGCTGACAAAACCATAAGGTGTAAGTTATGCGATAAAAGTTGCCAAACAGTGTTGGAATGCGCCCAATATAAAGAAGCTGGGTTAAATAAACGGTGGAGAATTGTGAAGGACTTACGACTATGTAGAATATGCCTGCGAAAACATAGGTTTCCTTGCAAATCCCAATTGAAGTGTGAGAAGTGCCATCGCGTTCATCACACTACTTTGCATAAAGAAATCGAACTCGTGCCTAGTCAGGTGGCAGCAACGTCTAGCTTTGCTTCAGTTGCAACAAATAACCAAGTCTCGAGTGTAAACGCAGATATAAACATAAATTACCTATATAAAGTTCAAGACATTCGTTTCCGTTTCTTACCTGTTAGGATCTTGAGTGGCCATCAAGAAATTGTTTCCTACGCCTTTCTTGATGAAGGGTCATCCACCACTATGATTGATGAAAAATTAGCCCATCAACTGAATCTGTCGGGTGAGGTACAGCCTTTATGTCTAAAATGGACCGGGGGCCAGCACAGAGTTGAAGACAATTCGAAACTAGTGCGGTTTTCTATTGCTGGCACCTACGTTGGTGCTAAAATATTTCACGATCGTCTAGCACGTACGGTGAGCAATTTAAGTTTGCCAACACAAACCCTTGACATGAAGGTACTTAGCTGCCAATTTCCTTATTTACAAAACTTACCAGTGGAATCTTATAAGAATATAAAACCTGATATGTTGATCGGTTTAGATAATTGGGAATTAGCAGTTCCCTTAAAAGTTAAAGAAGGTGGCAAATTTGATCCTATAGCAGCCAAATGTCGCCTGGGATGGTCTATATTTGCGTTTCTTACAGGACATACTGAAAATGAACATCAAAACTTTCACGAAAGCTGCGATTGTGCAGTCAAAGCTGACGACATAGAGTTACATAATTCAGTAAAGTCTTATTTTGTGGTGGAAAGTTTAGGCGTGCAGCCACCCATCAACTCTAAGGAATCATTAGAACTTCATTGTGCTGAATTAATCATGAGTAATACTACTAAATGGGAAAATAATCGTTATACAGTGGGATTGTTGTGGAAACACGATCATTTACGACTTCCAGATAGTCGAAATATGACGCTTAAGCGTCATCAAATTTTAACGAATCGTTTGAGAACCGACCCTGTTCTTGCTCAAAGGTTAAAAAGCCACATTCAATATTTGGCGGATAAAGGTTATGTGCGTAAACTGCTTCCAGAAGAAATTGAAGAGCAACATGAAAAGATTTGGTACTTGCCACTCTTAATCGCCCTTAATCCAAATAAGCCGGACAAATTCCGATTAGTTTGGGATGCTGCCGCCACAGTAAATGGTGTTTCGCTCAATTCGATGTTGCTCAAGGGACATGACTTACTTTCGTCGTTGCTTGGCATACTTTTGCGTTTTCGTCAAAAAAAAGTAGCGTATACAGGCGATATAAAAGAACTGTTTCTGCGCATCGGAATAAGGGACGAGGTTCAGCATGCTTTATGCTTTCTTTGGCAAGATGACGAACACAATAAACAAGCGGATGTATATGTGGTCACAGTATTAATTTTTGGCGCTACTTGCGCACCAAGTTATTCGCAGTTCATTAAAAATGTAAACGCACTAAGGTTCAAAAATGAATTTCCTCGTCCAGTGACAGCTATCGTAGAAAACCACTATGTGGACGATTATTTGGACTCTGTGGACGATGAGGTAGAAGCAATCAACCTAGCCAAACAAGTTTCACAAATACATAGACACGCAAACTTTGAAATCCGCAATTGGAAATCCAATTCTATACAATTTATGAGAGAAATGAATGACCAAGTCGAAGAAACAGTAGTGAACTTGAATTTGAGTCCTGAGCCGATATTAGAGAAGATTCTCGGTATGTGGTGGCATTTGAGTTCGGCAGCGGTATTACATATCCAGGTTAAGAGTTGTACTGCGCAAGATTCGTCAAAGTTGTCAAGTTTGCAAGAATCGAGATGCACGGCCTGATCCGCCTCAAATAGCGTCGTTACCACCAGCTCGGGTCTGCACTTATGCTGCTCCCTTTACACATACAGGTGTAGACTACGTCGGTCCTCTCTCGGTGATGGTAGGTAGGCGGACGGAGAAACGTTGGCTTGCCTTGTTTACGTGTCTAACAATACGCGCAGTCCATATCGAGGTGGCATATAAATTGGATGCGGAACACTGTATTTTGTGTTTTCGAAATTTTTTTGCTCGAAGAGGACAGCCTAGACATATTTATTGTGATCAAGGTCGAAATTTCATAGCTACGGAACGTATTCTAAAAGAAGAACTAAAAAAAATGCCTGCAGAAGCAATTGCCTGAAAGTTTGTAAGCCCAGACCTGACGTTTCACTTTAATCCTCCTGCTTCACCGCACATGGGAGGAGCATGGGAACGTCTAGTTAAATCTATAAAATAGCATTGTACAACGCTCTACCTGAGCGCACACCACAGATCCAAATTTATTAAGTTGTGTGATTGCCGCAGAGAGTATTGTAAATTCTCGACCCTTGACATATCTACCATTAGATAGCGAGGAAAGCGAAGCAATTACACCGAACCATTTTCTATTAGGTTCCTCCAGTGGTGAAAAGCCAATGGCACCCATAGACGATGATAATACAGTTTTGAAATGCAGTTATCTATACCGGGAAAGGTTCGCCAATAATATGTGGAAGCGGTTTGTATCTGAGTACCTTCTGGAGTTACTGCTTCGATCGAAGTGGCACAACAAAACAGAACCTTTAAAATGCGGGGATATCGTGCTAATAGTAGACCAAAGGTTTCCTAGGTGCAATTGGCCAAAGGGCAGAATAATATGCACAAAATTAGCAGCTGATGGACAAGTAAGATCAGCAACGGTGCAAACCAGTACTGGAGTATTTGACCGCCCAGCAACAAAATGGTGAAATTAAAGATAAACGACGGTACAGCTGTCCAACTGGAGAATGCTGTAGCGGGTGGGAGTGTTAAATCTTAAAGTTCGCCGTTTGTCAAGTGGCGTGTAGAGTAGTTTAGTTGGCGGGAAAAATTTAATATAAAAATAATAGATCATATGATCTGCAGCCATAATTTAGTGTCAATGGAATTTATTGATGTAAAAGGTTGTTTAGTTTTAAATTACGCCAAAATGGTATACAAATTGTAAGTTTTCTTTATATAACGATTTAGTATTAATTATTTATTTAAGGATTTGAATAAACTGTAAGAGAGAAAACTTTGAGTTTGCCTGTCTCTATAAATCGCAGTTATTCCAGTCGTTGTTTGCCGCAAGCGTAAAATTCAAAGCGACCAATCAAACTTGACATTTACAGGGCCTTTACCCGTGTTCCGGGGAGGGGTGTCATATTTATTAGTAATCATGGATTCATTTACGAGGTTTGTCAAGTTGTACGCCTTGAAGAGGGCCACAACTATTGCTATTCTAAATCGATTAATTAATGATTATTTTAAGACCGGCAGATATCTAGGGCCATACTTTCCGATAATGGAACACTGTTCAGATCGAAATTATGGGGATAAAAATTGAGTCAGTATGGTATTAAAATTAAATTCACGTCAGTCTACTTTCCTGAAGGAAATAAAACTGAAAGGGCGAACAAGGAGGTCGGGCGCATGCTGTGGACATATTGCTTTAATCGGCATACTAAGTGGGCTTATTTCTTGAGGGTGGTCGAATATAATATAAATAGGGCTATTCATAGTGTTACGGGTTTTGCCCCCAGGGTACTGCAGTTTGGGAAACATGACACTAACAGTATTTTGTAAAGTTATTCAGTACTCAGAATCTGTAGGTCCAGAATTGACTTGCCAACAATTAATTCATTTAGCGCAGGATCGTATAATTTCAAAGTCAGAATGGAGAAAAATGAAACTAGAACAGCTTCGGAAGTCAACAATTTTGAAGGTAGGCGATAAGGTCCTCGTACAACTCATTTACTATCATCTGCCTTAGAGGCTACCATTTCAAAGTTTTTTATTATGTACGATGGCCCATACGTTGTTTGCAAAATCATTGGCGCCAACTCCTATGAGCTTGTTGATGAAGGGGGTATCTCCAGAGGGAAACATAATATTAAGAATTTAAAGATCTTCTTTGAGCCAGTGCTTAATGCGGATTCTTTGGAAGTTTAGCTTAAGTTGCAAGTATGTGAATATAAGTTGTTTTGTTAAAAAGTTAAGTTAGTTTCCTGTAGATGTACTTCAATATTGGATTCAAACTAATGTTGTTAAAATGTTCATGTATGCTACTTTTACATTTTAAGTGGGGGTAGATGTAATGGGGCTATGGTATATGCGAACATTGCGCTGCATAAATTCGAATTTCGCGCCGCGATTTGAAGTAAGGAAATGAGTGGGAAGCACAAGAGTGTTGATTCGTTGTTTTGGTTGGGCGAGTGGGGATAGATTGGTAAGATGCCGATCGAGTTAGTAAATAGTTTTCAGGCTGTAGAGAAATAGAGATTAAGTTGTTGTTATTTTTGTATTATTTTCTGCATTCTACGAATGCAATGTACCTTATTTTGAACCACGACATGAGAATAAATTATGTTATACATTATTGGTATTTATCGCTTTTCTTTTAGATTTATGAATACACAAAAGCACAGAAAAGGGGTAGCAACGCAGGATGCCATACTAATAACAGAACAAAAATGTTTTTTAAACTATTGGATTATCCCTAGATATTGCATGAAACAATTATTATAACTGGGCTTTTAAGATGTGCAATGAGCCACAAAGACTCTGTCTGATGAAATACGTATCCACAGTACAACATGAAGAAATTAAACACAAATTTGGGTAATATTTATCGACATAACAATGAGAGAAATAAGATTTGAATCAACTCATTGCTACCCATATTTATTGCTTGCATCATCGGGTCTTAAGTTGGAATAAAGTAGCTAAATCGCAAAAAACATCGGGAGTCTAAAAATACGAATTGTGTAAGATGTGCAAACATCTAGGACAATGCAATGTAGGCATACTAGTATCATGTTAAAAACTTGAAATTAACCTTCAGTGTGAATTACCAAAGGTACGATTTTGCGATTTTGTTCCCTGTTGAAGTAACATCATTCTGCTTCGGCTTTTTGCACCCAATATTGCTAATAATCGTGTCGTGTTTGTCA
Source organism: Platerodrilus igneus (assembly GCA_036346225.1). NCBI lineage: Eukaryota > Metazoa > Arthropoda > Insecta > Coleoptera > Lycidae > Platerodrilus > Platerodrilus igneus. Next base: position 178,701 of record JARFIW010001182.1, read on the forward strand.
TTAAAGGAGCTTACACAAACGAGTGTGAAAGTTTCAGATATTCTTCACCGAGCAAGTTTTTTTTATGCAGTTGGGTATCCAATAAAGCTTCAATACATAAGTACATTCAGTGCTCAATTTCTATTAACCCACTAATGTATGTGACAAGACTACTACAGCAGTAGTTAAGATGGGCCACAAGATTGTTTCATTTCAGATTATATAGTGTTTCAAGGAAAATGCTTGCATCCTAAGAGCCTATTATTAAGTTGAAATTCGTTCATAACAAAAGTTGGAGTCATTAGGGTGGATGGAAGATTCAGACGTTAACAGTTCGATTTCTAAATGTATCTTCTAGTAGCATCTAGAAAACATCATTTCACTAAATTGCTACAAGGTGCGCATAAAAAATTATATCATGCTGTATGCAGTAAATACTCGAATCAATTAAGAATATCTTTTGGTCAATTGATGGGGAAAGTACTGCGAAACTAGTACGTGATTGCCCTACATGTTTTCATGCAAAGCCTGTCAGTCATGCTCCATTGATGAATAATCTTTATTCTGTAGGATTTACCTCGTCACCTCCATTTTACGTAGCAGGATTTGATTATACAAGTCCGTTTATTCTACAAGATAGAAAAGAGCATAATAGCAAAACTTAAAAAGAATATATTGAATTTTTTATGTTTCAGTACTAAGGCCATCCGTTTAGAACTTGCAATCGACTGTTTACTTGGAACTATCATTGCAGCAAGAGACTCTTGTTTGTGGGTGCCTAATTAAAAATTAAAAGTTCCATCCATGTGAAACCATTTAATTATAAATTCAATAAGTGGTGGGTTCGATCCCGCAGTATAAAAACAGTGAAATTATTCTTTCAAAACGTAACTAAATGGGCCCAAGGCCAATATTAATAAACAGAATAAAAGGGTAACTCACCCTAAATACATCGACATAAACAACTTAATACCACGGTACTCACAAAACCGTGCAGCTTTGAGTATGTACACCTATCTTTCACCACACTCTCGGCGACACTCTTGTTAAACACATCTGCTTAGCACACCCCCTTCTCCTAGCCGCATCAGGTAATACTTAGAACCTTGCACTCTTAAGACTAACACAACCATCCACTGAACATAAAATACTTATAATTAAATTAAGGGAGGCCTATTACATTCCCCCCCCTATTAAGTTCAACTAGACTGGGTGAACTTAATACTAGTTTGGGTGCAGAGGTGACCCAGAATAGGGCTCTCTAAAAGGCTTTAAATTAAACACATGGGGTCCCAGACAACGGCCATCTGCATAGTTCCGTAATACATATGAATTGGGGCCCTTCCTTTCGACCACCATAGCTGGTCTCAAATACAAGAGAAAAAATGTCTTAATCTCCCGATTTTCGGCTGAAGACTGAGGATGAGTACGGATTAACACCCGGTCTTCCGGTTTAAATTCTGTAATCCTTTTATCCCGATGCTTGCGTTTTTCAGCCCTTGATTGCAGCTTACTATGGGCTAAAACCCACACTTCTTGTGTACTTTTCATAATGACTGAATTTTCTGGAAAAGGCACAGACTTCTGAAAGGAATTTTCCATAACCTTACCGAAATGTATCTCTCGGGGACTGAACTCGGTTGAACTATGAACGACCCGATTTAAATAATACTCCACTTTATCTAAAACTATGGCTCATTTAGCATGAACTGCGTGACATAATGATCTCAGCAGTCTCCCCATTTCCCCGTTCAGTTTGATTTCCTTGAGGATAATACACGGACGTATGGGATACCTTAATACCCTTAGCCTGCAACGTCACCCTCCATTTCAAACTCGTGAACTGACCCCCAATTGTCTGACAAGATCAGTTACGGTTTCTCCACATTTTTAAAAGATTTGTTTTCTAAACAACGAAGTATACTTGCCATATTACCCCTTTGAAAGAGGCAACCCCAAACCCGTAGCCTGAAGAGTCTGCCTGGATAAAAAATGCCTTTTGTGGATCCAGGTGTCTTAACTATACCACCGATAAAAAAGCTGTTTTGACCTTTTCGAGTGAGCTTTGTTGTTCAACCCCCCAATTCCATTTAATTCCCTTTTTTAGCAAGTGTACCAATGGTGTGGTTAAAGAAGCATAATGCCTACAAAATCGTCTATCGAAGTCCACAACACCTAAGAATGCACGGAGTTGTCGTAAATTCTGTGGGCTGGGAAATTCCTGAATCGCCGATATCCGAGCAGGATCCATGGTAATTCCTTCAGTAAAAGCTTCAGCCTGCATAGCAACTGCTCTAAATTCCTCTTCCTGATAGGGAGTAACTAATACCTCCTTTTTAAAAATTTTTTCCAACGGAATCCCTACCTCACTCATGACTAGGTTCCCATCGGGGTTTGGTTCTATTTCAAAATTTAGTGGCCTAGTAACCTCAGGCGTCGCCGTGGATCAATGTAGTAAGCGTAAGACTACGGATCCCAAGGTCCTGGGTTCAAATCCCGACACGGCCGACTGCTTGAAAAATGACAGGTGAGCATTTTTCACAAAAATTACGCCCTCGTTCGGATGAGGGGTTAAATGGAGGTCCCGTGTGTGAGTGTTGTCACGCACGTTAAAGATCCCTACCTTGCCTGGAACGGCAAGGGTTCGACAAAATTCTAAATTTCCAGGCAACAAAAAACTCGCCTCCTGACCAATGTAGTACTTTCTGGTGGAGCATTGGAAATATAAATGCACGGCCTAGTAACCCCGGCGTCGCCATGGATCAATGTAGTAAGCGTAAGACTTTGGATCCCAAGGTCCCGGGTTCAAATCTTGACATGGCCGACTGCTTGAAAAATGACAGGTGAGCATTTTTCACAAAAATTACGCCCTCGTTCGGATGAGAGGTTAAATGGAGGTCCCGTGTGTGAGTTTTGTCACGCACGTTAAAGATCCCTACCTTGCCTGGAACGACAAGGGTTCGACAAAATTCTAAATTTCCAGGCAACAAAAAACTCGCCTCCTGGCCAATGTAGTACCTTCAGGTGGAGCATTGGGAATGTAAATGAACGGCCTAGTAACTCCATCGAATCTTCCCTTTAACCGACGTTCCGCAAAATCAATAATTATTTGGTTTTCTGCCAGGAAATCATGACCTAAAATGATGTTCCTGATCAGGTTTGGCATCACAATGCAGGAATATGATATTTCAAAATTCTCAAAGCAAAATTTCAGAAATACTTTGTTATGGTATTCTGTGCAAACACAAAAAGAAAACAATAAAAGTAAGTACAGAAATCGTTTACACCGAATACCACAACAGAACGGGGATAGAATGGTAAAATTTGGGCTAGTTCAAAAACGTCGTACAGGGGTGTGGGTGAAATAGAAAGAATACATTGGAAACCTCTGTAAAACTATATTGTTAACATCGAATCTTGAAAGATTATTTACAAAACAATAAAACAAATAAGTTGCGTAATCGTGATTGTAAACAAAGCGTCATAACATATAAAAATTGGTAAGCAAAATAAATATAACATCTTATAATCTAAATACTTACTTAATGGTTCACCTTAAATACATACAAAAGAAAATAAGACAAACTATACAGTACTCCAGGAAAAGAAATATACATAAGTTATCTATACATGCTGCTTTGTGAAGTGCACCTCCTCAGTAACAATATAACATTAAAATTAGACACCCTAACTTAAATTAATCATATATTAACTACTTTTAAATTGAGACATAAGTACTTTTAGTTAATGTTTATACAGAAACACAAAAGAAACGGTAAAACGGACTCTAACACAAACTTTGAATAATTAAATTTTTAATTTAAAGAAGGATTATTACATCGTCGCTCGTGCATTGTAAATGTGTTTGGTAATGTGGTGGCAGCAAATAAAATGTCTACACTCCACAGCAGCATAAAAGAATTACGAAAAATAGAAACTGTACCTTGAACTAGTTGGCTTCGTATCATGTTGTGGATGGAAAAATGCGACTGCATTTCTTTATTGGCTGCATGCTGAAACCACCAACTTCACTTATACTATCACAGAAAGCATTTTTAGTAGCGCGACTTTACAACATGTATCTTCGGTAAGAAGGTGTGGTATTCAATCTTTAATGCCCCCTTTCAAAGCACGGTCTCTATTTTATAAGGACCGAATCATGTATGGGGGTAGGGTATTTGGCTTTCAAAGATATCGCCGAAGAACCAAGTGTGCAGAATTCCCAGACAACAGCTCCCAAAATAAAAACTGTAACAGCTTGCCAACAAGCAGATAACGCAATTATCAAAGGGTTTAGGCAAAGGAAAACAATCTTATTACTTTGTAACATCTTAGCAGCTGCAGAATACCAGATAACAAGTCCACTGTAAACAGATGTAGGCAGGTGGTAAGTGGTCTTATCTTTTAGAAGAAAGCTATGCATTTACATGCAGCTTTTAATTAAAATGTAATCACTGCAGGTGCTAGGAAATATTGCAACTACTTTGTAACGCAATGTTTCCTAAGCAGCTGTTTGATTTTATAAAGCAAATTTTACATAGAGTAATTACGTGAGAAATTTTATAAAATAACAATAATTCAAATGGCGGGAAATTGAGCTTGTTGAGACATTTTAGGGCGTTATAAAAATGAAAGCAGAAAAAATTGTTTGCAGGGTTTTGAACATAACAAATTGCTGCTTTACGACACAATTCTTATTACCGAGGGCCCCAACTAAGGTGATGGACTTACACGGTAAATATGGGACCGTTTACCCGAGCTCGTTTAATTCATTTACAAAAATTTTGGACACACAAGTTATTTGACTCCCTGAGTCAATCGAATTTACCCTTATGTTTAACATCGGAACAAGATTGACGGGCTCTTGTTCTGGTTCTACCTCGAAAGGCAGATCTGAACCATCACTATAAAATACTGTCGCCACTTGTGACGGTGACTCACTGGAAGAATTCTGATTTGAAATCGAAGCCCCGCTCGAACTTTGATTATTCCCGGCTTGTCGATACCCATTATTATTTTGTCTAATAGTAGGACGCGAAGCCGCCAAATAGTTAATGTTCGTCGTGAACCTACCATTTCCGTTACGACTGGTATTGTTAGTTTCTGCATTTGTATTTCTATTCTTCCAATTTGTCGAGTTGTTTTCATACGTACTGTCAATTCTTCTTAAATATTTTTCGACTTCGTCAATAGTTTGAGCGCCGCAATTTAAAATTTCTCGTTGAATTTCATTTGCAAATGTTTTGTCAACATTGACACAATATCCTCTTCTCGCAATGTTTCCTCTAAAAAACACGCATCCCTTACCATTTTTAGAAAGTAATCTGCTTTCAAGTCGCGCTCGTAACACCCAAATTTGATTTTATGAAAAAGATTTTGTTCTTCCTCTATACCCCAATATCTTTCCAAAAATAACCTTTTAAATTCAGTAAAATTTTCTACCCTACTTTCTTTTAGAACCCCCCAATCTTGGGCTGACTCACACAAGCAATTCACCACAAAGGATATTTTCCGATCTTCAGGAACAGCCGCTTCCTGAAATACTGTTTCTAATTTTTCATAAAAGTTACCGGGTGGACAGAGCCCTCTGGCGTAAAGTGTAAATTCGGGTAACTCACCCCAAATACATCGACATAAACAACTTAATTTAATACCAGGATACTGGCAAAATCGTGCAGCTTCGAGTATGTACACTTATCTTTCACCGCACTCTAGGCGACACTCTTGTTAAACACATCCGCTTAACGCACCCCCTTCCCCTAGCCGCATCAGGTAACACTTAGAACCTTGCACTCTTAAGACTAACACAACCATCCACTGAACATAAAATACTTATAATTAAATTAAGGGAGGCCTGTTACAACCTCTATCACCACTTTCCACAAATCCAAACGACTTTTCATCTTTAACACTCGGACATTTTATTATCGGTCATTCTATTAATTCAATTGCTGATCCAAATTTGCAATGCATAAACGAAAATAACATTTCAATATATCAATGCTGCTTACAACAGCTTACACCACATTTTTGGATGCAATGTTCTTTCGAATATATTTGCAAACCCCACTCGTTTGAAATGGAAAACTACTCAAAATCAACTTACAAGTAAGAATGTTTATTTTTTATTCACGGAATGAGGCTTACCTTCTTTATGCTGTGCTGTGGTCAAAATCAAAATACTTTAACTTAGAACTGACAACATCGCAAGAGTTACATTGGTGATGACAGCAAAGAGAACAATTCGGCGGGCTATTGCAAACTCGTATTTAATTCTGGTTTATTAGTATTGTAGTAAAAATTGTCTAAAACGTTTTGTACTTCAACAATAACTGAGTGGGTCTATATTTGTTAAGTACTTCATTCTTATCCCTCTGGATTGTATTAATTAATAAAACTTCATTATTTAAAAATTCTGGGTTTTGCACTACTGATTCTAGTAAAATGCTATTTTTATCAAATCTCATGGAAACATCAAGATTGGCTATAAAATCTCTACCTAATAAACAATGGCAATTCATTGTATTCTTACTGATAACATAAAAGGTTATCATAAACACGATCCTTACATTCTAAATGACCAACGTACATATCCTTAATATTCAATAACATATTATTAATGCCAGTTAAATGTATTAGCTGATTCTCACTTAGCTTAATAAATTTAACAGGGACACGAGTTACATATTCCCCAAATTGATATATATGTATATTTAAATGAAACTATTAAGTCTTAAGAAATAGATTGTTACATTGTATAATTGAAGGACAAATTATAAAAGGTTAATGGAGGTTCATTAATCAGATGTGAGAAAGGAAACAACTACTTTGTATTTCAGACATAACATGATACTTCAGGTGCAGGTCACAATAAGAAACCAATTGTTAGAATTAAGATTATTAAAAAGTAGTATATTGTATCAAGAAATAGCAGACATGAGATCTGCATTTTCCACAAGTGATGTAAAAGAAGGGATTGCATAAATACCTCGAGGAGCCCATGATGGCCAGTCAGTCTTAGAACTTCATAACTTTAACATTTTCGGTTGTTCAAGCTACTCACCAAAATTTTTGATTATTAATTATAGGTTTACTAACTTCAAGTATTTTTTTGTCAAATTCAATTACTTAATATTTAGTGAATATGAACATCGTAAGTTGTTGTAACAGAAATGTTATTTTTTGTAATTAAACAATTAAAAAGAAAATACACTTGATAGGAGTGTTGTTTGGAAATAAAAACTTTTTAAAAAGAAGCACCTAAAGGCCCAAAACCTATCTCACGCGATTCTAAAATAAGTGAAACAGGACTGCCTGAATCGACTAATGCATCTAAAGTGATATCCAGTTCAGGAAAATATAATGGTAATAAATAAGGTGGTACTAAGCTAGGCTGTTGTATGAATATTGTGGTTGACGTCCTACTTTGTGGACAGTATGTGGAGGGTCAGACCACAATAGAAGCAGCTTCCAGGAAGACGCTTCAGTTTTAGGCACTTCTCCACTTGGTAACCAAATAAATCGCAATTAAAACACTTACCGCTCGTGATAAGTTTCCGTTGACTACTTTTACTTGATTGTTTTCAACTTCCACCCCAGGCTGCATGGTATAACTGTAAGTAGTTTCGCCGCTCTCTTCTGTTTTGTGTTCTCTTCATACTTGGTCAACTCGCTCGTACGAAACTATGTCCTGATACAGTGAATCTTCATCTACATGTAAACGTGACATTAAAATATTATTCAATTCTCTTGGCCACAGTCCAATGATTATTTGTTCTTTGGTTTTCATAAAAGTAAGTTTTAATTCATGACACAAAATCACTTTCTCATTGAAATAATTGCAAATACTTTCTCGGGGACTTTGCATCTGGCACCAACACTCGGTCTTACTTCTTGCAAAAATTAAAGTTTTTTGAAACCTTGCCTGAAATTGTCCCATCTGTGAATTTGAGTTTCAAATTTCATACTAGAGCTTAGCAGCGCCTTTCAAGTTGCAAATCGCAGTTTGATATGTGAATGAATCAGGCCAACAATTAATTAATGCAGTATTTAACCATACCTTGCCATTATTGGACCCTTTTTCTCTATGAAATGATTCTATTGTTTTAGGAAGATCAAGCATCATGTTAAAATTAGTGACTGCATCATTAATATTAGGCATTTGTGTCGTAGAGCTTGAATAAGTAACTTCAGCATTTGTGCATTTTGTTGTAGGACAGCGTTTATTGACGCCATAAACGGAAGAGTCATATCTGAAGGCGGCGAATTTTCCGGGAATGTGGCTACTTCCAAATTAGGGCGTGCGTTAACATTTCAGCATAATCGTTGTTGGCGAAATGATTCGAATTGTTCTTTAATGATATTTTCCATTGTTATCTTGAAAACGTCTTGGGAATTGTAATTAAGGTAACCCCACACCTGAGAATTGTAGTAATAAACGACTCATTATTTATTTCAATTGTTGTAAGAATAATTAAGATTGACCATAATTTAATTTATTAATTACAATATAATCGAAATACATGAAAACAGTTTTCACAGGAGGTAGCAGGACAGTCATCGACATCATTCATTTATTCCTCCATATTCTAATTAGCGTGCAGGTGCTATTAGGACCTACATTGGTAACTAAAAGAAACGAACGAAATATTATCGCCAGATTCAGATGTTGAAATGATAAATTCTGCTACAAAATGGAATTTTCTAACGCAACATGCTGAAACTATTTTTGAAATTCAATACTATAATTAGTTGTGAAAATGTTTAAAAATAAAGTCAAGTTGCAAGTTAAATATTTTTTCCTTTATTATAAAATTATACGTTCACAAATAAAAGAATGTACGACATATATGAGTATAAAAATAACCTAATTAGCTTCAAATATAATGTCTGCCTAAGAATCAAACTAATACTCAATAGTAGGATAACAAAAAAAGGTTCAACAAAAACGTGACACAAAGCCTTTGAAATACTAACTATATATTTACAGTCTAAATAACTATTAACACTGATGCAATTTATCTAGTCTTAATTGGTCAGTAATATAAAATACATAATTTATAACTATGAGTAGAATGTAAGTACAGATTGCTGGTTCCCCCTTACAAATAGGTAAGGAGGTAAATCTCTTGTTAATACTTCTAACCATGCCATATATAATGGTGCTGAGACAGAACCTTTACGAGGCATAGGAAGAGACCTGTCAACAAAACAATATATTAGTATTCGTATACATTTTTTATAAAAAAAGGCAGTAATAAATATTGCATAATAACAGAAATTATATACTAGATTCATGATTGTTGTAATCGTTTAATAATTTGTTTAGCTTGTTATACGATGATCATCATCATCATTAAATCTTCAGTCCTAGAACTCGTTAGACATGTACTACCATTGTTTTTAATTCTGAACTAACTTACACATTTCCCTGAAATTTTCACAGTCTGCATCTTTCACTATCTGCATGCAATAGCCTGATCTAGGTCTACATCTACCTTTCTTTTTTCCCATATCTGTTTGTAATATAGTCTGCACTATTCCCCAAAAATGCCTTAGAGCGTATCCTGCCCTTCTATTTCTTCTATTTTTTTTGGTTTTCCACAGATATCTTTATTCTGCTACTATTTCTATAACCTCTTTGTTATTAACGTTGTCTGTCCATGCTATCATCATTATACATCTTAAGCATACCGTTCCAAAAGGCTTCTTCCTTTTCCTGTCTGTTACTCCTATTGTCACTATTTCATCAGCTTACAGTACTGTGCTCCACGCATATGCTTCCAACATTTTTATCCTTGTTTCCATGTTTGTTGTCTTCAAACATAGGCGCTGTTCTTTCTTGTTGGGCACAGTTCGGTTTCCCTTTTACTTTTTGTAAATATATTTGCCGAATTAATAGCTTTCCAATAAATCCTTTCCCACAATCAAGATTAGTTGAAAATATTGCCAAACCCACACCTGTAGTTGTTTATAATAATTATCAGTGCTGTTTAAGTAATATTTAGTTATTTTGAGTTTTGCGGCCTTATGGGCATTATTTTCGGTTATCTTCGTTATTCCCACTTGCCATTTAGAAGACTGATAAGAAGTTAGTTGCTCGTCAACATCGTTTTGGTTAACATGGCGATTGCAAGCATTGGTAAGTTTTAATTTTCGTACTTACAATGCTTTGTCATGTTAAATTAACACATTCGTCGCCGATACAGTTCACTAGCTCGTAAAATACGCCAATAAGTGCAATTATTTTTTCGTTATTTGGTTTACGTCTTAAAACTGGTTGAACGCGTACCTCCATTTATTTTTATTCTGAGCTGGCCTACACAGGTCCTTGAGATTTCTACTTCCTGACCGTAGTTCGATTCCCCTTCTATCGTTTTGTAAATACATGCCCTGTTTCACCGATATTCAGAGGTAAGCGAAAGGGGTTAAGCAACTTGCGGCTACCAAGACCCCCCCCACAAAAACATGCCAAATTAATAGTTTTCCAGCAAATTCTTTCACACAATTAACATTAGTTGAGAATATTGCATAATAATCATCAAGTTTAAGTACAATTATTTTTTTCATCATAAAGGTTTTCAGTCTTGGAACTGGTTGGACACGTACCTCTATTGATTTCTATTCTGAGCTAGCCTACATAGTTCCCTGAAATTCCCACAGCCTGCATCTTTGACTATCTGTGTGCAATAGTCTAATCTAGGTCTATTTCTATCTATCTTTTTTTCTATCTCTGCTTCTAATATATTCCGCACTATTCCCTCATATGCGTTAGTATGTGACCTATCTCTCCTATTTTTTTTACTGTTCTCCACATATTTCTTTCTTCCTCTACCATTTCCAGAACCTTTTTGTTCTTAACTTTGTCCGTCCATGATATCTTCATCATACGTCTATAGCAACACATTTCAAAGGCTTCTTTCTTTTTTGTCTGCTTCTCTTACTGTCCGAGTTTCATAGCCGTACAGTGCTGTGCTTCACACATATGCTTTTAGCAATCTTTTCCTTGTTTCTATGTTTGTTGTCTTTGAACACAATAATTGTTTTTTCTTGTTAAATGTAGCATGACCTTTGGCTAATCTTTGTTTTATATCTTTTGCGCTTTTCCCATCTTGTGTTATTTGGCTTCCTAAGTAGCAGAAATCCGTAATCTCTTGTAAATTCTCGTTTCCTATTTGTATTCTAGTTTTTGATTTATTTTCCCCTCCTTTGCATACTAGTACTTTGGATTTATTTTTGTTAATTTTCATACCGTATCTCCGTTTCATTAAGAGCTGCTTCTAACTCTTCCTTGCTAGATGCTAATATCGCTACATCATCTTCAAATCTAAGTATATCAATCTTTTGTCGCTGCATAATAATTCCAAATGTCTTCCCGCATTTAACAGTATTCATTGCCTCTTCGATGTACAAGTTAAAAATTAACGAGGATAGGGCACATCCCTGTCTTACTTCTTTCCTAATATCTACTTCTCTACGTTCCTGCTATAATTCTACTACAGCTGATTGCTCTTTGTATAAGCTATGTACTCTCTGTTTATCTGTAAAACTCATCACAACCTTTTTGCTAAAATAGCCTTCCGTGTTCCCCTGTTTTGCCTACACCCAAATTGATCTTCTCTTAGTACTTCTTTGGCCCGTTTTTCCATCCGTCTTTGTACAATTCTAGTTAATATTTTTGACACGTGTGCTGTCAAACTTATTGTTCGAAAATTTTCACAACTAATCACGTCTCTCTTTTTTGATATAGTGACTATGATGTTACGTTTGAAATTTTTGGGTATTTCGCCTGTCTCATACATATAGCTTACAAGTTGGAAGATACATTCTGTTACTGCTTGTTCAGTGGCGTTTAGCGTTTCTGCTTGCACCTTACCTATACCCGATGCCTTACCATTTTTTAGGACTTTTAATGCTAATTCGAACTCATCGCTAAGTATAGCATATCCCAAGTCATCGTTTAGTATGTCTGATTCCTGTTCTAGTGATGTTGGTTCCTCTCCTGCATATAAATTCTGTATATATTCTTGCCATCTAACCACTTTCTCTACATTTTCTATAATGATGTCTCTTTCCGTGCCCTTATATTTTTGCTGTATGGTTTTATATCCCTAAAATTCTTTTTAATTAGTGTGTATGCTTTGTCTGTCTTTCATATTTCCATCTTTGTTTATATCTCTTTGCACTTTTCATCAATCCATTGCTCTTTAGCTTTCCTGCATTTATGAATAATTTCGTCCGGTCTGTTTTTGTATTTTCGTCTTTCTTCTATTAAATTCAGGATATTCTTTGTTATCAATGGTTTCTTATTTTCTTTTTGTGTATACCCCAGAATATCTTTGGCCGCCACGTCTAAGCTGGATTTAATGTTATTCCATTCTGTTTCTACTTAACCTTAGTATCAGAAATTTTCCCGATATCTTTCAGCAATTCGTTTGATTTTTTCAAATCGTTCCTGGATATCTTTATCTTTTAGTTTCTCGAAGTCAAAGTGTCTTTTTCCATTCCTTTTTCTCAATTTTTTTAACTTAAGAGTAGCCTTCATAATTACAAAGTTGTGGTTAGTGTCTATATCTGCTAGCTTCTACAGTCTTTTACTTGATTCCTACACTGTTGTCGAACAAGAATGTAATCTTCCTATATCTCCTGGCATTTCCCATGTGTATCGTCTTCTAGCATGATGTTGAAATAATGTGTTTGTGATGGGTAAATTATTTTTGTCACAAAATTCTACCAACCTATTTTCCTGTCGTTTCTCGTGCCTAAACCAAATAAAAATTCTATTTGATTGGTAATATGGTAAGTACACTCTTGTCAGCTTTGACGTGAAAGACAGAGTTAATTAAAAATTTATTTACCTTATCGACATCGCTTAAATGTTATGCCAGTATTTGCTGTTTAGATTTTTTATGTTAAGGTTTTTCATTTCCTTCGAACACACTGTATTAAATTTATTATTATAAAATGTATTTTTTTTTCTGTCCGAAGCGCAAGATTTATGGCATTACATAAATGTTTATAGTGATCCCACCCAGCAGGAGTTTTGTTTTTTTAAAATTAAGACAGCGCATTGTCCCTAGCTGTCATTATTAATCGTAGACTGTTAGTTAACCAGGGCGTATTAGCTTTGGTAATTTTGTAGGTGACAAAGGGAGCAAATTTATTTATTAACATCATCATAAATTCATCAAGAAATTTTACCTTGCTATTGACATCATTGAAATAGAAAATTAGTTTCCAGGATGACTTACATGTAGTTACGGAAACAGTCAGTCTAGATGTTTAAAATCTTTGGCAGTTATGTTGTAACAGTTTTTTTGACCACTGCAGAGCACCAATAAATTAATAGTTTTATACACCTTTTGTCTAGTCTATTATACCAGTAAACATCTTCAATTAAATAAATATCTGTATTGGAATCATGTGGTGTAACCGCAATACAGAGATGCTAGTTTGGTTGCTAACATCAGGCGTTAAATATTAGTATAAATATATCAAGGCCAAACAACTTTCCTATGTCGTGCACAATGTGCCAGCGAGCACTTTAGCTAGAACACTTGTCACGAAGTTACCATGGGGAACCTGAAAGTTCTAGCAAGTAATTTGCGTGTGGCTTTACGCCATAGTAGAAGAACTCGAGTGTAATGGACACTTGCATTAGTGATTTTTAATAATGGTAAGCAATTAAAAATAATTTACTAGGCAAACTAAATAATTTTGTGGTAGCGCTCTTATACACTACGATAAAATATTCACTTAAATATTCCTTTTACACACTACGATAAAATATTCATTTAAATATTTTTTTTACAAATTCTTCTGCAAATTCCTATGAATACCTTTTAAATAATCGTTTTGTATATTCATTGGAAGACTCCTTCGTATATTCATTTGTTAGAATGATTCCGTTTTATCTGATTTTATAAAAATTAGGCCGTTTAAATGTTGTATTTCTAGATGATATTGATCCTTTATTTGCATCTACGAGTATAGAGTTTATAGTCCAATCACTTCAATGTAGCGATAAGAAAATATTGGTCTAGCATGACCGTCTTTCAACTTTACTATAAGTAGTTGGATTTAATGAAAAGTTCTGCGATGAAACTGTATGTTTAAATTTTAAAGAAATATTCTGCAAAGCAGATAGAAATTTTATGGTTTGAATCTAACGTCCGATAATTAATAATAATAGTCTTTTTGAAATTGCAAGTCTGAATTTACAAAGTAACTATGTGGACAACTACACGAAGATAATTGTTTTGGTAACGATCTACATATGGTAATACATCGAAGTTTGGCATATTTATAATAACCGTTGTTATGGATTTTGGTTTGTCCCTTTGGTGCGTATAGAAAACACGCTTTAAGCTCATATGGTCAGGTACAAGGATCACGCAGCTGATTATTTGCAGTACAACATGTGGAGGCGACGTCAATTGTTTGTCCAAGGACCGTATGTATAAACATCTGTTTACACATGATGTTGTACCATCACACAAACAACACCTGTTGAAACGAAGTAAGAAATTTGTATTATTCTTACATCACGTCTGCACTTGGCGAACTTTGATACAAGGCTGCACCAGAAAATAACTTTACGATGACCTATTAGTACTATTATTCTGTTTAACAAACTAGAAAGGACTTTGATAAATTTTTATTGCCAATATAAATGCAGTGTAATAACAGTTATTATTATTAATGAAATTAAGCAAATCCATAGAGTTCTGACTAAAGTTTCATTTATGCATAATTTTAATTACAGCTTATGAACATTGAATTAGTAGACAATTTAGATATTTTCATATATTTGTGTAAACCGAATAACAGATCTGGTATTTTTGGTATAGATTTGAGTTAAATTTTGTAGTAAAAAAAACACTTAAAGTTTTTGATATTTCTTTCGAATTCGTAATCCTACCTCAGGGTAGATGAAATTTGTATTATCTTTTTTAAACATAAATTTTATATATACAATTTTTTTATGAAGAAACAACTTTTAATTAAAGAATGAACATTTAATTTCTCTTAATTTATTGTTTTATTTTGAACAAGTAAGTTCAGAAATAGTGTAACCAGGTATATGAACAAATGGCATCAAGTGGTAACTCCGATTTATCAAGAAGCTTTAATAGCCCTTTTAGAATTTGAAGTTTAATATTTGTGTTCATAAAATTGTGTGCATAATTAATCTTTTCAGTTTTTATAGGAGGTAGCAAGAGAATACCTCTTGTATCCTCACTTTGTTAATTTAATTAAATTTTCTTTACAGCTTCTGCGTTAGCAGTTATTACGATGTTCCTCTCTAAGGACTTCCAAGTCCCCCTTAGGGAAACCCGGTGTTTAAAACTTAATGACTTGGTGGCGCCCTCCCTAAACCCCTGTTTTGATACGAATCAAGTCATAGTAAGCAAATAATGTTTTGTAAAAAGAACCATGACCAATCCTCATAAGCTCTATCCAAGGAATAGACCCCTAGCATAGTTGGAAAATATTTGCGTTCCATCATTTTAAGGAAATCCTCCCTAAAGTTCACTGGTTCCATTTGGGGATATTAAAGAACCCACGGGTTACTTTAATTAACCAACCTACCCCAATAGAAAGTGAAAATTTTGTAAGAATGTAAGAGTCGACGTAAGATGTAGTACATATAATATGTTAGTTCATGATCACTAATACTAGTAACAGAGCAGACACCGGATTTGGCTACAAGATCAATATTGGAGGTAAGAATATAATTGGTAAGTGTGGCAGATGTTGCGATGAATCTGGTTGCTTCATTGACAACCTGTGAAAACCCAAAACCCTCGAATACTTCATAAGCGAGGAATGTTTAGCGGTTACGGAAAGGAAATCAATGTTAAAATCACCGAGACATAAAATAGAATCTGTGCATAATATGATATTAGATACAATAGATTAAAAAACATTCAAAAACGATTTGCATAATACTTTTGAAGGGTTCTAACACATGCCAAAAGCTAATTTGTTGTTCGCTGAATGAATTAAAATCCAGAGCTGTTCAATTGTGCAATCGATGTTTAGAACCGTGTATTTAATGTTAGAATTAAAGTAGAAGCCAACACATCCTCCTCTTGTTGATCTATCTGAGCATACAGTTTTATACCCAGCTATGTAACTGAGTTGGAAGAGATTGCTGGTCCTAAGTAGCATTCAGAAAAAATCAAATATATCATACTGCTTTTCAAGAATAATACGTCTCGCTTCGTTTACGTGTACGGTTAGTGACCTAACGTTTAAATGCGCGATAGAAAATCCCTGCATCAGACAAGAGACATATATATATATATATATATATATATATATATATATAATGCTGTGAAACCTCTTGAATTACCTGGTCTGTTGACTTTCTTCTGTTAATCGCCTCGGCTGCTCCCCTATATAACTTTCATCCTCATACATAAAAAAACAAACACATTCCTACCACAAACATCATCGTCAACTCTATTTACATCAATATTCACAATACATTAAAATTTCAAGATTAAAATTCAGCATAAATTTCAGTTTTAAAAAGAATTTCAAGATTAATTTTATTATCATTTTAACGTGCATCCAGAATTAAAGTCCTTGTAGGATGCCTACTAATTACTATAACAATATATGCAGAGTAAAAAGGGAGCATCTACCACCCCTTTACGTTAATTAACCAGGTTCGTCTAATTGAGCTCAAAGACATACCTAAAATTTCATCATAATCCAGAACATCAATACTAAATACCCTTTCTACTTAAACAAGCAAATTTCATCTTAACATTAAAATTTTATGGTTAGTACAATTTCACTAATGTCCATTTAAAGTAAATCAATTATAAAGTAATTCAACACACACAAAATGTCAAACAAAATAGTATAATAAAGTTATTCAACACACACCAAAATGTCAAACAAAATAGTATAATTTACCTGAAGGTTACTGTCCTCGTAGCTTCAATGTACATCGTCCCTTTAGTTAATCACACCATTCCAACAGGATTATATTTACGGCTTCTAATTCTCAACGCTTTTAAAATTTTCTCCATCACCATTTATTTAAAGTTGTTTCTGGGCTTTTCCGGAACTCATCTGTGTATATCTGACCCTGGTTTTGTGGATCCAGACACGTTTTTGAACCATTTAATTATTAACACCCCGAAAATAACAAAGAAATTCATACTTCTTTCACCAATATACGCCAAAACTGCCTACTTTTGTGTATACATTTGTCGTTGTAAATTTTGCTAATTGGTACAGTGATACTAAATTTTATTACCTTGTATCTAAGTGCACTGAAGTACATTCATGTTAGCACGTAAATAACAAACTATTTTGAATCACTAAAATATACGAGCAAAATTTTAAATTATTTTATCAAACTAAAATGCACTGTTTAACATCTTGAATCAAGTCGCGGATGTAAGAGCTTTTAACGCATCGAATAGTCAAAAGTCTAAGAGAACGAAATTCATATTACCACCGGTATATATAGCGAATAGCCGGCACGTCGATTTTGTCCTCAAAACAGACAATTCTTAAGAATTTCTCA
Organism: Platerodrilus igneus; assembly: GCA_036346225.1. Lineage (NCBI taxonomy): Eukaryota > Metazoa > Arthropoda > Insecta > Coleoptera > Lycidae > Platerodrilus > Platerodrilus igneus. The sequence continues at coordinate 196,228 of JARFIW010001182.1, forward strand.
TTCTATGTTCCCAGTCCGTCGCTCGCGCGTCGGTTTTTACGAATTTTTCACTCGCCCCATTTAAATCTCAGAAAATTTCCACACGGCACGCAACGTCTGAGAATACTAATTAATTTTGTACAGAAATTGTTGTTTCTACCTCTGATATTTGCATCCTATTTTCAACCAATTGTGACCCTCGTGACGTTGCTTAAATCACGCCTTTTACTATATGTGTCTTTGCTTGACGCATTTTCTCTTTCCTTTTCTAACCTGTTCGTATTGGTGCAAATTGATATTCTTTATTATCCATTATATTTTAGTCCATGTGGACTATCTGGGTTAAATAACCCCGTATCGCACCTTCTCGTGAATATTAAGCCACGGTTTCTTCAAGATTCTTTGAAACCATTTGTTATCTACACAATTTTCGCCGTACGTGATATTTAAACTACGCAGGTGTTCAAAATAATATTAATTCTCAGAGCTTTATTTTCTGGTATTATAATCTTGGATTTTCACAGACTTTTATGCTTATTATTGATAATGGTTTAATTAACTCCAATTAAAATTGACTTCTATCCTTTCATTTTTAGCGAATACAAGTTAAATATTAATTATTATGTGTACACTTTGTTTTACTACCGGTTACTTAAAATAGGGTTAATTAATATAAATTTTGCACGTAATTTCCATTTGTTTAGGAATAATTACATTACCCGTAGAGCTTGTTAATACTGTTTCTTTTGATATAAAGCGTCTTGTACATGATTTAAATCTCTTATGTTTAATGAAACTAATAACCTTTTATGCTTCACGGTTTTAATAAAGCGTACCTCTTCCCAAAGCTTCTACACGGTGATTAAAATTATTTGATGTGATTATTTAATTTTCTACCCTGGTCTAAATATGAGTAATATATATAAAATTTACGGTTTTGTATACTCGTTAATTAGCAGTATATCTACGGGTTGTATTTTATAAAGTGACAGCTGCAACAAGTAATAAGTTACTAAACTGTGTAATAAGCGATAACAGTAGGTATTCGATTGTGATTATAATGTAATCAATTAGCATCATTCTGTTAGTAACTAAGGATATTGCTTTGATAAATTAAACTTAAATAATAACGTAACTAGCAAGAAGGAAAAATAACTAAATAATTATGCTAGTTCACTACATTAAAAATTATTGTAATCACTAAATTTAAGGTAGGATTTGATGAGTTTGCGCAATACGTCGGGGAAGACTCCTATTATCTTCCCGTAAGCTGACCATGCTTTGAACTTCCCAAACTTGGACTTAACAAGCTGTAGAAGCTCTAGGTTCCTAAACGTGAGATCTTCTGTTATCATAACATTTGTGATCTTTAATATTTTTTTATTAAAGTAAATTACGGCTCTGTATCTATAGCTGTCGAATGTCAACAAAACAACACGCGGGTGCACATATTTCCCCACTTGCAGTTTACCAACCCGATGAGAATAGTCAATGACCTCGACGTTGAAGTCCAGTATTGATTTCTCTTGAAAAAGTGCTAAAATAATGTCAACCATGTTTTCACCAGAAGTTTCCGGCAGGCCAAATATTCACAAGTTATTCCAGCGGCGAAATTTCTCTAAATAATCAATATGATCCTCAATTGTAACCAGTTGCTTTGTCGTTTCATTTGCAGAAGTTTCCAATTTGATTCACACATCTGAGCTCGTAATACATCTAATTTAGCACTTAGTTTCATTCAAATTTAGTGAACATATTCTCAAGTTTATTTAAGATATCAACATCTGAGGGCGATGTACTAAAGGTGGATCTGGGTAACGGTTTGTTAGAAAATGCCATGTTTGTGTGCGGCAGGTAAAACTATATAATGCCAAGTGTTGTCGTTGGGCGACTAAAAGTATCACCAAGTTAATAAAAACACAGGTACTTACAGATGTGTTTAAAATTATGCACTTTTTAAAGTCGCATCTGTGTACTGCAGAACCAGTAATTCTTATCAAATTAGTGTTAATAATGCACTACGTTCCACAAATCCAACTACTGATAAATAATGCATAGAACAGAATAGAAATAGTTTGTAAATAAACATGTAGGATAATGATTTACCAGTGAAACAACCCGTGGGTCTTAACGAATTCCACTACGAGCACTATTTGTAATAAATCAAGCATAAAAACGTGTAAAAATTTAAACATTTAGGAGCACCTCATCAGCGTTGTCACTCGCAGTACGCCACATACAATTTCAGATATTCGAAAGAAGAGTTTTGGATTAACTGTAGAATTTTTGGCCGATAAAGCTATGAAACTGCATTATATAAGAGAGTTTGGAGGCAATATTAAACTAATACCGTTCCTAGGCTTTACACTTAAATATAATTTCAACCTGAGAAGGATATATGGTTGTTGAATTTATAAAGAACAAAGGGTTGAAGTATGTAAGAACATTGGGAGCATACAATATGCATTTTACAGGTTTCTCACTCGCCCTCTACTGGTACTTGGAACAACCTACAATAATAGAAAACTGTGCTGTCAAAGTAGTTGGTACAATTTGTGATACTGTACATGGATGAATTTCTATTGATGAATGAGTTTGTTATGTTATTTTAAAAATCCTAAAGCAGCATGTACTAGAAGGAAATAATAAGTTAGGAGCTAGAATGTCAGCATTAGAAGATGATTTAGATAAAGATATCGAATAGGAAGAAAACAAAAGTTTTGTAGGAACCTCCAAAATTGAAACGAGAAGAAAAAGAACAAAGAAAAGAAATGTGATAGATTAAAAGATCATCATAGAGAAAAACATAGAAATAAAGAGAAGCAAAAGATATATAAAGATAAAGAGTGTGATAAGAAACGACAAAGTATGTCGTTATCGTGAACGTAGAAAAGATGAAGATAGAGACTTCAGAAAATGTGAAGAACAAAATCGTAGAAGGTGTGAGGAACGTGATCATGAGAAGAAGAAAGATCAAGAAAAACAAAACGAAAAAGGGATAAAGGAAGGTTCATCATCCTGTGAATATATTTTTAGATGTAAGCTGTAAATTTGTGAATTTAGATCCACATATTCCTTGCTCATTATTTCCCATGATACTAAACTTCCAACTACGAAAGAATTTATTGTATAAAGGGGTATTTTGTAAAGTAGTATACTGGATTAATTGTATCAATTAGTCAATGATCCCCAAAGAAACCAATATGTTTTTAACGTGTAAATATTTAAGTAAAATAATAACTTTGTTGTAACTCTATTTATGAGTTATAATTTAGCGCTAATATTTGATTCCGCAATCACCTAATGTAAATACACCGACTAGAAGCTTTAAATGAACAGAAGTAACCTATTAGGGGTATAGCGTGTTACATGCAGAAAATCGGCATTTAAACATTTCTGCAAGTTTCTAATTTGTAAGGGAATTCGCGCCAATAATTTAAAAGACTTGTGCCTGCATTTCCGTTACTTTAGATAGTTGCGTTTGTGCAAGAGAATGCGCAGACGCGGAGTGGAAAAAAGGTGATGATTCCGTCACGTCAGGACTAGTCAACGAACCTTCGAACAGCGTGGTTATCTGTGGTGTGCCTTGTCTTCTTTTTTCAGGTAACGTAGGTTCTCTTGTCGTACCTCTGCCCTGCATCGTTCCTCACCCTATTCCTATGCCTCTACACGCCCTACTGCCGCGAGAGTAGCTGCCAGGTTGTGAAGAGCTCTACATTTTACGTGAGTACCTTTATCTTTTTTTGTATGTGATAATAATTTGTAACAAATATGACGTAACCCCTTATTGCGCAACAGTTTGCAAATATACTGTCGTAGTGGCTTTCATACATTGTGCATCGGGACTTTAAAATTATACCTTAGAGTATAGACCTAAAGTATAACAAGCGATCTATTGACCTCAATTTTTAATTTATCATGAAATGCCTGCTGGTAACTCTGAAGGACAGACTTGTTTTAGTATTTTTTCTGTACATATTTGTATTTTCGTTTTTATTAAGTGAAATTAAACAAATCGTATTTTTGTGATCCAATAAACTTCAAAGTTTCTGTATCTCGATTTTAGACATACATTGTTTATATGCTTCAGCGATGGAATTTTAGGTAATTGTAATTTCTTTGCGTGTCGTGCTTATAGGTTTACCCTTAAGCCTTGTTGGTTGTAGGTTTTCATATGCCAACAAACCCCGTCATAATGTGACAACTTACAGAAGGTAGCTTTCTTTATACAAATACTTACATAACCACTAAAGTGGCTTGGCTAGAATTTTCAATGAGTAATTCCCTCAACCGTAACTGCCTGTTGGTTTTTTCCTGAAGAGTCGCTAATTCTATTTCGGATATTGTACTTTCTGAAATAAAAATAACTTCATACGTTTCTGAGCAATACATTTAGTTACTTACCATCACCTAATTCTCCATCTTTGGCTTTAAATTCTTCTATTAAACTATTGAAAAACTCTACAGTCTTTGAACTTGGCTTATCAGTTATTTGTAACATCTGTAAACTTGAATAATCTAACCTAAATTTCGACAACAGGCTTGCCATACTGTAAATTATTCTATTTAGTAACGAAGCAGAATAATAATAAAAATAACATACTTGCGTTCTTCTATTTCTAATTCCTGTTTATTATTTGCTAACGCAAATACACGCAATTTGCAATGAGCCCAATCTTGTCTCGTTGAAATTATATATGGCAACAACATCGTCAAGCCACCATCATCGTACAACCACCAAACATCAATTGTCCCCTTGCTTTGCTTTTTCTTAAAAATGGATACACTTTCTAAAACTGTTTTGGAAATAGGTTGGCCTGTATCTGGCGATGTGAATAGTATAGTTTCAGCTAAGGCATGCTTTTTATTTTTTAAGTTGTTCCATACCGCACTTTTATAGGGTGTTGCTACGTCTGAAATTTAAATAAAGTGTTTACATCTGTGAAATAAAGCAGATGCTATAGCTATTAAACAAAAACTTTATATAGAAATAAAAGTTACGATCGAACGATAAAAATGCATTTAAATTATAGATCTGAGAACAAAATAAAAGTGCTGTGTAAATTATTTTCAGTTGAATGATGTAGGTTGTTAAATGTTAAACTTGGTATAAAAACCGTGACATAATTATGATTGCTAGAAACAATAAGTGTAGGGGTAGCTGATTAATTTTTCATGCACTTCAAGTGATATGTAGTACGACTTGACAATATTCAGTATGTCACGGTTCAAACGAGAAACTAAATCTTAAGCTGCTGCAGTTGCTACATGCCGAAAATCGGCTATGTAAACATTTCTGGTTTTAGTTTTAAAATATATGACTGAAATCGCGCCAATATTTCAAAAATAGACTTGTGCGTGCATTTCCGTCACTTTAGACAGTTGCGTCGGCGCCCGAGAATGCGCAGACGCGGAGTGGGAAAGTAAGTGGTGGTTTCCGTCACGTCATGGACTAGTGAACGAAACGTTGAACAGTGAGGTTGATCTGTGTGCCTTTTTGTATTCTCTTTTAGATATGTAGGTTTCCTGTCTTGTACCTATTATCGTTCCTCCTACCTGGTTGATGCTTTATCGTACCGCTACACAAGAAGAGGGAAGACAAACTAATCTGGTATCGACGAGGGGGCGAAGCCCTACCCACGCCTAACAGCGAGATCAATGGAAAGAAGCATGGCTCTTGCCGCAAGAATAACCGTAATGTCGTGAATGAGCTGCACATTTTACGTGAGTACATCTTATCTTTTTCTTTTGTATGTGATACAAATTCGAGATGCCATAATGACGTAACACCTTATTGCGCAATATTACGTGCGTGTTTATTATGTGTTGTCAACTTTCGTATTGGTTCTTATCAACCACGCCGAGACTTTAACAGTATACCTTAGAATAGAACGCGTAGAGTATAACAGTGGTGCACTCAACGTTTTTTTGTTGAAAAATTTGTTTTCACCTCTTGTGTTTGAATATATCTGTAGCAATTGGGTCTTATTCACTCAAAAATAAAAAGTTTAATTTTTCAATAACTTTCAAATAGAAAAAATTTAAGTTGGCAACATTGCAGTTGCCTACATTTATCTTAAGTTGAAATGACATGAAATACAGTTGATGTGTCAATCGGATATGGACAGCCATATTGATTACTGTTTATACCTTTCATAAACGTATTTGTAACTCAATTAATTCACATCTTACCTTATAAAAAATGGTCTTTTTGTTCTAAATTCTCTTAAATAATTACCTAATCTAATTTAGTATAAAGCTGGAGTGTATATCTTTTAAATATGTTTGGCAGATTTCCTTAACCTCAGTTCTAGGTGGAAGCATGTGCTTTTTGGACTACATAATTTTTTTCCTGTAAGTATTCTAATTATAAATAAATAGCTTTATTTTCCATTCATTATGAAAAAAAAGAAAAAAATCTCTTAAAATGACACCAAGTATAATGACTTTAACCCTGAAATTTTTCTTACTTTATTTTAACCTCTTTTTTGGGTTAACTTTTTAAAAATCGTCGTTTAGATAACTCATGTATAACTTTACTTTATTATTATTCTAAAACGTCCCCTTAACAATCTAAATAATCAATTATAACTTATGAATTCCTTTTTAAAGAAAATATAGCTTTTGCAATTAACTGAGTTCTTAGTACATCTTTTATCTTCTAAAACGCTATAATAAACTTGATTTCGTTATATCTGCTTCTTTAAACACTACAATAATGAAGTTGTTGATAACGTTTTGTATTTAAGCTCATTTACGATGGTTGTTGATAAATCCCGCAATATCAAAAGAATATTTTAATAATTTGGAATACTGTTTTTTCTATACATGTATCGTAGAATAATGCTTTTGTGTAGTGAGTATGATTTTGTTTTGATAGCATATTTTTTAGATATATCGATATTCCAACGCAGCATTTTAAGATCTATTTGGTCTAGACGAGATTTTCGTCCGAGTTGGTCGCTCAGCATTACATAAGTCTAGACGAAAGTCGGTATAAGTTTGTCACTCTAGCAATTTGTGAATCATTTTTTTAAGAATGGTGTTGGAGTTTTTCTTTATTAGTTTAGGTGAAGTTCAAAGGAGGGCTCGTCATCCTAGTAAGTATATACGTTATAAGATATCTTTCTGTTTTTCAACAATTCTATCAGTAAATCGAGTTTTAATTACTGTTATCTCTTCACGTATCGATTCAAACCACACTAGATGGCATAAGAGTATCTTTAAAATCGCTTAAGCTTTACGTACATCCAAAATTTTTCACGCAGGAATTTACCCACATGCTTTTTTCCGGCCCCTCGTACCGCTTTTTTATAAACGGGCCTGCGTCACAGATCGCTCTTTATTAGGGGGTACGAGTATTTTCCCTATATAACGGCTCCAAGGAGCCACTCTATCGTGTATCTTTGCGATGGATGACGAAACGGCTTGGTAGGCGGGGGATTCTACGCTATATCTTTAGCGTATGTAGTCGTAGCGTGCCTTAGCGTGCTGGGACGTTTCGGATCCATCTATTGTTATCTAGTTTATCTTAATATCGTTATCTTACCTATTATCTTTGATAATAACTTTATCTTAATATCGTTATCTTACCTATTGTCTTTGATAATAACTTGAGATTTTGCTTTATCTTTTTTTATCTTCTTAACGTTTGGTATTTACGATCAGACGTAGGAATTATTTTTTGATAATTGAGTGAAAAAGCTAACCTGATGATACGAACGAAATTTGTTAGGTTAGTAATATAAGAAATTAGTAAGATGGTACTGTTGGTAAATTTGTTAATTCACAAACATGTCATGAACAAGTTTTGATGTGTATTGTTTATTAAGCCAGAGTACCAGTACATAAAAATTTGCTAAAGTGCAGAGTAATTTGCTCTTTTGCACATTTTGAAATTTGGGCATTTTCTTGCCAAAGAAGAAACAGTCTAAATGCAACGCTTATGTGCGTATGCACTTAGAAAACTGTAATGTTAGTTTTAGTTATAGTATATATGTTAAGCGACTTGTCGCATTTATTCTAGTTTTAGTAGTGTTTCATGCTCCCCGACAAATTTGTGCTGTCGATTATAACTGCGCCACATTAAAGACTCGTGTGTGCACTTTAGATGTAGTCATAAACAATGGGGCTACACATTCCGTTTCCTGGTAATCCGGAAGACGTGTTATCGGTTGAAAAAACCAGGTGGCGCCTAAAATAAACATTTTGAAGAATTTAAGTTAGGGTTTATGTAGGTTAGTTAAGATTTAGATTTTAAGCTTTTACCGTGCTAACAGTCATTTTCTTTTTTAAGATTTTTTTATGGCTTTGTCGCGATTGCTACATGCCGAAAATCGGCTATGTAAACATTTCTGGTTTTAGTTTTAAAATATGTGACTGAAATCGCGCCAATATTTCAAAAAATACTTGTGCGTGCATTTCCGTCACTTTAGACAGTTGCGTCGGCGCCCGAGAATGCACAGACGCGGAGTGGGGAAGTAAGTGGTGGTTTCCGTCACGTCATGGACTAGTGAACGAAACGTCAAACAGTGAGATTGATCTGTGTGCCTTTTGTATTCTCTTTTAGATATGTAGGTTTCCTGTCTTGTACCTATTATCGTTCCTCCTACCTGGTTGATCCTTTATCGTACCGCTACACAAGAAGAGAGAAGACAAACTAATCTGGTTTCGACGAGGGGGCGAAGCCCTATCCACGCCTAATAGCGAGATTAATGGAAAGAAGCATGGCTCTTGCCGCAAGAATAACCGTAATGTCGTGAATGACCTCCACATTTTACGTGAGTACATCTTATCTTTTTCTTTTGTATGTGATACAAATTCGAGACGTCATAATGACGTAACACCTTATTGCGCAATATTACGTGCGTGTTTATTATATGTGTTGTCAACTTTCGTAGTGGTTCTTATCAATTACGCCGGGACTTTAACAGTATACCTTAGAATAGAACACGTAGAGTATAACACAGTTGTACATAAATTACAATGAGCTAAATCTGAAATTGTGTCTGGTATATTGTTGGGTGTTTGTTAACTGCTATCACATGCCCTAATATGTTCAACTTAATTTTGTTCAAGAGATACGTCATCTTGTTTGTTAGTCTAGATTTCGATAAGCTAAATTAGCCCTATAAAGAGAGATTAAGGGGCACATTTAAAAACTAGATTAATAACTTTGAGGCCACACAATCTGTATCGGCTGGGTAGGTTTGAAACGTATCATAAAAGGTTAGTTCACCTTGCTTGGTTGACGATTGAAACTTAAATCTCTTGTGTTACACCGATAACACTAAATGTTTCTGGCACTTGTCTATACATTCGCGTGGGAAATTATAAATATAAACAAATACAAAACACGAGCATGATCCAAACTGTGTTACATGCCAAAATTGGACATGTACACTTTTTAAATTTGTGAGTAAATTCCCGCCATTATTTTTAAAAATAGACTTGTTAAGTTTCCGTCATTTCGGACAGTTGCGTTTGCGCAAAAGAATGCGCAGACGCGGGGTGGCGGATGTGCGCGGTTTGGGTCACGACGATTATTAGCCAACGAGAAGTCGAACAGTGACATTTACCTGTATGGTTCCTTTTGTCTTTTCTCTTTTAGGATGTAGGTTTCCCTTTATCTCTGCCTTATATCGTTCCCTACCTGTTCCTACCGTACCGCTACGAACGACGAAGAGGGAAGACAAAATAAATCTGGTTTCAACGATGGCATAATGAAACCCATGCCCAAACAATGCCCAACGAGATCCATGGAAATCAGCACGGCTCCTGCATAAGGATGGCCGCAGAATCGTGAAGCGTTCCACAATTTTAGGTGAGTGTCTTTTATCTTTTTTAAGGTGCATCTTGTATCACTGTAAACATATTTGGTACATTATACAATTTGGCAAATTATGTCGTAATACTTTTATTGCGCAATATTGTGGACGTGGAGCGTACCAGTGTCGTCAACTGTAGTAGTGGCTCATATCAGTTGCGCGGGACTATAACAACTGCCCACCAAAAAGGAGCTCAATAGCTATCTTTTTTAAGAGAAATATATATATATATATATATATATATATATATATATAAAATTGTCTTATAATACGATTATATAAGATATGGAAAAATGAAAAGAAAAGAAAAAACGCTTGGTTATAACTAATTGGTTACAATTTGGTTACAAAATAAGAAACTATAATTCTATAAACAAGAAACAAAAGAAATGCTGTAAAATAAATGATATTAAACTCATTGGGAAGGAAGGTACTGGGCATAATTTTATCATGGGGCCACACGAGGAACCCCATCACGACCGGGATGAAGTTCAGTGATGCGGGCGAGACGCCACTGCAGTGGAGATACATTATTCTCCTTTATAAGGACCAGGGCTCCTAAATCAACGCTGTTCAATCTTTTGGACTTATACCAGCGGCTGTGTTGGTATAACTGATGCAAATGTTCGGTATGCCAGCGGTTCCAAAAGGCTTGCTGTATGGCTTGTATAAGCTACCATCGAGACAAGCAAGATAAGGAAATGTGGGAGAAATCATGATCTGGGTAAGATGTTAAAGGTTCGAGAGTGAGAAAGTGACCAGAGGTCAAAGAGCGAAGATCGTTAGGGTTTTCACTTATGCTGCAGCGGAGTCCAGAATTTAACAAGGCCTCTATTTGAATGGTAAGAGTTTGTGATTCTTCAAAAGTCAAAACTTGAAGTTCAACAACCCTGTACAGGTGGGTTTTAATGGCCATAACAGCACTCTCCCAGATGCCTCCAAAATGGGGGAGCAGAAGAAGGGTTAAAATGTCATGAAATGAGTTGGGAATCCGCACAGGTATGGAAATAATCTGGTAGCTGGCGATCAGCACCTATAAAATTAGTACCACAGTTGTTATAAATGTTTTGACAACAACCTCGGCGGGCTATAAATCGGCGAAGGCAAGCAATAACTGAGTCGGAGGAGTGATCTGAAACGACTTCTAAAGGTATAACCTTAGTCGCCAAGCAGATAATAATACTAAGGTATGCCATTTGTGTTTTGGCAACACTACAACGATGCATAGTGATCGTAAAGAGCCCGGCAAAATCCATGCCAATAGAGCTAAACGGTTTAGCCTGAGAAACTCTATAATTGGGTTTCCCATTATAGGAGTAAAAGGTACTGGTTTAGTTTGGTAGCACCGGTAACATTCAGACAGTATCCTTCGAACGCAGGGCGAGAAGAAATAATAAAAATTTTTTCTTAAATTAAATATAACGTGGTATTTACTCGTGCACGAAGGTTATTTTAATGTACTTGTTCAATCAGGAGGTCAGTTAAACGGTGATTATTGGGTAGCAATGCAGGATGTCTGGTACCGGTGGAAAGACTAGAATGTGTCCACCGACCCCAAACTCTTAAAATGCTAGAGTCGTCAAGTGAAGTGTTATCGAATTGTGCCACCTTTCCTAAGATTGATACTCCTACAGCTAATGCTGTTCCTTTATATAACGTCGATGATCTGACAGTCAATGTTGTTTCTTTTTCTATCCTTGACTTTCCTACAACCGATACTAAAAACAAAATGGTTCCTTCCATAATGCATTCTGAGTTTCCTAAACCACAACAACCACTACCACCTCCACACTCACTACCACCTCCAGAACCGCATGCTACAACTACTACATTCTCTGTTAATCCTGTTTGGTGGAAAAATATCTGCTTAATGCTACCTCCTACTCCAGTCACTCAACCCACGAAACCGGTTTACGAGAGAAATAAGAAGCAGAAATTATTCTAGGCTAATTCACAATCTGAAGATGTATGTTGGTGAAATCCTAACGTTCTTGAGCTGATTTTGTTTTCCTGCTGGCAACGCAAACGTTTTAAGCCCATTACTAGTCCTCTACGTCCACAATTTCTATGCTGACTCTGCCCTTCCTTAGGACTTGATTTTCGCACTTTACGATTTCATGTTTTCTAATGCTTTTATTATTCTGATTTGTTTTATTTCTCTTCTTTTGTTTTTGCTCCTCGCACTTACCCCAACCCCGTGTGGGTCCGGGATTAGAATATTCCCATGGCATGATCTGCCTGTCCGACTAAAGTGGTCCAACACATGTTACATGCCAAAATTGGCATTACACCCTTTTAAATTTGTAAGTGAATTCGCGTCAATATTTTAAAAGACTTGTGCATGCATTTCCGTCACTTCACACAGTTGCGTCGGAGCCCGAGATTGCGCAAACGCGGAGTGTGGAAGTAAGTGGTGATTTCCGTCACGTCATGGACTAGTCAACGAGATGTTGAACAGTGTGGTTATCTGTGGTGTGCCTTTTTTGTCTTCTCTTTCAGATATGTAAGTTTCCTGACTTATACCTATTATCGTTCCTCCTACCTGGTTGATCCTTTACCGTACCGCTACAGAACGAAAAGGGAAGACAAACTAATCTGGTTTCGACGAGGGGGGCGAAGCCCTATCCACGCCCAACAGCGAGATCAATAGAAAGAAGCATGGCTGTTGCCGCAAGAATAACCGTAATGTCGTGAATGAGCTCCACATTTTACGTGAGTACATCTTATCCTTTTCTTTTGTATGTGATACAAATTCGAGACGCCATAATGACGTAACACTTTATTGTGCAATATTACGTGCGGGTTTATTATATTTATTGCCAACTTTCGTGGTGGCTATTGTCAATTACGCGCGGGACTTTAACAGTATACCTTTGACTAGAACAGTGGGAGTATAACACACATACACACACACACACACACACACACACATTTCTCATTTCTGTTTGGTTCTCCTTTCTTTCGTTCTCTTCTTGTTCCCAACTCGTGTGGGTCCGGAATTAGAATAGCCCCATGGTAAGACCTGCCTCTCGTAAGAGGCGACTGAAGCGGTCACACACACACACACACACCTTCACACACACAAACACACACACGCACACACACACACTCACGCCTACTCGCCGATTGAGCCCGGTCATTCTTTCATTGTCCCATCCGTTTACGTCTAGGTACGTAACAAAGTAACATTTTAAAACGAACATAATGCAGTGCCGATCGAGTTGCCTGTGGCTGGAGTAATTACATTGAAACGCAACGAGGCGTTTGTACACAAAAGATGATTGATGTCTCCCAGTGGCATTACATCTTTCGGACGAATTTTGATTGGCAGGTATACGGGCTTATATTTAAGAGTTATTTATTTGCATAATTCTGGCATGTGTTAGAGTAATCGAAAACAATTGAAATTGATATAAATTTGCGGTTATAGATTGCAAGTCAGTTCTGATCGAGCTTTGGTCACGATGTTAGTTCGGCAGTTAAGTTTCGATTAAAGCTTTGAAAGTCGTGATGTGATATTAATCAGTAGTATAAATAAATTACTCTATGTGAAAAAAATTATTGTAGAGATCGATATAAATTTATTGTAGTGATAATACTAATTAATATAAATTATTCACAGTGCACCGATATAAGTTAATTAAGAAGATCAGCATCGCAGTTTAAGACAATAATATTTGTATTGCTAGCAATTAGTTCGGAAAGTGATTAAAGCGCTAGGAAAGTTTTTAGGTATTTTATTGTAATTACGAGTTGTTGAGCAGGCTTGTATATTCAGTTTGAAAATAAAAAACTGTTGTTTGTGCAAATAGAACTTTTGTTACAATAATACTGAAGTATCACATATTGAATGAAGTATTCTTACTAAAAGTAAATAACTATTCACACAACAAAACGTTTTGAAAATCTATATCTTACTCATACAATTCCTCTTAAAAACTCACATAAGATTTGGGAAGGTTTTTGTTAAGTACGTCAGCTTTTAAATTCAATATAATGTTTATGGCACTAAAACAACATCTTCACAAAATTAATCTGCGTTACCCAACTCAGAAAATATAAAAATACGAAAAACTTATTTTATGGAAGTAACTGCTACGTCAGCAAATGTGTGTTTCTTTGCCAGCGATGAGCAAAAATTGCATGTCTCTTCCAAATTCTCGCTTTCATTTACACAACAATACACACAACAAAAGTTGCTCTATTAATCTATTGATTGAAGTACCTAAACCTTTTTATCTTCGGTCTTCAATCATTAAACAGTGTTGCATTGAGAATTTACTGTGATGTATTTTATTAATTTAGTAGAATCAAGGAGCCGGTGAATGGATAGTCGGTTTTAAAAATCAATACTTCTTTGGAACAAACATGGACATTAGGATTAAGAAATTTTAATTGTAAATAGAGTAGGTAGGTTACATATTCTGTCAATTTAAAATAAAAAAGAATAGAGATCGGTATGTAACCAAGGAAACGAGGACAGTCGATAAATAGAATTTGAATAGTGAAGTACATATAAGAACAAGTCCGGTCATTTAATATTATAAAAGACAATTTTAAGAAATGAATTGTATTAGTAATTAATAGGAGTATAATGATAGAAGAATATGTTTTATCCATAAGTAGAATAATAAGATTTATAAACCAGGACCATTTTGTAAGAGAACTATCAAACGTGATTGTGAATTATGAACCCAAGTTATAATACTACCGAGTTATATTACCAATGTGCCGTTTCTGTATTTAAGAAGAAATAGAGGAGTTACATAAAGAAAGTTATTTTATTCATAAAATAAATTTGGATGTTAACGAATATAGGTATGCCCAAGAAATGAACAAAATAAATTCAGAAGAAACACCACTATTAAACTCATAACACAAAACGATCAAGGAAAAGGAAATTCAAGAACAAATTTACCAGACTGTCATCAAGGAAAGTAAAATGTCATTTATTATAGCACTTGTAAAGATTAGAGTAGTAGTAGATTTACCAACTTTGACACTTATAATGTATTACACGATCAGGTATCTATTTACAGGTTTCTCGACAAAATTAAGCAAAGTAATAGTTGAAATATCAGGGAACTTAATCTTCAAAATTAATGCCTTTTGAATATTTGAGAGAGAACTGCTGACATCGGGTGCTACGACACTTATGAAGTGTGTTTCATAAGTAAAACCAATATCACTTAATATTTTTTACTGCTTGTTAGTTAATAAGTAATATTATTTTTTGTCAGTTTCTGGTAGTTAAAATCTATTGCTTGAAATATTTAAATCTCTTTATAATCAGTACAATATTAATCGTTAAAGTGTTACACTCACAAAGGAGGAAAATTACATCTGATATGAGACAAAATAGCTGCAATAGATTTCATTATCTTTGTTGATAGATGATACTAAGAGCATTGATGGTTTTGTTGAGCAACAGTGTCGTTTATCTTAACAGGACAAAAGAACTAGCCACAAATTTTGGTAGTTGCCCCAGTCAATTAATGAGATGTGTTATATTGGTAAAACCAATGTCGCATATGACTTGTTTATGTTGCTTGCTAGTTTATAGTGTGACTATTGTATGTAATAGTGTGGTGCACAAATTTTGAGTTGCTCACCACTACTGATCGGAAGGAGATGAAGAAAGGGGGCGATGGTGATTGAAGGTTTGTCTTAAGTAAGGAGCAGAGCGGTTCGGATGGTGAGTAGTATAGACAAAACCTTTTTCTATGGTTAACATATAAAATTTGTTGTTGCATAGAATTTAAGCCAGAGTTTTAGTTGTATTCTCCAGTGGATTCGATATACCTACCAATTTGAACCACGACTTGAGAATATTTCACATTTAATATACAGTGTGATCCAAAAGTCAGTTTACCGAGTAAGTGTATTTGTTAGAAATAAATAATCAATTTAATTTATAATGTAATTTAATTTAAACTGAATTTACACTATACATAAGGTGACCAGATTTTTAGATGGGCAAAGCGGGACAACTCTGAATGAGGGAGGGGGGGGGTATCAACAAAATTTTTTGTACAGAATAAAAATAATATCATAATATTTTTTTATTTTTAACATAAGTACAATTTATAAATATAAAAAATGTATAATATTTTATTCCTTGACATATTTTTTATTTGAGTAAATTTGTTTCAGTAGATTGTTGTCATTTTTAAAATATTGTAAAAATCTTCACAAGAATTTGTCAAATTATATTTGACACATAAAATGGCTTTCAAAGTTTCAACACTTAATTTTGATTTTTCTGATGTCCACACTTGATTTACTGTAGAAAAAACGCGTTCAGTCGCAGCGTTAGTTCCAGGTAAAGATAGTGCATATTCCACAATTTTTAATACATTATTGTATGGAACATAGTTTGCTTCCAAATGATGAAATATTTCTAACCATTTGTTTTCTACTGTGATTTTTCTGATGCACAATATTTAAGCTTTTCCTTATCAAAATATTTTTTACTAATGACACTTCATTAGAAAGATCATTTTCGGAAATATTACTATTTGGGAATTTTTGAGAAATATAATCAAATGATTTTTGCACATCGTTCCAATTTAGTTCTGGTTTTAATGTAACCCAACGAAAATGATCAATATCATTACATTGTACCGTCCAGTCTTTCAAATAATCTTTGCAGTTACTATAAAACTTTTTGACGTGGTTCATGATATCTTGACGATTTATTGCACCTTGCTCTTCGAGCTGGTTTATACTATTGCGGATGGTTAACGGTAGGAAATTATTTTCTAACCTCTCTTGACATTGACATTTTAAATTATTAACTTCATTTGGTACTTCGATTGCCGATATTTTGTCACCTTCAATAAGTTTTATAACGTTTTGTAAAAGAGAAGCTTGATTTTGTAGAAACTCTAGCCAAATTTTTGAAGATTCTCTTTCAAAAAACTTTTCTAAAATTCTAGGACATTTGTCCTGTGATAGAAAGTAGGATTTTAAAGGATCATACATTTTCAAAATTTTTTTGATAGTTGGCAGAAGAGCTAACCAACGCGTTTTACTGTATCCAAGTATTTTCGGATATTCAACTTCCGCAGTTTCACAAAATTCTTTAAGCATTTCAACGCGTACAGTGTATATATACAGAAACAAAAATATATTTTAACAATATTTTCCACATCTACGGGTAACAAGTCAGCAGCTGTTTGAATAACGTTATGTATTATATGCGCTGCACACCCAACACCAATAATATTTTGATTCAGATCTTTTGTTAATTTATAAAAAATATTATTTGTACCTCTTATCGCTTTTCCTCCGAAATTTGTATTCGTGTTGTCTGCACAATATGCAATAATTTTATGTTTTAAATTTTTTTCTCCAAAATATCAATAATGGAACTGAAAATTATCTCATAAGTTTCACTGGGCAAAGAAATAAAATCTAAAATCCTTTTATTCCAGTTTCTGAATCAAAATATCTTATAATGGTTGGAAATAATTTTATTTCTTTATGATTAGATGCGTCGGAATATATGGATACAAAACTAATTTTTTGTAAATTTTTGTTTAGTTCTGAAAATGCATATGGGGAAAGCACATTACATACAATTGCCTCGGCTTTTGTTCTAGCACAGATAAATTTTTTTTAAATAGCTTTCTGACAACTTGTGATGTACAATCCATAGATCTGAAGGAATGATTGTGATTAACAGCATGAAAAGACACAAGTCCTTCTGCTAATGCTAAATCCTTTTCTTCATCTTCATAAGTTGTTTTCCAAAAAATATCCAGCATTTTGGAAGATGATGCAGCAGTATTTAAACATCTTTTATGTTTCTGTGTCTCCAAATGCTTTGAAATATCATTCTTCCGGCCGTGCAAAATACTAAATTCACCATTACATCTCTCACATTTTACTATGTAATCGTTTTTAGATTTTTTAATAAAAGGAAATTCACTTCTTAAATCATCGTTGAATTTACATCCTCTTTTCTTACTCATTTTGTTAAAAATAAAAAAATTAAATCAAATTATAAATTATTATATACACAAAAACACGCAAGTAACAATTCGATTTTTTAACTCGTCAAACGTATAATTGTATGTTTTGATTCTTAAAGATAAATTCAAATTTTAAATTAATTTGTGATTATCTAACTGTTCTTTAGTAAACTACAATATTATATGTTTATGAGAATTAAAAAAATTATTAAAATGTTATAAACACATACAGTACAAATATTCGTTTTACATAGGCCAAATTTCGCCGAATTAATTTGCACTAAACATAATTTATATGAACATATTTTATTGTTGTTTATAATGAAATTAGTTGGATTGACTTAAAATATTTGCAAAATTTTATTTGTATATTTCTTTCTAAAATTACTTTTAAGGTTAAGGTCGGTGATATACGTTTTGTCATCAATATAAAATATGAAGACTACGAGTATTTTAAGCTAAGTTTAAGAAAATTTATGTATTTATGAAATATATAAATAAATTACTTACCCTTAATTTTCTATGGTAAGTAGCAGATTTGTAATATTTATTTGTTTAATTAGCTTGCTAGCACGCAGTACGAATACGAAGTGTATCATCTGAGAGACAAATACAATGTAACTGGGTAACAAAAGCAATATGATAGTCGTCGTAGCCCGTAGGATTCTTAGAACGCAAAACAAATTGAAGGATTCTTAGAACGCAAAACAATGATTTTCATAAATATAAAATTTAACTTAATTCTAAAAGTAGGGACTTTTGAAAAACGTCACGGGACAAATTGTGAAAAATCGGGACTGTCCCGCCAAAGCGGGACGTCTGGTCACCTTAACTATACAAAAGATGTAAACTTAAAAAATTTGTTCAACATGCTTCCCACCAACTTGTACATTTTTCACAGCGTTTTTGTACACTTTGAACAATGTGTTGACATAAATCTTTATTATTATTTAACACTTCAAATTCTCTTGTGATGGCTTCTTTCAACTGCTGCACATCTGATGGCCTTTAGCAAAAACATTATTTTTAACAATTCCCCAAACTGAAAAGTCTAATGGTGTTAGATCGCATGATGGGGGCGCAATCGGTTGTACCACGTCTTCCAATCCACTCGTTGAAAGTGTTGTTAAGAAATTCCCTTACCACTAAACTGAAATGTGGTGGAGCACCATCTTGTTGCCAAATGAGGTTGGTATTTTCGTATAAAGGATTATTTTGTAGCTCAGACAAGACCACTTCTTGCAACATTTCAAGGTATGATTCTCCATGTACCAGTGCCATTGAAAAAGTATGGTCCTACAATGCCACCTCTCCATATACCAGCCCAAACAGTTGCTCCAAGAATATCTAGTTATTTCTCAAGAACTTCGTGCAGATTCACGTAACTCTAGTAGACACAGTTCGATTAATACGACCATTAAGTTTAAAGGAAGCTTCATCTGTCCAAAGAACACGATTTTGAAAGTCGGGGTCAGCTTCACAGCTTATTACAAATCATTCTAAAAACTCAACACGCCTGTCAAAGTCGTCTTCTAATAAAACTTGATGCAGCTGTGGACAATACGGTTTTAATTTTAATGATTTCATGATACGGTTTACACTAGTATATGAAATATCAAACTTAGCTGATCGTTTATGGAGTGATTTCTTCGGACTCTGCGCAACAAATTCAGCAATAGTCGTTACATTGGCTTCACTTGTAGCAGTTCTGTGCTTTCCACTCTTTGGTAAATCATGTACTTCCAGTTGCCTCAAATCGTTTGTTCAATTTGTAAATGCCTTGCCTAGACGGTGCTGGAGTTTGAGGAAATCTTTCTACAAATAACTGAATGACTTCTTCGCTATTTTTATTTGTTTTCCACCAACATTTTAAATGTGTTCCTCGATTGTTAGTTTGCGATTCACGGCTACTGTCAACACGTAAAAATGCAAATGTAAACACTATAATGTCAACAATCACATTCACAGCTGACTTTGTGATTTCTCACTAAGAAGACATGCATATTACATTCACTAAATATACCAATGTAAGTATTCCGCCGAATTGTATATTCCGCATCCCTCGATAAACTGACTTTTGGATCACCCAGTATTATTGCCACTTATCACTTTTATTTTAGATCTGCAGATACCTATAAAAGCATACATAAAAAGGAAAGCACCACATGAGACACCCAACGAGGTCTGATACAGAAGCGAATTCGAGGAATGCAACGAAGTTGAAAACTACAAGGCAGACTGGCACATAATACCACCTTTGTTGAACTACAGCTGCACAATTCGTTGGTCGCATCAACAGGTTTGCTGTTCAACTATTGTTATTTTCTAGTGAGGAAATTTGAGTGCTGAATATAAAGCATGACCATAACGTTACCTTAATATTAAAATTAAAGGAGGCTGTTTGCGGTTGCGTGATTAATAGTTTTGTAACGATGATTATTTTATCGTTTAGTTAATGAACATATTCTTTTAGTATTGGTAAATTGCCCCATATTGTTGATATTCTACAATTAGAAAAGTGCTACGTATCGTTTAGGTAGGTTATTATTAGAGTAGTAATAAGTAAACTGACGATAGGGATGTTTGAAAGTGCATAACATTAAATTAAATATTTATGTATATGAAAAGTTGAGGTTACAAAGTAATGGAAAACTTTAAAGAATCTACGGAAGCATCAGAATTGCAATTAATGATGATGCATTTAACAAATAATATGTTTAAAATGCAAAGCAGTATTTTGTTACATGTCAAAATTGGCATTGTATATTTTTAAATATGTGACAAAATTCCCGTCATTATTTCAAATAAACTGGTTAAATTTCCGCCATCCCGGACAGTTGCGTCGACGCAAAAGAATGCGCAGACGCGGAGTGAGTGTGCAAGTGCGCGGAGCAACACGATATTATTAGCCACGAGACGTCGAACGGCAACGTTTACCTGTATCGTGTTTTTTTGTCTTTTCTCTTTTTTAGTATGTAGGTTCCTCCTTATCTTGCCTTATCGTTCCTTACCTAGTTGCTCCTCTCGTACCGCTACGAACGACGAAAGAGGAAGACAAATAAATTTGGATTCAACAATGGCGTGACGCAACCCACACCCAAACAAGGAGATGCTCTAACATTTAACTGCAGGGCGCGTTTTAAGTGAGTATTTTGCTTTATTTAAACTTTAAAATCAGAATTGTATCATTGTAAACGTGCTTGGCATTTGATACAATTTGACACGTAATTATGTCATAATATTAACTATTGTGCAATATTGTGAAACGTGGACCATGGCAGTGGTGCCAAGTGTAACAATTTTACAACTAGAAGAGTCAGTAAGGTACAAGGTACAAAATGAACTGCCTGTAAGTGTACAATTGTTACTTAAAGATGCAGCACAAAGTCGGAAAGTAAATGACGAGATTTGGGGTTCAATATAAAATTTTACCCAAATGGACATTTGTGCCCAATGCAATTTGTGAGGAAATTTAAAAGGTGTTTTTAGATATATGGATACTAGGATCGGTTAAACTAAATATGGCTGGACTAAATTTAGGGGGGCCAACGGCTCAATGGGTCGCAACCCGCATAAACCATTTTGAAAATTTTGAAGTGCAATTTAAGCAATGGTACTTTAACGTAGAAATGAACGTGAGTTGTTTTATAGACTTAAGTAGGGTCAGTTTAAATCAGGTAATCAATCTGAGTACATTCTTAGATTAGTAACGGAAGCAGAGTTTTTAATTGAAGTCATTGCTGAAAAGACTAGTAAGTTGGCTATCAGCACATTTTACTTCTAATATGCAAAGGGGTATCATTTTGCAAGGGACAGAAACAGTTGACATGTTTGAGGCATTCCTTAAAAAAGAAATAATAATTATCAGAGGTATAGCAAAAATGAGCAACAATTATCAGAAGATAACAGTAAAGTGGAGGCTCAGAATAGAATCTGGCACATTGAAGGGGGAAATATGGGCGGTTCTAGGGAAGTTAGACCTATTGAACAGGGTAGGAATGAAAAGGGGTTTAAATATTGGCATGGAGATGATAGAAATTGCAATCGCAAGGATAATCTTAATTGGAGAAAAGGGGGCAACTTCTGGGGAAAACAATATTAAGAATTTAAAGCTCTTCTTTGATCCGGTGCTAAACATGGATTCTTTGGAAATTTAGATTAAGTAGCAAGTACGTAATTATATGTTCGGGTAGTAAAGGAATTTATTCGGAAATTGTTAAATTGTTGATTTTATTTACTCAAGTATGTTTATATATTGCAATGAAGCTATGTGTTGTTAAAATGTTTATGTATGGTAGATTTACATTTTAAGGGGGTGTGAAGGATGCAGTGCGGCTATTGTATGTGATAATGTGGAGCACGAATTTTGAATTGCGTGCCGCTATTGATAGGAAAGAAGTGAGGAAAGGGGACGATGGTGGTTGGAGGATAGTCTTAAGAAAGGCGTAGAGCGGTTAAGACGGAGAGTAAGGTATTTGTATATGGCTATCATATAAAATTGGTTATTGCGTAGAGTTTGTCAGAGTTTTGTTTTCTTCCACAGATTCGATGTATCTACCAATTTGAACCACCACCTGAGAATATTTCACATTTAATATATTATTGGCATTTATCACTTTAATTTTAGAACTGCAGATACCTAGAAAAACATAAAAAGGGGAGCACTGCAAATTTAATGAGGAATATGCATTTTTATCATTTTTTAGTGGTTAGACATTGTCAAAGAGATCACAAACAAAATGACAGTCTAGACATACTTACTTATTGTAGAGAATCCAGAATTTATAATTCCTTCAGAAACGCCTAAATGAGAAATATTTAAATTAGAATCGGCATGCATCATATGACTAGAAGACGAAGGTGGCAAGTATACATCATTGCGTGATGGAGGTTGTGATAACGTGACTTCAGCACTTGAAACCGTATTAATATCCTCTTCTTCCATAATTCTGCTGTAATCAAGTCCTCCAGGAAGGCGTAGTATGGCTACTGAGAGGCGATTTTCAAAAGCAGTGCTGAAAATTTCAGTATTTAAATGCACGCGGTAAGTAAATAATTTATTGCTATGACTAGTTAATAAAATCCTTCGTTTATTTATAGAAACAAAAGTACTTACTGTAAAACATTGAAGTAGGCCAACAGTTCATTGATGTTGCAAACTTTCCAGTCGTTTTTATAACCCATCATTAAAACGTTAGGGCTAAGCTTGCCAATTCCAGCTGTTTGCAGTAAAGCTTTTGAGCCTGTTTCAAATGTCATATCATCAATGAGCGAATAAAATGCTTTTATTTTATGATCACGTAGCCATTCATATGCAGCTTTGGTTTTATTTGACCTGTTGCGATATGTTAGACGTTGCTGTAAAAATAACATTAATAAAGAACTACAGAAATAAAAATTTTATTACCTCGCAAATTTCTGCTATTATTAGCAATGAATTATTTTTGGTAATTAGGTTGGCAAAATCAAGTAAGGGAGGACGTGCTGTAGGTTTACCACATAATAGTAAAATTTGGGGTTGGTAATTTTTGACGTGTTCTCCAATGTTTATTAAGCGATGTGAAGTGGTTAACGCTGTTTTGTATGTTTGTGCCTGTGTTGAAGATCCCCAGTTGACATCTAGGACAAAAAATAGTTTAGAAGTATAATCTTATATAGCTTTGTTCTTCTCTATATAATGTTTCTTGGCTTTTTTAAATAGTGTTTTAAAAAGCACATTTAACACGTATTTTAAAAATTATTTTGAAATTAAAGAAGATCCTGTTCTACAATGCGCAAGTCTCGCATGGGTTGTTTTACGCCCATTTGGTTTTTGTATTTATTTGTAAGAAAGACTAATACTAGCCATTGCTACCTCTATATTTAACTCTAAAGATTGTACAAACATTTAACTGCTAAAGACCTATTTTCTTTAAGTAGACGAAAATTTCTGAAATTGTCTAAAATAGGCTAATTAGGTTTTTCGGAAAAAAGCCAATTTCGCTTCGACTAAGGTAAAGCTTCAGTAATACAATAACGGCATTGACAAATTAAATAACCAGAATACTAGATTTAAACCATCTTTGGAACAAATGTCGCATATCCCCTTCTAGAATCTGACACTGAACTAGTTAAATTGAAAAGTAGAAAACTCTAAACTAAACCCATAAAATAGTTGTATAATTCTTTATTTATTCGACAACTATAGTTTCGAATACTAATACATTCATTATCAAGTACAAGTACACTAAAAAATAGAAAACATATGGAACAAAATTAAAATGGTAAAGAAGTACTGACCTTAAACAAACTATTTACATATTAAGGTCAGTACTTCTTTATCATTTTAATTTTGTTCCATATGTTTTCTATTTTTTAGTGTACTTGTACTTGATGAATGTATTGGTATTCGAAACTATAGTCGTCAAATAAATAAAGAATGATACGATTATTTTATGGGTTTGGTTTAGAGTTTTCTACTTTTCAATTTAATTATTAAAATCCATTGTAAGTATGGACTACAAATACGATTTTACTGAAACTAGTGTCAATCGCTTGGATTTTGTACTGATTCCGAATATGCAATTTATTTTCGGTGCAAACAATAGGCTACTTCGCTATGACCGCGCAAAGTTTCTAAAAATGTTCCTATTTTCAAATCCTATTATAATCATAATAACGGGAGTAATATGCATTGCATCGTCTTAGGTTAGGTTACCAGAAAAAATTTTTCCATTCCGACCTTCGGTCTCGTCTTCAAATATTTTTCTGCTAACCTAACCAAACGTTATGCAATGCAAATTCGACATTCATGCCTAACTTAACCTAAATATAGAAATTGACACATTTTCTTATGTAGGTATAGTATAAAACAAACATTTATTACTAACTTTAGGAAAACTAAACTGTGGTGGCAGAACAAAGAAAAATTCAAACTTATGGTTTTAAGGAAGCGTTCGTACAGTATACATGCATAGAAATGGTTACAATAATTACAAAAGTCTTAATATCTGCAAAACGGAATTTGATTAACAGACAGACATACGGAAATTACAAAATGAGTGTAGTGACATCAGGCATTGAACCGTTAAATCTAAACGACAATGTTTCTGAAAATGGGAAATTATTTAGGAACCGATTCAAGATCTACCTTAAAGCAACGAAGAGTGATAGAAAAGAGATGGACAGCAATGTTGCTTCAATTTATCGGAGAAACAGGGTTCAAAATGTATACATTATTTAAATTATTGGAAAAGAGGAGAATAAACTTGATACTTGATCACAAAATTCGATCAACATGCTTGTAGCAGAAGTACATATTGAAGTGTTACACCATAGGTCGTTAATGCGTGAATATTTTACCTTTATTTATTTACTAATTAAATAATTATCGAAGGACCAATTAAAAGTTTATTATTATAATGGTTGATTAAAAACATTACATTTTTTAGGTAACTTGAAGTTTAATTACATGTAGAAAAACACAACTTGAAGACGCACCTTCAAGTTCAAAGTATAAACATGAACTAACTTTACACACACTTTCTTAAGAAACATCTTACCTGACTTAGAAATTCCACAAACCCCTTTGTTAGAAAACATTAAAGTATTACTCATACATTCCTGGTTTACCTGAGACTGACGGCAATAGATTAAAACATGTGATAGGACCCTTTGCAAGTTGAAGGAAGATTGAAAAACTTTCACTGTGTTAGTCATACATTCGGTCTGCTAAATAATGTGAACCCTAATTTTAAACTGAAATATTATTTAATGGTTCGATTTCTCGAACATACTGCCCCCCGTTGAAGGCTTGTCTTCAACAAACAATTAATTCCTTAATTCAAAAAAATTTTCCTTTGTTGTTTTTTTTCTATAACTGAAACCTACTAACTAACTAGAGAAACGCAAGGTTGTGTATTAAACATAGTATCTAAATAACTACTCTACATAAACATTTTATTTAAACATTATCTATGCAGTTAAATTTCTTCATTAGGAAGACGGCATAATTTTGTAAAATTTCTGACAAATACTCCATTTTGAGTTTTAACCTTAACTGCTCAAACTTTATTATCTCGACCACATATTAATTCGATAACTTTAGCCAGAGGCCAATTAAGTGGACGGGTATGTTGTTCCTTGAGTAAAACGATGTCGTTTACCTTTAAATCCTTTGAAGGAGTAAGCCATTTTGGTATATTCTGAAGTTGATTCAAATACTTCTTTACCCACCTTTTCCAAAAAATTTGTTGCACACGAGTGCATTTTTGATATCGTGTTAAACGATTTTCAGAAGTTTCTGATAAATCTTTTTCAGGAAATGCCATAAGGCTACCACCGATTAAGAAATGTCCGGGCGTCAAACAATTAAGATCGTTTGAATCACTGGAAAGAGGTTGAAGAGGTCTTAAATTTAAAACCGCTTCGATTTGGGCTAAGATTGTAGTAAATTCCTCAAACGTGAACCGCGACTCTCCTACAATACGGATTAAATGAAATTTTGTACTTTTTATAGCTGCTTCCCACAGACGTCCCCAGTGTGGACTTTTAGGAGGAATGAATTTCCATTCTACTTCCCTAGCTGCTAAGAAATTTTCTACCGAATCAATGTTTGCCCTTTTTTTGAAAAAATTGGAAACTTCTTTCAATTGGTTTTTTGAACCTAAGAAATTAGTGGCATTGTCGTTATAAATAATTGAGGGATTGCCTCTTCTAGAAATGAATCTTTTTAGGGTTAAAATGAAGGCGTCTGTGGACAGGTTAGATACTAATTCTATATGCACTGCTTTAGAAATCATGCAAATGAACACTGCAATATAGCATTTTGTCAAAGGAGCTCTTCTTAAGTTTGAACTTTTTACAAAAAATGGGCCACCGAAATCCACACCGACCTTGGAAAATGGCCTGGCAGGTTGTAATCTGTCGCGAGGTAAATCGGACATTATTTGTTCACATGTTTTAGCCTTAAATCGATAGCAAACTAAACAGTTTCGGATTATTCTTTTTATTTCTGTAAGGCCCTTTAGGGGCCAGTATTTTAAGCGAACGTTCGACACCAGCGTGTCCTAATCTTAAATGTTCATAATTAATTATCATGTTGGTTACGAAATTCTTTGAGGGTAGCAGAATTGGGTGTTTTTGGTCGTAGGGTAAATCTGAGTAAGACAACCTACCTCCTACACGAAGAAAACTATTATTATCAAGAAACGGACACATATGTAATAATGCCTTATTTGCAATTATTTTATTAGATTGTAGTTCTGAAATCTCTCTAGAAAAGGACTGTTGCTGTATAATCTTAATTATGAGACGTTCAGCACTTTGGAGTTCCTCTACCTTTAAGGAACCAGAATAAATTTTCGATTTGTTTTGTAGGTTATTTACAAATCTTAGACAGTAAGCTATCACTCTTTTTAGTTTAATAATTGAAGAAAATTTAAAGATATGACTTTCCAAAAATTTGAACAAGTGTCTTGTTTAGTGTTATATAAAACAGTTTTAATGTTTCTTTCTTCTGGAACATTGCACACACGAATTTCTTTACAGTCAAACTCGTCTAAGTTTAACACTGAATTTTTTAGAAATTGTGGCTCTTGCCACCAAACAACAGATTTTATTATTTCCTGTGAGGTCATTCCCCTCGAAAGAAAATCAGCAGGATTATTCTCGCTCTTAATATGACGCCACCGACAGTTTGACGTTATTCGTTGAATTTCTGAAACTCTATTGGAAATGAAAAGTGACCACCTAGAAGGGCGTGCGTTTAGCCAGCACAGTACAATTTGGGAATCGGTCCACAAATTGATGGTACAAATATTTAATTTATCTCTATAAATTGACAGTATTTTTCTTGTTAAATTTGTTAGTAGCAATGCACCACACAGCTCAAGGCGAGGTAAAGTAATAGTTTTTACCGGAGCAACACGAACTTTTGGAGTTATGAGGTTACATGACACGTAATTATTTTTGTAAATAGCACGTACATAAACTGCAGCACCATACGCCTTCAAACTAGCGTCACAAAATCCATGTATTTCAATTTTGCATATTTCGTCTTTAAGAAATAGCTATCTCGGAATTTTTAGCCTTGAAAGTATGTGAATGTTCTCTGTGAATTCTAACCACTGTTGTGAAAGTTCACTAGTCAAATTTTCATCCCAATTTATCTTAGAGAGCCAAATTTTTTGCATTAGAATCTTTGCTATGACTATGACGGGAGAAATTAATCCCAATGGATCAAACATTTGCGCTATTTGAGACAACACTGTACGTTTTGTTATTGAGCGTACCCTTGAAATTTTTGGAAGTGAAACTGAAAATTGATCCAAATTTGGATCCCAAGAAATACCTAAATCTTTATTAGAAGTGTGATCAACGTTGATCTCTACATGATCTTGAGAAATATTTTGTATAACCTGTTTGAGAAATTGAAAATCGTTAGAGCACCATTTATGCATATGAAAATCAGCTGAATTTAGAAGCTCTTTAAATTGTTTGTACATTCCTGTTAAATTGTCTAGTGAATTACTTCCACATAAAATGTCATCAACATAGCACTGCGAAAGGAGTGCATCTGATGCGAGAGGATATTTTTCTTTATTTTGAAATGCTAGTTCATTTAAAATACGGGTCGCTAAATATGGAGCGCTATTTGTACCATATGTTACCGTTAGAAGTTCTAAGCACTTCAACGGTTCTTGTGGAGTGTTGTGCCACAGAATATTCTGGAGAAACGTTTGAGAAGGATTGATTCGGATCATTCTGTACATTTTTTGTATGTCACAGGTTAAAACAAACGTAAAGGTTCGGAAACGACATAGTATGTCAAATAATTCTGGTAGGACAGAAAACTCTTTAAACATTATATCATTTAACGAAACACCTGTGGAAGTTTTCATACTTGCATCGAAGACGACGCGCAATTTTGTTTTGCAACTATCTTCTCTTAATACACAATGGTGGGGAAGAAAATATTTGTTTTCATTGATCTCATTTTTGAAGGATAATGGAATATATCTAGCATGATTTAGTGAAACATACTCATCTATAAAGGGCTTATACTGCTTAAACAAATCAGCATTTTTTTCAAAACGTTTTTCTAAATTTAAAAACCTCTTTTTTGCCAATAAATAAGAATCGCCCAACTTTAAATGTTCTCTACAATTTTTTAATGGTAAATTTACTTGAAACGAACCATCTGGCAATCTTTTAGTACTTTCAAGAAATATTTTTTCAGTTAACTGTTCATCCGGAGTACGAATTTTAGTTTGGTTTGGAACTTCTTCTATTTCCCAGAATTTTTGCAACCATTAGGAATGACATCTTGTATAAAGAAACAATTAGTTACCATGGAATTATTTTGCTTAGCCATATGTAATATGACTTCTTGAGGAATTGGACCACCTACAATATAGCCTAAATTAGTTTCAATTAAACTAAGGAAATTTCTTTGAAGTCTTATTACACCGTCAGTAACTAGACTATAATAGATGTCTGCTCCTAAGAGAAGATCAATTTTTGAAGGAATATGAAAAGTAGGGTCCGCTAACTGAATATTTTGTGGAATTAGAATTTTGTCTCTATTCAACAACAACTGCGGTAAATTGTGTGAAATTCTTTTAAGTACAGAACACGTAATATTGAAACTTATATTTGTATTTACATTTGATAGAATATTTATGTTCACTATTTTGTTAGATTTTGTAGCTATACCATCAATAGCGTTTATTTGAATGCCTCTTTCTTGGGGACTATATTTCAGTTGTTGTACAGCATCTTCAGTAATCAAAGATGTGGTACTGCAAGAATCTAAGACAGCCCTTAGTTGAAAAGGGCAACCAACTACATCCAATACTGTCACCATAGCCGTAGCTAACAGTGCTTCACCACTAGAGGAAAAGGTTGAAAGAACGACATTTTCTTGGGTAGTTTCCAGCGGTGTGATCGTTGGAGGAAGTACCGTTACCGTCCGATTTCGAGGAACGGGAAATTTCAGTATCGTTTTGTATTTGTTTAGAAAAACCGGAAAAATTGGAAAAACTAGCATTTTGATTTCTTTGATTCGCTTGTTCACTGTTAATTTGAGACCTTGTTTGAACATTGTTTGAACCCTTGTTATGAAAATTTTTATTCCATCTCTCTTCATGTAATAGAGTGTGATGTTTACCTTGACATTTAGAACAACCATGGGAACTACATTCATACGTGTAATGATTATATGCCAGACAATTAAAGCACAGTTTATTTGTCTTAACAAAATTTCCTTTTTCTTGATAAGAGAGACCACCAAATTTTGTACATTTATAGATTGTATGATTATTTAAATTACAGAATAAACATTTTTCCTTACTACAACCTGTATATTTCGATTTATTAAAATCATTAGAATGAGAATTTGCACGTTCACTTTGTGAATTTTGTGACATATGAA
This sequence comes from Platerodrilus igneus, assembly GCA_036346225.1. Lineage (NCBI taxonomy): Eukaryota > Metazoa > Arthropoda > Insecta > Coleoptera > Lycidae > Platerodrilus > Platerodrilus igneus. Next base: position 226,422 of record JARFIW010001182.1, read on the forward strand.
CATAATGGGAACCTTTTTGATTGTGGGGCCTTTTTTGACATTGACCTAAATCAGGAATATTTGATCGTTCTAACACCGAACATCTTTGTTCTAAAAATTTAAAGAACTGGTCTAATGTAGGCCTTGAATTGGGAGGAATATCAAAATCAAATGCCTTTCTCGTTTGACTGTCTAATTTTTGGGAAAAGATGTACACTAGGATCAAATCCCAATCTTTAACATTTACTTTCAAATTTTTTAACCCTTCTAAGTTTTGTTTTAAAAAGGTAATAAAAGTTCTAAGGGAACCTGCATCTGTTTTACTCAAGGAATTTACATCCAACAAGTTTTTTATATGAGCATAGATTATGTTCAATTGATTTTCATATCTACTTTTTAATGAATCCAAAGCTACTTTGAAGTTATCACTAGTTAATTGTAGATTAGCAATTAGACTCAGGGGCTCGTCTACTAAATAGGATTTGAGATAGATTAATTTTTCCACGTCAGTTAACATTGAATCCTTTATTATTAAATTTTCAAAAAGCTCAATAAATAAATTCCAACCTGTCGGATCCCCAAAGAAGTGTGGAATTTTTAATTGTGGTTTATTTACATTTGAAATTCCTGTAAGTGGTTTAGTAGAATTAGGACTTTGGTTCACAATTGTTTGAAAAGAATGAATTTTTTCTTGAAAAAGCGTTAAAAGCGAATAATATTTATCTTGAACACCATCCCTATCAGCTGATTGTGATTCAACTAGCACTTCAATTTCATCTTGAATTAAATAGTATTTGTCAAAAGCTTTAGTTAAAAATTCTAGTCTTGTTTTAAATGCAAATATTTTCTCCTCTGATTCACAATTACTTGTAAACCAGTTTTCAGTCACAGTAATTTTTCTCTTTTCAACAGACCTTTGTTTAACTAAAGCTTCCATCTTACACTCAATTGTTAGAGCAAAAAATTATTAAATGAAAATTTTACGACTACAACTATAAATCAACCTACTTTGAATCTAGCTTAAACCTTTAAGTAAGAACAGACTGAATTAAACAAATTTCGTGAATACAGTATTAAAAAGGAACAATAATCAATTTATAACCTTAATGAATGTTTAAATATGACCTTTAATCTCTGCAACGAACTTTTTATTCTTGAAAAACTAATTCACTTTCACTTGAAATTACACTTTCAGGAACTTTGAACACTATCAACACTAAATGTTTGCACCTATACTGGAACTGGAAACTTTCTTCACCTTTTATTTTAATGAAATTGAACTGGAAATCGTTTGATTTTGGAAACTTTTCTTAGAATTTCTTTACCTCCTGGTTCTTTTTAGCATCCGTCTCGAAGTAATAAATTTCAACTATGTAGCAGAAGTACATATTGAAGTGTTACACCATAGATTGTTAATGCGTGAATATTTTACCTTTATTTATTTACTAATTAAATAATTCTCGAAGGACCAATTAAAAGTTTATTATTATAATGGTTGATTAAAAACATTACATTTTTTAGGTAACTTGAAGTTTAGTTACATGTAGAAAAACACAACTTGAAGACGCACCTTCAAGTTTAAAGTATAAACATGAACTAACTTTACACACACTTTCTTAAGAAACATTTTACCTTAGTCCTGTTCATAAAACCCATTACCTGTCTTAGAAATTCCACAAACGCCTTTGTTAGAAAACATTAAAGTATTACTCATACATTCCTGGTTTACCTGAGACATAAGGCAATAGATTAAAACATGTGATAGGACCCTTTACAAGTTGAAGGAAGATTGAAAAACTTTCACTGTGTTAGTCATACATTCGGTCTGCTAAATAATGTGAACCCTAATTTTAAACTGAAATATTATTTAATGGTTCGATTTCTCGAACAATGCCAAGCAGAACATGTCTTTTGAAAGATACAAGTTTTTCATGCTTCGACAAAACTAGGGTGAGCTGATCGAACAGTTCGTCAGTAAGTTAAAAAACCAAGCCAACAAATGTAAACGAGGCATATTAAAAGATGAACTTCTGAAGTGCATGATTATTGGTGGCCTAAATCGATCAGTAGTAAGAGAGAAACTCCTCCAGAACTATGAATTAATCTTGATGGAACAATTAAAATTTTCATCACGATGGAATCTTCTTAACAAATAAAATGGACTGTAGCAAAGCAAGGGCAAAGTACAGAAGATAACGAGTTTGTAAACGTGGTCAGCAGAACAAATCCAACTCATCAATGGTCCAAATGTCAGCATAAAGAAAAACACAAACGGTGGCATGAGGAAAAAACAAAAATAATAAACAACGGCCAGAATTGCGACTGTAGAAGCTATCCAATTAATATCTGTCTAGTGTATGGTGAGACATGCAGAACGTGCGGTGAGCAAAATCATTTTGCAAAGATGTGCAGATCAGGTAACAATAGTAATCCAAGTGGTCAAAACAGGCCAATACAACGCAAAAGAAATGTCTTTATAAAAGAGAATAATACTCTAGTAGAAAATTTATTCGTATGAGAATTGTATCTAACAAATGATCACACAAAAGAGTGGCGAGCAGACGTAGTTATAGTTGGAGAAACAATCTCATTTAAATTAGATTCTGGTAGCATGTGCGATTTAATTCCGATATGCATTTTTGACAGGCTGAAATTGCCATACAAATTAATTAAACCAAGCAATTAGAACAATTACCAACAAAAAACGGGGACATTACCGTCCACAGTAATATTTGTATAAATTCAAATAAGGTTCAATACCATAGAATCATAAAATATCATAAAACTAATGCCTTCACATCAACTGAAGACATTGAATTTGACCATAAGAAAGCTTGCCACGCATAACGTGTGATAATGAAATTTTAAAAGAAGTGAGGGTAATTGAAGTATAACGATTAAGTTTGGAAGTTAAGAAATAAACAATGACGGAGCAACAGCGGGGGTATGCAGGCCATAAAACTTTGATGCATATTAGGCCGGAAAGCGCAAGCACGCATGTTAAGCATGGAATTTAAACCGCGTCGGTGGTGCATTAAGAGGGCGATTAGTGAGTTTTCACTCTACGACTGAATGTTGGAATTAAATAGCTGGAATGGGGTTCTAATGTACCGAGGAAGAAAAGGTGAATGAGTGGAGTTTTTTTTAAGTTTACGTTTGATAAATATGTACATGTAGACTTGTAAATATAAATTGTAATTGGTTTGTAGGGAGACAGAAGTAGTTTTTGTTTACATTTAAGCCTAATATTATTGGAAAAGAAGTTTGAAACTTGTGAAACGCTAATAAGGATGTGCATGTTAATTTATATGCAAGCTTTATTTGTAGGATATAGTGCCAGTTAAGTTTTTTGTGTAAATTTAGCATTTTTAATGGACACTGAGCTGGCAAAAGCGGAAGTCTGTATTGCACTATTTTTTCTAAATATTGTTATTAAAAGCGTTTCTAAACAAATGGGATTTTAAAAATGTCATAAAGCAATTTAGGAAACTAGGACAATGGAATGATAGTATTATTTACGGATCAAGGTGTTTTTACAGGAGTTCTGTTAATAAAACCAGTCCATTGGAGGTATAATAGGTTTGTTTTTTAAGGTCAATGTATGTGCAATTACATTTTCGAAATTCACTGTTAATAGAGTTTAAACCCGGATGGAATTTTTTTTAGAGTTATTTACAAGATACGTAGAAATGATCACTGTGAAAGGAAAACCAGCAACCTCAATGATGAAGTTGTATTTTGGGAGAGACCTTGATTTTGAGAATTAATTTATTTCGATAAAATAACTAACGAGTATTTTTAAGGCATGGTAGATAAAGGTAAAGTATGTAATTGGTCATTTGTGTAGGGTCGTACACAGATGACCAATTACATATTGTAAGTTACAATGTGTTTTGACAGGTGGCCGTTGGCACTGAACGGTTAAAGGTTTTAATTTTCCAAGAAGGAAAATATTTCATAAGTGACACCTAAGCAACGCAAGGCCAGATCCGAAACAATTAAAGTATAGTGGGGCTGTGGTGATTTTGAATAGTTGTGCAGTATCACGTAGGCTAGTTACTAATTGTTAATTATTGACGTTCTTATTATGACTGTCATGCTCTGTGTTATTCTAGTTTAATAAAACCTTTCCAAAGGTGTTTATAAGTTATACAACAATTTATTAAACTAGAATCCGATCAAAATGAATCGAGTTTTAAAACCAGAAAGATTTAAGATGGATCCTAAGGTTAGTATTGCTTCCCGAGAATGAACTCATTGGAGCAGAACGTTCGAGAATTTCATTTCCACACTTAACCCACAACCTACGAATAATGAAAAAATTAAAGATATTGGTAAACTGAGTGTCTCAGGATATTTATGACTATATAAGTAAATGTGGAACTTACAACGATGCTATTCGTACTCAAAGGCATTTATATCAAATCGGTGAATGGGATTTTTCCAAGGGACTTATTATCTGCACGTAAGCAAATGTCGAATGAAACTGTTGACCAGTACCTACAAGCCGTAAAACTCTCAAGCAAAAACTGCCTCTTTAAAGCCGTCACTGCTGAAAAGAATAGATGATTTTGTGAGGGATGCCTTTATTAGTGGGCTACAGTCTTCTACAATTCGCCAACGTCTTTTGGAAAAAGTTGCACTAACTTTAGAGGATGCCTATGAGTTGGCTCGCTTTCTTGAACTTGCAGAGGAAAAAGCCCAAAGTTTTTACTCGCCGATCCCCACAAACGTTGTTCCACCTAAAATCAATCTAACCAACCGCTATTTGAAAATAATCCCAGTACGACTTTAACCGATCCTAATGACAAGTGCTTCTTTTGCGGTTATTCTAGACATCGTAAAAGCAGCTGCCCTGCACGGAATTCTACTTGCAAATTTTGTGGCCTACTAGGACACTTTGCCAAAATGTGCCTATCTGGTAAAACGTGTAAAGCTACTGCAAACAGTTTACAAGACGAAAGTAGTGAAATAGGATTTTCGGCTTCTATAAATGGATTATTTAAAAGTATTGTTCCTGTCACTATTGAGGGGTACCCTGTTTCCACTTTAATTGATACTGGAAGTTCTCTTGAGTTTTATAAACAAAAAAAACTGCCTCTGAGTTGAGTTTAATAGTGTTACTTTGCTCTGGGTCTGTCACCATGGATTCGACTACTATGACTTCGAGAGTTGAAAGGCAGTGTAGAGTAAACATTAATCTTTTTGATCACGTATATTGTTACGTGCCAAATTTGGCACTAGACTTTTTAGTTTAGTTTTAAAATGCGGGAGTTTCGCGCCATAAATTTCGACTCGGTGCGCGTATTTCCGTTACGTCAGAAGTGCGTTGGACGAACTTCGCGCCGACGCGTGTGAAGGGAGAAAAGTGGGGAAGTTTCCGGAAGACGCTGAAACGTGGCTTTTTGCTGCTGAATATCGACAGGAGTGGTTGGGTATCGTATCTTTATCTTTTTATGTAGATTTCCTTGCCTTTGCTTATCTTTGATTGTCGCTCCCCAAACCCGTTCCTGTCATTACCTCTATATAGAAAGAAGAATAATTTAAAGCAACCTGGCCGAACCTAACCATCTTTAAACACTCCGTAAGGGAGCCCTGCAGCAGCTAGTCGGAGCAGCCACCATCTTTAACTAATTTGAAAAGGAGCAATCCCGAGGGGCGCTATGCGCACCATCAGTAAATAATCCAGAAGGAAGCCCCTAGCAACCCTGAAGGAAGCTATCCTGTGAGACGCTTATATATTCATGTGAGTACTCGATTCTTATTAACTTTTATGTATTTTGAATATTTCGTTATTACGTGTAATATTTTGCATATTGTGTGACGTCATTGACAGATGGGCGCGCTAGTTTCTGTATTTTAGATTAGCGTTACCAACTGCCGTTGCGTCGCGTATACCGAGTTTACGGTAAAATAAGAACACGTTTTAAATGTAAGAATATAATGACATAAAGCTGGCTATCTTACCAGATTTGTGCTCTGATATTATAGTGGGTTATGGTTTTAAAGCTTCACACAAGTGTTCAATTACTGTTTGGAGGTGAAAGAGCTCCCTTAGTTGTACGTAGTGTAGCTGCTGCTAGTGTTCCACCTGCTTTTTTGTTTGCTAACCTAAAGGCTAAATGTAAACCGATTGCAATTAAGTCGAGCCGCCATAATGTAGATAACTACAAGTTTATCGAAAGTGAAATAGCGAAATTACAGGAAGATCGAACCTAGCAACTCTCTCTGAAGAGCTCAGACTTTAGTTGTTTCTAATGAAAATCACAAAAAACGCATGATTATTGACTATTCAAGAACTATCAATAGATTTCCTTTGTTAGATGCGTACCCTTTACCAAGAATTGAAGATGTAATCAATAAGGTTGCAAGTTACAATGTTTTTAGTACTATTGATTTACAAAGTGTTTACCATCAAATTACTATTAGAGAAGAGAAAAAAATGTATATGGTATTTGAAGCATGCGGTCAGCTTTATAACTTTAAGTGCATTCCTTTTGGGTTCACCAATGGAGTGGCTGCATTTCAAAGGGTCATTGGCGAGATAATCAAAGTCGAACGTTTAGTAGACACGTATGCGTACTTAGACGATGTGACTATCTGAGAGAAAAGTCAAGAGAAACATGATGAGAATCTTCAGAAGTTTATTGAAACAGCGCGAAAATATAACCTAACAATTAATTTTGAACAATCGTCGTTTTCACTTAATCAAGTTACTAGGCTACCTAATATCGAATAGGACCATTATACCCGATCCGAGTCGTCTCGAACCGCCAAAGAATCTTCCCCTACCTAAAGACACAGCCTCTTTGAGAAGATCGTTAGAAATGTTTTCACATTATTCATCGTACATCCAAAATTTTTCAATCAAAATTGCTCCTATTGTTCGCACAAAATTCCTCTTATACGAAAAACCAAAGGAAGCCTTCGAAGAATTAAAACTTAAAATAGAAAAATCAGTTGTCAATTGTATTGATCATAATACCCCCTTTACTGTCGAAACGGATGCAACATTATCGCAATCTAGACGACCTGTGACTTTGTTTCAAGAACTTTAAATAGTTTAGAACTGAAACACTCATCGGTTGAAAAAGAAGCTCAAGCTATAGTAGAAGCTCTTCATAAATGGAGACACTATCTTATAGGCAACCATTTTAAGTTGATAACAGATCGGCAATCTGTAGCTTTCATGTTCGACAGAACCCGCCATGCTAAAGTGAAAAATAAAAAAATAACACGATGGCGTTTAGAATTAGCTGGTTTTAGTTATGATATTGTTTACAGACCAGAAACGCACAACGAGGCCGTGCATTTATATTTCCAATGCTCCACCAGAAGGTACTACATTGGCCAGAAGGCGAGTTTTTTGTTGCTTGGAAATTTAGAATTTTGCCGAACCCTTGCTGTTCCAAGCAATGTAGGGATCTTTAACGTGCGTGACAACACTCACACACGGGACCTCCATTTTACCTCTCATCCGAACGAGGGTGTATTTTTTTGAAAAACGCTCGCCTAACATTTTTCAAGCGGGCCGTGTCGGGATGCGAACCCGGGACCTTGGGCGTAGTAGTCACACACATACCACTACACCACGGAGCCGCCTTGCACAAGGAGTCCGCGTACGCTCTCTCTAGGAGAGCCATCGCAAATCCTGTGGGAAAACTAAACGAATGTCATAAATTATTGTGTCACGCTGGAGTGACTCGCATGTATCACTGGGTGCATAGTAAGAACCTTCCAATTTCTATAGAAGAAGTCCGTCGGGATACCGCTTCTTGCAACGTATGTGCTGCCGTTAAACCTAGATTCCATCAGCATCAAGGTGTTTTAATCGAAGCCACTGTCGCGTTTGAGAGACTAAGCATTGACTTTAAAGGGCCTCTCCCGTCTGTTAATCAAAATAAATATCTTCTTATTCTTGTGGACGAATACTCACGATTCTCTATTGCCCTTCCCTGTACGAACATGTCAACCGCGACTATAGTGTCATGTCTTAAACAAACTTTTTCTATGTTTGGTACTCCTGTGTATATCCATTCAGACAGGGGTGCTTCGTTTATATCCCGAGAGCTAAAAGATTTGATGAATAGTGTCGGAATTGCAACTAGCAGAACTACCGGATATAAACCTAAGGGAGACGGACAGGTTGAGAGGTATAACGGTGTCTTAAGGAAGACAGTCGAATTAGTACTAAAATCAGAGAATTTTGAAATTAATCACTGGCAATCTGTCCTACTAAATGGCTTACACAGTGTGTGCTCCTTGCTTTGCACGGCTACTAAAGCTACCCCACACGAACGAATGTTCAACTATCATCGGCGTTCGAGAATAGTTTCTTCTACTCCTACTTGGTCATTTACCCCTGGACCCGTTTATATGAAAAGACCTAACCGACAATCTAAATATGAGTCGTAGGTCGATGAGGTTATGTTGCTTCATGGCAATGCAGAGTATGCACATGTTCGGTTTTCGAATGGAAAGGAAACTACTGTATCGACTCGACAACTAGCTCCTGTAGCTAAATCTGATCAATTAGATCCCGATGGGGAGACAGAAGTTCCAGATCCTCAGGTAACAGCCACTGGGCTGACGCGGAACAAATAGAAGAAGTGGATGTGGTTCCTGAAATTGTGTCTACGCCGGTTAATAAAATATATTCGAATGGGTCGTCGCCGTTGCCTAGAAGAAGCACTAGGTTGAGACGTTCTCTCCGGCACTGGGATGACTATGTGTCTTCGACAACTAAGGGGGAAGAATGTGGTGATTTTGAATAGTTGTTCAGTATCACGTAGGTTAGTTACTAATTGTTAATTATTGACATTTTTATTATGACTGTCATGCTCTGTGTTATTCTAGTTTAATAAAACCTTTCCAAAGGTGTTTATGAGTTATACAACAGGGGCCAAGACATGAAGTAAAACAGTAAATAAACCGTAAGTAGAGCAATTATGGAACAGTGGGGTCAAATGTCTAACTATTTTAAGCTAATAAAAGTAAAAATTTCAGAACGAAAATAACGGACGAATACAAACTACACACCAGGTTGGGAAAACACTATGAGGAAAATAGTGTTATGGAAAGACAGCAAGGTGACACACAGACGACGGACATAGAACCTCCAGGTTGTAGTGGTCGAAGCGGTAAAGGAATCGACCTTGCAAGATACCATGACATTGTTAATAAGAAGCCAAGAGAAAAGCAAAGCTAATCAGCAAGAAGCGCAAAGAAACCATAAAGAACTAAAACACAGTCAGGATGAAATGAAAATGGCCATAGAAAATTTAGAATCGAAGCAGATTGAATTACGAGAGAAGTTGAAAGGCACAGTATCAAACATGCGGAATGAAATAAAACACGAATTCGAAGATTTTGAAGAGGGATGTAGAAGGACGATTGGGAAGATTATGTATACTTATAAACAAAAATGGGCCTTGGAGGTTGATGGAGGACTGAAAGTAGCGAAGATAAGGTACGAGAAAGGGTAGAAATAATGCCCAGGGACCTGGAAGGTATAGTTAACCGACAGTTGAATAAATTAGAAAACGTAGGAAGTGATTCTGAATGCCATTCAGCAACTGGGGATATCATCATACCTCCGGAAGGTTATAGGTAGCTATTTTCACGACAAGTCGGTAGCGTTTTACCAAAATAGTGGATTTTTCCATTTCGAATGGACCTGCACCTTGCCGAAGTTCTATATTACTAGAACAGATGAAATGGCTTGCGTGTTCTAATGAGCTAAAGAGCCAAACTACAGGTCCAACCATAGTAGTAGGGTCGTTAGTGAGGAACCAGACTAAGACAGGTCCCCGAAAGAGGGCAGCGGCTCTTTCGGTACTTAGATTGGCAGAGACCATAGGGGTCGGTATGGCAGTCTAAGACACACTACCGCGATGTGGAAGGCAACGGGAAACCACCACATTACCTCCCAAGTACACAGCGTACCTAAATTATAATAAAATGATGGCATTCTCTGGGGTAAAAGATTCCGGAGTTAAAATAGTCCCCCATTCGGATCTCCGCGAGAGGACTACTTCGGAGGATGCGATCGGAAAGTTAAGAATAAGAGTCGGGAACATTTTGCGAGTCGGAGCGTGGAATGTTAGAACTATGAAGCAAGTGGGTAAGCTAGAGAACCTAAAAATCGAAATGAATAGGTTATCATTAGACATAGTAGGGATCAGCGAAGTTCGGTGGCCAGAGGCGGGGGATTTTTGGAGTGGAGACTTCAGGGTAATTCATACAGGAGCCGAGGAAGGAAATTTGGGTGTGGGGATAGTATTGCGGAAAAAGATAGGATACTGTGTAAAAAACTACTTACAAAAGAACGAAAGAGTACTCATGGTTAGATTAGAATCTAAACCGGTAAACACAGTAATAATACAAGTATACATGCCCACCTCTAGCTACAGTGACGAAGAGGTAGAAGCGATCTACAAAGATATCGAAGACATATTAAGACACGTAAAAGGACATGAAAATTTAATAATTACGGGGGATTTTAATGCAGTGGTAGGTGAGGGTAGGGAAGGAGCGATAGCGATATTTCTTACTGTATTTGCTCTCATTTGCGAATTTTCGTTATCATTTTTAACAGCTTTCTAAATTGAAATGATTAGTTACTCATCACCCTGTAAAATTTTATTAGTAGGTATATTTAGTATAATTTAAAGTACCTCAATCTATCTCTTTTTTTGATATAGCATTGAAAATGTATTTGGTTATCAGCACCTTTTGCTTTCTGAAATGATATGCTCGAATTATGTAAAAGTATTGCCACCAGTTTTATATAAAATGGGTTTTCTACATGTGTGATTAGTGCGTTCAACTTCCTTTCAATTTAAACGATTGTTTATCTAACATTCTGTAGAATTTAATTACAATATTCAGCTATAAATTTAAATGCTTATTATCTATTTTGATTGAGCCTTAAATTTTGGGATTTTGTTATTAACAAAGTACTGCAATCTATTTTATTTTGATAGCGTTAAAACGTGGTTTGATTATCAAAACATTTATTTTCAGTGAAATTACAATGCTACGATGTGTTGTCCGCAAGGTTATCTCTAGACAGTATTAATATTACATTTTAATAATTTTATACGAAAATATAGGCAACTTTTCAACCATGTCGTGCACAAGTCCTTGATTCGATACTTTAATGTTGTTTTAGAACATTTTCATGACCTGTTTCACTAAATAGGTTAAGGTGCTTTTTAATTTTTTATCGATTGCCGTTCGTTCTGTTAGTTTCACTCATCTGCACATGAATATTTATAAGGGACGTTGCAATCAGAATAAAATTATTATTGTACCTGCTTTCATAGCTTACGAACAAAAAGTAGAAGTGCTTTCCGTTATAAAAATGCGTTTTAATTCGAAACCTGTTACGCAAAATAGTGAATAGTTCGTTCTAAATTTTTGAAAGTTACGATTTGAGTAATAACTCTTATAAGTTGCTTGTAGGATGGATATATCTTATCAATTCTTTTAAGAAACAGCTGTTTTAATTCTGTAAAATTAGAAACATACTACTCCTTTAAAATATAATTTTATGGAATGTTCTCCGTTTCTGTTTCTTTTTACAATTCAGAACTATTATACATTTAATTAGGCAATTCGAATATCTAGAAGTGAACATTTAGCACATTTTGAATGGAAAATATACAAATTCAGCTACTACTAATGTAAAATGGAATCCGGCAGATGTCGACTACAAAAGATCGTTGCAGCCCAACCGGAACGTCATGCTAAGCTGTAAAATTTCCTGGTTTTCTTCTCTACATAGTTTTGATGATTTACTTCATGGAAAATTGGGTTTAGATTTCGTTTAAGTTTTTAGGTTACTTATCGCACAATTAGACTTGTTCCGGTGTGTAAATTGAATTTACTTTGCTCAAATCGTTGGAGTGTTCTTATAAGGATGACTACTGTTGAAGTATTTATTAAGAGATTGTGTCACTTTAACTGACCATAAAAATTTTCTATATAAAAATTTAAAGTAGAATATTACTTAAGTGCGATGTTTTTTCTAATACTTTTTTTACAGCTACAGCAAAATGCATTTCGACTGTTTCTTTAATACTGTAATTTACAGTTACAATTTTTTTATATTTACGTATCAAGAGTTGCTTGTGGACAACACGTAATTATACGGTGTAATGACTATTTTGATATTAAATATTTAATATTGGGTAACCAAAGGACTGAAAACAGTCCACTGTACATATGTTTGTTTAATTTTTTTTATATAGATACTAGGATTAATGTAGAAAAATTAGGTTAATGTAGTTAAAAAAGGGTATTAATTATTTTTGCGAAAGTTTTGTACTATGTAAATCCTTCGGGATATGCTGGATAAAGGTTGCTTTCTCTGCGACTTGATCTTTCTTTTTAATTACATTTTCTATCTTGAGGGGTTTTTTTTCGTTTCTTGTGATCCATTCCACTCCACCACGTTTTTAGCTAGCACGGCATTACTTGGTTGGATTACTTTTATCCTTTTTGTTGCGGTTCTCGGCGCGGGCGAATTTATTTGCTTACTTTACTTTTTCGTTCTTCTCCGCACAGAATACCGTAACAAATGTTTCGAGGGTATTACCCGCTTTATTCATTCTCAGGGAGTGTATGACTTAAACTGTCTTAATTTGTGTTCAAGGTTATTTTAGTGTATGAGAGTGGTTAAGTGTTCCCACACTTTCCATTTAATACCGCTGCTGCGTCATTTGTTGATCACTACGCATTACATTCTATGCTGTTGTTTCACCTTATGACTTTTGGGGTAATTTACTAGGATTTCGGTTTCTGAACTCGTATGAATGGGTTCAAATATACCCGGTTATAGACCAAGATTTGTCTGAGATTTTCTAATTTCAATACTAAGGGTGTAAAGTCCCGATCTTTATTACTGATAGTATTTAATATATATTAGGTGCTTCACTGTTTAAATTCGAGTCCTAATTTAATATTATAATGAAATAGCACGTAATTAAAGTAAACTACCAAACTTTTACACATTTCTCAAGGTATTTTCGGGATGAAACTAACTTTCCTATTACCTAATGTTTGCTTAAATAACGCGCGAGAGTTACAAATTTTAGCCCTCAAGCAGATAATCTTCTGGTTGTTATTTATTCTTGTACTATCTACAGAGTTAGAGATATACTAAGATAAACTTACCAGGTTTTCTATAAACAACCACTAAGTAAAGCCCCAGGATTATGATAAACGTTATCAACGATGACTGCCAGTTAATCAAAAACATAATAATAACGCACAAAATAAATCCTGCCAAACTCAACCACGTGTTGTAGTACTAAAACAGTTTATTACGTAAATCTTTTAGTAGCAACATCTCACTTCTTACCCTGAAGGTCGGTCTCCATCCCAAAGGTTTAATAAGCGCAGCATGAAAGGTGCAAAAGTTGATCAAAGCGTAGGACGCCAAATAGAAGTTTGAAATCAACGGCGCAATTGCGTTTAAGTCAGCTGAAACATAAACAAAACATTAAGCCAAGCAAGCTTTGTGTAAATACGCACCAATAAGAACGAATGCAGAAGCTACGACAAATGTCAAAATGTATCCACGATATGGCTCTCCTGATTTTCCGTAGCCTTTTGAAAAGAATATCAAACCTGGATAAATTTTATCGATTCCTAGCGCCTGGATTAGTCTTGGAACTGACAGTAGATTGGTAAGTGCTGTACTTAGAGTTGCAGCAAAGCAACCTGCATAGATAAATGGACCCCAGCTTGATATAAGTTGCATAACCTGTAAGGAGAAATTGATTAGAAATGTGAGAGCGCACATTTTCCTTTCTCAAAACTGATATCATTATTATGATATTTAAGTTTCGATAAGTTCTCGTAATCGCATTATCTAAGATAAAAGCTATACGAAATGGAAACCATATTTGAGTCGAAAACAATTTTAGTGAGTGCTTTTAAGCATTAGGATGACGTTGGAGGTTAGCTTTCTATCGCTAAATCAATTATGAGCTTTCATCAAATAACCTGTAAATGCGCAATATGTGTCTTGTCTGGGATTATTGTCCTTAAAGAAGCATCGATAATGAGATGTCACGTAATATATTGTTTGCTTTTCTACCTCGGCGATGTTGCTGACGCCGCATATGAAATGAGTAGATAAATAAAGTAAAGACAAGTCCATTAACTTACATGTTACAATTTTGAGCCACGAGTTGACTGCAGCACCTTGATTTATTCATCGAAAATTTCAATTTAATTTAGATCAAAATATCGTTGTTTTATCCCAGCGTCATCTTGTAACGCGTTCGTGTTACGTTAAATAGAACCGAATAGAAAAAGAGAAAATTATTTTGAATGGACACAAATAACACGGATGTAGTGTTCATTAAGTATGACATTTCAATAAATTTTTAGTTCTATAAAGGGAATTCGTGCAATAAATTAAAACGACAAACCATAGTTATATTTTTTGTGTAATACATAGTTGGATGTAACTCAGGTTAATAAATTATTTTAAGACCGCAAAAGAGAACACAGATTTCAATATTACGCGAGTTATGTGATCCCCCATTTGTTATACCTAAATAAAACTAATACCTAAGAAAGTTATTAGGAAATATTAGGAAATATTAGGAAATATTAGGAAATATTAGGAAATATTAGGAAATATTAGGAAAATGCAACAATGTAATTAAAAGGTAATTTGTTACAATATATTTCAGTTATAAACGTTCTCATGTGAACGGAAGCGCTACAAAGTAGCACAAGGATAAGTGACACTGCAGATGTCAGGTCACAGACGGTCGAAGGAAATTACGTACCGAGATTACGCAGAAGTAAGCCTGCAACATTGTAATTATGAATAGCTTTTAAGATAGCAACTATGTATTATGAATAGAGTCAAATGTAAGCAGACATTAGGTCTGCAAGTTCCCACAGAATTGTAAAGAGGTAGGGAGATTATAAAAGGACCGGGAGCTCCACTCGCGGTCAGTTCATCAACGTTCAGCTTTCACATTGCAGTCCGTCGGTAACTCACTTGTACAATTATTAATTAATGTATTTCGACTTAGAATAATTTAATTCATGATTGTAAAATTCCGTTTAAATAAATCCGTTTAAATAAAATAAATGTGTTAAGGAACAAAGAAGTTTTTTTAAAAAGGACCGCTCGAAGCCACGAACCTTAGCTCGCGTTACAAATCCGAATACAAAAATGCAAGCACGAGTAATTACCATAGTTACTTGTGTAAACCGAATAATTCCAATAGTAAATTTTAATAGGGTAGTTATGTTACCCTAAGAAAGTTTTTAGAATAATTAAATAAGTAAATAACAGTCAAATAATTAATATGCATGTTTCATACAAAAAATAGGAGAGTTTTATTATGATTTTGATAGAATCGAGTAAAATTAATGTTACAGGGAAACAGAAGTTATAATACACAGTAACCACTAGACAAAATAATAGCATATCATTACAATGTATTTTAATCACTTAAATACAGATGTTTATTCAGTAAAACTCGCAAATATCAGAGTACAACTAATCTCAAAAGAAATAATAAACAACATACAATGTAAAATGATTTCAACGTATTCACTTAGCCTGCGGAAGCAATGAGTCAGGCAGTTTCGTGGAGTAGTTGGTATGCGTGTGACTACTATGCCCAAGGTCCCGGGTTGGAATCCTGACACGGTCAAAAATGTTAGGTGAGCATATCTCACGAAAATACGCCTTCGTTCGAATGTGTGGTAAAATGGAGATCTCGTGCGTGTGTTGTCACGCACGTTAAAAATCTCTACCTTGTTTGGAATAGCAAAAGTTCGGCAAAATGCAAAATTTTTCAGGTAAAAGAAATTTGCTCCCTTGCCAATGTAGTGCCTTCGGGTGGAACATTGGAAAATCAAATGTAGTGAAAAAATGTAGCAACCATGGGTACGTAACGTTAGCATGATTAAACCATATCAAGCACGCATTTTTCACGTGATTTAATACAAGTTCAATATTAAGACCATAATATAATGCTAAACCTCTCGAAAGCATATAGCGTGGTAAAAATTGACAAAGCTAGACAGCGGATGAAAATAAAAATTAATTATTCGCAAGCAGGTAATAAGAATGGTTGAAATGTAGTAATAGGGCGGGAGAGCCCCGCTGTGTGTACATGCAGAGAGACTAAAAATTGAAAGTAGGAAGTAACGGCTTCAAGAAGTGATTGTAAACTTACCTACAGGGGAAACACGCGCAACGCTCGACTTAAGTTATAAACAACGCTTGCAAGCGCAAGGTAGGTTTCAAGTATGTGTTCGTGAATTAGTCTCGTTGGTGACCGTACAAAGCGGATACAAACTGGATAGTTCACCCGTCAAATAATTTGGATTTCGTGTTGTGTTGCGTTAACGGAGCTGTTATTTGAAAGAAGTAAAATTGAAGTGCTGGTATCTTTTGGGCATGCTTAAACTTTTAAAAGTGAATTAAATTGCGATTAAAGTATGAGCTTTTATGTTTATATTTATTAATTATGTATATGTGGGTTGTAAATGCAAATAGTTCGTATTATACCAATTTAATCGAATGTGAAAGTAATTGTGCTGCTGGACTATGTATGATATTATCGTGTAAGGAAGATTGCAACATTTGAAAATAATAACAAATACGCGCTTTGACTTTAAATGCAAGCTTTATTGGTAGAATTTAGTAATCATGCAAATTTAGTATTTTAACTGAATAATGGAATTATAAAAAGGAATTTTTGGTATTTAGTCGTTTTGTGTTAATTGTTATTAAGTGCATTTCCAAAATGTCATGTATATATAATATCGGAAACGGGAAAAATGGAGTGATTATATTATTGATAGAGTTGATTTAATGTTTTTCCTTTAGGATTTCTTTTAGTAAAACCTGGCCAGTTTAATGTTAAAAATTAGTTTTTTAAGGAATGTATGTATATATACAGGGTGTTCCTAAATATCATGTACATACGAAAGGATATGATTCCTTGACAAATTTTATGACTAAAAATTTATATAAATATAGGTCCGCAAACGCTTCGTTTCCGATCTACAGGGTGTTGTAGTATCAAAATTTTTTTTGGTTTTTTCTTTATAGCTCCTGCAGCTTTTAAAATATTAAGATCAAATTTGGAATATATGTTACGTTGTAGGGCTGACATTATTGGTCATGTCAAATGGTTATGAGAATCTACAGGGCGGTAGTTTATCGGGGGTCATGTCTCCTTTTCTTCCTCTAAACTTTTTTGAGGTGCGCCGTTGGTAGATTTTAAAACACAAAATGCATTCTCTGTTTGGTTTAAAAACTTTTTGGTTTCTTGCAGTTTTTTCGTATCTGTGACCGTTATTTAAAAAAATAATAAGAAAGTACTTTCTGCGACGTAGCAATTATTTACAATACCTGGAGATCTGACCTCAAAATTACTAAGAAAATTACCCACTCACAAGTAATTTTCTATACGCAAAAATCCTATACTAGCTTAATCTACATAATAATATCACAAATCGTCTCTCCAAGGGTTTAAAACCAAGCTATACTTGCATTTTGGATCGTCAAAATTTGCTCCATTGCAACGTGTTTTTGATTATAATTGCTATCTAAAGATTGTCTTAATTTAGATTTAATTGCATCGAAAAATTCCTGGTTTCATTATTTAGATTTCCATTTAATTAAATCTTTATATCGAAGTTTACCATGTCAGTTTTCGACAGTACTTTTATTTCTAGCAGATTAAAATATCAGCCTTCTTGCACCAAAATATGTCAGCGCGCTTCATAAAGAGCGATTCAGTAACTATCTATGATGACCGAATGTTGAATGAAATTGCAGTAGTTATTTCGAAAACATTTCCAGATTTTATGCAAATGTCATTCTCGAGATTTCCTATTGTAATGTAAATAACCCTTAAATACAAAACTCTTGTACCTGTCAATCGAAACCATTCAGAAATGTGGTACGGCAGGCACCTATCAATCGCACCAAAATCCCATTCTCTAGTTTTGGGGATACTAATTGTGCCCAGTACGATTCCATGGGGCTATTCAACGGGCTAATATCCTGCCAGGATGGACGTTCCCTCTGGCTTTCCAATCCAGAATGACACTCGGGTCTTTGTCATTCTCTTGTTCAGTTCGCAGCTGTAGAAGCTGTCAACCGTTATTAATTATTGTAGTCCGACTAATAAGATCACATTTCGCCCGCGCTACACCGACGACCATTTTCGGGGCAGAATCTGTGCAGGTCGACTTTGATCCTGTTCCGTCGACCCCTTTGTTAATTTCGGCTCCTCATGTTCTTTCTTAAGCCGTTTACATTGGTTCTGTCTGTGCCTAAATTTGCGGTGCTAGCGTCGTGGTCCTTTTTCTCAGATTGCTCGTCATACAGTACCCGTCGAATCACCTCCTCCACGTTCTATTGGCTCCGCTTCTATCCAGAGCATCCAACCTTGCTACAGATTAAATGCGTCGCTTGCTTTGCGGTTTCGAACTCCAAAGCATGAGACAACGCATCAGGTGAAGCCTTTGGCCGACCAGCCGCAGTGTTTGCTCAATTTTCTTGTCGCATTGCACTACCATCAACTCTAAAAAGCTAGCCAGTGCTATTGGGTAAGCTAGTCTAACTAAGCAAGCAACATTATGCATATGCCCTAAAACTTCCGACATTCGGTTTTTAGGAACCACCTCCTGAAGCGTACTCACGTATCCATCTTCATTCTCCACGGCTCGCACCAAGATCCCATTATTTAGTTTTAGAGAATCCCATTGTGTCCAGTACGACTTGAGGGCGCTTTTCAAAGGATTAATGTCCTGCTAGGATGGACGTTTCCGTATGGCTTTCCAATCTAGAATGACACCTAGGTTTTTGTCATTTGTTGTTCCGTTCGCAGCTGTAGAACCTGACAATCGTCATTGATCACTGTAGTCTGACCAATAAGGCTACACTTCACCTGCGCTACGCGGACGACGGGGCAGAAACTGTGCAGGTCGACTTTCAATTCATTCCGTCGACCCCTTCTATTAATTTAGGCTTTCTTAAGCCATTCATATCGGTTTCGCCTGTATCTAAATTTGCGGTTTTGGCATCGTGGCCGCTTTTCTCCGATTGCTCGTCACGTAGTATTTGTCGAATCACCTCCTCCACGTTCTTTTGGCTGCGCTTCTCTCCAGAGCGTCCTATTTTGCTACAGATTAAATGGGTCGCTTGCTTTGCCCCCTCGAATTTTAAAGGATGAGCCAATGCATCATATGAAGTCTTTGGCGGGTCAGTCGTAGTGTTTGGTCAATTTCCTCGTCGCGTATTGCATTAATGAAGGTCTGCACTGCCACCAACTCTAAAAAGCTAACCAGAGCTATTGGCTAGGCTACTCTTTCTAAGCAAGCTACGTTTGTCTTAAAATCATGCAAATTCTCGTTGGTCTTTTGGTAACGATTCTTCACTTGAGCGTGATACACTTGTTACAGATGAAAGTCACGGTATCTCATTTCCAGTCTTGATGTCAAGACCCGGTAGCTTCTTTGGTCATGGTTTGGTGAGGTTTGTAGGAATTCAAGACCTCACCTTGTAGCGCGACAATCGACGCCGTTGCCCATTCGCCATAGTTCCAGTCGTTAGTTCTCCCGACAACCTCGAATTGTTTGAATTATGTCTGCCAAGGTGGCTTTACTTTGAATTTTGACGTCTGTTAGCAGTCATGACATCCTTAAATTTTGGGGCGCGTTGTTGTGTCAGTGAGAGCACTGTACATGCACTGTTACGGAATTAATCCGTTTTTCCATCAGTACCTCTTTTTCCATTTTACGCGAAGTGTTTAAAAGTTTTTTCGAAAACCCCGTTTTCAGCTCATGTGGGTTTGCTAATAAATCAGCTGAAAACTTTGTTTCCAATATCTGTACGCCGCCAGAAAATTTTGCTTCCGGTTTTTCTGCGACTAATTTTGGTGCAACCACTTTTACGTGCTGATTTAATTTTTCCTGTGAGAGTTGCGGTGGTTTCTAGTAATTTCTCTGTAAAGCTCGTGGTACTTATTTCTTGCGGCTTGTTCAGTTTTCCGCATTTTCATTTAATTTTGTGGAACTTTCTTTTAATTTTGCTGCCAATATCGCTGAGTTTTGGACGTTTCTCTGCGTATTCTTGTATTTTCTCTGTCAAACTTGCGTTATTTTCTTCTAATTTTGCTGCCAAGCTTGCGGCGTTTGGTCCTGTTTATCAGCATTTTCTTATAAATTGGCGGAATTTTCAGCCAAGCTGTCCGCAACGCTTGACTTGAACTCCTTCAAGAACAAAAGAATTTTCCGCCCACTTCCTTTTTTTAGCTACGATTGACAGGTATTCAAATAGAAATCGTTCAAAAGTCTATAATCCCACTACTAGACACCAGTATAACTAAAACTTTATTTGTTCAAACAACAGTTCTTTATTTTCAAACTGATTACACAAGTCTTTTCAACAACTCGTATTTATAATAAAATCTAAAAGCTCCTTCAACGCTTTATTTTCAGCTAGTCGCTAATAGTACACGCATTATCTTCTTAACAATATGACGCTATCTTCTAAATTACTATCCAAGCACTAACTATTAGTTTATATAATCACTACAGTAATTTATATCAATAGTAATTTTTATCATATCTTTCTAAGCGTTAAACTAGAATATATTGTAATCAAAGCTTCAATCAGGACTAAACTTCCAAACCCCTTAACGGTTATTTATATCTAGTAAATTGCACTAGTTATTTTGAAAGTAGTCCATAAATTATGTGATCACCATTCTTGAGGTCTCCTATTGTAATCTAATAAACTAAACTCTTGTACCTGTCAATCAAAACCATCAGATGTGGTGCCGCAAGCACCTATCAATTATCTTTTGTGTAGAAATGCTTCGTTTACGTTCTAATGTAATTACTCTGATCAGCGGCAGACCCATTAACGCTAGCCTGCTCTCCTCTTAAAGCTGTTCTGTTCCAGAACATTCTGCGACCCATTGGAAGTCCTTGTAGCGGTAAAGACAGTCGAAATCATTTCTGCAGTTCTCATGTTGATAGAAGTTGCAATCAACATCTTCAATAGCACATGCCGTACTATTTGGATTGTAACCAAAATCTAAACCCCGGTTTTCTGGAACGGTACCTCTAGTATATTTCGTACTACCCTCCAGTCCAACCCATTAAGCGCACTTCCGATCTTGGGTATGGCCAACTTATTGTCTTCAAATTCGCTCATATTACAACTGAGGTCCACTGACGTCTTTCATAGATCCTAGTAATCCGATTTGCCAAAACGCGGTTACTTAGTCAACAAGTAATAGATGTGCGGATGTCGGTCCTTTAGTCGCATGGTTTTTCCCAACATATGTTTGTTATCGGCGATGTTGATACATACCAGCAAATTTATTTTTAAATACCCGAGCAAGTTCTCGGGACATACTAAGGTCCACCGCTACGTAATGTGCCAGGAAGTACTTGTCGTTCTTCGGCATTACTGGCATCATCATTATCGTAGGGTGCTATCCGGTTAAGGTGCACCATCCCTTTGGGACCTTACGAATCCGATATACCGCGTCGTTTATCCCTTTTACAATTTCGTACGGATCTCACCAATATCTTTGTAACTGGGGTTATATAGTCAGACGTGATCGTCTTCTTGAAAACCAGACTCCTTCCCCTTGATGTCATATCTGGTCTTCATTCGATCGCTTGCAATCTGGGTATTTTTCCTACCGTCACCATATATGTCGCGCATTTTGCGCTTGAGATTTTCAACGTACCTCTACACCTAAATTCTAGATCATACGGTAGACGCATCTTGTGTTCTACCATAACAAATGTAGGTGTCTGTCCAGTGCTCTTATGAAATGAAGACTGATAAGCCAATAAAAATAGATGTAAATATTGGTCCACGTCTTTCTGATGTTGGGAGACCACTTTGGAAGGGTATTTGACCAAGGTGCGGTTCATGCGTTATACCATATTATCTAATTGCAGGTACAATGGTGTTGTTCGGGCCTGTCTCATCATCAGCAACAGATAAACTTCTTGGAAAAACCTTGACTTAAAATTTCTGCCCCGATCGTGGTGCAACTCCATAGGAACTCCGAAACGGCAGAACGACTCCTTTAACAGCAAGTCAGCGATGGTTGCAGCTTCTTGGTTTGGTATAGCATACGCATCGGTCCACTTCGTAAAATATTCTATGGATACCAAGATGTATTTATTTTCGGAGTCTGTCTTAAGGAATGGACCGGCTATGTCTATGTCTATGCCTTAGAGGGGCTCACCATGTTGTATTGCTTCAATGGAGCCTTACGGTTTCCCAATGATGCACACAGCTGACACTTGCGGCACCACTACTTTACATTGTCCTTGTAGCCTACCCACTAAAATCCTGCTTGGATTTTTCCCGAGTCTTCTTAACGCCGAAGTGTCCTCTTGAGGTAGATTATGCAGATGCGCAAAACTTCCGATATTCGACTTTTAGGAAGCACCACCTGAAGCGTACTTACAGATCCATCCTCATTCTCTAAGGATCGCACCAAGATCCCATTCTTTAGTTTTAGGAAATCCCATTGTGCCCACAACGACTTGAGGGTGCTATTCTACGGATTAATGTCCTGCTAGGATGGGCGACCCGCTCTGGCTTTCCAACCCAGAATGATACCTAGGTTTTTGTCATTTGATGTTCCGTTCTCAGCTGTAGAATCTGCCAATCGTAATTTATCATTGTAATCTGACTAACAAGGCAACATTTCACTCGCGCTACGCGAACGACCATTTTCGGGGCAGAAACTGTGCAGGTTAAATTTCAACCCGTTCCGTCGACCCCTTCTATTATTAGGCTTTCTTAAGCCGTTTACATAGGTTTTGCCTGTATCTAAATTTGCGGTTCTAGCGTCGTGGCCCTTTTTCTCCGATTGCTCCAAGATCCCATTTTTTAGTTTTAGGGAATTCCATTGTGCCCAGTACGACTTGAGAGGGCTATTCAACGGCTTAATGTCCTACTAGGATGGGCGTTCTCCTCTGGCTTTCCAATCCAGAATGCACCTAAGTTTTTGTCATTTGTTGTTCCGTTTGCAGCCGTAGAATCTGCCAATCATCATTGATCATTTGTACTCCGACCAACAAAACCACATTTTACTCGTGGCAGAAACTGTGCAGGTCGACTTTCACCCCGTTCCGTCGATCCCATCTTTTAATTTAGGCTTTCTTAAACCGTTTACATAGGTTTTGTCTGTATCTAAATTTGCGGTTCTGGCGTTGTGGCTCCTTTTCTCCGATTGCTCGTCACATAGTACTCTTCGAATCACCTCATCCACGTTCTTTTGGCTCTGCTTCTCTCCAGAGCATCTCATCTTGCTACAGATTAAATGCATCACATGATGTCTTTGGCCGGTCAGCCGTAGTTTTGCTAAATTTGTTCGTCGCGTATCGAATCTGTGCAGGTCGAATTTCATTTTGTTCCGTCTATCCCTTTTATTAAATTCGGTTTTCTTAAGCCGCTGACATCGGTTGCGCCTGTATCTAAATTTGCGGTTCTGGAGTCGTGACCCCTTTTCTCCGATTGCTCGTCACGTAGTACCAGTCGAGTCATTTCCTCTATGTTCTTTTGGGTCCGCTTCTCTCCAGAGCGTCCTATATTGCTCTACAGATTAAATGCGTCGTTGGCTTCGCCGTCTCGAACTCTAAAAGTATGAGCTAACGCATTATGCGTGTATGCTCAATTTCCTCGTCGCGTGTTGCATCAATGAAGGTCTGCACTGCGACCAACTCTAAAAAGCTAGCCAGCGCAATTGGGTAGGCTAGTCTCACTAAGCAAGCAACGTTTGTCTTAAAATCATGCAAATTCTCGTTGGCCTTTTGGTAACGATTCATCACTTGAGCGTGGTACATTTGTTACAGATGAAAGTCACTGTATCTCGTTTCCAGCCTTGATGTCAAGGCCCCGTAGCTTCTCTGGTCATGGTTTGGTGGGGTCTGCGGGTATTCAAGGCCTCACCTTGTAATGCGACAATCGACGCGGTACCCATTCACCATAGTTCCAGCCGTTAGCTCTTCCGACATTGCATTTATATTTCCAATGCTCCACCCGAAGGTACTACATTGGCCAGGAGGCGAGTTTTTTGTTGCCTGGAAATTTAGAATTTTGCCGAACCCTTGCCGTTCCAGGCAAGGTAGGGATCTTTAACGTGCGTGACAACACTCACACACGGGACCTCCATTTAACCTCTCATCCGAACGAGGGCGTAATTTTTTGAAAAATGCTCACCTGTCATTTTTCAAGCAGTCGGCCGTGTCGGGATTCGAACCCAGGACCTTGGGATCCGTAGTCTTACGCTTACTAGATTGATCCACGGCGACGCCTATAGCTCTTCCGACAGCCTCGAATTGTTTGAAATATGTCTGCCAAAGTGGCTTTACTGAACTTTGACGTCTGTTAGCATTCCATGACATCCTAAATTCTGGAGCGCGCTGTTGGGTCACCGACACTGAGAGCTCTGGTGCATGCACTGTTAGGAAATTAATCCGTTTTCCATCATCAGTACCTCTTTTTCCATTTTACGCGAAGTGTTTAAAAGTTTTTCCGAAAACCTCGTTTTCAACTTATGTGGGTCCTCTAATAAATCAGCAGAAAACTTTGTTTCCAATTTCTTCACGCCGTTAGAAAATTTTTCTTCCGGCTTTTCTGAGGCATTTCTAGTTCCCTGTACAAATTTCTTTCTGGCTGTATTTCTCGACTAATTTTTGTGTAACCACTTTTACGTGCTGATTAATTTTTCTGTGAAATGCGGTGGTTTCTTGTAATTTTTATGTAACGCCTGTGTTACTTTATTTTTGCGGCTTGTTCAGTTTTCCGCATTTTCATTTAATTTCGTGGAACTTTCTTTTAATTTCACTGCCAAGTTCGCAGAGTTCTAGTCGTTTCTCTGCGTGTTCTTGTATTTCCTTTGTCAAACTCGCGTTATTTTCCTCTAATTTTGCTGCCAGGCTTGCAGAGTTTGGCTCTGTTTCTCAGTATTTTTTTGTAAATTGGCGGAATTTTTAGCCAAACTGTTTGCAACGCTTGATTTGAACTCTTTCAAGAACAAAAGAATTTCCTGCCCATTTTTTTTTGGCTACGAGAAACAGGTCTGCAAATAGAAATCATTCAAAAGTCTTTAATTCCACTTTTTGACACCAGTGTTACTAATACTCTATTTGCACAAACAATAATTCTTTAGTTTTAAACTGATTATGCAAACCTTTTCAACAACTCGTACTTATAATGGAATTTACTAAAAGCTCTACCACGGCTTTATTTTCAGCTAATCGCTAATAGTACAAGTATTTTCTTTTTAATTTTACGATGCTGTCTAAATACTATAATTTACTATCTAAGCACTAATTATTAGTCTATATAATAACTACAGTAGTTTATAAGAACAGTAATTTATTACACATATTTCAAAGCTTTATACTACAACATAATTATAATCAAAGTTACAATTAGAACTGAAATTCAATTAGAACTCACTTCGGAACCCCTTAGTGGCTATTTCTACATTTTTTCAATTGCACTAGTTATTTCGAGAACATACCTAAAATTATGCAAATAACAATCTCGAAATTTCCTATTGTAATCTAAATAGTCCCTAACTGCAAAACTCTTGTACCTGCCAATCAAAACCATCTAGGGATGTGGTCCGCAGAAATTTTCAATCATTGTTTGTGTACAAACGCTTCATTTACATTCTAATAATTATTCTGGCCAGCGGCAAACTAATCCGTGATACAATATTGCTTATTTCAAACAGAAACTCACGTCTAACATTTATAGTCTAGCAATCAATGTGATGGCAAGTGAGTTCAAACCCAATACAACTGCCAGAATTCAAATTATCTAAAACATTTGGCTTCGTATTAGATTTAACCACACAAAAACCTTTAATCTCCAATAATAAATTTATAAATACTCATTTTATGGGTGTCATATTGTACAGAGGTTTAGAAATAAAAATAAATCCAGCACATCACAATCTCCTTTTGAAAGGCTTTGAACTCACTTAAAATTGCGTAAAAGTAGGAAAAGTGAAAGCGAAAATTAATGTCAACCCAGATGTAATTTTGTTCATTCCAGGAGAAAAGGCGCATGAACCAATTTCTTCTAACGAGATTGAACTACAAACCTTCCGGCAGATGCTTTCATCAAAAATATTGTTAGTAAACGATTTTCCTGGGTAAACTACATCGATCATAACCTTTCATTTCCTTCGCATAAAAATCTTCCAATTTATTGATAAAATCGCTTTAGAAAATTAGAAACTCATGTCATTTAACAAGGATAAAAAGAGCAGATACGCTCTGAAACGAGTGTAACAAAAGTAAACGTTATTTTATTTCTTTTTTTACAGCCAGCGCCTTCATAAATCTAGTTAAATATAGAAATATGTAAGCAAAGTATTTGAATTCACATTGATGTTTTGTATACTTACAGAGTAGCTGTTGAAAAGTCCAAATTGACAGCTGTGAGTTGCTGCACAGTCTGTTAAATTATTATTAGCTAAATCGGCAATACTTCCGCTAGCGTCGCGCATTGCTACAGCTCCAGATAGAATAATGAAAATAATATATGACACCATCGATATCAAAAGTGATAAGAGTGTACCTTTTGGAATTGATGACGCCGGATCCTGAAAATAACAGCGGTGCTGGATAAATGTAATATTTTGTGGTTGCTTATCACCTTTAGATCTCCAGATATATTAGCTCCAGCTTGTAGTCCTGTTACAGACGGAAAGAATATTGCAAAGACTTGAAAGAAATCGTAAGCGACTTTGTCTTGTTCTCGATAATCTGGACCCCAATTTGTCTTGAACACTTCACCTGTAAAGAAAATGTATAAGATACTCTACATATTAAAAAGTCTTCTTTTTAAACTGATTATCATTGCCTTCCCCACAAAAAATTGTTGATGGTTGCCACGCAGCCAATAGGACTACATGACAAGAGGCTAAAAGTTCGTTATATTTTACAGTTAGTAAATTAAAACACTGTACATGTTCAATTATTGGTTAGGAAAGAAAACACAGAAAACTGTTATAGATTTAAATTGCTAGTTAGGAATGAAGTTGGAGGGACTAAAAACGACTCCAAATAAAAATAAAGAAATTATGGTTTTCTGTATAAAAATACACACAGCATCTTAGGCAATTTAATATAAAAATCGTTGTTACCTACTAAAAGTGTTGTAAAATTTAGCTCAAACAGACCACGAATAACGGTGGTGTCTTAACAATCTTTTAAAAAAGATGATTGTGCTTGAAAGGTAGTAGAAATTTTAGTAACCCCTAAATTAAATTAAATCGAGTACATATACTTTCAATAACGATTTAAAAAACAACATCTGCTTCGGATTTTCAGGTTTAGATTTTATGGTTTGTCTAAGAAAAGCCTTTGGTAGGGTTTAGTGTAACATCATTATTACACGCAATAAAAAACTGAACAAATTGACATTTCCAAATATTTAATCACTCACCTTGTATAATATAAGTGTACTTATTAGCAATTAAAAAGCAAAGCGAAATATAATTTCGTGTAGACTAAAAAGAAGGCGCAAGCACTTTTAAAGTACTAGATAGTTTTACGTGTGTGTAAATAATCATTCTAAGAGATAAAACTTTAGTTAATTATATAAATTAACTTCAGTGTAAGAGTTTAAATATAAATACAAAAAGCCATTTCATCGCGTACAGTATCAATTTATTGCCTCTCATTAATTAAAGTACTAACTTTTTTAGTATACAAACCATATCTATCTTGACAAAGGAAGCAACTAAAGCTTGGGTTATTTATGTGAGTATCCCGTGTATAAAACGTCCACGTTATTACAACAATATGCCCGTGTGTATAAAACTTTAAACCTGGTGCAAATAAATCGTTGAGACATACTGTGGAAATGAATTTCGATTTTTAAAATATAGATGTATTCAGTTTCATTTATTATAAAAATACACCTTCCGTGCATAAAAATATGTTTTATTTACAGTAAACGCCAATCCTTTGTTACAAATATTAAGATGTAAATCTTATTGCATTTTGCAAAACCATACAGAAAGCGGAAGCTTTAATTAACTATTTTCCCGTGTGTGTATAACATAAATTCATTTTTTCTGTGACGGGAAAAAATTTGACATTTAATGTTTCTTAACAGGTAACAAACTGTCACTTTTATGAATTTACTTTTTCCCCGGGAAAAAATGAGTACTTTTTCCCGGATATGTGCAAATACGTAACCACTCGCAGAATTAAATTGACAGATATTTGATTACTTTAAAGGTGTCCTTAGCAACGCAAGTCTAACTGTCCCTACTTGTTTGAAACTTCAAATTTGACATCGATTGATTTTTTGACTTTAATATTTTGTAATATTTTTTCAATATTAAATCAACGTTTTGCCTGTACCAGAAAAAAATAGTGTATTATACACGGGTAAAAATGTAAGATGTTAACTCTCGGTGTTTTGTCTCTCTCCGTTTCGCATCGGAAGACAAACACACCTCAAGCTAAAATCTAGTACTTTTTCTATTGTATAATAGAGGAAATGTGCGTCATTTGTACTAAGAACTACTTAAATACCTAATTAATAAATAAACGTTTATTCAAAGAACTCGCGCGGCTATTAAAAAATGCAATAAAATCGATTTTATAGCTTTCGCATTACTATAAGACAGATGAGATGCGACCATCAACTCCGTGCTTTGAACAAGGACAAACAGCACGTTTTGCTACATACATAAATTCCGCCATTTGGCGCTGATTAGGTAATATAGTGCGTCATTCTCGGAAATATGACATCATTAGGTTGTATTATGTTCCAAACGGAATAGGGAAATTCTCGAATAGAGATAATTTTAATATAAAAGCCGGAATCTTATTAGATTCAAGATTAATCGCGTTTTGCTAAAAAAATGTAAGAATTGAAATTTAGTATTCCGCGATTTCTTTTAATAACCTAGTAAAATGTAACGATTAATTCATGAATTTGCGATTCATTTTAAGAAGTCGAACATGTTACTTTAAGTAAATAAAGAATTAATTATTACAACGTAACTTTGCATAAATATGGAACATAATTATTTTTTTAAAACACTACGCGAATTAAACGTTCTTTAATACAAGAGCTACTTTGAAGTTAATTAATTAAAAATAGAAGAAGATGCATTTTGAAAATTAAAATTCTAAATGGAGATTTAAAATTATACGAACACACTGGTAAACTGGGATATAAACGTTAATTTTAAAGTGGAATTGGGAGGTATTTACTACCGTTAATTACGATTGGATAAGCGCTATTTGATTTCGCAAGTATTAAATCCAGATTGCTTTGTTTGTAACCAATACTGGGGTAGTTGTCATTTTATTATTTGTATAAGGATAATTTACTGCAAATTTTGAGGTCGAAGTTCGAGGTATTTTGACCTTTACTAAGTAGACTATCTGTAAAGAGTTTTAGGCCAACACTCATACAAACGTGGGAATAAAGGATGGGTAAATTATCTGCTTATTTGTGTATCTATAAGTAAATATGAAAGAAAAATGTTTTTGAATGTATAGATGTTTTCTGAAGATTGCTGTGTTTTATTTCATTTGGTAAATTCCATAAATTCTGTTGAGCTAGCCAGGCAAAATAAACCCAAAGAAGGTAAGATAATAACAAATTTTTCATTGTTGTACCATGTCACAGCACGATTTTAGCGCCTACTCCAAAGGAAGTTAACACAGTAATATATATATATATATATATATATTTGTAAAGATATATCTATATATATATATATATATATATATATATATATATTTGTATATATACAGAGAAAATTAAGATTTTCTAAAACTTAATTTTTTTATAAAGAATCACCCTGTATAATATTTTAGTAATACGATAGGCTTAGTATAATTTATTTTAGTACATTAGTAAAACCCTTAAATAGTTCAGTCGTTCCTTGATAATAAATCCAATTTTATAAAAACAAGTTTTAAATGTAGAAAGGTAGTTTGAAAAATCCTTAATTCTAATTTTAACAAGTTCTAAATTACAAATAACCGCGATTCTTCATTTTTGCAAACATTTAAAAAGAAGCTTAAATGCTGCAGTAGAAAAAAATTTGGGCGCCAAAGTTTTCAACCTTCTCTACGAAGAAGCACTAAAATTATCGGTGGAAACCAAATTCCGATAATTCGGTGGTGTCAAAATATCTACAGAAAATCTCAATGTAACGGAAGAGGAGCAATGTAGCAGACACAACGAAAATTATCATCGGAGCAAAGGGTGTGTACAAAAAGTCGGGCGTAATAAGCAGCTATGGTCAGCGCTCCCGGTTGGCATCGTTTGCGTTCTTTTCCATTAACCCAATACGCTTTCTTTTCTTCCTTCTGTACTCTTGCAGACAAATTCAAATGTACAATCCTAGGCTTTGTTTCCCCATATATCATCCTCACTACTACGGATGTCCTTGTAATTCCTAAAGTTTTCCACCAGCTTATCCCTGATGTTGGAAACCTGTACATTGTGTTCCAAATTTCCGCGACAGCTTATGGACTTTTACCTCCCTTCCTCTTTAGCTTCCATCACTTCTGATCCTACCCATGTCATTTCGGAACTTATTTCTAAGCAAAAACTTCGTTAGACTCCTTAATTACTATTGCTGCTTTTTGTAAGCTATCTTCTGGCCTTGATTGTACTACTTTGGTACAATATCATATTTATACGTCAACAGAACTTATCAAACAAAGGTATTATCCTCTTTCTCCTACTGTGAAAGTTGCTCATTCTGAACTCGACAAAATGCTCCGCCTCGGAGTTGTTGAACCATCTACCAGTCACGTAAAAAAAAACATTTTTTATGATAAGAATTTCGCAACTATCCCATTTGGAAAAGAAGACCAAGCCCTAAATATCTAGTGAACTAATTCTATCAATGTAGTTATAAAGTTGTTTTCCCAGAAATAATCATGGAAATCCCGTATACAATAGAAATAAAATTGAGCAGGTGTTTATTTTGCACACATAACACGGCCGCTTTATTTAATTACCATTAAACTAACAACATTCAGGAAAGTCCTAATTAGTAAACATTACATGTCTAGATAAGGGACCAGAAAGAATGTAGACACGCGAACTCGTGAATTTAATAAAATACGAGCAAAGTTGGCTGCCTAACTAAACGGACTTGAAATCATAGAAATGCAGCAACCCGTAAATTTAAATGAGTGGAAACAAATAGTTTTTAAAGTAAGGAGGCAGTAATGGAACGTAATAAGGTGTATTTTAGTTCAACTGTTTCTTTCAAGCAACGCCATCGCCAATTTTCTTAAATGTCAATATAGGGCGTGTGTGGTATCTCTGAATAAAGCTTCCTATTCTCATTTAACCTATTTAAAAACTTTTCTATATTATAAAAGTTTACTGGGGAAAAGTTGTGTAAAAGCTTGAAGGGAGTCATCTTCGAAGACTATAGATCTCGAGTGGTAATTAAGTTAGACGCTCTCTCAATTAATTTCGGGGTTTGCTAGGGAGCAGCCATAGAACAACATCCGTTCTAAAATCAAAGCACTTACAGATCAAATTATTGGTTAGGAAATAAAAATGCGAGAGACTGATGTAAATTTAAATTGTTAGGTAAGAATGAAGATGGATGGACTTCCAGCAAGTCGAAATAAAAGTAAACAAATGATAGTTTTCTATGTGTTAAATACAAAAACCGTATTACTTAGTAAAATGTAGAACCTAATCTAAACAGAAAACACATCGTAGCGCCCTCACACTTTAAACAGTTGTGCTTAGATGATCGTTTTTGAAAGGTCACAAATTTCAATAAACCCTAACCTAAACGAAAATGCTTTTAACAACGATTTAAAAAATATTTGCATTGAATTTTGGATTTAATTGGTATGTATAAAGAAATGTGTTAAAGTATCAGTATTGATACGTGCAATTATATTCCTTTTCTTAAGGTGGAAGAATCAAGATTAGCTTCGAATATTTGGATTAACACGGAAAACTGACCGAAAAGAAGGAAAACAAACAGACATCTATGCAGAATATCAAAGAAATCTATGAAAATAACTTACCACCATAGGACTGATAAAGCAGAAGAAGGGATGGAACTTGCTATTATGAAATTAGAGGGACAGTGTATTAGAATTTACAGTTTGAAAATCAAAACACTTTATGTATTCAAAGAAAACACAAAAAGCCGATGTAGAATTAAATTGTTAAACGAGAATCAATTTAGGTAGACTAAAACAGCTCCAGATAAAAATAACGAAATGGTAGTATTTTAAGTGTAAAGACATTTTGCAGATAAATACAAGAACAGCTACCATTTTTAAAGATGTAAAATTTAGCTTAAAGGGAAGGTATTCGGACGATATTTAAAAAAAAATGTTCCTAGATGATTGTCTTTGAAATTATAACAACCCTTAACTAAAACCAAAAATCGCGTTAACTGCATTTCGTGTCTTGCAGACGCATTTTGTCTCCCGAAGCATTGTTTTTACAAATAATACAAACAGTACCTATTTTTATCTTTTCCAATTGACTTTAACCCTAGGGTTTACCTTGCCCTATTAATTATTAAAAGTTATGTCTGCAACAAAATGGCTGAAACAGCATTATATTAGTAAATCCATTATAGTTAAACTGTTATGTTTGTGAAAGTACTTCATCGTCTACATACAAGAAACTTGATGCAGCTAATTAAATTAACTACGCTCCAGCTTTTGACAGCAACAATTAAGCGAAAGTAAAAGCAAACATTTGTTTCGTGCCTCTTTACAAGAAACAATCAATTCCAATTATCTTTGATAAATGGCTTAACATAAATAAGTAACTGGAGCAAGCTGATGATAGAGAATGAAAAGCGGATGGATCTTGGGAAATCAATGGGGAATTTTATATTAGAAAACTGTCAAATCAAGATATATCGATTGTGTATTTCAAATGGTCTTATGTCAACATATTTCACAACGTTACAAGGCCTGCATATTCATTAGGGTCAAGGGATATAATGAAATAGGGTAATATAATTTCCTAAGCTTTTTGCACGTCGTGTCGCCAAATGCAAATATTTGTTCGTGTACACTGTTTTTACTGGAAATTGTTTACGTCTGTTTTCAAACTATAAATCTCATTTAAGAGAAACTGATAAAATTTTTGTATGACTTTTCCTTAAGATATCACTTCCAGATATACGATATTAAATGTTTCTACCACAACGGATTGCAACTAGCTTCGCTAAGTAACTGCTTATGGACTGCTTACTCACAAATACAGAGAAACGACAATGCACTAATCACTCATCACTAACAATGTTACTGCACTAATCCCTTAAAACGACGATACGCTTATAATTCACACTCAAAGCACTATTAATTTATTTATTACTAATTAACTAACTGTTAATGTCTAATTTATGTAGTGCTGCGCTTTTTTCCAAAAAGGTTTAATTTTTATTGTATTATTTAGGTTTAGGGGATTTTTAGAAATATGCTTTACTAAAAACTGCACTAAGTTTTGGTTTTCGCATAAGTCCGGACATTGATATATGATTTGTGATTTGGAAAACTGCAAGAATTGTATTTCTCATGCTTCTTATGTTTAAAATAAGCGTTTCGCGAACGCCACTCAAAGTTTTGGTTCTCACATCATAAGTCCGGACATTGATCTATGATTTGTGGTTTGGAAAACTGTGGTAATTGCATTTCTCATGCTTAACAAGGCAGCTGTGTCCACCAATGTGCGCCAGCATTAACTTATCTTGGAGGGAAGACGATGGTTTGTGGCAGTTAAGTGTCGAAACAGTACCAGCCTTTCTCGAGTATAGACGTGTTTGTGGAGTTCGGACAGTGGGCGATGTGGTCCATTTCGCTTTTACCTATTTTTTTTATCGTTATACAACATACCGACGCTTCGCCGAAAGAAAAGAGCTGCCGCCAACCAAACGCGGGGACATCTGGACGTTACCTCCACAAGATTATAGACGCACCGGGATCGGGACGACCATAGTGTATGCGTAGCTTATATAATTTGAGACGTATGTAATGCCCCGAAGAATTAAACCTCGTGTAAATTTGAGAACATTTGATTTTATTTATTGTAAAATATTATAAAGTAGAAATTAACGTTTCAGTAGACATAAGAGTATTTATTTCAACTAGCGCTGGCAATTTATATCCCATATCATACCAATTTTTCGGCACAATCTAATTGAAACTAAACTAAAACTGATCGATCTGACCGTTGCGCGACTTTTAATAAGCAGCAAAATATGGCACAGAGCATTACAGAATTCTTCAAACAACATCCAAATTCTACGCTTTTCTAAGTTATAAGTGAACCTTTGCAACTGTCAATCAATTGTTTGTTGAATACATTTTTCCTTCCGAGTGTTGCTGACTGCTTTTTTATTGTATCTATTGCTATGTTATGAAATCATCTGGATAGATGAACGTTCTTCGTGTATTATTTGTCATCGGAGTTTAATTCTTCATTTTATCTATTGCTTGTTTTTAGGGTCAATACTGTACTTTCTTATAAAGTGCTATCGATATAATTACTAGATTGTCCATACCCAAACTGCTAACCAGACGTATAATAAAATGATACTTCCTGTTTCTTGAACTGTTTCGTTATCTTCTCTCTAGTTTTCGATTATAAGTTAAACTCTTGCCTCAATTTATATATCCAATCGATCCTTAACGAATTTTTAGCTGTTACACACGACGGAAGCTTAGGTTAAACTCCACGTCTAGTAGATTTAAAGTTTTAGCAGCTTCGTGGTTCAGACGAGTTCGCGTATGACTATTGATAACTAGGTGCCGGTTTCGATTCCCTACACAGACCGCTTGAAGTTTGTTAAGCGAGCATTTTTTTATAAAAACACACCCCGTTAAACAAAATTCAAAATTTCTAGTTAAATAAAAATTCGCTCTCTGGCCAATGTAGTACTTTCGGGTGAAGCATTGGAAAATCAAATGTAAGGATTTAAACTTTTAAAAGACTAAAGGAATATCTGGTGTTGTTTGGAATTTAAGAAATTATATAGAAGAAAAACTATATGTATCAAATTGTTGGCTAGAAACAGAAATATAAGACTCGCATATTGACTTAGATTATAAATTAGATAGAATTAACACCGTGCAAACATAAAGAAATGTTAGTTTTCTGTTATAATTAATTTTATTCGATATATGCTTGGGTGCTTATACATTTTAAACGATCTTATTTATTCAATGCTAAATAGATAAACCTTAAAAAAGATATAACAGAATTTCGATAATTTTTGCACCTAATTCACCCATCATCATTTGTAGGAGAAAATAAAAATAACTTATTAAGTAACTTCAATATTAGCGTCGGTAATTATCTTCTTATAGTTGCAGAGACCACAACAATTGAAACAGCATCACATTTTTTCTATTTTTAGCAGATTGTAACACTAATGCGTTATTTAAACAAACACTAGGTAATAGAAAAGAATTTAAAAAATCTAGTAAGTTAAATGGACAAAGAAGTATCCTGCAAATTTTGTAGAAGCTTTGGTAGTTTACATTAATAACGTGGCTATTTCAACGCAATATTAAATTAGGATCCAGAAATTAACAGAAAAACACTTAATATATGATTATCGGTATTTTACTCCCTTAGTATTCGATTTAAAAATTACAGGATATATATCGATAAATCTCCGGGCGTGGTAAGGTTTATTTGTACACATTTACACGAGTTCAAAAACAAATCATTGAACATCGAAATTGGACCATAAAACCATAAAACCAACCATAAAAATTAGTGCTCCATCCGAAGTTACTACATTGGCCAGGAAGCGATTTTTTTACCTGGAAATTTCAAAATCTGACGAATCTTCGCTATTCCAAGCAGAGTAGGGATCTTTAACCTGCGTGACAACACTCACATACAGGACCTACATTTTATCTCTCAACCAAACGAGGGACCGTTTTGGGATTTGAACCCGGGATCTTGGGTCTAGTAAGTTACATGTAAATCGTGTGAAGAATTAAAAATTCACACGAATAGGAATAAATTGAACTCAACCATAGGACAACTTTAAACGCACAATCCGTGAGGAGGAGACGTGAGATAATACCTTGGGGCGCTAAAGTTTATAAAACCGACGGATCGTAAAAGAGAGGAGATCCATTTTTAGTTATTCCAAAAAAAGCAGCAGACCAGAGCTCTCAAAGCCGTGTGGATAAAGTTTTAAATCGGGTAGTTAAAGTTGCGATATTAAAACCTCACATATAATTTTCCAATTCTTTATCTGAAGGTGCTGCATTGGCCAAAAAGCGTATTTCTTTTTTACTTGGAAATTTTGAGTTTTGGCGACTCCCTGATATTCCGCGGTAGGAAATTTCGAGTTATGGCGATTCCTTGCTATTCCGAGGTAGGAATTTTTAACGTGCGTGACAACACTCACACACACACGACCTACACTTTACCTCTCAACCGAACGAGAGCGTATGTTTGTGTAAAATGCATAAGGACCGTTTTGGGATTTGAACCCGGGATCTTGGGCCTAGTAGGTTATATGTTATACCGTGGGAAGAAATAAAAATTCACACGAATAGGAATAAATTGAACTCGACCATAGGACAACTTTAAACGCAAAATTCGTGAGGAGGAGACGTGAGTTAATACCTGGGGCGTTTAAGCTTATAAAACCAACGGAGCATAAAAGAGAGGAGATCAATTTTCAGTTATTCGAGATCAGGTAGCAGAACAGAGCTCCTAAAGTCGTGCGGATAAAGTTTTAAATCGGGTAGTTAACGTTACGATATTAAAAACCCTACATATGATTTTCCAATTCTTTATCTGAATGTACTACATTGGCCAAAAAGCAAATTCCTTTTATACTTGGAAATTTTGTGTTTTGATGATTTCTTGATATTCCGAGGTAGGAAATTTTAAGTTTTAGCGATTCATTGCTATTCCCAGGTAGGAATCTTTAACCTGAGTGACAATACCCGCACACAGGACCTTCATTTTACCTCCCATCCGAACAAGGGAGAATTTTTATGAAAAATGTTTACTTAGCATTTTTCGAGTGGTCCGTGTTGGGAATCGAATCCGGGACCTACGGATCAGCAGCAAACACGAACTCGCCTGATCCACGAAATCGCTTTCAAATGTAAATCTGCTAGACATGGAGTTTAACCTAAGCTTTCATCCGGTTTAACAATTAAAAAAACTTAGCGATCGATTGGATATGTAATTTGGAGCAAAAGATTAAATCATTGTAAATGAAAACTAGAGAGAGGGTAGCGAAACTGCTCAAAAAATAACAAGTATCATTTTCTTAGACTTTCTGTTGGTAATTTTTAGTTCGAAGATAGGTAAAGACGACCTCGTAATCAAGGTCAATTGTACTCTATAAAAAATTAGGGTATTTACCCTAGAGACGAGCAAGAGATAAAATAAGGAATTAAATGCCAGTGGAAAATAATACAGGAACAACGTTCACCTATCCGTATCATTTGATAAAATGACAATAAAAACTGTAACAAAGGCGTCAACGAGTTTACACTCGGAAGGAACAAGGTATTCAACAAACAAAGAATTGATTGACAATTACAAAGGTTCACTATAAGCTTACACAAGCAAAAAATCTGGATAATTATCGAAGATTTCTGGTATGTTCTAGCCCATATTTCGCAGCTTATAGAAAGTCGCGCAACAGGATCGATCAATCAGTGTCAGTATAGTTTCATCAGAATTTTATAAACTAATGTTTATGAAATAAATTAGATTGTGCTGATATAAATTTGTTTGAAATGAGATATAAATAGTCAGTGCTAGTGGTTGAAGTACTCGCATGTGTACACAAATTAGAAATTAACAATAAGTTAATTAGTTATAAATAAATTAATCGTTGCGAAGAGCTAGCTGGGATAGTTGTTTTAAATGCAAAAATAAGTAGTTATCACACAGTGCGTCTTATTGGCTGTATGAAAAATAGTCCAGGTATTGTTTGAGTACTTTCTATTTACCTTGACCTCTTTTGAAAAAAATGATAGACATTTATTTCGCCAAATAACAACTACTTCATTTGGGTTTCTGGGCGCCAAGAAGCTACAATTGCAGCCAACAAAGTTACGGGAACATTCTCTCCAGCAACATGCGTACGTCCGCCAAATGATGACGTGCGATGTCTTGGTGTCTCCGCCATTTAGCGGATTACACATGCGTTCAGCGGTCTGAGTGTGAACTTTCATTGTCGTATCGACAACGTTGTACTCGTGATTGGCTTTGAAATGTTCGAAACCTACTTTCCCGCATTCTTAAGTCCTGAAAGCTCGCCAATTATCTGAGTTGATATAACTCTTGATTTTCTTTAACAAAGTCTTAAACAAGAAAGCACACACTCCTCACTTCGGATACGTCCGAAGATCCACTACTGAGTCAACACAGGACTAGCGTTTGGAAAATATTGACTTCAATTTCCACAATCATGTCCTTGCCGTCGAATTTTTGTTGAAAAAATGTAATTCAACTGTTCGGGAACGAAAGATTGGGTTAAACTCCATATCTTGCAGATATAAAGTTGGAGGCGGCTTCGTGCATCAGACGGGTTTGCATATGGTTGTTGATCACTGGGTGCCGGGTTCGATTTTTGAGGCGGACCGCTTAAAGAAATACGCCCTTGTTCGGATAAAAGGTTCCGTGTGTGTCTTGTCATGCACGTTAAAAATCCTTACCTTGCTTAGAACAGTAAGTACAATAGACAGTTAATCGAAGGTAAGGATAGGAAAATTTTCAATACAACCACTACATAAGGAATAATATTTGAAACGACAAAGGCGATAGTCTCTCACCAACACGTTTAGGAAAAAATGCATTAGCATTCCTATGATATAAAGCGATTGATAACAGAAATGATAAAAAAATTATTGAAAATGTATGAGTAAGAAAACACATCGAATAAAAATTTCCTGAATTTGCAACTATGGAAACTGATTTTTTACTACAGAGACATAGGTTGCGATCCTATGGGATTTCAAAGGGTAAAGCATAACCTGACATCAGCAGTCCTGAAGATTCGCTGAGTTGTTCAGACAAAAAATATATCAACCACGATAAATGATTTTATTAGATTGTAGAATAACAAAATAGAAAATGAAAATTTAAAGAAATTGGATTTATTAGCGTGTAGTGATCACCAGAAAAAATTTATAACTATGAATGAGAGGTCTACCTTGTAAAATCGGTAAACTATCTATAGCAAGACAAGGTTTTGAAAACTTGTAGATTAAATGGTATATAACCATTTAGATGAACGATAGGATCCGTTAAAAGTTAAAAGCTAAATTTATGTAGAAATAAACGATATGGAAGCTCGATAATTAGACAATATTACAGGAAAATTTTTTATCTATGAATGCTAGAAAAAGCAAGGTACGTATACATAATTAAAGGTTAGTTGACAAGTAGAAATTTGACATTAAAGTATACACAAATTAGATTCATGTCGTAAATTATAAATCCGATTAAAGAGAAATTTAAAATTTGTCTATGACTTTTACTTAAGATATCACTTCCAGATACACGATATTAAATGTTTATATCACAACGGTATTGCTTCGTTTAGTAACTATTTATGCACTGCTTACACAGAAATACAGAAAAATTACAAGGCACTAATCACTCATCACTAACAATGTTACTGCTCTAATCCCTTAAAACGACGATACGCTTATAATTCACATTCGAAGCACTATTAATTTATTTATTACTAATTAACTAACTGTTAATGTCTAATTTATGTACTGTGACGCTTTTTTTCAAAAGGCTTCACTTTTATTGTATTATTTAGATTTAGGGGATTTTTAAACCCCGCAGGGGAAATTCTCCAGTATTATTATGTTTAAAATAAGCTTTACTTGAAAACCGCTCTAAGTTTTGGTTCTCACATAAGTTCGGACATTGATCTATGATTTGTGGTTTGGAAAACTGCGGGAATTTCATTTCTCATGCTGAACAAGGCAGCTGTGTCCACCAATGTGCGTCAGCATTAACATATCTTGGAGGGGAGACGATGGATCGTAGGAGTCGAGTGTCGTAATAGTACCAGCCTTCCTCGAGTATAGACTTGTTTGTGGAGTTTGAACAGTAGATGATGTGGTCCATTTCCCTATTACCTATTCTTTTTATTGTTATACAACGTACCGACGCTTCGTCGATAGAGAAGCGCTGCCGCCAACCAAACACGGTGACATCTGGACGCTACCTTCACAAGGATCGGGACGTCCACGAGGTAACCGTAGCTTATATAATTTGAGACGTATGTGATGCCCCTGGGAATTTAACCTCGTGTAAATTTGAGAATATTTGATTTTATTAATTGTAAAATATTATAGAGTAAAAATTAACGCTTTAGTAGACACGCGTATTTATTTCAACTAGCGCTGGCAATTTATATCCCATATCATACCAATTTTTCGGCCCAATCTAATTAAAACTAAATTTAACCTGATTGATCTGACCGTTGCGCAACTTTTAATAAGCTGCAAAATATGGCACAGAGCATTACAGAATTCTTCAAACAACATCTAAATTCTACGCTTTTCTAAGTTTTAAGTGAACCTTTGCAACTGTCAATCAATTGTTTGTTGAATACATTTTTCCTTCCGAGAGTTGCTGACGCCTTTCTTATTGTATCTATCGTTATGTTATGAAATGATGTCGATAGATGAACGTTCTTCGTGTATTATTTGTCATCAGCGTCTAATACTTGATTTTAACTATTGTTTGTCTGTAGGGTTAATACGTACTTACTTATAAAATACGATAGACTTGGATTAACAGGTTGTCTTTGCTTATCGTCGAAATAAAAGTTGCTAAGACATTTAATAAAATGGTATTTGTTGTTTTTTGAACAGTTGCATTACCTTCTCTTTAGTTTTCATTTATAGCGATTTAATCTCTTGCTCGAATTTATACAGCATGGCATTAGTTTTATGTCATTAATTTAAAGGGGGCGTAGAGACCGATAAGCCAAACAAAAATTGATAATAAACTTGTACTCTAAAGCGAATGGTTAAGCCACAAACGGACACACAAAAAAACTATCATAAATGTTTTAAAACCACCGTAATGTTAGCTAGGTCACAAATCAAATAAACAATAACATCATCCTTTAGAGTCGACCAACCAAGTTATTAACTTCTGCAAACTTAAATTAGTGAAATAGTGTGGATTTTAGTTGTCAAACGAAATAATCCAATGCACGTTAACTACTACTAAAATAAATTTTAATTTTTTTAAAATATTTGGATGATCTAATGGTAATGACAACAAAAAATTAAAATTTATTATACTTATTTGGTCGACTCTGTTGGGTTTCTAACCCCGTAATCTTGAGTTTCTTGCAATTCAGCTTTATAATGGATTTACACGATAACCTACTTTAAGTTGACTTTGCTTTTTCATTGAAAAAGTTTATAACTCGAGTTAAATGATTTGTAAGCATTTCTTCTGTTTGATTTTGTCACGTGTGTTCCACTACCTGCTTAGATAAAACACTTAAACACCGTGTTGTGATTTAATTAAAGATTTTTGTCGTATAGTAGTTTTGTGAATTGTGATTGATTTGAAATTACGATGGCCGGGAGTTACACGAACCACGAACTTGCAGATATGCATTTATTGTACGGGGAATGATTTAGGATAACACTAGCATTGGAAAGTTATTTCTTATAAACATATAACAAAACAGCAGTCTTAAAACTTTTACTTACGTTGACCGAGGTCGGGCATTTAAAAAGCGGTCTAAGAGTAAAATGCCTTATAGGTTTTTTGTTTAGATAATCAGTCTCCATCAGTTTTTAGATTTAATGACATACAACTAATGCCACCCTGTATATCCAATCGATCGTTAATGACTTTTCAACTGTTATACATTACGGAAGCTTAGGTTAAACTCCATGTTTAGCAGCTTTGTGTATCAGACGGTTTTGCGTATGACTACTGATCCCTAGTTGCCGGGTTCGATTCCCTACATAGGTCGCTTGAAGAACGTTAAGGGAGCATTTTTTATAAAAACACGCCCCGTTCGGACGAGAAATAAAATGTAGGTCTCGTGTATGAGTGTTGTCATGCACGTTAAAGATCCCTACCTTGCTTGGAATAGCAAGGGTTTAACAAAATTCAAAATTTCCAGTTAAATAAAAACTCGCTTGCTGGCCAATGTATCACTTTCAAGTGGAGCATTAGAAAATCAAATGTAGGGATTTAAACTTATAAAAGGTTAAAGGAATATTTGGTGTTGTTTTGAATTTAAGAAATTATATAGAAGCATAACTTGGTTCAACACTCCGAGGGTCTATGTGTATCAAATTATTGGCTAGAAACAGAAATAAACTAGATAGAATTAACACCGTGCATACATAAAGAAATGTTAGTTTTCTGTTAAAATTAATTTTATTCAATACATGCTTGGGCGCTTATACATTTTAAACTATCTTATGTATTCAATGTTAAATAGATAAACCTTAGGAGAGGCATAACAGAATTTGGATAATTTTTGCACCCAATTCACCCATCATCATCTGTACGAAGAAATAAAAATAACTTATTACAGTATTGCCCGAAATAAACAGTACTGAAACTAAGTTGGCGGTGTTTTTATGCGTGCGCTGTCACACTCAAGTTAGCTAGTATAGACCTGTCAAGTAAACCTCAAACAAGTAATTAGTAGGGCCTAATTGTTAAAAATGGTGTTAAGTACAGAGGAGAAAGTGTTTCTGGTAGAGCATTATTTTCGTTCATACGGAATCGGCCGACATAATGGTGCAAGTTTGCTATACGTGTCTGATCAATTCACACAAAGGTTTAATAAACGTTCTCCAAGTAATGCTGTAATTTTGAAGGTTATTGAAAAGTTTAGAAATACAGGTAGTGTATTGTGCCAACGAAAAGGAAACTCGGGCGTCCCAGGACAGTTAACAACAACAATAACCATGAACGTGTTTTGAGCAAATCTTAGAAAATCCGAAAGTCAGCCAGGCAAGGACAGCGTTACAACTTGATTTAAAAGAACTTCCTTTCAAAGAATCCTGAAGGAGCTGGGTACATTTTCGTATGTGATTCAGGTACATCAACAACTACATCCTCGGGATTATCGCAGTAGAGTGGAATATTGCGCCAGAATTCTCGCGTTACAGTATGAAAATCCTGAATTTTTGAAAAATGTTTGGTTTTCAGACGAAGCACATTTTCACTTGTCAGGCTATGTGAATCGTCGCACAAATCGATTTCTGGGCTTTGCCAGACCCGATGAGGTTCAAGAGGTTCCTTTACATAGTGAAAAAGTGAGTGTCTGGTGTGCTGTTTCCGGACACGGAATCATTGGTCCGTACTTTATCGAAGAGAATGGTAGGCAAGTCACACTTAATCAACAGAGGTACAGACAAATTTTAACACGATTTATCCTGATCTACGTCAATTCTGTCGTGCACGTAACTTGGCATTTCGAAACCAATTTTTCAGCAGGACGGGGCAACTTGCCATACTGCTGCCGCAATTCGTCAATTTCTTCAAGAACATTTTCCAAGCAAATTCATATCACGATTTACTGACTTCCCTTATCCTTCACATTCTTCAGACCTCACACCTCCAGACGCATACATTTGGGGCATGGCTAAAAATGCCGTTTTCAAACGGGCACCACAAACCATCGATGAATTAAAGGATGCCGTTACAGTCTTCTTCGCAGCCCTGAGACAACCCTTATTCAATAACATGACCAGAAACTTAGAACATCGTTATGGAGTCTGTCTCGAACGAGGAGGTGCACATTTAGAACATATAATAAAGTGTCAATAATATGTATTTTTTAAATATACAAAACAATTACAATTTCAGTACTGTTTATTTCGGGCAATACTGTAAGTAACTTCAATATTAGCGTTAGTAATTATCTTCTTATAGTTGCAGAGACTACAACAATTGAAACAGCATTACACTTTTTCTATTTTTAGCAGATTGTAACACTAATGTGCTATTTAAACAAACACTAGGTAATAGAAAAGAATTTAAAAAATCTAGTAAATTAAATGGCCAAAAAAGTTTCCTGCAAATTTTGTAGAAGCTTTGGTAGTTTACATTAATAACGTGGCTATTTCAACGCAATATTAAATTAGGATCCAGAAATTAATAGAAAAACACTTAATATATGATTATCGGTATTTTACTCCCTTAGTATTCAATTTAAAAATTACAGAATATATATCGATAAATCTCCGGACGTGGTAAGGTTGATTTGTACACATTTACACGAGTTCAAAAACAAACCATTGAACATCGGAATTAGACCGACATACCCTACAAGCACAATAATCATAAAACCAGCCATAAAAATTAGTGCTCCACTCGAAGGTGCTATATTAGCCAGGAAGTAATTTTTTTACCTGTAAATTTTGAAATTTGTTGAATCCTTGCCATTCTAAGCAAAGTAGGGATCTTTAACGTGCGAGACAACACTTACACATAGGACCTACATTTTACCGCATCCAAACGAAGGTGTATTTTTTTTGAAAAATGTTTACGGACCGTTTCGAAACTTGAACCCGGGATTTTGGGCTTAGTAGGTTACATGTAAACCGTAGGGGAATTAAAAATCCACACGAATAGGACTATATTGAACTCGACCATAGAACAGCTTAAGACGCATAATCCGTAAGAACGAGATCTTAGGTAATAATCTTGAGGAGCGGAGGCCTATAAAACCGACGGATCATAAAAAAGAGCAAATTTTCGTGACCAAGCAACACAACAGAACTTCAAAGTCGATTGACGCGCAGCCATCGCCGTGCGGATATGGTTTTAAATCGGGTAGTTAAAGTTACGACATTAAAAACCCTACGTTTCCCAATGCTTTATTTGAAGGCACTGCATTGGCCAAAAAGCAAGTTTCTTTTTACTTGTAAATTTTCAG
The DNA here is from genome assembly GCA_036346225.1 of Platerodrilus igneus. Lineage (NCBI taxonomy): Eukaryota > Metazoa > Arthropoda > Insecta > Coleoptera > Lycidae > Platerodrilus > Platerodrilus igneus. The sequence continues at coordinate 271,385 of JARFIW010001182.1, forward strand.
TTTTGTCCAATCCTTGCTATTCCAACAAGGTAGACACCTTTATCGTGCGTGACAATACTCACACACAGGACCTTCACGTTATCTCTCATCCAAACGAGGACGTATTTTTGTGAAAAGTGCTTGCTTAGCATTTTTCAAGTGGTTCGTGTTAGGAATCGAATCCGGGACCTAGGGATCAGCAGCCATACAGGAACCCACCTCATCCACGAATCCGCTTTCAACTTAAATCTGTCGAACATGGAGTTTAACCTAAACAATTACAATTAAAAAGCTAGGGATCGATTGGATATGTAATTTCGAGCAATTCATTGTAAATGAAAACTAGAGAGAGGGTAGTGAAACTTCTCAAAAAATAACAGGTATCATTTTCTTAGAGGTTCTGTTGGAAATTTTTAGTTCGAAGATTGGTAAAGACGACCTGGTAATCAAGGTCAATCGTACTCTATAAAACAGTACGGTATTTACCCTAGAGACAAGCAATACATAAAATAAAGAAATAAATGCCAGTGGAAAATAATACACGAACAACGTTCACCTATCCGTATCATTTGATAAAATGACAATAAATACTGTAACAAAGGCGTCAACTAGTCTACACTCGGAAGGAACAATGTATTCAACAAACAATGTATTGATTGACAATTACAAAGGTGCACTATAACCTTACAGAAGCAAAGAATCTGGATAAATATCGAAGACTTCTGGTATGTTCTGGGCCATATTTCGTAGCTTATAGAAAGTCGAACAACAGGATCGATCGATCAGTTTCAGTTTAGTTTCATCGGAGTTTTATAAATTATGAAATAAATTAGATTGTGCCGATATAAATTTGTTTGACATGAGATTTAAATAGTCAGTGCTAGTGGTTGAAGTAAGTGCAAGTCCACACAAATTAGAAATTAACATTAAGTTAATTACTCATAAATAAATTAATCGTTGCGAAGAGCTAGCTGGGATAGTTGTTGTAAATGCAAAAATAAGTGGTTATCACAAAGTGCGCCTGAATGAAAAATAGTCCAAGTATTGTTGAGTACTTTCTCTTTACCTTGACCCCTTTTGGAAAAATTGATAGACATTTATTTCAGCAAATAACAACTACTTCATTTGGGTTTCTGGAGGCCAAAAAGCTACAATTGCAGCCAACAAAGTCACGGGAACATTCTCTCCAGCAACATGCGTACGTCCGCCAAATGATGACGTGTGATGTCTTGGTGTCTCCGTCATTTAGCGGATCGCACATGCGTTCAGTGTTCTGAGTGTGAACTTCCATTGTCGAGTCGACAATGTTGTACTCTTGGTTGGCTTTGAAATGTTCAAAACCTACTTACCGGCATTCTTAAGTCCTGAAAGCTCGTCAACTATTTGAGTTGATATAACTCTTGATTTCCTTCAACGAAGTCCTAAACAACAAAACACACACTCCTCACGTCGGATACCTCCGAAGATCCACTATTGAGTCAACACAGGACCAGCGTTTGGAAAATATTGACTCCAGTTTTCACAATCATGTCCTTGCCGTCGATTTTGTGTTGAGAACGGTAACTCAACTGTTCGGGAACGAAGGTTTAAGTTAAACTCCATATCTTCCAGATATAAAGTTGTAGGCGGCTTTGTGGATAAGATGGGTTTGCATATGTTTGCTGATCACTGGGCGCCGGGTTCGATTTCCGAGGCGGACCGCTTGAAGAAATACGCCCTTGTTCGGATAAGAGGTCCCGTGTATGTCTTGCCATGCACGCTAATAATCCCTACCTTGCTTAGAACAGCCAGTACGATAGACAGTTAATCGAAGGTAAGGATATGAAAATTTTCAATGCCACCACTACATAAGGAATAATATTTGAAACGACAAAGGCGATAGCCTTTCACCAACACGTTTAGGAAAAAAATGCATTAGCATTTCTCTGATATAGAACGATTAATAACAGAAATTATTAAAAAAATTATTGAAAATGTATGCGTAAGAAAACACATCGAATAAAAATTTCTTGAATTCACAACTATGGAAACTGATTTTTTACTACAAAGACATAGGTTGCGATCCTATGGGTATTCGAAGAGTAAAGCACAACTCGACTTCAGCTAGCACAAGTCCGGAAGACGAAAAATATATCAACCACGATAAATGATTATATTAGATTGTAGAATAACAAGATAGAAAATGAAAATTTAAAGCTATTTGATTTATTGTAATGACCACCAGAAAAAATTTATAACTAGGAATGAGAGGTCTACCTTGTAAAATCGGAAAACTATATATAGCAAGACAAGGTTTGGAACACTTGTAGATTAAGGGGTAAATAACCATTTAAATGTACGATAGGATCCGTTTAAGGTTAAAAGCTAAATTTATGTAGAAATAAACGATGTGGGAGCTCGATAATTAGACAATATTCCAGAAAAATTTTTTATGCATGAATACTAGAAAAGGTAAGGTATGTTTATATAATTAAAGTTATGTTGGCAGGTAGAAATTTGAAATTAAAGAATACACAAATTAGAATCATGTTGTAAATAAGTAATAAAATTCAATTAAAAAACATACTTCGTAGTTAGGAAAAGTTTTGTAAATACGCGAATTTAAAGTTAGCGTCTCGTTATTTTTAAAGTATGGGTGATTAACAAAAAAATCCCGAATTGTAGTTTAGGTTCTTTTTTATTAGAAGTTTTTCAAAGAAGATAGATAGACATTACAATGTATTAGATATTTTAAATAATGATTATATAATAATTACTGCCTGCCTTAAATATGTTAAGTCGATATAACAAAAATTTTCGTGTAACTCTATACAACTAAAATTGTTCCATATAACGGAAAATTCACTACAACAAAATTATTTAAGTATTTTTAAAAATTACATAACTCTATAATAAACCGTTTAAGATTAACTGGAATGTATTTATAATCTAAAATGTTGTTAGGTTCAGATAAAGAAATGACGTATCGGCCATATTTAATATTATGTGTACAGTGTTACCAACCCAGGAACTGTAACTTACCGATAATGTTGCCAGGGATGAAATTTTAAAATCGATAATTACAACCTTTTAACAAATTTATTAGAATGTTTTCAGGTTTAAACAAACCATTTTGTACGTTTTCTAATTAGATATTAGATATAAGACAAACATGAAATTACATAGATTATGTAAGCTGAGAAAAATATAAACACTCAAATTTATAAAGACACCCCGTTGTTAGACACTAGTGTAACGTTACTTTTTACTACATAATATGCCAGTACAAATATAACATATACATTCAAATTTACACGGCATAAAATCTCCCCGGGGCGTCAAATGCGTCTCAAATTTAAAGCTAATAATTACACCAGTGGTCTAGGCCCAACCTAGTTGTACATTATGAAGTAATAAATGGTTTCTGTGGCTTATTGGTTAGGTGTAAGGCTGGGGCGAGGTGCTCTTTCTTGTGTCGCTGCTAGTTTCGTTCGATGGAATGGTGGGCGTGTGGATGGTGAGTGTGTGCAGGTGAGCGCGTGCAGGTCTTGTATTTGTAGGACATTGCTTGGGTGTGTAGATGTGTGTAATGTGTTGTTGTCAGTGTGCCTGCCGCAGGGTTTGGATAAGAGGTTTGTTTAATAAGATGTCATAAAAAATTTGTTGGTTTGTTGTGGGAAATTGGCTACTAGGAGAGTGAAGGGGGTATAAATGGATAATTAATTTACGGTGTGATTGTTGGAGTAGGGTAAAAGGATATGAGTAAATGAGATACAGTGGTGTTTCTGGCGTCTGGTCGTCGCATAGGTAATTGGGAGATGAGATTGAATATAATTGATGTAGTTTAGCTCTGAAGGAACCTTCTCCGGTAGGTTGATGGATAGGAGTGCGGTATGTGTGGAGGAATATCTATGAAGTTGGGGAAGATGTCATGTGTAAATCTACCGCTGTGTGAGAGGATCCAGGAATCTTGCCAGGAGTGGATGAGGGATCGGTGGATTAAGGATTTGATCTCTGTTTTGGGAAGTGTACGGTAACCATCGGTATAAAGTGTTTAGTCGCGTACGGATATGGGTCTATTTTGTTTAAGATTTCAGATTAGAATACATAGCTGGAGAGTTAGTTCTATAGGCGGGACGTGAGGAGGGTTTGGAGTGCGGATGTGGAAGCTGTTCTATATGCTCGGAAATAGTAGAGTAGAAATGGTCGTATAATTCGATCGAGTTTGTGTTTTGCGAAGAGTGGGATGAGTGGAAACCAGAAGTTTGCAGCGTATCTGATTAAAGGAAGGATAATTTGGTTGAAGATTAGTCTGCGTGTGGTGTTGGTGAGATGTACGGATTTTGGAAGTGAATGATGGAGGTTGTGTATAATGATTTTAGTTTTTGTGCGAAGTTTGTTCAAGTGGGTATTAGTTTTGAGATGTGTGCCGTCCTGTGCATTGGGCTGTTGTGGAGAAGGTGATTGGGGTGTGTAAGATGTGAACTTTTGGACTGAGTCGCCGATCAAGGATTCCTTTGGGAAGGAACATTTTGGATTGAGAGGTGACGGAGGTTGTTTATTTACGAGCGACCATGTTTCGACGGAATGCATCAGGAAGGCGGCAATGGAATCAATGGAGGCACTGGAGTTGCCATGGATAAGAAATGCCACATCATCGGCATAGGCAAATGTTGATGTATTGGGGATATTTAGTTCTAAGAGGAGATTTATACAAAGGTTCCATAGGGTGGGGGAAAGGCGGGAGTCTTTAGGGCAGTCTTGTGAAAGGGACTTGGGTACTGTGAAGAAGTTAGTTGGAAAAAAATGTGGCAGTTTGAGATGTAAGAAAGGGTTTAATAATATAGTAGAGATTTTTTGGGAAGTTGGCTGTACGTAATTGGTTTAGGAGGTTCGGCAACAATAGGACGTCAAAGGTAGATTAGAAATTAAGGAAAATAGCTACTACATACTTATTGGGTGAAGATTAGACGGTTGACAGAACCCGTGCTGGTTGGGAGAGGAAAGAAAATGATTATCTCTGTAGGAATTAAGTTTGAAAAGGATCACTTGCTCAAAGAGCATTGCTAGAAAGGTTAGGAAGGCAATCGGTCTTTGGGTGCTTTATTGGATTTTAGGAGTAAGGTTATGCTAACGGATTTGTATGAGGTAGGAAAAATTCCTTCGGATAGGCATTTGTGAAAAAGGATGTGCGTGGTTTCTCTAATTAGAGGCCAGTAATTTTGTAGGATAAGATTGGTGATGTGATCGGGGCCAGGCGTTTTGTTAGGGTTGCGTTTTTGACAAGGGGGTCTAGTAGTGTAATTTCGATTGTTTTGTCAGGAGGGGAAAGTAAAGGGATTTCAGTGTTTACTGTTTTTCCGTATGTATGTCTTGTGTGACATTATAATTTGAATAAGGGCCGCTAGTCTTGCGACCACGTCCCCAGTGCTCCACCCGAAGGTACTACATTGGGTTTAAACGCAAAATTAAACGTACTTAGATTTTAATTTAACTTCAAAATCAATCGATCCTAAATAGAAAACTAACAAACTGAAACTAAAACTAAAATTGAGGTTTACATAATGGTATTCCTAGCGTTGATTTTGAAGTGTGTTCAATCAACAAGACACAAGCAAAAAATTAAAGGGGAGGGTTCCGAAATACTGGATAGCAGCTGCCAGCTCTGCTTACCGGTGTGACCTGAAGGGTCGTTTTAAAACTATCCAACCCTAGCTAGTTAGTTTTTAAAAACGGATTCAAATTCTCTAAGCAATCGCCAAATATAATAATAGTGAATCCAGCAATTTTGCCTGCTCTATAAATTGACAACATCGTGTTCCCTGGTCTAAATATTTTATCCTAAGGTAATCCTATATTTACCCCTAACGTTCCCTGTCGTTCCCTATCTGATTTGTATTATAATAATAATCTTCCTCCCTATAGATACTTCAACCAAAAATAGGCGGTAGAACGTTCAACAAAACAAATCAATATAAAATAAATACAAATATAAAATAAATATAAAATTAATATAGAATAAATATAAAATAAATATAAAATAAATATAAGATAAATATAAGATAAATATAAGATAAATATAAGATAAATATAAGATAAATATAAGATAAATATAAGATAAATATAAGATAAATATAAGATAAATATAAGATAAATATAAGATAAATATAAGATAAATATAAGATAAATATAAGATAAATATAAGATAAATATAAGATAAATATAAGATAAATATAAGATAAATATAAGATAAATATAAGATAAATATAAGATAGATATAAAATAAATAGAAAATAAACAGAAAATAAATATAGAATAAACATAGAATAAATACAAAATAAATATAAAATAAATATAAAATAGATATAAAATAGATATTAAATAAATATAAAATAAATATAAAATAAATATAAAATAAATATAAAATAAATATAAAATAAATATAAAATAAATATAAAATAAATATAAAATAAATATAAAATAAATATAGAATAAATATAAAATAAATATAAAATAAATATAAAATAAATATAAAATAAATATAAGTATATAAATAAATAAACATCTAAATAAGCATAAGCATGCAACAGTGCCATAAATTAACAAAAGCATCACCTAAATTATCAGTTGCACTCGCATAAGCATTATGACGGCTAGCGCCATTACACACAAAACGTACTCGTTAAATTATTACAAAATCTACTTATTGATACAAATAAATATTTATGCGAATACAGCCGCCACAATTTTATTCTTACCTCGTGTATAAGTTTCTCCAGCATCCGAAAATCTGGTTGTTTGCGTACATCTATTTGTACCTTTTTCTATGGGGAAAAGAATATGCGCTGTTAAACTCCCGGTGGGTATACACTAAACGTCCTGGTGGAGTCACAATCACATCACTTTTAAGTCCTGGAGGGATGAGCGATTTCACTCTATTGTATTTTGTTTGTTTACTTAATTTATTTAATTTAGTTAGGTTTTTGATTTATTTGTTATTATTTATTTGTTATTATTTATTCCATATTTTCCGCGAGTATAAGGTGAGACAGTGATTCGGTGATTGTTTTAGTGGTGTGTGGGTTCGTTGTGCATATTAGACGTTTGACTTTTTTAATTATTTTTTTGCCTTTTTTTTTTAAATTAACAAGTTTTAGTTATATCGTGCTCATTTACCAATCATACCAAGTCAAATTCAAAAATTTTCTTTTCAATCCTCCCCCCAGCCCCTCGACCACCGATTTACGCGCGGTTATCACCGTCCAATCTCGCGACCCTTCTCGCAAATTCTTTGAATGCTGTCCAGAACACCTTCTAGTTAACCACTTCCCCAACTTCCTGTAGGCTCTTTGGCCATGCTAGCCCTACTATAGCTAACTTCCTATCAGCTAACCCTCGATTTGCCACCACGAGCGGGTAGTCGAAGAGCAGGCGCTCTGCGCTTTCTGCGCTTTTTCCGCATTCGCAGCGGTCGTTGTCGGTTAAACCGAATTTTTGCAAATATGTCTTGCGTGACAGCAGAGATTGTAGTCTAGTAGGAATGTTAATTGGTTGTCTAGTGTGGTGAGAGTTCGGTTGTTAGGGGTAGTTAAAATTTGGGGTGTTTTGAATTTGACGAGTTTTGGTATGTTGTCCTTGGATCCGTTTGCTGTTCGTTGATGATGAAGTTATAGTATTGTTTCTTGGTGTTAATAATTAAATGTTTATAATTTTTCCTGTCTATTGTGTAGATATTGGTTAGCATGTATTTGGTCTCTGTTGTCCCGCCCGGCTCGTTGTGGTCCATGTCGAGTTTGTTAAGTGAGTTTCTAATCGCCGTAAGTTCTTGAGTCCACCATGGTAATATTCCTGATGTTAGAAATTCTCTGGGTATGCTTTTGGAGGCGGCTGTGTGTATATATTTGGTTAGCAAGTCGTCTAGAATATCTGGGTTGGTCGTTTTATAGGTTTGGTGAGGGGATTTTGGATTGAGGTTGTCTAAGGTCTCTACGAATAGGGTCCAATTGACTTTGCGGGTGTTGTAAGCGGGATTTTTTGGTGGGAGGCTGAGTGTAATTGTGAAGGTAATCGGGTTATGATCACTGGATTGGAGGATACGCGAAGTTCTCCATGAAGTGATCAGGTTGAAAGCTGCTGGTGTGGATAGGGTGACGCATATGTAGGATTTGTTTCTGGTGGATTCCAATTTGAGAGTTAGGGATGGGGCGTTATGGATTGTCAGTTGGGGTTGATGTATAAAATCCTCTAGTGCTGTGCCGTTATCGTCAGTAGAGTTGTTATATCACAGGGTAGATTTAGCGTTTATGTATGTTGATATGATGGTGGGTTTATCTTCACTGACTGTCAATATGTGTTAGGTGATGTAAGTAAATGTGGATGTCCGTGCTAAATTGAAATTAGCTTGAGATTAGGAAGTATGAGCCTGTTTTCCAATGGATTTCTTGCGCGTCTTTTATGTTCCATTGCTTGGTTGGCGGTAGCTCTTCTATCGACGACGTGCCGATATTTTGTATAACGCTAAAAGAATAAAGAAGGAGGGGGAAGGGACCACTTCGTCAACAATCCGAATTCTGTGAAACACGTCTGCACTCGAGGAAGGCAGGTAGTAACGCCTGCTTGTTTAGACGCATTGGTTCCCACTAGTCACCGCCCTCTTCCATGATATGTTAATATTCTAACTCAAATTGGTCGGCACAGCTGCACATTAAGAATGAAAAATGCTATCCTCGCGGCCTCCCAAACACAAATTATAAATCAATATCCGGACTTATGTGAAAACCAAATCTTTGTGTGGCTTTCATGTAATGCTTCTATTAAACAAAATAATACTGGAGAATTCCACGTGAGGGTTTAAAAATCCCCCGAATTTAAATAACACAATACAAGGTGAAGCCTTTTTGAAGGGTTGATTTCTGTGTAGGCATCATTTTGTATTCTTCATTCGTTAATATTTTCTATTTAGAACAAAAGATTATTACCATATTATACTTGTCATCGATATTACATAAATTAAATGGTTGAGAAATAAATTTTTGGTTCGGCATCCTGAAAAACATATAGTTTGATATCAAACTTGCATGAAAAGATCATTTTCAAATTAAAGTAGTTTATAATCGCCATATTGGCTGTCATATTGAATATATCGAGTTGCCCAAGGGTAGAAAGCTGTCATCATCCATTTAGTTAAAGCGTATTTGTACTTATTGAAAAATAAAAAAAAAACTTAATACATAATTTTGGGGTATTGGTTTTGGCAACCGGACTACAAAAGGTGTCTTTAAGATTGCTATAAACAACAGACGAAATAAACCCGTCTAAGAATAAAGCTTTCACAGAAATTTCAAATAAATCGGTACAATTTCATCCCTCGCTAATGACAGAAATAGCTTAATTTCTTTCGTCACTTGTAGTGCAAACGCCTACTTGTTTCCTAAATAAAATAACGGAAATGTAGTTTTCAAGTTAAATGTTGCCAAAATATTATTAAACCTACGACGAACTATTTTAGGAAAATCTGATAGTTCTAAAGATGGAATAGACAACCTTGTTCACCCTTAATTATTCGTCTGACGTTGGACGATAAACTGGCCTAGCTTAGAGTGACACACCTGCATATGTTGGCTACGTTTACCTTCATATATAAAACGCTGACTGACGTCTTAAAGCTAGCTTAAACGGTTTTAAATATAAATTTTCTCCAGAAAATGCAATTGGAGGTTATTTTTCAAGATGTGATTGTCAAATTCGTAAAATTCTTATTTAATTTTGTACGGCGTATGTTATAAACAGTCTAAATTTAGCCCAGCGTCAGGCAGTTAAATCTCATGAACCATTCGGTGGGTAATTTACGAGCAGCTGTGATTGATTTAAAATGGCGTAATTTTACTTACTACTAAATCCAGCAAATCCCTTTGCTTTCTGTTCATCGTTCAATGGCCCCACTAAAGCTCCAATTATGAAGTCAAAAATAGCTCCAACAATAATTGCTATTAGAAAATTTTGTGCTTTCGACTCCCATTCCATTCCTATGGCACAAATAAGTATCATGACTAGAATAGCAGCAACCCCCACTATACGAGTATCGTTAACACCTCCATCTATAATTTTTAAATCGTAACTCTTTAGTAAGTCGTTAAGAGAATCACAGAAGCCGATTGTGTTCATTGAAGCTGCAACGGCGTTAGCAAACGCAAACACAATTCCAACGGATGCTCCAAATTCAGGACCAAGTGACCGTGATATAATGTAATAAAGTCCTCCTGTAAATATTGGTTATAAGTATTTTTTCTCAAGTTTGTTAGTTGTTTATTACCTCCTTTAACTTCTCCGTTCGTGCTTATGGCAGATAAGGAAAGGGTCGTGATTACGCATACAATAGCCGATATTCCGACAATGATCAAGGAATAACCTAAAAACATAACAAGTTAGTCGAACTACTTGAGAAAAATGGGTTAATACAAACCTACTCCACATTGTGCTACTATCCAGGATAAACGCAAAAATAGCATAACTCCCCAAATGTTGAGAAGGCATGGTATGAGAACGCCTTGAATCCAACCCAATTTGATTCCTTCATGGCTGGGCAATTCTGGAGCAACTCTTCCATCGGAAATATCTGGTCCACTGCTACTAGTTTCCTGAAAAAATAATAATATTTATTACGTCAGGGTTAAAAGAAAAATTGAATTACGTTCGATATAAAAACAAAACGCTTCGTATAACTGACAAACTGCGAGATCAAGTGATTTGCAAACAAACCTGATTGGTTAAAACTAAAAGTCATATTATAATACAGTATTGCCCGAAATAAACAGTACTGAAATTGTAATTGTTTTGTATATTTAAAAAATACATATTATTGACACTTTATTATATGTTCTAAATGTGCACCTCCTCGTTCGAGACAGACTTCATAACGATGTTCTAAGTTTCTGGGCATGTTATTGAATAAGGGTTGTCTCAGGGCTGCGAAGAAGACTCTAACGGCATCCTTTAATTCATCGATGGTTTGTGGTGCCCGTTTGAAAACGGCATTTTTAGCCATGCCCCAAATGTATGCGTCTGGAGGTGTGAGGTCTGGAGAATGTGAAGGATAAGGGAAGTCAGTAAATCGTGATATGAATTTGCTTGGAAAATGTTCTTGAAGAAATTGACGAATTGCGGCAGCAGTATGGCAAGTTGCCCCGTCCTGCTGAAAAAATTGGTTTCGAAATGCCGTTACGTGCACGACAGAATTGACGTAGATCAGGGATAAATCGTGTTAAAATTTGTCTGTACCTCTGTTGATTAAGTGTGACTTGCCTACCATTCTCTTCGATCAAGTACGGACCAATGATTCCGTGTCCGGAAACAGCACACCAGACACTCACTTTTTCACTATGTAAAGGAACCTCTTGAACCTCATCGGGTCTGGCAAAGCCCAGAAATCGATTTGTGCGACGATTCACATAGCCTGACAAGTGAAAATGTGCTTCGTCTGAAAACCAAACATTTTCAAAAATTCAGGTTTTCATACTGTAACGCGAGAATTCTGGCGCAATATTCCACTCTACTGCGATAATCCCGAGGATGTAGTTGTTGATGTACCTGAATCACATACGAAAATGTACCCAGCTCCTTCAGGATTCTTTGAAAGGAAGTTCTTTTTAAATCAAGTTGTAACGCTGTCCTTGCCTGGCTGACTTTCGGATTTTCTAAGATTTGCTCAAAACACGTTCATGGTTATTGTTGTTGTTAACTGTCCTGGGACGCCCTGAGTTTCCTTTTCGTTGGCACAATACACTACCTGTATTTCTAAACTTTTCAATAACCTTCAAAATTACAGCATTACTTGGAGCACGTTTATTAAACCTTTGTGTGAATTGATCAGACACGTATAGCAAACTTGCACCATTATGTCGGCCGATTCCGTATGAACGAAAATAATGCTCTACCAGAAACACTTTCTCCTCTGTACTTAACACCATTTTTAACAATTAGGCCCTACTAATTACTTGTTTGAGGTTTACTTGACAGGTCTATACTAGCTAACTTGAGTGTGACAGCGCACGCATAAAAACACCTCCAACTTAGTTTCAGTACTGTTTATTTCGGGCAATACTGTACTTCAATTCTAACTTCTAAACTGTATTTCGTCATCAATATAACTTTCATGGGTCAACTACAAAAATTGCTGATACTTAGCAACGAAGGGATGTGATTAGTATAAAATTGTCAGAAAATTTATACTCAAATTTCTTAATTACTTAAAAATATATTCAATTTTAGTAATAGATTTAAAGATGAGTGTATGAGGTCGATGAGGAAAAAACGCCATTTTGGTCAACGAGGGAAAATTCTAATTCGAAATAATTAATTATAAAAGCGTAAACTTGCATTTAGAACGCTCGGTGTATAAAAATACGTTTTATATTGTTTAAATGGATGGATATTTTACTCATATCATTCATTCAGTATCAAGGCAAAATTTTACTAAGAAAGAGTTATTCACAGAAAATTTGCTAAATTCTCAATATAAAGTGCTACAAGGAAATACTCGCGTACTTGCTCGTTATTCCATTAAAAAAGAGTCAACATTTGCCTGATAAGCAGGGATATTGATACAAATTTTCTACATATGAAGAAAACATTTGAAGTGATTAATAATTAAACAGACTGGAATTTACGCATCGTAAAGCAGGTCGATTTTGCATTGATGAGAGCCCTCAACGAATCAGATGTTTTGTTATGAACTGAAATGTTTGTTATTGATCATAACTGCGTGACGTGCAATGAGTTTCATACTTGGATAATATTCTACATTTTTTTGAAGATATTGGTGTTTATATATACGACCAAATTATAAAATAATTGTGTTTAATAAAATTTATTGTAAGTACTACGATTGTTATAAAAGTGTTTTGCAGTTAGTTGGCTTTTACCGATTTGAGAAATCGTAAATGGATCTACATATTATAAATTATCTTAGGGCTTTAAATTCTCTTTAAATTCTGTCCAAATCCTGTTCAAATTTAGGGCCAGTTAAATTAAAATCTATTAGATTTAATTCTACTCCAATTAAATTCGTTACAAATTAGCTTTTTTGGCTTTGTGGTGGGAAGTCGTATCTAATTTTGTACAAGAAGCAATTGCGTCGTAAAGATAGTTTGTGATTGAAGTCTTAAAAGCATTGGTATTTGGCTAGTCAGGAATTTTTCAAAGGTTAGATTAATTTTAAGATTTGTGAGTTTTCTGTGTAAAAGACTTTATGAAAATAGTCAACTGCACATTTAGTATTTAATAGTTTTATTGTATGATATAGTAACGTTAAGATTTAATTAATACTCCGACGCTGGACGTTCCAAGTAAGTGGCTGTAAATTGAAACCTTGTTATTCTTTTACATTTTTGTGTGATTTATGCTGCGCTAATTTTTATTTTTTTCGATTTTATTATTTGTAAATCTCTGTACCTTTGTGGAGGGATTAGATAAAGGAATTTGCTAAGGAATTTGGGCCCGAGTCATTTATCTGGGTTGGTTGGAATTTTCATATGTTTTTGCAGCGTTCTTTCAGTTCGCTTTACTGGTATTGTAGGTTGGGGTTCTATGAATTTGACTGGGTGGTAGATTTGAAAAGATTTTAAAGGTGATAGAGTTGTGTTTACTAAATGGGACGCGTTTTGACAGCTTGATGGCTTAGTTGGTTTGCGTGTAACTACTAATCCCAAGGTCCCGAGTCCGATTCCCGAGACGGACCACTTCAAAAATGTTAGGTAGACATTTTTACAAAAATACGTTTTCGTTCGAATGAGAGGTAAAATGTAGGTCACGTGTGTGTGTTGTGATGAACGCTAAAGATCCCTACCTTGCTCGGAACAGCAAGGGTTCGACAAAATTCAAAAATTTCCAGCTAAAAGAAAGTCGTTTACTGGTCAATGTAGTACCTTCGGGTGACGCTTTCGAAAATAAAATGTAGTATAGGATGAGTCGAGTAGCACTCCAGGAATTTATAATGTTATTGCCTGAAGGGGAATCGAGGGTTACATCAATGTTGGAATGGCGAAGAGCGCATTCCCAGGTTGGAATATTGGTAATTTTAGGCGCAATTGAATCAAACCTACCATAAAAGTGTTACTGCAACAATGCGTAAGCCAGCTTATGTTCGCTTCTATGACTTTTGATTCAATCCATCCCAAGGATGTAGTGTTAGAAGACGTCCAGGAAAACGGTGGCGCTGAAACATAATCTTTTTAGCGATTTTCTGATTCTTATAGACTACTAACGCCGCATTGCTATCGCTAAATTTGCGTATAGTTTTGTGTTGGGTTATACGTTCCACAACAGTATTGGCGTCTTATACCAGGGCTATAACTTCTTTTTGAAAAACATCCTTTAAGTTCCCAGTTTTACGCCTGCATAAAGATCAAGATCATCTGAAAAGCTGCCAGTTTTTGTGTCTTCCGTTGTCTAAGAGCTCTCGCAATAGTGTCTCCAAGGTCACTATTTCCTAAATATCACATTAGGTGCAATCAAGTCAGCCGTTTCTTCCAGAGATTTGAGTGCATCTCCGTTTCCTTTGGACGTTCCCTTAGAAATACGTATAATCACATTTCATGTTAATTAGTTTCCGTATTAGTAAATTTCACTAATAGAATTAAGTTATTCCTTTTAAGAAATATAATTTTTAGGTCACTATAAATTGTGATCTAAAGTAAAATTAGTTTGTATCATATATGATCCATGTTCAAAGGTTGTCAAATTTATGTCAAATTTTTAAAGGTTAGAGGTGATGTCATCTATGTAATTAGTACACTCGTGATTTAGTTGTTTTGATTATGGAGGTATAATGTTGGCGATGGATGATCTCATCGTCTGAGTGCAAGGACAGGTCATAAACAGTTTTGTAGTAACTTAATAAATGTAAAATCCCAGTTTCCGATTCTAGGTCTACGCATATAAATTTAAGTAAATATACAGTTTGATAGGAGAAAACACTAGGTATGTGCATTTTATACACTTGATTCATCCGTCCGAAGTTTGCAGAAGATAACTCCAATGACTTCCTACATAACATCCAAACCACCATCTTGATTTGGTAGGTAAATTACCTAGACTTAGGCTATCGAACAAGCTGAAGTAGCTTAAGTATGTTCAAATAATTCTCTACCAAGTGAGCGGGTTTCAATTTTAGGAGCACCTTGGTGCCCAAAAAAGACTGCCAACCCTGGTTTAGACAGTAATGTTGAGGACGACGTAAAGGGCAATTTTTAATGGAACAATAGTCAATCACCCGATAAACCAAAAAAAAATTTGAAAAAACTTCTGAAACTATACCAGAATGAAGGTAAATAAACATTCATAATTTAATGTATAAACTGACTAAACGTACCGATAGTAGGTATGTGTTTAGATTAAGCTTTTAGTCAAGTAGCTATGCGATAGATTTGATTTTTAATACTTGTTTAAAACTGTATTACGTATTTGTAATGGCAACGTAAGTGTGTTATATAATCAGAAACTAGTCCTATATAATTGTTTATAGATATGTAGATATATAGAAAATTGGTTTTGTTTTTCATTAATGTAACGGTATAGTTACAGTTTTGCTGTAATAAATTGTTGCGATTACCAAGACGTGTGATTGTGTATTTTAGGTCATTTAGCATTTGCTATTAGGAACCTTCTTTGCAGTTGGCAGTCTTTAATAGGTTTACGTGTTTTTAGGTTTCATGTTTATTTTAGGTTTAAAGTGTCTTTAATTAATTTTCTGGTATATTTTTAAGCCAGAATCACTCTCCTGATATCAGATTTGGGCATCCCTGGCTATTGTTTCTAAAGCTTTTCCTAGGCAACATGCGAGATTAGGTAACCTGAAAGGTACTTCCCGATCAAGACTATATTTCATACCCGATAGCATTCTGGAATCCTCTTCAAAATCGTATCCAACCCAACCCACTGAGTTAGTCGGCAACTATTTTTGTTAGTATAGTCGAAGGTTTCGGTATTTTACCAAAACAGATTTCTAGCGGAGTAGTTCACTGAGTTTTCTGTAAATTACAGGGGGGGGGGGGGCAAAACTGTACATAATAATCTTCCGTTGACTCTGTCATCAGACCACAACCTTTTATATTACAGTGTTAGTGACCTTTCAGAGCTATCACCTCTACGTGCATATTCAGGAAAAAGAGTACCAGGACGAGTTCAATATTGAAATACAGATGTAAACCTTAAATTACACATGCATATATGAGTCAACGTAATTATTCAAATAGTGTTCGGAATCAGATTTATTGGTTGATATGTATATAATCTAATAATTTTAATCCTCTGAATATTTATTTTTGCGCCAAATTTATAGGAGAACGATTAATTTACATTTGGAATGCGTGCTTGTATCGTAATCTTGTTGGAATTTTTGGGCAAACATTATGACACTGCAAATTTGATATTATAACGAACTTTTTGTAGGTTATTTTGCATCGTAAGTAGCATAGATTGCCATTTGGGTATTTAAATAATCTCGTTTCACATAAACACCGAGAACCTGATGTTTAGGTATGTGTTACAGGCGGAACAGCTACTAAGTGTATCTTTTCCAGTCAAATTATAAAATGGGGGCGGCCTGTAAAACAAAATTAAAGGGGGTCACCGGCACTAGCTAGCGGAAGGTCGTGAATCATATAGAGGATTAAAATTTTGAAAAAAAGGGTTAAATTAATTTATAATATACTACAAAAGATTTGGCACTTACCTTTCATAAAATATTGTGGCTTAATGACATTTGCCAAGGGCGCCAGACAAGTCGAGAATTTCCAAATGTTCGTACAAAACCTTGAGAGACTTGTCATCCCAAGGAGGACAATTGTTTCTTTTAATCAACCCCTATCTTTTTTACTACTTATGCAACTTCCATTATAAAAAAATAAAAAAAGACTATTGACTTAATCAACGGCAAACAAAACTATTTAATTCACAGAGCAATAAACGTAAACCTCTTACATTCATTGATTTAGAAATTTAAGTGAATAGGTGACTATGAAATTTATGAAAATTTTGAGTACATAAGTAGTTATCCAACACTTGTATATGTAAGAAACTTATATTATAAATCGTACACTAAATTAATCCTACGGTTTATGGCCAAAACGTCCTAACAAAAAAACTAACTAAAAATTGGTCATGCTACTTAACTATAAAAACTTACTTACTAAAAATTGTCCATTGTTTGAGGGTTTGTTTTCCAACGTAGAACAGTTCTTAAATTTGGGAAGAGAATCTCGCTTGTTGCTTTTGTTTCTAATGTTTAAAGAATTGACTGGCACACGAACCCGGCAGAATCTTATTGACAATATCACTTACTTGTGCGTCACACGCCTACAAGCTTTTTAATATTTATCTTGCATCACTATAAATCCGCGAACATATGGGCATAACCCTCGTGAAACTGGAAGAGTATCACTCCTTTCCAATTTTTAATATCGTGATACGAAGTGAAATATTCTATCTGTGATGCCGGAGAACGCTACCCGCAAACTACGTTTCTCTCTACTTCTTGACCACGGGCAGCCCCATTGGAAAACTCTCTGTCTTTGGCTAAAGCCTTCAATTATATAGACTAATTCCTACCCTAATCATTATGTACATCATTTTCTGTTATCCAATGACTGAACAGAACCTCCCACAAAACAAGATTTTAGAAACCAAATCCAACCCCTTTTTAGATGAGAGTCACGGGAGCAATTATCTTCCCAAGGGTTTAAAGTATATTGTATCTTCTACGAATTTCTTAATTATTGACATGTGGAACATACCTATGGAGACACTAGTCTGCCATTAACAAAGACCGGCTAACCTACTTGAGCCGAAATGAATTTTAAATACAATGGATGTCTCCAGACTACTTAAAATTACTTGTAATATTTGAACAAATCAAATTGGAAATAGTTTTCGCTATTTGTAATGTTTCGTTTCCTATAACCCGCTGTCAATCAACGAAAGTATTAAGAAGGTTAAGCTTTTCAAACTGAAATTGGTTTCCTTTATTTACGCTAAAAGGTACTATTACATTTTAATTTTATCAGATTCGTCAGTCTGTAACCGACCTAAACTTTAAGAGGTTTATTGTATTTGATTTACGAGGGCAGACTTTTAAATGCTGAAAGCCGCTGAAATTTAGTAGCCTGAAGCTATTTGTAAAGCTGGTCTTTTATTATAAGGGAGCCTGACTAAATATGAAGTAATTTATTGGTGGAAATTTTGTCTATACTTTATTCAAGTTACTGAATTTTAATTAATTGATCTGTTTATTCGTTAACATTACGAAATAATGTTACATATGTTATGTTAACTATATTTTGGTACGTTGAAGAAAAAATTAATAAAATTTTAATAACGAATCTGGTGCACAAAATACTTGGAGAGGATCAAAATTATATAACCAAATTCCTTACAAAGTTGTTATACAGATTTTTTCATTCCCTGGTGCGAAAATAACCAGTCGTTTCGGTTTATTGTACACTATTACAGCTATTGACCGCTAAAAAGTGTTGTATCGTGAGAGCATGCCAGTAAAAACCAGAAACTGTATAAGTACCTTCAAAATAGTAACCCAAAATGATAAAGAAAACTAGCGGCGATAGACTGGTTCAATGTGAGTACCCTCGCGCCAAAGGCACAATTTCAAACGGTTCTGTAAATTATCGCGCATGCGTGTATGCAGCAAACTGAGAGCATATTGCTATGATAGTTTTCAAGCCCCACGTTGGTTCCATATAAATGCTATGTATTTTTCTCCCCACGTTGTTGCGTCATATAAATTGATATAACGCCGTACTCGGTGTAATAAACGTTTTGAAATTCTTTAAATACACCCTTCAATCAATTAATGTCATATGGATTATTTATCCCAAAATTTATATACCTTTAATTCAATATAAAGTCACCAAAAACAACACCCTTTACAAAAAATATTTGGAACGTTCGAGACCTTTTTATGATTTATTACATAAGTTTAAACGCATGCAATGTTCCTGTTGACTCTTTACAAGTTATAGATGAATTTAATAAATTCAGTATTAAAATTTAAATTGAAAAGATTCCTTAAAATTAAGTAGATCCGACCTGTGATCTCCTGATATGTTGTTTCGTGTTGTGGATCAACACCCCCTTGTTGTCTTCAATCGGATACCAATGCTCTGCTTTGTCGAACCAATATGTAAGTACGGTTCCCCTTGTTTTCTAAAAATCACCTTGTGCTTTATTCTATATTTCTCTGCATATGCTTTAAAATATCTTCCCTTAAATACCACTTGAAATTCCAGACTTCTGATCATAAATTAACAGCGTATTAGAATTGTCCTATAATTAGAATTATCGCCTTAGGACCATGGATTCGAATTAGAATTATTTTCGACGCGGATTACAATAGTCCAGAAATATACCAGAATTATGGTTTTCGACGTAGGTTAAAATAGTCCAGAAATATACCTGAATTATCGTTTTCGACGCAGATTAGAAGCCCTATATCATTATAAATATTTAATTTAAATTATTTAACCAATTTCTACTCACATTTTCTGAAAAAACTGCAAAACTTTTCATATATTCTTAACACAATTTTTATGCAGCACTATTTTCACTATATTATAAACTTTATTTATCTGAAGCATAGATTTCTTGTTAAAAGTGATGTGGATTCAACCTGCTTCAAGTGAAAACTGAGCTGCCTTATCACCGGTGGGTGTTAAATAGCTTTTTCCCACTACCTCTGGATTGGGTTTCCAAGCAGTTTTACAGATTGTTTCAACCAACCAGGTTTGTCTTTAATATTCCCTGTATTTTTAAGCTGTTTTCTGATAAACCTTTTTTGAATTCTCATATCATGCTTGTTTATTTGCGATCTTTGCTTGCCTTATTATTTGTTATCGCGGTCAGACTTTTACTTACGTCTGTTGTTTTGTATAGATAAAGCTTTTGGAGAATTGTACAAATTAAATGATGTAACACGAATGCTGTTTTCGTATTTATTTATTTATTTATTTAAAAGTGCGTTTTCTTATCAAAGCGCTCATTGTTCCTTTTTTATCACAAGCGTAATTGCATGAAGATTTATTAGGTTTCAGCTTATCTTCTGCGTATTTATTTTATAAACTCGTAGAACACTTCTCAACGTAGTTTAATTACATGTACTGTTATTTCTTTGCTGAATACGCGTTCTATTGTTGAAAGATATGCTTACTTGCATTGATTAAAGTTAATTACGTTCTATATACAGGGTGTTAAATGCTTGCTATTTACATAACGTACGAATTACTTATTTTTCTGCTAAATAAATGCAGTTTTCTGATTACTATTGTTATTTATAGTTACTACACGACCCTTACTACTCAATACACCCCTAAACAACCCCTTATCACAGCATTATATAAACAATTTTTGCAAAGCATCTACTTGCATCTACATTGTCATGGAGCAATGATGTTTCTTCTTCGCCCAAATGTATGCATCTGAGGTTGTAATTATGAACGAACGGTGTTTCTGGAGATAATATCATCAACGATTGCACAAGTGACTGGAGGCACGAATTGTATACGATCCGTTCTGTTGGAACCACTGAGGTTACAGGTTTAGTTTACGAACGTGAAACGTGGCGATTCCTATATCGTACAGTTTCGACCCTAGAAAATCTAGCCGGTAATCTATCGAAGAACTCTTTGAAATACTTCGCTAAAAATTCTGTTTCGCAAAAGTACCGAAAACCTCACTGTACGTACGAAAAATGGTTGTCGACAAACTCAGTGGTACAGATGGAAAAACTTTTCGAAGGAGGTCCTAAAATGCTATCGGGTGTGAAATATGTCTTAATCTGGAAGTATATTAAACGCCACATAATTATGAGGAGTTTTAGGGGAAAGCCCCGAAAAGAATAGCAAGAGGATGCCAAAACCTGAGATCAGGAGAGTGATTCCGGCTAATAGTCCACATGGGAAACCGTTAAGTACACCATTGCTAAAAAATAACCTAATAAGGATACTGACATACCTACTTAAAAACTGCTAGCTGAAAGAAAAGTTTCCTAAATTAGATGTTTAGTGATCTGAATATTAATCACACCTCCAGGTAGGTGCAACGTAATTTATTACAACAAAATTGGAACTATCACCTTTATATTGTTTGTTAAAAATACCAATTTAAGACTATTATACAATTATGTTTTTATATAAATATTATTAAACCAGAAGAACAACCAAATATATCACAAAATAACTATCTAAATTCTTAACCTATTCGCGAGAACGTACTGCAGTTATGTTTATCAGTTCCTGCAATTAATTAAAATGTTTATTTACAGTTTTATAAGCTATAGTTTCAGAGGCTTTCATAATTACCTGATGGATGATTTTTGCCCGGTAGATAACTCAAACACCACTAAAAGCCTTTATCTTCCGGGGACTTCAAATGAAAGTAACTTTTGCCAACTCGACGAGTGATTTTTGCCTGTAGATAATTCACATACTACTAAAAAATCCTTTATGTTTAGGGGAATTCAAAAGAACCAGACTGGCGTCAACTAACTTATGTACAAGATGAAGTTACTAACTTAATAGAACCATGTATTCCTGAAATTAAAAGTAACCAACCTAGTAGGGTATTATCAGAATTTTATTGACTACTATCAGTCTTTTCGATACCTATTCTTTAAGATATACTAACCTACTTAGGATATATGTTGTTTCATTGGCTGTATAAGAAACTGATTTTTCCTGCATAAAATAGTTTGAAACATCTTTGGCAAACTTCGGACAGATGAATTAAGACTGCAAATTAAAATTACTTGGTGTTGTTTTTCTCTATGTAAATATATGTAAAATTAACTTACGAATGGTTAACGAGAATCAGAGAAAGAGATCTTTTATTCTTTGACTACATGTGACCGTCTTTGCACTCAGACAATAAGATCATACGCGCCAGCGTAATGCATTATTAATCAAAACAAATGAATCATAATACTGTAATTCTAGAATACAAAGTATGTTGTTGCTATCATTTCTAACCGTTAAAACCGCCATCATCAATTTGACGATCTTTGAGTATCAACAATATAAGATACAGAAATAGTTCTTCCTTAGATCAAGAATGCATGTGACACAAAAATTATACTTCTTAAAGGAAATAACCTAACCATATTTATGGGATTTACTAATACAGAAACTATTAAAATGAAGTATGATTATAAACATTTCAAAGGGACGTCACAAACCCACGAAAGGTCAATTTACTATAGCGCACATGGTTTACAGTGGCAGTTGTTTGTCATTCATAAAATAAATCCCGTTGATACAGTACATCAAACAGTTGTGCACACACCATGCTTTTGACGCTCCACAGAGATGTCCGATCGGTAGAAACCAAGAAACTGTGCTGTCTGGAGGATCGTGTCCTTTCAAGTGAATATGTGCCCCATCTGTGGGCGACACATTAAACAGAAAGTCTTTATTGACGTACATATTGACTAGCACAGTACAATTTCGATTGATACAGTCAGTGCCTGAAAGTTGGTGAATTTAAATTTTGTACCAGAATGTCTCGATATTGCCGCGTTGATGGTCTCGTAAGTGTTAGTTTCTAGACTGAACGCACTTGGCTTCGTCTCGGAGAATTCAGAACTTGTTGCAAAAACCTTTTCTGTATTTTTGGCGACTCTTATTTGACTTTCCATGGGCTAGTACAGAATGTAGCCAGTGCGAAAGAATTTGTCGATGATTTGCACCACGATTGCGAAACAGAAAAAAGAAGCAACTCAGGAATTTTCAAAAATAAAAGCCTTTAGCAATAAGTGAGGTCCATGAATAAGATAAATGTACAAAATCTGATTCTTTAGAGGGCGCAAAAAGTTATGAAATACCTAATGGACACTGTCTAGCAACTTCTCTTTGTATTTGTTACACCACAACCAGTTCTAATATTACGAATAGGAAACTTTATAATCTGAAAGGAAAAACTTTTCTCCATCTTTAATTAAGTTACTATAAAATTGCGGTTTTTCGTCCTCAAGTATTGTAGGGCAATAGCCTAGAATTTTATTGCACGTATTTGTTAGAGTACGTATTTTTCCTAAGTCAAAAGGAATCTGTGATTAGTCCGCTTAGCCAATCAGAGCCGTTTTATGGTGGGGACACCAACAAGTTCGTGAGAACGACGCTTTTTAAACAAGGACTTGGCTTCCAACTACCGTTGATATCGTCGTATAAAACGCGAGTGCGCGTTAATTAAGCGCGAAGTGTACCTTATACATTCCCTTTACCTATCCAATTACCTGAATAATATTTCGTGTGCCCCAAAAGTGTAGGTTCAAAGCACTTTGATGCCAGAATCTGAAGAAACAAACTCCCATGCAACCTAATCTATCTAAAAACGTCCTCGGAGTAGGTCTTAGTTGCAGTTAATAATTAAGGTTAGCCTTTTGTTTGGTCTTTAATTGCTTCTACAGCATGTGAATCTTTAACCAAATTTGGAGACGTGATAAATTACTCCCGGGTTGAACGTTACAATTGACGCCAAACAGGGAAAGCAATAATGTGTAATATAAGCTATGCAATAGTATTTATACAGAAGATTGAGGCAATAGGAAGATAAAGGATACAACCAATGTATCGTATGCATTTCTTTTTTTGCAGTTCTGTAACAAACGCAGCGTCAAAATTGCAGTTTTAGAAACAGTGGTGTGTGACAATACTTTAACTTTGGTTGAAATCAGCGGCAAAAACAAAGACGAAAGAAAAGGCAGTGGCAAAGGCAAAGCAAATTCAAAGGAATGGAAATACGCAAGGGCGTAGGAAAAGGCAAAAGCAAAGACAAGGGCAGAAGCAGAAGCCTATTAAAAACAGGTCAAACCAAAAGCCGGTGCGAAAACAGATGGAGGCAGTGACAAATTCATAGGTAAAGCTTGGAGCAAAGGCAGAGGCTAAAGCAAAAGTAGCAGCAACGAAAGTCGCAATGACAAAACCAAAGCAGCAAGCGTGCGCAGTGGTAAAGGCAGAGGTAAAGATACACACTCTTCAACACTCAATAGCTAAGGATTATTTGTTGCCACTTTCGTTTTTAAGAATTTTGAAACTCGCTTTTGGGATGTGAGGGGCATTGCACCTTTACAGCGTGCGCACGCAAAAACGTATCATTCTCGCGCCCACATCAGCAACACACACGCGCGCACACACACTTGTGTGTTCGTACACACAAACGCGCGCGCGCACACACTCAGTTTTACATTAGTTACCACTCCTAGATTTACACCAATATTCATACCTACAACTACACCCACATTTAAATCCTCATCCTCCCGAAAACCTCCACCTCACCCGCTTATCCCATACACATACAAGAACCAAAAATTGAGGTAATGGCGTATAGAGCTTGAAGGTGGCGGAAAAAGCAACCATATTTATTGTAGCTACAATAAATGCTTCTATATTACTAAAGCATCTGGTTAGTGAGTATTGTAAGTGCTTCATAAAATTACTGACGTTGATGTGCGTTATACAGTTTTTTCTGTCATAACTACATGAAGTATAAATTATTATCAGAGCGTGAATAAATTGGCGGCCTATAGAATGAAGCTTTAGGCGCTAGACATTGACCTCCTTCTTAACCTTCGTACTTAATTAATTGTCAGCATTTTATAAATTGATTGATGGTTTTAATACATATTGTTGACAATACCTTCTATTCCAGCGTAATTACTAACTACCACATTAAGATTTTTCTAGAATACGATGGCAAAATGATTTCACGCATTCTTAGCAAATTATTATTGCTATAAAAGGTTATAACTCAATTTAATAATGACGTCATCATACATCAAGTGTTCATAAACTTAAAAATTAGTTTTTATTAGAGAAGTAAGGAGATCGAAAGGAATTTAGAGGTGAATTCAAATTTACTTCTAAGAAATGTTTTTTTGAAGCAAGTGTTATAAGTAAATATGACGCTACGTTACGAATTTCAATTTGTCAATAAGGGCAGGAACCCCGTAACAATTTTAAGAGTGCACTGGTTAGTTACAGAGATGCGAGAGTCAGTTCCACAGATAAAAGATAAAAATAAAATGGAAAACGGCCGAAATATAAAGCTGCTTTGCAAGAACCACTTATATTGAAGGGCTTTACTAGTTGTCAAAGTAAAGGGCATCAAACCGTCTTGTCCCAGCAATCCCTTCGATACTTTCGCTATTCGGAATACTCTTACACCGGATAAGTTTTCCTGCTTTCGATGTACTTAGGTCTTATCATCTCACCTTTTATCTATCTTAACCACACCTTAAAAACACTCATTAACTGTCGAATTAAAGCAATTTTTAAAAGAAATGCCTCTTCCAAATATGACTTCATTACTGGGGTAGTTAAATATCCTTTCACAATGATTACCCGTATTTATCTTATAAATAACTCGAAATAAAATTCTATTTAAGCTTAAACTTTATTAACAGTAACTTATGGAAATATAAATGCACGTACATTAACTTAAAAGAAACAGACCTAATGTAACATCCAACTGGCCAGGTATTATTAATATTTATCCTTAAATAATACTACCATTCCCTAGTTATAGTCTCCAAAATTGATTTATACGACATTTTAAATCCCATTTGTTCTTTGAAATGCCTTTAATAACAACATAGCGCAATACCTACTTCTGATTTCAACAATTCTATATCCATTAAAAAACACCGAGTTTCTACTCTTTACCTAACAATAATTTCACAAATAAGCTTACATTTGTATATTCTTACTCTTTTAAAAGGTTCAAAATTCCTTTTCCGATAATATTCCGCTTAAATTAAAACTAATTCCATTGCCCGACGAACCAATTACAACTCTTATTTATAAGTTCACATGGACATATTTATCAAGTTTAAAAAGCTCAAATGGTACTCATATTAAGTTCCACTCATTGGGTCAATTAATTAAGCACATCTAAAAACACCAATGATTCACCTGTTTATTAACTATCGATTCGCTAGGTCACTCTATTTAATATATTTAAATTGCAGTTTTTCCTGAAAGAGTAAAATAGATTTACTACACTTGTATGGACTAATGCCCTCTTACCGATGTTCGACCGACGCGAATATAAATTTCATGATACTACGTACGTGAGCTTCCTGACCTGTTTATTCAGAAAAATTCAAAACAATTTGAGGTCGGTCACGTCGTCTACACTACCGCTATTGCTTGAACATCGTTTCTTTCTAACTTCCCTTATTAACTTTTGAACTGAGTCCTCTACTTTGGTCTCCCTGTCTTACAAATTTTGTGAGTCTAAAGCTGTCTTATAGTCGAGTTCAATGTATTTCTGTTTATGTCCAGGGTCATCCTGCTCTCATACTTTTAAAAACGGCGTGTTTGTTTACGTTTGCAACGCATTTTTTATGGAGGGAAATTTATGAGTTTAAGGTTGTTAGGGTTTTCTAAAATTCGTGTGCATTTATAACGGTTATTTAACGAAACCTGTCTGTATTTTTGTAAATTAATACGAAGAGTGTAAAGTCCCGATTCTTATTACTGGCTGTATTTAATATACATTAAGTGCGTTGCTGTTTATATCTGCATCCTAACCAATATTGAAAGCGTCACGTTACTACTGTAAGTTATAAACTTCTATAGACTTTTCAGGGCATTTTCCAAGCTAAAAGTCATTTAACTAATTAAAATCAAGAAATTCTTTTCTATTACTTAATGTTGACTTACGTAACGGCTTAGCGTTACACCTGAACCAAAAATTTTTGAGCTAATTATTATTATCATTCTGCTTCAACCTCTACTGATGGCTATCCTATTGAAAGTCAAAGTTGATTCATCCAAAACGTGTTTTAATGCGCACAATGATTTTACCAAATGATAAGCTCGTACGTATTAGAACCTTCCGCCAAATAATTAACCCTGATTTTCGATAGAACAATTCTCAGCGGCGGTAACCTTCTGCAGATGGTTGTCTCTATATCTCACATTTACTTACGAAGATAACGAACCTAGTTTTTGTAAATAGTTTGAAAATATCAAATTCTCCTGACGCATGATAAGTTTTAATGCGATAGCCATTTATTAATAGCTTAAATCAGTGCCAATGTAGTAACTGGAAACTATTTACAATAAGTTGGTGACCGTGTTTTAATATTAACATGCGACGGTGTGGTTTTTAAGTCCCGTCAAAACTTCTCATTTGTATCAGTTCTTATATATTTTTTCGAATTGTTATCCTTTTTATCTGTTTTTCCAACGTTTAATTTTTTTTCAAGAACATTACTATTCTTCTGCAACCCTTTCACGTCATGCTCCATTTGCTCTTAAAACGTTTTTCTAATTATTTTGCTAAATTTAATTCTAATTAAAGGGAAAAATTGAAATTTTCGAATATTCCTTGTTCCACCCTGTATAAAAATAAGCGTATTGCATATTCTAAAATATAAAATAAAAAACCATTAAAATATCCGCGAAAAAGCTGTATCAATCTTATTGCGTTTAGCAAATTTAAACTTTAATTAATTATGTAATTACTTAGTAAAAACGAGTTTCAATCTTTAAAATATAAAGTCATTTATTTTTCATAAAGATACACTCTTCGTGCATGAAATATTCGCTTTATTTCCCGTAAAAACTAATCTTTTTTATAATTATTAAGATAAAACCTTTTTGCATTTGCAAAACCTTTAAGAAAGCAATTGAAGCGTTAGGTAATTATCGTTCGTGTGTGTCGATGCATTTTTTAAATGCATTTTAAATAAATCATAAGTTCTAGAACCTTTGATTAATAAAGAAAAATGCATTATCTTTCCTAGAAATGTTTTAAAAAAACATTAAATCAATGAATGCGCCGATTCTAAGAGCGCGAGCTTTACAAAGCAATAAAAATTGATAAGAATTATTTTATTGTTTCCGGGGTAATAATAAGATAAAGCGAGACGCAACCAGTAACTCCGTGCGTTGAACAAGAATGAACGGCACGTTTCACGATAGAACATAAATTGCAGCTTGACACTAACTAGCCCATAAAGCGTGCCCATCCCTGAAATATTACATCACGTAGGTGACTAATTTTCTAAGTGTTTACAGATAATCTCGAATGATGACGTATTGAGATAATTTTGTATACAAGCGGAAGTAATTCATATTCAGCGATTAATTTCAATTTACGAGATCGACCATGTACGATTCATAAACTCGCGATTCATTTTAAAAGTCGCACATGTTATTTTGAGTAGTCATTCATTAAGTACGCGGCATGCATACAGTATGTAATATTTAAGATCTAACTTTGAATAAAGATCTAATTCTTAGAACGTAACTCTGCGTAAATATGAAACTTAATTATTTTGTAAAACACTACAAGAATTGAACAATCCTCGACTTAGATAATCCTGATGCAAAAGAATACGCAGAGTTAGTTAATTAAAAATAGAAGATGCACTTTGAAAATTAAGATTCTAAATGGGGATTTAAAATAATAAAGATGCTTTTGTACAATGACATTTTAACGTCAATTTAAAAAATGGAATCAGGAGGAATATAATACCATTAATTACGATGGAAATGAAAGCGATATTTTTTGCAAGGATAAAACTTTGGTTCTTTGTTTGTAACTGATAAAAATATTTGTATATTAGTAAGCTAGAATAAATTCTTAATCTTATAATTTCCTTTTGTGAGCGGATAATTACCGGAAAATTTTGAGGTCAAACTTTGAAGCATTTTGACCTTTAATAAATCATCTGTCAGGGATTATTGGCCAATCACTCCTACAAACGTGTTAGTAAAGGATGGGTCAATTATTTTCATATCAATTAAAAAAAATTGTGTATCTGTTAAATAAGCTTAGGTAAGAATTATTTTAGTAAATAGGTAATTGTAGGAAGAATTTTATGTTTGAACTTGTGCTGTAAACTGTTCTATATTCTCTTGTATGAAAGAAAAATGTTTTTGAATGTATAAATGTTTCTTGAGCTTGTTGTGTTTTATTTCATTTTATAATTCCATAGTATAACTTCCGTTGAGATAGACAGGTAGATAAAAGAAAAGGTAGGTAAATAATAATATCCAATTTTCCATTGCTGTACCGTTGTCACAGTACTTTTCAGCTCCCACTCTAACGCGAGGCTTGGACACAGCAATCCTTTAGAGTTCCGACCGTGTCACGGTAATATATATATATATATATATATATATATATATTGCTGTGAAACCTACAAAATCCGGGTACTCCGCTTCTCGAATCGAGCCTCACGAATTGGGGTCAAGAATGCTGTGAATCCTACAAAAAGCTATTCATTACCTTAACTGTGTTGGTCCATGGACTTTCTTCTGTTCATCGCCTCGGCTGCTCCCCCTTCTAGATAACTTTCATCCTCATTCATAAAAAAAACAAACACATTCCTACCACAAACATCAACGTTAACTCTATTTACATCAATATTCATAATACATTAAAATTTCAAAATTAAAATTCAGCATAAATTTCAGTATCAGAAAATTTCAAGATTAAATTTGTTATCATTTTAAAGTGCATCCAGAATTAAAGTCCTTGTAGGATGCCTACTAATTACTATAACAATATATGCAGACCGGAGTCTGAGTACAAAGGGAGCATCTACCACCCCTTTACGTTAATTAACCAGGTTCGTCTAATTGAGCTCAAAGACATACCCATATTTTCATCATAATCCAGAACATCAATACTAAATACCCCTTTCTACTTAAACAAGCAAATTTCACCTTAAAATTAAAATATTATCGTTAGTACAATTTCACTACTGTCCATTTTAAATAAACAAATAATAAAGTTATTCAACACACACCAAAATATCAAAGTTCGAACAAAATAGTATAATTTACCTGAAGGTTACTGCACTCGTAGCTTCAATGTACATCGTCCCTTTGTTAATCACACCATTCCAACTGGGTTATATTTACGGCTTCTGATTCTCAACGCTTTAAAAATTTTCTCCATCACCATTTATTTAAAGTTGTTTCTGGGCTTTTCCGGAACTCATCTGTGTATATCTGAACCTTGTTTTGTGGATCCAGACACGTTTATGCACCATTTAATTATTAATACCCCCGAAGAATAACAAAGAAATTCATACTTCTTTCACCAATATACGCCAAAACTGCCTACTTTTGTGTATTCATTTGTCGTTGTAAATTTTACTAATTGATACAGTGATACTAACTTTAATACCTTGTATCTTCTTTTCTAAGTGCACTAAGGTACATTCATTGTATCACGTAACAAACAAACTGTTTTAAATCACAAAATATTCGAGCAAACTGTTTAAATTATTTAATATTAAAACCGGAAAACTAAAAAGCACTGTTTAACGCATTGTATCAAGTCGAAAATCTAAGAGAGCTTGTTCATATTCCCCTGGGTATATATAGAGGTTAGCCTGTCTGTCGGTCGAGTCCTCAAAACGGCCAGTTTCTAGAATTTCGCATGCTAAGTTCCCATTCCGCAGCCCGGCATGCGATTTTTACGAAATTTGCACTCGCCCCATTTAAATCTCAGAAATTTCAACACGGCTTGCAACGTCTGGAAATAACTAATTGAATTTTATACAGAAATGTTATTTTTACCTCTCAAATTTTGCCTTTTACTTTCAACCAATCGCAACCCCATGACGTTGCTCTACTCACGCCTTTTTACTATATGTGTCTTGGTCTTGCGCATATTATCTGTCTCTATCTACCCTGTTCTTATTAGTGCAAATTGATATTCTTTATTATCGATTATTTCAGTCCATGTGGACTGTTATCTGGGTTAAATAACCCCGTATCGCGCCTTTCTATGACTATTAAGCTACGGTTTCTCCAAGATTCTTTGTAACCATTAATTATCTGCCAAATTTACGCAGAATGAGCTTTTTAAAAATACGCAGGTGTTTAAACATAATAACACTTCTACGATTTGCATTTTATTGGGTTTTTCAAGTTTTTATAGATATTGTCTGTTACTAACGGTTCAATTAACTTCAATTAAAATTAATACCCTTTAATTTTTAGTGAATCCTAATTAAATATTCAATTATTATCTGTACGTTTTGTTTAATACCGGTTACTTAAAATAGAGTTAATTAATATAAATTTTGCAGGTAATTTCTCTTAATGAAACGAATGAATTTTTATGCTTCATGCTTTTATTTAATAACGCGTACCTTTTCCCAAAGCTTCTACACGGTGATTAAAATTATTTGATGTGATTATTTAATTTTCTACCCTGGTCTAAATATGAGTAATATATATATATATATATATATATATATATATATTGCTGTGATAAGGGGTTGTTTAGGGGTGTATTGAGTAGTAAGGCTCGTGTAGTAACAATAAATAGCAACAGGAATCAGAAAACTGCATTTATTTAGCAGACAATTAAGTAATTCATACATTATGTAAATAGCAAGCATTTGATACCCTGTATATAGTCGATAATAATATCTCAAGTTGCGTCGAAAATAATATTTCAAGTTGCGTCGATAATAATTCAAGTATGTGTCGACAATAACAATTCAAGTCTGTGAACAATTCAAATCAGCGTCGACAATTATATTTGTGGTATATTTCTGGACAATTCAAATCAGCGCCGACAAGTATACTTCTGGATTCCAAGGGGACAATTCTAATCGAATTTTGGCACAATTTTGATTTGCGTCGGAAGCATTGAGGGGGAAGAGATTCAAGGCAGATAAAATAAAGAAGCACGAAGTAGTTTTTGGAAAACAAGGGGTAACTGTACTCAAATATTGGTTCAATTAAGCAGAGCATTGGTATACAAATGAGGACAACAAAGGGGGTTGATCCACAACATGAACAACATATCGCAGGTCAGATCTATTTAGTTTTAAAATATTTTTCTTTTTAAATTTCAATACTGAATTTACTCAATTTATATAAAAAGTGTAATGAAGTCAACAACAAACATTGCATACGTTAAACTTACGTAATCTATTATAAAGGGGTCTGGAACGTTCCAGGTTTCTTTGGTAAAAAAATACTAATTGCAGATTTAAATATCTTCATCAAATCTCTTATACAAAAATCACAAATCTTAAAAGTTATTAGAATCTTTGATCTCTGGTACCTTGAAATAACTCCAGACTCGCCAGTTCTCAATCAAACACAAACTTCCTTCACGACATGATTGTTTCTTGAACTAAATTACATAAGATCTTCGCCAGCACAAAGCTAATTTTCAACGAATTAAATTGAAGCATAATTAAACTAAACTGAACCCAACTGAAGTTGCACAAAATCCGAATAGAACTTGAAGCCCACAATAACCTCTATTACTTAAACTAGTTTTAAACATGCAGGTCCACTTGCAATTTCTCAAAATTGGCGAACATCAACTAACTGCAAACACTTTATGTCAACTACAATATTTCACTTGCTCTAATTTTTATTAAACAGCGTGTTATTTTTAAATCATTTTATTTGTTCGCAGAATAACAGGAAGAATGCTTTTAAAAATACTCTTGTCGTATATGTAACATTTAATACAGATTATAAACAGCAATGTCGTCAGAAAATCCTCTATACTATCAACGTGTTAAAAATTACGTAATTCTCACCAATAACAATTGTTTCACTTCACAACAAAGTATATGATTCATCTAGCGCTCTTAACAATGCGAAATCGACCTTTTTTATTATACGTAAATTTCAACCATTTTTAATATTAATCAGTCCAAATGTTTCCTTCATAAATAGACAATTTGTTTCAATATCTCGGCTTATTACTGTTAATGTTCATCTTTTACTGAATGGAATAACGAACAATTACATAACTTCGCACATAAACAGCCTTATTAAATTCATGAGTTTGCTTTTCTATATTTTTTCTGGTCCCCTAACTAGACATGTAATTTTTAAGAATTAGGATTTTCATGAACGTTGTTAAGTTAATGGTAATTAGGTAAAGCAGCTGTGTTATCTTGGCAAGATATACACCTGGTTAAATTTATTTCTATTATATATGGGATTTCCCTGAATATTTTTGCAGTAAACAATTTTACAACTACATTTGTTAAACGACTTCAGTAGATATTTAGCACTTGATTATGTTGGTTCTTTTCTGCCAAATAGAATAGTGGCAAATCCTTATGATAAAAACGCGTTTTATCTTTTACGTGACGGTAGGTAGTTAATGTGTGAGATTGCGTTAATAGAAATGTTAACATTTTGAGCCCAAACTTGCACTCAATATTCTTTGATTCTTAAAACCAAGGTTTGTTTTTTTTGTACCACAGAAATTTACATTATCGGTACAGTCTGGCTACCGTGTTATATATAGAACAAGTTAGGATGAGATGAGTGATCATTGTAGCTATCCATACTCTTTACAGCCTACGTGAATGAATACTACATAATGACGACCGCCAGTTGTTTGCTCTACTCAGGAATAGTATGTAGTTTGCCTACGTTCTAGCAATGTTAAGAACACTTTAAACTAAGACTTACTTAATAATTTGTGGTTTTATTTTTAAATGTACTATTGTAGATATGTGTTTTTTGTGTATTTATGTTTCAGTAGCTCTAGTTGAAACGAATTCGGCCAGGACTAATATAATAAGTAAGTATTTAGATTATGTAGGGTTCTGCCGCTGTGTATATATGATTAATATTAATTACTAGTTGTGCCAACACAGATTATTAATAATTGCGGTGGTTAAATCCACTTACTTTGTTACCCTAAACTATGCGGTAGTATTTAAGGAGGTTGTATACTTGCATAGTTCTTTTGATTTCAAAACACCATTTGACATGATTGTTACTAGCATTTAAAAAGAAGTGGCGGATGCAGATGTTTTTCCTTAAATTTAATTTAGTTTTGCTATCCAAATTACTAGAAATTATTTATTAGAGACCTATTTTATTTGCGTTTTTAGTTTAATTATTCTTGTAGGTACATAGGTTCGACGAAATAGGCGAATTCGTTGGTGTGTACAGTCGTTTCGTTCTCTAGATCTTCCTCCTCCTCCGTCAATCTCCGTCTGAGTATAGCGTGGCATTAGTTTTCTTGCTCTTCCTCTTCTCTTCCTTTGTTACTCCGTAATGCGGACGTGCATTTCAGGCGTCGCCGTGGATCAATGTAGTAAGCGTAAGACTACGGATCCCAAGGTCCTGGGTTCGAATCCCGACACGACCAACTGCTTGAAAAATGGCAGGTGAACATTTTTCACAACAAAAACCGCCTTCGTTCAGATGAGAGGTTAAATGGAGTCCCGTGTGTGAGTGTTGTCACGCACGTTAAAGATCTCTACCTTGCTTGGAACAGCATGGGTTCGGCAAAATTTTAAAGTTCCAGGCAACAAAAAACTCGCATTTTGGCCAATGTAGTACCTTCGGGTGGAGCATTGGAAAATTACATGTAAGGACGTGCATTCCGGGGCATCGCCGTGGATCCATGTAGTAAGCGTAAGACTACGGATCCCAAGGTCCTGGGTTCGAATCCCGACACGGCCGACTGCTTGAAAAATGACAGGTGAGCATTTTTCATAAAAAGTACGCCCTCGTTCGGATGAGAGGTTAAATGGAGGTCCCGTGTGTGAGTGTTGTCACGCACGTTAAAGATCCCTACCTTGCCTGGAACGGCAAGGGTTCGGCAAAATTCTAAATTTCCAGACAACAAAAAACTCGCCTCCTAGCCAATGCAGTACCGTCGGGCGGAGCATTGGAAATGTAAATGAACGGAGTGCATTCCGCTATTGATTTTGTTCTTTTCTTACTGGTCTACTTGTATTGGGGGTAATAAAGTTCACGTTTTAACCTCTTTACTAATGTACTTGTAGTTGTTGTTTTGCAAATGGTAGAAGGTGGGCTGGTCATTGTGAAACATATCGATGACACGGGCTGGAAACTGTTACCTGTTTGAATGTAAGCACTTGCAATTGTGCCTTGTTAGATTTATTAACATTTCATCTCTGTGCGGGGCGAAACGCTGGTTGTCAAGGGCACTTTCGGTTTTTTGTTAAACCCTTCCTCTTTATCTGGGTTGTATTGGTTTTCGACCTCAGTCCTTCCAGAAAGGATTAGTCGGGTCATACTAACCCTTCTTCGGTTGTCATATATAGAATGTCTGACTAGCAGTTGACATCCCGTAATATTAAAAGAACCCAGGGTACTTACATCTTCCATTCTTTCGCTGCCCTACTCTATCCCCAACATAACCCAGGTTGAGTATGGCACAACTTGCCCAGTATGTAATTTATGTCTAATTGCTGACAACCTAATTTTGGGGCTATCGTATTGTATTAAAAACAGGATCACCTGATACTGTAGTTTTATTTCAAACTTTCCTACTTTAATGCCATCCTTCAGTGTATATGTAGGTTATGGGTTGGTCACACAACGTAGGGATCGTGAGTCACTACCACTAGACTACTAATCACGAAGTCGGGTATTGTCAAGAGAGGGCGTTTGTTCATGCTCCGGCAGGTTCCACTGCAACTCAATATGTGGTTTCTGGACAATCATGACAGCCCTCACAAAACCAGGAAAGTGAATTGTTTGACGATTGATAAAGCCGTCGAAATCAATGCGATCTTCGTCAGAGAACATAACATTGGCCATGAAGTTTAGATCTTTCTACACCATAGTCATGCAACCCTCAAAGACTTCATTTGGCGACTCCAACACCTGTTCACGATTATCATCAGTGTTGACATTCTGTTAACACAATACACTACAAGTATGATGAAATTATACAACAATAGATAACATCACAGAGTTGCTTGGTGCAACAACAACAACAACACCAATCACGGTATTCCTTTTCAGGATAACTAAACCTAGCACCTCTTTCTGGGAGGATATGCACGGTATAACTCTAGACTACTACATTACTTTTACTTCCAGCACCATTCACAATCTTTCTCCACATCCCTCGGTCCTTACAATTCCTTTGCCTCTGTAATATTCATACCTTGCTTTTAGCATGCTCTTTTATTCCTCATACTTCTCACCTGTCGTTCTTTCAGAACCTTCTCTCCTACATACAACTATCTTTTACGCGATCTGCCCTTGCAGATCCACCAGTAATATTGCTTGCATATATACGTTTGGTAAGTCTATCTTCGTTCATTCTTTCCACACGTCCAAACCATTTAAGCGTACTTCGCTCGCTAACTCCCTAAAGGTGGGTCACTTGCACCCCACACTCTGCTCTGATCCATTCGTTTGGCACTTTGTCCCTCAACGTTTTTCCACACACTTTTCTTAGGAACCTTATTCCTGCAGCATTTATATGACTAACATGCTTGGTGGTCTTCATGTTCCGCCACTACCTTTAAACTCAGTTCGCTTCGACAGCCATGTTCTTATAAACGGAAATAACACTCCTCAATGAAAACTTTTTTCGTCGTCGTCAGACTAATTTTCAATCGCTACGTCACAGCACGACATTGTCCAAACTACTGATGCACCGACTCCTTGACGAACGACTATGCGCATGATACCTACGTGAAATCCAGTAGCTTCTAGGATAGCTACTACGAAGAGCTTGCATAAGCCACAAAGCAAGATTTATTGTTTAGCAGTTAAGATGCCTTAAAAACAAAATATGAATAATCCAAATTTGTAATGTCTTCCCTAAGATGAGACGATAATTTTTTTCTATCTGTATAATTTCAGCGCTTATGTTCAGTTTCCAAAATTACCATAACGTTTAATTATATTATTCAAACTTATTTTCAAGTCGCTTTATTGCTGCGTGGCGGTTTGGACATCTGCCAAGTCATTACGATACGTTTTGTGGGTAATAAAAAATTTACAGATCTAAAGCCAAATATACTACGACGGTCTACATTTCTTTGCGCGTTAAAAACAACCTTATCATGTTTGAGAAGCAGAAAGACTGCATAAGATGTACAACATTGATGACGCAATCAAATCTACGATGAAAAAAAGATGTAAACCTTTTTGCGCCAATCAGTTAGCGATTTGGACAAACTTTATTAAAAAAATTTGAATACTAAGTGGGAATAATGCTCTAACATGTTATCAAGTTATATTTTGGGTTGTGCAATTTCTTATACAAATACAGTACACTCATATTGATCCAAATTGACACTACATTGGACTTTCTTCCAATGCTCCATCCGAAAGTACTACATTGGCCAAGAAGCGAGTTTTTTGACCTGGAAAATTTAGAATTTTGCCGAACCCTTGCTGTTCCAAGCAAGGTGGGGATCTTTAACGTGTGTTACAACACGCACACATAGGACCTCCATTTTACCTGTCATTCAAACAAGGGCGTATTTTTGTGAAAAATGCTCGCCTAACATTTTTCGAGCGGACCGTGTGAGGATTCGAACCCGGTACCTTGGGCATAGTAGTCACACGCATACCAACTACGCCACGCAGATGCCGATCCATTTTTACACTACATTTGATTTTCTAATGCTCCACCCGAAGGTATCATCCATTTTTTACAAGGTGATTTGATGAGAGAACTGAGAAATTCATTCGCTAAGTGAAAGAATTTGTAGCAAAAATGTTTGAGGGGCACATAGCATCAAGTCATCCACAACTCCATATAGATTAAAGACATGTTGAGGAAACATTGTTTTCCATTTTTGCAACGTATAAGTTATATTCAATGTGTCTACTGACATTGATGAGGAACTGGCCACGTGCGAATACGGACGGCTCTAAACAAGAAAATTTATGAAAGACATTTCACTTTATTTAAAGGTACGGTTTTAAAAATTTTACCACCAAACTAACGGTTGCAGAAAAACTAGTCGGCTCCGTGGCTTAGTTAGATCGCTTGTGACTACTAAGCCCTAGGTCCTGGGTTCGATTCCCGACAAGGATCACTTGAAAAATGTTAGGCGAACATATTTCACAAAAATACGCCCTCGTTCGGATGAGAGGTAAAATGTAGGCACGGTATGTGAGCTTTGTCACGCACGTAAACAATCCCTAACTTCCTGGGGTTTGGCAAAATTCAAAATTTTCAGGTAAAAAAAATGGCTTCTTGGCTTCGGGCAGAGAATTGGAAAACCAAATGTAGAGTAGAAAAATAGGACCGTTCCGTGGATGAGATACGTTCGCGTATGACTGCTGATCTCAAGGTCCGGGGTTCGATTCCTGACAAGGACCGTTTGAAAAATGTTTGGCGGTCATTTTTCACAAAAATTCGCCCTGGTTTGAATGAGAGGTAAAGTTTAGATCCCGTGGCTGAGTTTTGTCACGCACGTTAAGGACCCCTTAGCTTGCATGAAATAGCAAATGCTCGGCAAAATTCAAAATTTTCAGGTAAAAGAAATCGCTTCCTAACCAGTGTAGTACCTTCGGGTAAAGCATTGGAAAATCAAATGTGGAGAAGAAAAAAATTGGACGGTTTCGTGTATCAGATAGGTTTGCGTATGACTGCTGATCCCAAGGTTTCGGGTTCGATTTCTGACAAGGACCTCTTGAAAAATGTTAAGCAAGCATTTTTCGATTCGCGTACTGTGGTAGGTGCTTTATAGACCTTTCTTTTTTTCTTCAGAAACCACAACTTCGTCGACTTTTCGGTCTAGTTAGCTATTCTTTTCTTAGATTGTTCGTTTAATACGATTCGTTGTTACCACAGCTCTCTATCCAGCATTCTTGTTGTTCCCTTGTAAACTTTGAGACGTGACAGTTATTGTCGTGTTTTGTTTGGCTCGAACTTTTGTTTTCCTTCTTGTTCCTGTCCTTATTTTGGGTTTTTGCGCCAGAAACTTTATTTTCTTGAGGTTGAAAACTTTACTATTTCTTTACTAGAGATATTCCTTCTTGTGACTATTTTTTGTAGTGTTATGCTATTTAATCTTTGTCCTCGGTGATTGCTACCTTATACCTTTCCTTTTCCTATACCCTTTACATTTCTTGACTTGCTCCGGTGTACTAGTCCTCTTTTGCTGGTTTTGAGTTTTTCCTCTAGTTTTCTTAAGCAAATTTTCTTTTGGTTTATCTTATTAGTATACTACCTGCTCCATTGCTTCTACTTCCTACCCCGACCTTTTAATTTTGGTATGGGGGAATTTGTTACGTTCAAAATCCTGCAAGTAAACTTTTCTACATGAATATTAATGCATACTACTTTTATTTAAAACGCCCTAAAATTTCTAAACAAATCATAAAAGCTATTGATCAAGAAGCTCGATTTTCTTCCACTTGAAGTAAGTGCTATTTTATAAAAGTTCTCTATAACATTTTGCCTTTAAAATCAAACATCTGCTTAGCAACTTTAGGTTACAAAGTCGCTGCAATATGTTCGCTACTTGCAGTGATTATATTTCAACCACAGCTGCACTACATTAATGACTATCTTTTAAAAGATTAGATGGCTTTAACCACGTGCCTAGTAAATGAACACTGGAAATTGGTTTATTATCTATACTGAGTTTATTCTTCTATCAAGCGGTATGCTTTATATTGCAGCTGTGTAGGTGCCCAAAACAATAAGATTTTCCCCCTTTGTAAACAATTCTTGGTAGTCTTTAGGTTATCTTTTTGGTTACACAGCAGGAATATACCTTTGCAGGTGCTGTCTGAGAATTCTTTACATTTGATCATAATTTTAAAAGTCAAACACCTTGCTCATACGTGGAACTTTTCTTATAAATACAGACCGTGCTTTGAAAGCTGGGAAATTCAATACAACATCCTTTAGCGAAAAAAGATGCGAGTCGCGTGATTAAAATACTTTCTGAGCTAACTTTGTTAAATTAGTTGAGTCAGTGTCCAATCCATCGACGAAAGCAGCCCACATGTTCCGAATTCTGTAAGATGGTACCAGAGAGACAGGCAGCATGGTCTAAGGCAGTTTTTTTTGCTTGCTTTATTGGTGTTGCTGTTTTGGTCTGGTTTTTTGGTTGACTCTGCAATAAATTGCAAACTACGTTACCGAATGCACGTTTACAATGCACGAACGATTATACAATTAAACAAAAGCTCACGTTAGAGCATTTGTTACTGCTATCTTTTTTTGGTACAATCCTGTTAATGTTAACAAATTCTAAATTAGAGTAAGTCAACATCCGGTTCATTTGGCGTTAAGGTTATGTTATAGAAATTTTAATGTTGTCTTATTTCTTGAGGAGGTGCAATTCACAAAGCAGCATGTATAGGTAAAGTCACTGTAAATTTTATGTATAATTTCTTCCCGTACATATTTAGAGCTGGAAACATTATACAGGTATGTAGATATGAAATTGTTATTTAGACTATAAGATCTTATTCACGATATTTTAAAAT
The DNA here is from genome assembly GCA_036346225.1 of Platerodrilus igneus. Taxonomy (NCBI): domain Eukaryota; kingdom Metazoa; phylum Arthropoda; class Insecta; order Coleoptera; family Lycidae; genus Platerodrilus; species Platerodrilus igneus. The sequence goes on from JARFIW010001182.1 coordinate 311,596, forward strand.
GTTTAGGTATATACCGTATTATATGTAAATTAACGACTTGTTTATACCACGTTATAACACGATTACGTAAATGTGGGTTTTTGACTTTTGTTCCTTTGGGACTGTATGTTATAATATAGTTTTTTACTGAAGTTTCCAATTTTTTGTTTCTATAGCACCCACTCCACTCTACGACTTTTTGAGCTAGTTCAAAAACTAATACTTTTGGATTTCGATTCTACTATTCTGTCCCTGTTTTGTTGCGGTTTCGGTGTAGGCGAATTTCTTTAGTGACTTTACTGCTTTCTTTTATGTTTGCACGGAATTCCTTAATAATCTTTTCTACTGAGTTGTTTTAGACTTAGAAATTATAGTTCCAGAATATAAATCTCTCATATCACCGTTCGTTCTTTTAAAATTTGAAAAAAGTGGACTTTCTAGCACACGACGTCAAGAGTAAACACATGTTTTGTTACGTTCATTTCCGGCAGTAAAACCGCATCCGGTATTTGGTTATTTCATTTACATAAATTTCCTTTCTATTCGTAAATTCTCCAACAATACCCTATATAGTGTATCTGTTCAGAATAAGCCCGCTTTAACACAATTTTAACTCAAATCCATTTTGCTTTTACAACGAACATTTATTCGATAAATTAAATAGTCAATACCTTGTTTTAGGTATCCGTTAATGTGTTAAACATCCCGATAACGAATAATTGCTTTCTCTTGTGTTTCCCATTTAAAGACTTGTCGAAATAATAGATCCTATATTATTTAATAGCGTGTTTACCAGTTTGCTAATCGCACTTTTGATAACGCGAATATTGCAGTTTGAACTCGTGTTATTTGAACCCATTTTAATTTGATTCTGCAGCTTGTGCGTTGAAATATTTTCTACATTACTCGTCCCACTACTTCAAAAGGGATGCACGTTTTCTTGTTCGACAAGTAGGAGTATCTTGCGTGTATTCGGTGAGTTTTCCCGCGCTTACCCATTTTAATCAAATTCTCTTTTTAGCTCTTAGCTGGAGGCCAAATTGGTTCTTTCTTCATGTAGGCCCGACTGTTCGTTGACGTAGACCAACTGCTTTTGTCTGTAGACCGCTGCTGCAGTTACGATGGCAGGGCGAATGGATCCTGACTACCGTGGCATTGCTGTGCTGACTCACCCCCGACGACTTGCAAGATAAACATCCCGACGCATAGAATTATGTGACTCGTTTTCTTTTATGCATATCGAGGATTATTATTTATCAGCTGTTGATGTTGTGAAACCAGTTCACCATACCTGTTTAAAAGCTAGCTACGCTAGTGCTTCTGGTTATATTTCTTTAATTCCTACTACAACTTGGTCTACCTTTAATACTTTAATTTAACACACTTGCTATTGAGAAAATCTAAGCATTACTTTACTTTACGAAATGCTTACTTCGTGGATCCATTATAAACTTTGGCCTTTACAATATAACTTAAATTTAATACTTTTCTTTGTCCATGTGAATCAAGAAATTTTAATTTATTCTTATTGTTAATAGATAATCGTGGGCGACGTCCTTTTTGTTTTTTGTTTTTTTTTGGTATTTAGGTGAATCCCCCACTCTCCGCGTTTGGTAGTTAGCCTGGTATTTACGTTTCTTCCGGCTATGTCTAGGTACGTAGCAGTTTTCTTTCTTGTTCCAACCGAGAGCTTTTTGATATGAGTTCCCTAGGCTTAAAAAAATTAGTTAGGGAGAATGAATCTCGTATCCCACTATCCCTTCTCTCAGAAGCCCAAACCAATAGATTTTTCTAGTTTTTGTTCTGAATTATTCTAAGCCTAAAAATTATAGCGTACGAATCTCGTACCAGCCAATCTTCTGCAATCAACGTCAGCAATAAAAGCATTTTCCGGGTGGGAACCGTGTCATTTTATAAATTAAGGTCGACGTTTCACCCACTTTTGTAAGGGCTTCATCAGGACAAGCAAAGAAAATAAGTAATAAAATAAAAAATATAAAAAAAATAAAGATAAGAATGATAATATTAAGTAGACAAGTTAGAGTGTAAAGAGAAGAGCTACTCCTGAACTAGCAGACTCACTAGCTCATTCAAAGCCAAAAGGTGTCTTGTGGCGAAGTAACTGGTGAAAGTAACGAAAGTGGTAGTTTATATAGGGCGAGAACTTGATGCATCAGTGATCATGAATAGAGAGGAGTGTCGTAGCGTATCAGTGAACGTCACGGTTCCGCTGTTGTGAACATAGGCTTGTTTTCCAAATGGGGAAAAGGTAGTAGCCATTGCCTTTGTTTAGATTATTAGAATTTTTATTGATTTCTATGGATTCTCCAATTTTTCTATTGCAGGAAAATGGAATTCTAGCAATTAGTTTCGCCTTGTCAAAGTTAATGGTATGGCCTGTTTCATGTTGGTGTTCGACCACCGCTGAGCGACTGCACTGGCTTGTTTTGAAAGAGAACGGGAGTAATTGCATCCATGACGAGTGCAATGGAACTGTCCTGCGCCTCGTCCCTCCTCACCGATGTAGAGGATCATATCCCGCCGATGCCTGGGACATTGGAAAGCCGCAGGAACTAGGTCCAGCACACGGTGGCCCGAGTGTCCGTCGGGAGTTAGCGCCTGCTCCAGATGGGCCTCTCAATTATTATGGTGATTTCTTCCAAAAGTTGAAAATAGAAGCTTCTCTTAAGTTTTACTGTCATACTTGCGCAACCTGTCGGTTGAAAGACCAAAAGCTACACAAGATCAGGAATTGAACTTCTGTCACTTAGCCTATTTCTATTAATTTTTATTCGCATTATTAATTACTCATTAAAAATTATATTAATTTTATGAAAAAATGAATTGTAATTTATTTCAAAACGCCTTTAATGTAAATCTAAAAAACCTCGGTCAAGAAGCAACACTAGTTCCGTCATTCCGGGAGAGGAGACTGTGAGTTTAACCACAACGCTTCATACAAGTCTTGTAATATTTAAAATTCCATATCTTCTAAACAAAAAGTTTCTGTGAAAAAAGGCATGTGTTTTTATGTTCACTCTATACCCTCTAATGACATAAATCATGAAATCAAAATTCCGCGCTGGGCGTAAAGTCATTTTTCTATTGGAGCAATTGCAAAATCAAATTAAACAATCTTTAAATAATATTGTCAGAGGATTTCACGACCGGAGTCATAAATATTTATGATTCCGAGTTGGAACCGTGTCATTTTATAACCTAAGGTCGACGTTTAGCCCACTTTTGTAAGGGGCTTTATCAGGACAAAAAAAGAGAAAATAAATAATAGAACATTATAAATAAAAATAATAATAAAGATAAGAATGATAATATTAAGTAGACAAGTTAAAGTGTAAAGAGTATGTAAAGTTACTTCTGAACTAGCAGACTCACCAGCTCATTTATGCTAAAAGGTGTCTTGTGACAGTAGCGCAAGTGGTAGTATATATAGGGCGAAAACTTGATGCATGAGTAATCACGAATAGAGAGTAGTGTCGTAGCGGATCAGTGAACGTCACGGTTCTGCTTTTGTGAACAAAGGCTTGTTTTCCAAATAGGGGAAATGTAGTAGCCATCGTCTTTTTTTATATTGTTAGAATTTTTAGTGATTTCTACGGATTCTCTGATTTTTCTATTGTAGAAAAATGGAATTCTTGTATGTCCTATTTCATGCTGGTGTTCAGCCACTGCTGAGCGATTGTACAGGCTTGTTCTTAAGCTTCGCTTATGATCGTTTAGTCTAGTCTGTACTGACATTCCTGTTTCTCCTATGTATGCTAAACCACAACTGCAAGGTGTACTATATACGCCTGGGGCTTTAAGACTATTTTCGGAATCTTTTGGGGTTGGTTATATTTGGCGTCGCCGTGGATCAATGTAGTAAGCGTAAGACTACGGATCCCAAGGTCCTGGGTTCAAATCCCGACACGGCCGACTGCTTGAAAAATGACAGGTGAGCATTTTTCACCAAAATTACGCCCTCGTTCGGATGAGAGGTTAAATGGAGGTCCCGTGTGTGAGTGTTGTCACGCACGTTAAAGATCCCTACCTTGCCTGCAACGGCAAGGGTTCGGCAAAATTCTAAATTTCCAGGCAACAAAAAACTCGCCTCCTGGCCAATGTAGTACCTTCTGGTGGAGCATTGGAAATATAAATGCACGGTTGGTTATATTTGTGAAATTTTATTGGTGAGTTTATAGATTGTTTTGCCAATTCGGTCTGTTACTCTGTGTATATATGGAAGGACTGCTAAAGATCGTGTATCGGGATTACAGCGTGGTTTGGGGGTTCGTGTAGGTTGCAGATGCCGGGTTATTACTCTGCCGATATCTGAGTTACGATAGCCGTTTTTTATAAGACTGGTTTTAAGATGGGTCAGTTCATTAGATAAGTGTTCTGGTTGTGAAATCTTAATTGCACGGTGGACTAGAGAGTTGATTACCGATAATTTTTATGAGGGATGATGATGTGACTACGCATGTACGTATCTGTCTATGTGTATGGGTTTTCGATATACGGAATGACCTAGTCGTCCGTTAGGTTGATGCTCCACCAGAACATCAAGTAATTTGTTTTTAATTGTAAGCGTGTCAGCCTGCTACACGCTACGTCAGTACGATGTTTTCCAAACGTATCAATTTACATAAAATTAAACCAGCATGATTATATGGCATCTTATACCGTAGAGTAAACATATCACATTTTCTGGCTTCCTTCACCTTCATTAGCAATAAACACATCTTAATGAAGATCTAACCACAAGGAATATCATGTTCCTGTAATGGTATTTAACAAATTTCGCGTTCATATCAAATTAGCATATAACTATTAAACTAAATCGATTTGTAGTCAGTTTCCTAATGAATTACATCCAGAATTAAAAGTATAATACCTACGAACTAGAGAAATAATGGGTAGATCCATTTTTATTGCACGACTAAGGGTCTTAATAAAATATTTAAACCATTTAATTAAAAAATTACCCTCAGTGATGGAAACAAAATTAAAGATTTCTTGGTTGCTAAAGTCAGGAATTTATGAGATTAGTTTTTTGGAGTCAGGATGATTTGAAACAAATATATAGGGAAGAACTTGTTCTAGAAACGGGCCATCCATTTAAAATACAAAATGTTAAACTGTTAAAATCAATACTAATGTATTCGTCATTAAACGTATTTAAATCAATAGAAATAAATAAACACAAAAGATCCCCCTTAAATACTGCAACAACTTTTTTTTGTGTGTAATAAAATTTTTTTAACATATAACAAAGCTAGTTAAAAATCGAAAAAATTGGCTAAAAATTATTTATTTGCAAACCAATATAAGTTTTCGAATTCTTAATAACTCTTTGGTTTCATATGGAAAACAACAAACGATCCGCTATTTCTAAGTTTAACTAAATTGCTAGGTTTAACTCCACATTTTGTGCCAATAATAGTATTAAAAATGATTCAGGTGTTTTGAAACATTGCTTAGAACGTATTAAAAAGCATTTTAATTATTGAAAGCCAGTGTAAATAATCTATTGTGCACGTGTATCTCAAGTTTTACAATTTGTTTCGTAAACGATAAGATAAGATAAAAATTCCCCAGATCGAATTGTACGAAGGCGTAGAAGGGCCACAAAAATAAATCGCTGTACTTATTTTAGTTAAATTTCGACTTCGATTTCGAAATTTCGTTAAATTTCGACTCTGATTTCGAAATTTAGTTAAATTTCGACTTCGATCTCGAAATTTATTAAATTTCGACTTCGATGTCAAAATTTAGTTAAATTTCGACTCTGATTTCGAAATTTAGTTAAATTTCGACTTCGATCTCGAAATTTATTAAATTTCGACTTCGATGTCGAAATTTAGTTAAATTTCGACTTCGATGTCGAAATTTAGTTAAATTTCGACTTCGATGTCAAAAATTATTAAATTTCGACTTCGATGTCGAAATTTGGTTAAATTTTGGAGCATTTTTCTTCAACAGTCTAAGATAATAATATTATAAATCGATATTGTACCCCAATACAGGGCCGACACCATATTGACTCTGCTTGATTATTTTCTATTGGGTTATTTACGTCAAATATTAATATGTGATTATACAGTAGTGCTTTGTGAACGTAACGGATAAATTCCATAAACTAAATAAAAAAGTTAGCCAAAAGCGAGTCGAGCTCGCCTTATTAGGGTTCCGTATCAAAACTGCAGTGAGCAATCAATTAACCAAATTAACTTGTTTTTATTTTTTATGTATATTTAAATCTTATGCAAATTTGATTGTGATAACTGAAAAATGAATATATTGTCCCATATTGTACTGTTACATTAGTAAATACGTCGTCTATTACTTTGTTTAAAAAATTTTTCTCAGCAACTATTACACTGTCAAAAAATCCTGCAGTTTTCCGATAATCTATGACTCGATAGCTACTATCTCTATTAAAATCAAAATTTTAACTTTGGAAATGTAGGAAATAAGGGGTGGGGGCGGAACAGTCATTTTTGGACGTGCGTGAAGTTAGCCGCAACATTTTTGAATTTTTTAAAAATACTTCTGTCATAATTAAGCGCCAATTAGGCGCCATTTTGCGTCGCTAAAACTAAATTTTGCGCCGTCTTGGCAAACAAGTTATTGATAAAATAAGATTTTTCCGGCCAAGTTCACGAAGCCGCACTTTTTTTCAATTTTCAGAAAATCTTTATTCCATAATTTAGCGCCAATTAGGCGCCATTTTGCGCCGTTGAAACGAAATTTTGCGCCCTTCTGTGTAACACGTTATACGAAAAACAACTATTTTTCTGAACTACTTAAAAGCGTGAAGTTGGCCGCGACTTTTCCGAATTTTGAAAAAAAATTTGTACCAAATTTAAGCGGTAATTAGGCGCCATTTTGCGCCGTTGAAACGAAATTTTGCGCCCTCCTGTGTAACAAGTTATTTGAAAAAAACTATTTCTCCATTCTACCCAAAATCGTGAAGTTGGCCGCGACTTTTTCGAATTTTGAAAAAATTTTTGTACCAAATTTAAGCGGTAATTAGGCGCCATTTTGCGCCGTTAAAACGAAATTTTGCGCCCTTCTGTGTAACAAGTTATTCGAAAAAAACCATTGCTCCAAACTAGCCCAAAATCGTGAAGTTGGCCGCGACTTTTTTGAATTTTGAAAAAAATTTTGTACCACAATTAAGCGGTAATTATGCGATATTTTACGCCGTTGAAACGAAATTTTGCGCCCTCCTGTGTAACAAGTTATTTGAAAAAAACTATTTCTCCATACTACCCAAAATCGTGAAGTTGGCCGCGACTTTTTCGAATTTTGAAAAAATTTTTGTACCAAATTTAAGCGGTAATTAGGCGCCATTTTGCGCCGTTGAAACGAAATTTTGCGCCCTCCTGTGTAACAAGTTATTTGAAAAAGTATTTCTCCATACTACCCAAAATCGTGAAGTTGGCCGCGACTTTTTCGAATTTTGAAAAAATTTTTCTACCAAATTTAAGCTGTAATTAGGCGCCATTTTGCGCCGTTGAAACGAAATTTTGCGCCCTTCTGTGTAACAAGTTATTCGAAAAAAACCATTGCTCCAAACTAGCCCAAAATCGTGAAGTTGGCCGCGATTTTTCGAATTTTGAAAAAATTTTGTACCAAATTTAAGCGGTAATTAGGCGCCATTTTCGCCGTTAAAACGAAATTTTGCGCCCTTCTGTGTAACAAGTTATTGAAAAACCATTCTCCAACTAGCCCAAAATCGTGAAGTTGGCCGCGACTTTTTGAATTTTGAAAAATTTTGTACCAAATTAAGCGGTAATTAGCGATTTTCGCGTTGAAACGAAATTTTGCGCCCTCCTGTGTAACAAGTTATTTGAAAAAGTATTCTCCATACTACCCAAAATCGTGAAGTTGGCCGCGACTTTTTCGAATTTTGAAAAATTTTCTACCAAATTTAAGCGGTAATTAGGCGCCATTTTGCGCCGTTGAAACGAAATTTTGCGCCCTTCTGTGTAACAAGTTATTCGAAAAACCATTGCTCCAACTAGCCCAAAATCGTGAAGTTGGCCGCGACTTTTTGAATTTTGAAAAATTTTGTACCACAATTAAGCGGTAATTATGCGCCATTTTGCGCCGTTGAAACGAAATTTTGCGCCCTCCTGTGTAACAAGTTATTTGAAAAACTATTCTCCATACTAGCCCAAAATCGTGAAGTTGGCCGCGACTTTTTCGAATTTTGAAGAAAATTTTGACCAAATCTTAATGCGGATTAAAGCCATTTTCGCCGTTGAAACGAAATTTTGCGCCCTCCTGTGTAACAAGTTATTTGAAAAACTATTTCTCCATACTACCAAAATCGTGAAGTTGGCCGCGACTTTTCGAATTTTGAAAAATTTTGTACCAAATTTAAGCTGTAATTAGGCGCCATTTTGCGCCGTTGAAACGAAATTTTGCGCCCTTCTGTGTAACAAGTTATTCGAAAAACCATTGCTCCAAACTAGCCCAAAATCGTGAAGTTGGCCGCGACTTTTTGAATTTTGTAAAATTTTGTACCAAATTAAGCGGTAATTATGCGCCATTTTGCGCCGTTAAAACGAAATTTTGCGCCCTTCTGTGTAACAAGTTTTTCGAAAACTATTTCTCCAAACTAGCCAAAATCGTGAAGTTGGCCGCGACTTTTCGAATTTTGAAAAATTTTGTACCAAATTAAGCGGTAATTATGCGCCATTTTACGCGTTGAAACGAAATTTTGCGCCCTCCTGTGTAACAAGTTATTTGAAAAACTATTCTCCATACTAGCCAAAATCGTGAAGTTGCGCAGACTTTTCCGAATTTTGAAAAAATTTTCACCAAATTTAAGCGGTAATTAGGCGCCATTTTGCGCCGTTGAAACGAAATTTTGCGCCCTCCTGTGTAACAAGTTATTTGAAAAAAGGCTATTTCTCCATTCTACCCAAAATCGTGAAGTTGGCCGCGACTTTCTTCGAATTTTGAAAAAATTTTGTACCAAATTTGCGTATAGGCGCCATTTGCGCCGTTAAAACGAAATTTTGCGCCCTTCTGTGTAACAAGTTATTCGAAAACCATTGCTCCAAACTAGCCCAAAATCGTGAAGTTGGCCGCGACTTTTTGAATTTTTTAACGGCGAAATTTGGCGCATAATTAGCGGTAATTATGGCAATTTTTAAAATCAAAGTCGTTGCAAACGAATTTTGGCTCTTGAACAAGTTTATTTGAAAAACTATTCTCCATACTAGGCCCAAAATTCGTTGAAGTTGCGCAAAGGACCTTATTCGTAAATTTTGAAAAAATTTTCACCAAATTATAAGCGGTAATTAGGCGCCATTTTGCGCCGTTGAAACGAAATTTTGCGCCCTCCTGTGTAACAAGTTATTTGAAAAAAGTATTTCTCCATACTAGCCCAAAATCGTTGAAGGATTGGCCGCGACTTATTTCGTAATTTTGAAAAATTTTTGTACCAAATTTAGCTGTAATTAGGCGCCATTCTGCGCCAGTTGAAACGAAATTTTGCGCCCTTCTGTGTAACAAGTTATTCGAAAACCATTGCTCCAAACAGCCCAAAATCGTGAAGTTGGCCGCGACTTTTTTGAATTTCGTTTCAACGGCGTAAAATGGCGCATAATTACCGCTTAATTGTGGTACAAAATTTTTTTCAAAATTCAAAAAAGTCGCGGCCAACTTCGCGATTTTGGGCTAGTTTGGAGAAATGGTTTTTTTTGAATAACTTGTTACACAGAAGGGCGCAAAATTTTGTTTTAACGGCGCAAAATGGCACCTAATTACCGCTTAAATTTGGTACAAAAATTGTTTCAAAATTCGAAAAAGTCGCGGCCAACTTCACGATTTTGGGTAGAATGGAGAAATAGTTTTTTTCAAATAACTTGTTACATAGGAGGGCGCAAAATGTCGTTTCAACGGCGCAAAATGGCGCATAATTACCGCTTAATTGTGGTACAAAATTTTTTTCAAAATTCAAAAAGTCGCGGCCAACTTCACGATTATGGGCTAGTTTGAGAAATGTTTTTTCGAATAACTTGTTACACAGAAGGGCGCAAATTTAGTTTTAACGGCGCAAATGGCGCCTAATTACCGCTTAAATTTGGTACAAAATTTTTCAAAATTCGAAAAGTCGCGGCCAACTTCACGATTTTAGTTCGCTTAGAAAAATAGTTTATTTCAAATAACTTGTTACACAGGAAGGCGCAAAATTTCGTTTCAACGGCGCAAAATGGCGCATAATTACCGCTTAATTGTGGTACAAAATTTTTTTCAAAATTCAAAAAAGTCGCGGCCAACTTCACGATTTTGGGCTAGTTTGGGGAAATGGTTTTTTTCGAATAACTTGTTACACAGAAGGGCGCAAAACTTCGTTTTAACGGCGCAAAATGGCGCCTAATTACCGCTTAATTGTGGTGCAAATTTTTTTTCAAAATTCGCAAAAAGTCGCGGCCAACTTCACGTTTCTGGAGTTCAGAAAAATAGTTTATTGCGAATAACTTGATACACAGGAGGGCGCCAAATTTCGTTTTAACGGCGCAAAATGGCGCCTAATTGGCGCTAAATTATGGAATAAAGATTTTCTGAAAATTGAGAAAAAAGTGCGGCTTCGTGAACTTGGCCGGAAAAGTCTTATTTTATCAATAACTTGTTTTCCAAGACGGCGCAAAATTTAGTTTTAGCGGCGCAAAATGGCGCCTAATTGGCGCCTAATTATGACATAAATATTTTTAAAAAATTCAAAAATGTTGCGGCTAACTTCACGCACCTCATTTTTGGCACATTTTGAGCTATATCATAAAGACTACTGGACCGAAAATTATAAAAAAAATATTTTTAAAAGCCTTTTAGAATCCTCTTTCAAATGATACCTCATACGTTATATTTATTAAAACTTTTTTTCTTTTGACCGAATTAACTCCCGCCATTTTAATCTAAAAATATTTTTTTCTATTTTCTGACTGTCGATATATGTGCGCGCCATAAAGACGTAGCATTGTGCCAAATTTGAAATTCCTAAATTACAAAGTTTTCGAGAAAAACCTCTGTGAAAGATGAGAGTGATCTTCTAAAGATTCCGTTATACCTTAAAAGGTATGGAACCGTAAAAATTATTAAAAAATTACAAAGACATGTCAAACGATTTATAGAGATTGTCATTTATTGATGTTATTTCATTGTTTCGGTCATATTTGAGAGAGTTATGACGTCATCTATATTTTTGTTAAATAGCAACCACCATTTTTATTATGGATTTGAGAAGACTATTTTTCTACTTACATTGAAGTAAATATGAATATGGGCTACATAATGAAAATTTCCAGAAAATAGAATTTATACTATACACAAATATCTACTAAAAATTAAAAACAAATATCAAATAATTACAGAAAATGTTCGAATTGGGGGCCGTTGACGGCCTAACAATGACCAAGACGGTCTATGAACTCTTTTTGAACTTCATCAATAACGTCCACAGGTATACGTCGTGCTTCTTGCATAGTGTTCTCTTAACTCGTCCAAATTTGTCGGTTAAGTAAATAACCAATAGAAAATAATCGATTTATAATATTATTATCTAAGACTGTTGAAGAAAAATTCTACAAAATTTAACTAAATTTCGACATCGAAGTCGAAATTTAATAAATTTTGAGATCAAAGTCAAAATTAAATAAATTTCGATATCAAAGTCGAAATTTAACTAAATTTCGAGATCAAAGTCGAAATTTAACTAAATTTCGACATCGAAGTCGAAATTTAACTAAAATAAATAGAGCGATTTTTTTGTGGCCCTTCTACGCCTTCGTAGAATTGTCTTCATAAGTTATTCTCCTAATCCGCTCACTTCTACGTTAATCTTCGAGCCAAGCGGGATTGATTAACTCGTGTTTTTGGACCTGCTAAATTTACTGTATGTGCTCATACGCTCGCGATGTATGAGATGATCGCTGCAAGTATGGTATTCATGTATACTCGTATATGCCCCAGGGGGAGCTTGTAATCTTTCTGGTCAATGTTGGTTTTATATACATGATTGTTGTTGCTTTATTCCATATCTTGTCGACGTGTTTCTAAAAATTGAGTTTTTCATCTAATGAAACTTCAACTAAGATGTTTGGTGTCTGTCATTCCTTTTAATGAGTACCGGTTTTCAGGTGTCATACTGCCGTGCTTAGCAAAAACACAGTACTTACATATTTCCCCAAAATTGAGTTATTGAGTTATACGGAATATGTGGGTCATATTTAACATAACACGTAACTGCAAAAAGTTATGTCTATTCTAGATAAAAACACAGAAAGTGCCTTAATCTAAGGAAGAGCCAGTAGTGTGTTACAGGCGGAAAAGCTACTACGTATGTATTTTCCAGTAAAATTATAAAATGGGGTCGGCCTGTAAAACAAAAATTAAAGGGGGGTCACCGGCACTAGCTAGCGGAAGGTCGTGGATCATATAGAGGGTTAAAATTTTGAAAAAAGGGTTAAATTAATTTATAATATACTACAAAAAGATTTGGCACTTACCTTTCATAAAATATTGTGGCTTAATGACAATTGCCAAGGGCGCCAGACAAGTCCAGAATGTCCAAATGTTCGTACAAAACCTTGAGAGACTTGTCATCCCAAGGAGGACAATTGTTCCTTTTAATCAATTCCTCACTTTTTTCCTACTTATGCAACTTCCACGATAAAAAAATAAAAAAACTATTGACTTAATCAACGGTAAACAAAACTATTTAATTCACAGAGCAATAAACGTGAACTTCTTACATTCATTGATTTTAATTTAGAAATTTAAGTGAATAGGTGACTATGGAATTTATGAAAATTTTGAGTACATAAGTAGTTCCCAAACACTTGTATATGAACGAAAACTTATATCATAAATTTTACACTAAATTAATCCTATACAGTTTATGGCCAAAACGTCCTAACAAACAACCTAATTAAAAATTGGTCATGCTACTTAACTATAAAAACTTACTAAAAATTGTCCATTGTTTGAGGGTTTGTCTTCCAACGTAGAACAGTTCTTAAATTGGGGAAGAGAATCTCGCTTGTTGCTTCTGTTTGTAATTTTTAAAGAATTGACTGGCACACGAACCCGGCAGGATCTTATTGACAATATCACTTAACTTGTGCGTCACACGCCTACAAACTTTTTAATAGTTACCTTGTATCACTATAAATCCGCGAACATATGGACATAACCCTCGCGAACTGGAAAAGTAATCACTCCTTTCCAATTTTTAATCGTGATACTAAGTGAAATATTATATCTGTGAAGCCGGAGAACGCTACCCGCGAACTACTTTTCTTTCTACTTCTTGACCACGGACAGCCCCATTGGAAAACTCTCTCGTTTTTGCTAAAGCCTTCAGTTATATAGACTAATTCCTACCCTAATCATTATGTACGTCATTTTATGTTATCCAATGACTGAACAGAACCTCCCACAAAACAAGATTTCAGAAACCAAATCCAACCCCTTTTTAGATGAGAGTCACGGAAGCAATTATTTTCCCAAGGGTTTAAATTATATTGTACCTTCTACGAATTTCTTAATTATTGAAATGTGGAACCTACCTATGGCGACAGTAGTCTGCCATTAACAAAGACCGGCTAACCTACTTGAGCCGAAATGGATTTTAAATACAATGGATGTCTCCAGACTACTTAAAATTACTTGTAATATTTGACCAAATCAAATTGGAAATAGTTTTCGCTATTTATAATGTTTCGTTTTCTATAACCCGCTGTCAATCAACGAAAGTATTAAGAAGGTTAAGCTTTTCAAACTGAAATTACTTTCCTTTATTTACGCTAAAAGGTACTATTACATTTTAATTTTATCAGATTCGTCAGTCTGTAACCTACCTAAACTTTAAGAGGTTTATTGTATTTGATTTACGAGGGTAGACCTTTAAATGATGAAAGCCGCTGGAATATACAATAGTTTAGCCTGAAGCTATTTGTAAAGCTGGTCTTTTATTATAAGGGAGCCTGACTGAAATATGAATCAAGTAATTTATTGTGGAATTTTTCTATAAGTTATTTACTGAATTTTAATTAATTAATTGATTTGTTTATTCGTTAACATTACAAAATAATGTTACAAGTGCCATGCTATTTACTGTGTTTTTACTTAGGACAACATATTTACTGTGTTTTTTTGTTTTAGCAATTATTTTCAGATAGCATTTTTACTGTGTGTTTACTAAAGAATAGTAACAGATTTAATTCGCGACTCTTTAAAAGTGCAAGCCAGCAACCACACAAATTATTAAGAAGGGTTATGATGATTTAAAACATCATTCATCATCATTAGCTTTTCAGTCCTGGAACTGGTTAGACGCGTACCCTCATTGTTTCCTATTCTGAACTAACCTACACATTTCCCTGAAATTTGCACAGTCTGCATCTATCACTATCTGATCTAGGTCTACATTTACCTCTGTTTTCCTATCTCTGCTTGAAATATATCCCATACTATTCCCCAAAAATGCTTTAGAACGTATTCTGTCCTTTTATTTCCGATATTTGTTATTAACTTTGTCTGTCCATGCTATCATCCTCATGCACATGAAGCATAACATTCCAAAAGGCTGGTATGGTTTTTCTGTCTGCTTTTTCTACTGCCCGTATTTAATAAGCATACTGTGCTGTGATCCACACATATACTTTCAACAATTTTCTTCTTGTTTCTAGGTTTGTTGTCTTTCATCAAAGGCGCTGTTCTTTCTTGTTAAATGCAGTTTGGTCCCCTTCTATTGTTTTACAATTATATACCATATTTCTCCGACATTCAGTGGTTGTGAGGGAGTAAGCAACCTGTGGCTGCCAAGTTCTCTCAGCACTTGAACATTTGCCGATTTAATATTTTTTCTAATATATCTCGTCGTATAGTCAACATTAGTTGCAGATATTTCACAACCTACAACTGTAGTTGTTTATAATAATCATCAGATTTATCTGCGCTTATTTTTCCGTCCCAAAACTGTTTGGACACGTACCTGCACTTATTTATATTCTGAGCTAGCCTACACATTTCCCTGAAATTCTCACATCATTAGGTTTGTTTAAATTCATAAAGTATGCATTGTTATTTATTAATTAAAAGTGATGAATGAGCTTTCCTGATGTCATCCAAGTGATTACAAGTTACAAGTAAGTAATATAAATAAAGCTAGTGTTGCATTTAATATAATACACTTTGTAGTTGGTAGTTAAGTATAAGTTTTCTACTCGGCAGTTTTATTCAAAGTCATATAACACCGTATTTAATAAGATTCATTAACTATAAGAAATAGTTCTAGGATATAATTAGTAAGCTCACAATTTTGAGTTACCCAGACAAAATGAATACGAGATCTGGGCGTACGGTCTTGCCAAGAAGTTTACAGCTAGTTGCCACAGCCATAGCGAATAATGGTGATTCTGAAAACATTATTTCCACATTCAATAAAAGTATTTTAAGAAGCCCATCGATATTGAATCGAAGGATTAGAAGTGATAACGGCGGCAATATTTTAAAACCTAGTTACTTATCTGATATTGAAGTAAAAGAAAACACAAACATACTCTCAGTATCAAGTTTAACAGACAAAGGTTCATCGGTATATTGTGATTTTAAAGAGTATGCTGCTGTATATATGATACATCAAGTATTGGCCATACTTTATTTGATTATGGAAATAATGATTCATCTAAAAGCGACCAGAATATGTTACATGCCAAAATTCGGCAATGTACATTGTTTAATTCCCAGGAATATTTTTAAATGAACTTGCCAATTTCCGTCATTCCGGACAGTTGCGTTTCCGCAAAATAATGCGCAGGTGTGGGTAGTGTCGAAAGCGGCAATTGAGCTACGAGACTTGAAGCCAAGAACATCTATGTGTGGTGTGCCTTTTCTGTTCAGGTGGTAGGTTCCTTTCTACCTTGCCTTAATCATTCCTTATACCTGGATCCTTATCGTTCCACTTACGAAAGCATAGAGTTTAGGATGGACGGATTGAAAATTTGGAGTCAACATGGCGTGATGTGACCCACAAAATATGAACCCTGAGAATTGGCTGCAAGGTACGATTTAAGTGAGTAAATTGCTTTTATTTACATTGTGCATGAAAATTTAACCATTGCATCACCTTTAAACGCGTTCGGTATTTGATACAAAATGGCGTGTAATTTGCCGCGTAATTATACGTTATACTAAACAATTGCGCAGTAGTATAGCAATGCGTGAAGCACAACAATGACGCCCTTACATGTCTTTTGTTGATATTAACTCCGTCCATAATCAACCTCTAATTTAACTTGTAAGAAATAACTTTCAAAATTATGTTTTTTTAGGAAAAGGGTTTTTTTTCTCACTCAAGTAATGTAATAAAAAATAATTTTTTTTAAAATTTTTAGTGGCTTTTGGAAAAAGTGAAATTTGGCAACACCAAGTCTAGTTACCTTTAGTTTTTTTCTTATGTGGGGGCAGCCTTTGAAGAAGGATGATGTCATTTTAACTTGTCACTTTAATTAAGTATTTATCTACATTTTTTAATTACCTTAAATATGCAGTCAAGTTAGTGTAATTTATTTCCCTTTATAAAATCAGTGTTGTTTAAATTTTCTTTATAAAAAAGTGTTATTTAAAAATTTCCTTTACAAAAAATTGTGTTATGTACTTTTGAAATTTGTTGCATAATTGCTATCTAACCTGACTTAATTAGTGGGTGAACTGAAATGTGTTTTTTTTTGGATTTAAATAATTCCTCCAGTAAGTATTGTTAGTTACAGATAAATTATCACTATAAAAGCTTTATTTACCAGTTCATTATGCTAAATAAAATTCCTTAAAATCACATTAAATCTGGTTAAATAATTATTTTGAACCTGAAATTCCTCTAGATTATTAAAAGATTGTTTTTAGTTCTAAACTTTAGATAACTACCATATTATCTTTGGTTGCCACGATTTAAACCTTTTTCTTATAATCTATATAATTAACTATAGTTTACGGATTCTTTCTTAGAGAAAATTTTGTTCTTTAAACATAACTATCGTAAATTCCCTGTAAACTTATCTTAGCATACCTACTTTCTAAAACATAGTAGTACAATGAATCCAGTATACCTCGAATCTTTTGAAATGATGTTCGAGCTGGAATCGCGTAATATCCAACCGGCAACAAATCAAAATGATAAGCGATTGAAGTTAAAAGCCATATTAGTTCAGGAATCTGATGGACATTCATTTCCACGTACATTAACATCCAATTTATCACAAAATACTTTTGAGATTAAACAATCCCTAGACGATATTCATAATATAGTCCAGAAAACAAATCCAGAAGTTTCAAATTTAGAATTAAAGCGGGTTACATCTCGTATAATGTATTTAAAACAACGTATAGATCTATTATCGTTACTTAAAGATGAATAAACTAATGAAACTAAGCAAACTTTCTTATCTAACGTTCTCTTACTTGAAGGAATCGTCATCGAAAAACTTAACTTAGATTTAGATGCAAATTTGCCTACCGTTCTTTCGAATTTTACAATTTCCCAACCTCCTATATCGTCTCCTAAATCTATACCAGTATACAAATGAGTGCTTTCTTTCTCGGGATTCAATTCCCAAATCTAGTTAATGTCTTTCCTAAATCACAAATACATTATTTCAACATCATATTAGAAGACGATACACGTGGAAGATGCCAGGAGATATAAGAAGATATCAAATAGATTACAATATTGTTAGACAACAGTTTATAAATCAAGTAAAAGACCGTAGAAGCTACCCGGAATCAGATATAGACACTGACCACAACATCGTAATTATAAAGGCCGCTTTTAAATTTAAAAATCTGAAAAAGAAACGGAAAAAGGCACTTTGACTTTGAGAAGCTAAAAGATAAAGATATCCACGAAAGATTTGAAAAAAAGTCAAATGAATTGCTGAAAGATATCGGGAAAATTTCTGATACTAAGGAAGTAGAAACAGAATGGAATAACATTAAATCCAACTTAGACATGGCGGCCAGAGATATTCTGGGATATACACAAAAAGAAAATAAGAAACCATGGATAACAAAGGATATCCTGAATTTAATAGAAGAAAGACGAAAATACAAGAATAAATCAGATGAAACGGGAAAACAGATACAAGTCATAAAATGGGAAATTATTCGCAAATGCAGGAAAGCTAAAGAACAATGGATTGATGAAAAGTGCAAAGAGGTACAAACTAAGATGGAAATAGGAAAGACAGACAAAGCATACAAATTAATTAGAATGAATTTTAAGGATATGAAACCATATAACAAAAATATAAGGGACGCGGGAGGAAATCACATTATAGAAAATGTAGTGAAAGTAGCTAGATGGCAGGAATATATAGAATTTATATTCAGGAGCGGAACTAACAGCATTAGAACAGGAACCAGACGGTAAAATTGATGACCTGGGATATGCTATACTTAGAGATGAGTTTGAATTAGCATTAAAGAGCCTGAAAAATGGTAAGACGCCGGGTACAGATAAGGTGCAAGCAGAAACTCTAAAAGCCTCTGGACAAGCAGTAACAGA
This sequence comes from Platerodrilus igneus, assembly GCA_036346225.1. Lineage (NCBI taxonomy): Eukaryota > Metazoa > Arthropoda > Insecta > Coleoptera > Lycidae > Platerodrilus > Platerodrilus igneus. Next base: position 330,152 of record JARFIW010001182.1, read on the forward strand.
ACGTCTCTTCCGACTTGTAAGCTATATGTATGAGAAAGGCGAGATACCCAAAGATTTCAAACGTAACATCATAGTAACTATACCAAAAATAAGAGGCGCGGATAGATGTGAAAATTTTCGAACAATAAGTTTGACTGCACACGTTTCAAAAATATCAACTAGAATTGTACAAAGACGAATGGAAAAACGAGCTGAAGAAATACTAGGAGAAGATCAATTTAGGTTTAGGCGAAACAGGGGAACACGGGAGGCTATTTTAGCTCTGAGGGTGATAATGGAGAAAATAATAGAGAAGGGGGAAAGCGTATATATAGGGTTTGTAGATTTGGAAAAAGCAATCGACAATGTGAAATGGAAAAAATTGTTCGACATACTCAAAAAGATTGGAATGAATTTTAGGGATATACGAATAGTACATTGCTTATACAAAGAGCAAACAGCGGTAATAGAATTAGAGCAAGAAAGTAGAGAGTAAATATTAGGAAAGGGGTGAAACAGAGATGTGCCTTATCCCCATTAATTTTTAACTTGTACATTGAGGAGGCAATGAATTCTGTCAAATGCGGGAAGACATTTGGAATTATTATGCAGGGACAAAAGATTGATATGCTTAGATTTGCAGATGATATAGCGGTATTAGCATCTAGTAAAGAAGAGTTAGAAGTTGCTCTTAATGAAATGGAAACAGTTCTAACAGAGAGATACGGTATGAAAATTAACGTACAAGAGGTTAAGGATTTCTGCTACATAGGAAGAAAACCTGGTTTATTTTATAAAAATTCAAGACCGTTGCTTCAAAATTTACAGGAATTTTAAAGAAAATAGAAACCGGATTGAACATTTGAAGAATATGTTGTTTTAGTTAACAGCCATTTCTCTTTGAAGAAAGTTTTAAACGGGTATTTAATTTGATACTTATTAATAGTAGCACAATGTGATTGATTTTTATAGAGTTCGCGACTTTGGTGATATGACATTACGAAACCTGATGAAAGTAATCTGGACCTGATCAACCAAACGGTAAATTTTTGTACTCATTTGCGAGTATATCGTAAATCGACCGGAAATATTGCAACTTCAAGATCACAAGCCTTTGATTTATTTTGCACAGTGTAAACGAAAGTAAAATAAAAGCGCACCAGTAAAACGAAAATAGATGATTATTTATTTATGTTACGATAATCGATTATTGAACATACTCGTATTTTAGCACTTTTACTCAACAGCATCGTCTGTAAAAATAGAAAACAAGTAGATAATACACGCTTTAATACGGTCAGTTGGGCTTCTTACAGTTTAAAGTTCGTATAGCAGACTAAGCTGACAGCTAATTATGCTTCATTAATTTTGGATGCTGAACTGACGTAACGAAAATAGTGCACCAGTGGTGAAGGATGGGTTCTATAAAAGCAAATGCAAATCCCTTTAAGGGTGTACAAGTTGTAGCACTTTCACTAAATACCCTTACATCTACCTAGAAAGGATTTTAACTCTGTGTCTAATAAAGCCTTTCGATGCCAATCTGGTTTCAGTAACCTTAGAGACCATAGAGACCACAAGAGACGATTTAGTGGTTTTTACTGCAATATAAGCCGATGGAGCCTTGTGTATATTTTCTCTCGTGCAACTAATTTAAAATAAACACCAATAATAAAAGAACTCCGTCCTGTATACCTAACCTAAGCTCTATCACCAATTGGCCACATTTGCATGTATCTAAAAGCGAAAGATCATCTTAACTTTATGAATTATAGACATCCAACCAAAATTGGTACATATAATTTATGCGGATACAATTGTAGTGCTTTTTCATATAACATTTCTGTTTTTTATACACTTTAACTAAGCGTGCACCAACGTACAAGTCTTCTTAATAATAAATTTATTCCTTCGTATGATTACAACCAATTACGATTAATAAATATACAAAAGCATAAAATGCGTAGCAAGTGAAAAGCAAAAATTTAATTGACTTGCAGCTTTGTTGGTCTTGTACAAAACTCAAACCGCCTTTTTGTGCAGGAAAAGATTGCAGTTAATTCAATATTCCAACTTAGCGTTGAATAAAAGCTTGGAACACAAAAGCAGTTTAATCTACAACGGTATTTTTACATTCCGCGTTTACACTCACGTTTGGGAACTTGCTTCCCTAAAAATCCCAGGGTTAATACCATCGCTTGAATTACTCAACTTTTATCCCGCTCGGTAATTGTTGCGTGTCAATCAAATTCCAAGTCCCTTCTATTATTGTCCGTCGGGAATTAACAAATGTTCCTCGTTTAGACGGATTGTGCGTCTAAAGCTGTGTTGTCGAGTTCAATGTCTTTCTGTTTATGTCCACGGTCATCTTGTTCTCGCATTTTTGAAAGCGGCAACGTTGGCAACTCATTCCATCATTATTGTAAATTTATAACTGTATGACTACTGGGGTAATCTAGCATGGTTTTGCTTTATTAAATTTGTACGAGATTTTAATACCTCTTACGGTTTACACGTAATGCTTTAATTTTTTATGGTGGGTTTTATGACGATTCGTCTCGTGTAATACGGCAAATGTTCGAGTGTTGGGGGATCTTATAGTCGCAGGCTGCTTAACCTCCTTCATAGACCAGTGAATATCAGAAACATAGGGTATATATCTGTAAAACAATAGAAGCGGAACCTGCATCTAACAAGAAAGAGCAGCGGCTATGATCGAAGAGCACAAACTTAGAAGCAAGGAAAAAATTGTTGAAAGCATATGTGGAAAACAAAAAAAAAAGGAGAAATAGAAGAGAAGGATACGATCTAAGGCATTTCTGGGGAATAGTAGGCATATATTACAAGCAGAGATAGGAAAAAAAGGTAGAGATAGGCCTAGATCAGACTAATGCACGCAGATAGTGAAAGATGCAGACTGTGAAAATTTCAGGGAAATGAGTAGGTTAGCTCAGAATAGGAAACAATGAGGGTACGCGTCTAACCAGTTCCAGGATTAAAGACCTAATGATGATGATGACGTCTCATGAGGTTACGTTGGTCTAATTTCATGATTCGACGGTTTGTTTTTTAAATTTGTGTGAATGTTTACGAATAAGCTACTAGATACCAAACACATACATGGACGCTAGCTTCGCCCCATTCCCATGTCAAATTACGCTCCATCCAAATAAACCTCCAACACTTACGCGTTGCTATCGTAAAACTATTCCATATCTTCAATAACATCGCTTTTTTGTTGCCGTTGTACAAGAACCCTACTTAATACAAAACAAAATTCTAAACATAGCATCCAATGTGCGTGCCTACATGCATCCTAACCCGCCCGACCCTAAGTTTATCTCAGTCATTATCGTCACTCATCTCCTGGTAGGCATCTCTTACTTCGCTTTCCTCCTAACCGCATAAGTGACAGTAGTTGACCTTTACACTGGAAGTCTGGCACTACCTAGCTAATATCCTTATATCTCCAGTACAACATAAATTTTAACACATATTTACACCATCTGGACAACATACTCACACAAGTAAGTGACAACCCGAACATTATAACGGCTGACGTGAACGATAGGTTCATACTGTGGTACAATGAAAATACCGACAACTACCATCTCCACGGATAAAACACCGGATCTCCATTTTACCTCTCATCCGAACGAGGGCGTATTTTTGTGAAAAATGCTTGCCTAACATTTTTCAAGCGACCGTGTCGAGATATGAACCCAATATTTATATACAGCAGAAATCAATCGATTTCAGGAATTTATCGTAACAAATACCATTACACAATGTGTGCCTGTACCTTGGAAGTGTGTTGACAACTATTGTGCGTACGCTGAGATTGTATGGATATTAGCGCAACTTATCGATAAACATACGAATGGATACTGGACACACGACACAGACTAAAGACCAAACACATACAACCCAGCCAAGACTTGATTCATTTTCTGACGAACTACGGGTCATACTCGACATACACATATCGGATGCACTTGACAAATGTCGATTTGTGTGAGTGTAAAGAAGTTTGATCACCAGACTGCGAAGACTTCCAAAACACACGCAACAAAAGGAACACAATACAAAACATACCGATACAAGTACTATTTAACGAACACACATTTAAAGATTATGCACAAATGTTACCTCGAAAGACAAACAGTACAACGAAGACAACACTGAGAGGAACACATCACGTTCACAAACATTCACTGGATATGCCGGGAGCACTTTACTCCTGATGACTATGAAACCGAACAGTAACAACACATCGCATGAGCCGAGGAACACTAAATCGTCTATAAATTAATGCTGATCTTAATTTTGGAATAGTTATAAATTAGTTTTTATATTACAGTAGAATAGGATATAATACACTAACCTAAAATTAACATAAAATAGAAAAACGAAATGTATTCGAAACATAAAACTGTCAACAATCTGGTTAGAACAATGGATGTGCAAAATAAAACAACAACCTAAGATACAACAAAACACAACACACACACATGCACATACGCGTGCGCACTCGGAGACGGTGCACAAGCAATCCCCGGTTTCCGGGTGCCTACGGTCGGGAACGTACACTTTGACTGTGGTCAGCTCAACCTCTGACTTCGGCTGCTGATGGTCGAGACTGAGTAAGAAGCATGCTAAAACACAACAAAACAGAAAACAACCAAATATACACAGACAAATACATACCACACACGCGCGCATACACACACATATACACTCACACGAATACTTAGGAACGGTGCAACAACAACTATCGGTTTCCGGATGCAGAAGCCAGGGTCGTACACTACGAACGCAAACAGCTCAGTCTCCGACTTCCGATTGCAGATTGCTCGAACACATGTTATCCTTTAAAAACCACCGCATCTAGAGTAAAATACAATAGTAATTACCACACATATATAACCTCAAATTTACTCAGGGGTTAAATTTGTAGTGTTCCGTAGTGTTTCTAAGTCGATTTTCTCATTGGTTGATAATTACAACAAATATTATGGTGTACATTTCGATATTCGAAGGTATTTGTTAGTAGCTCAGTAACCACTTGCAGGTTTCTGAAGGCATTCCATGATGTCAGATTTTACAGTATTTGGTGCGCATGTGTATGGACGATCAAGCTGGTAGACAGAGTTGAAAGGACTTTGTTTTTAGATTTCAATATGGCAGGTTGTAAAAGCTTTCACTTGGTGGGTTTTTATTAAAGGTAATGCTTTTAAGTTTATAATGTGGTGGTAGGTAATCTGATTACATCTTGTTATCAGAGCGTTCTTTTGAATGTGGTGTTAGTATTTATTGTAAAACTATTAGTTATTTAATCATTGAAGAAAAATATTTATGTTACCTGTTGCTTTTGACTTAGAATTTGATGTGGATTGTCTAATATGTAAAATTTCAGGTAAATTTACTATTCTATTGAATATGTTTGAGGTATGAAGGTGTGTTGTTTGGTTTAACAACCAAAAACTATTATTTATTTATTTAAACTGTTTATTTAATATCTAAACCAAAGTAAAACTAATATTTGTTTATTTGAAATAATTTAATACGGAGTTATAACTCCAATTGTATTGCACCTGTTACCGAATCAATAGTAAATGTACCCTTACTGTAATTTTACAAGCAATTAATGATAAATACCAACATCATATTAAATCACATTATTAGGCAAGTTTGCATATGAACAGTATTATATTTCAATGTTCTATTTGTTTTGGTTTTAAGATAGAAATTGAATTTAACCACAACGTTGTTGGGCATATTTTTGTTTGTAATTTGTAATGCCACGACGTGTTTAATTTTTAAAAAGTACTTTTAACCGATGCTATCATAATGAATAACTTTTAACACTTGCTTACTAGATTTCATATATCTAACTAACATGCATTTATATAATGATTGAGTGCCTGAATCTGGGCTTGTTTTATGCTGTAGAATTTTGAATATGTATTTGCTCCCAACATATTTTGAATTTGTTTGATATTTGTGATGCATTTGACATTTTTATTACGTGTAATTGTTTTATTTCAGCATATTAATCACATTTACAACTGCACCGCTAACATCTTGGTTTAAACTTAATTATATATTTTGTTGTGTGTATATCCTATGATCTAGCCGATGTTCCTATATAATTAACTAGTATTTAACGTTTGTGCTAATTGTTGTGATGTAACTAAAATTGAACCTCTGGTATGACCGACCTTCACGTGCCTTTTTTGTTTGTATTTATGACTTTGTTGGAGATAGTCTATTCAATAATAAGCGCCTTTTAACTATGCGCAATCATACCATAAGTTCATTTCAGCGATTCATGTTGTCTTGTCAATGTACTTGTAGTGTATTCTTTTGCAAATAATAGGAAGTCGGCTAGCTTTTGTAAAATATTTTGTAACACGGGATGGAAACGGTTAATGTACGTATGTGGGCGCGTGTGATTGAGCCTTCATTGAATATTACTAACATTTTATGTCCGTGCAGGGGGGAACTTTGGTAGTCAAGACAGATTTTACCTTCCTGGTGTTCCCCTCTTTCAACTTTGGCTGGGTAGTATTGGATATCCAACCTTAGTACCTAACAGAAAAGACTAGTTAGTTTACACTAACGTTTCTTCAGTTTTCATGTGTGATGTGTCTGGGTAACAGTTGATATCCCGCCAATTTCAGTGTTGGTGATCTGGGTACTTGTACGCTACCCGTCCTCGTCGAGATGTGTAAAATGCAGTTGGAAGTGTGAGGGTAGTTTGGGGTTTTCTCTGCCGTGCTCTTTCCCTAATCGCCCAGGTTGAGTACGGCACTGTTTGCTTTGAATGTCAATTTTCTGTTTTCATGCGAATGACCTATTTAGTGGTTATTCTTTTGATGAAAGGTAAGTTAGGTAAATACTGTAGTTTTATTTCAAACTTTCCCGCCTTAACGCCATCTTCTCAGTGTGAATTTGGGTTACTCTATAATAACACAACGTAGGAGACGTCAAGCCACTGCCACTGGATGTTAGATCACGGAGCCCGGTGTACCGTATAGAGGGCGTTTGGGTCAGCCTTCTGGTCGGTTACACTACAAATTCTTTGAGGGGACGAAATGCGTTGCAAAGTTATTAAGGATATCACTTATCCGCGATATTTTGCTCCTGTTACAGCCACTTTCTTCATTCGCAGGGGGTTTAGTGATAGTTTCCTACTGGTCCGATATTTGCCTCGCTATAGCCCTCGTTGGCGACGTGTCGATACCATATAATGAACGATAAGGATAGAAACGGAAGGTGGGGATCACTTGGTCGTAAAGTAAAAACACTACTAACATCATAACACTTGAAGGAAGTTGGTAGTGACGTCTCTTCTTTCGTTACATTCCCTTTCCACGAAAATGTCTATTCCCTCCAGAAGAGGTTAAAATTCTCTGACGCACGTTGGTGGCTACAACCCCGTATAAACCGTGACAAATATTCTATCTTAGCATTTTTTCAGATCACAAAGGTAAGCCAATATCCAAACTTTGCGTGAGAATCAAAACTTTGTGCGGTTTTCACGTATGTCTCCATTATAATATGAATAAGCTGGAGATTTTCCAGTGCAGATTTTTAAAAGTTCCTTAAACCTAATGCTACGTACTATGACATATCCGGAAGAAAACATAAACATACCTGGCTAACTACCAATGCGGAGAGGGGAGGCGTTCCTAGCAACACAAAATAATACATTGCCAACGATTTTCTATTTACAATAAAAAACACAAATAGAAACAGTAAAACAAAATTAACTAAGGTTACTGTCTAATAATACAATTTTACTCTATGGACAAATTCACTAATTGTTCCACGAAGTGCGCAATTCGTAGCTAACATGCAATAAACCTAATCAGTACCAAAAAGAATAACGCTGATACTTTCGTAAAAATGGATGGGTTATTTAAAAAAACATTAAATTTAGAAACCTTTCTAGTAAGGATTTTACCATAACAAACATTAGCGTATCTAATTTCAACTTGGGTTTATACCAGGGTATGTTAGGAAAAGAAAACAAGTCACATATATGTGTCGGTATACTTATCTGGTCAACCCTCGGAAGCGAACTGATACAGCATCGCCGCGGTAGTCAGTACCAACCATGCTATTACCGTAATTGCAACGGCGGTCTACATGCAAGAGCAGTTGGTCTACATCAAAGAATAATCGGGCTACGCAACAAGCCTCCAGCTAAGAGCTAAAAAAGGAAAATCTTACTAATATTAACAACTCAGAAGCGCTTTCCGATCCACACCAAATCTACACATTTGATAGAGGAGAAACGTGCATCGCTCTTAGAATAACAGAACGAATAGTTTTTACAAGTGCATCAACGCACAAGCTGAAGAATCAAAGTTTAAAAGGAGTTCAAAATAACGCGAACTTGAAAAGCAAACATCCGCGTTATCAAAACGCGATAGAAACTGGAAAACACGGTTTTACCGGAGAATATTAGGATATATTATTTCGACAAATGGGAAACCCACTAGAACGCAATTATACGTTATCGGAAGATATAACTCGCTCACGGATACTTAAACAGGATATTGATTTATTTAAATTTTATCATAAACTGGTGGTTTCCAAGCAAATAGATTTAAGTTGAGAAATTATTCGAAAGCGTATTTATTGCAGAAAAATAAAATATACAGAATGTAAACTAATTGTAGCATAAGCTTGTCGTTTTTAAAGCAAAAGGGATTTGAGTTTAAAAGTATTAGACATCGTATTTATTATTAATTAAGTTAACGGATGTGAGAATAGCAACGTAGTTGATTTAACAAAATTTCGTAAAACGGACTTATGAATTAACCAGGAAAATTTTTAAAGCAAAATTAGAACGTAACACTAATTAATACAATAAATGTTAAAGCTTTATAAAAAAAAGCGTAGCACATGCACCACACATACGCACACACAAACACACCGAAAAAAACACACATACACATTCAAACAACAAATCAAAACCCAACTGCACCGGCATTGTTCTAACTAGGTCAGGCATGCTTAAATTGTTAAACAGCAGCCAAAAACTGGTTAGAAAATAAATAAATAAAAAATAAAAATAGTATTAAGTTAATAGCGTACCCAACGACCTTTAGTATTACAGCTTTGAATAGGTAGGAGAAATAAGGTTGTTTTTTAAAATCCCTTATTTGATTCTTCTCGCTTTTATTCAAAAATATTTTTGATAATTTTATTGTGCAACGGTAGAATATCACCGTGTAACAAACGACAAAATGGATATAAAATTCAACAAATATAAAAAACTACACTTATTTTGTGACGTCGAAAGTATAAGTTGTCTAAAAATACCGACTAGTCAAAGTATATAAATATATTTCAAGTTAGTGCAGATTAATACTAAAAATTAACATCATTTTCTGTAACCCACACTTATCACGCTGGAATGATATGCTACTTAAAAAAGCGGATAGACGTTGAAAGGAAAACGTATGTGTTTATAAATGTTTGAGTATATTTAACAAGTTCTATCAGAATTGAATAAATTGGAACTTTCAACTTGTCTGTTCTCTGTAGAAACATTTGTGTACATTTTCTAAAGTACGTCTGAGTTGTACTAACAAACTAAATATTTTTAATTTGTTTAATAGAAGCTGTACTAAACAATCCAATATTGATCAATCGTCGTTCTTTCGATTGCTTTTAATGATTAAGAGAGTGAAACATAGAATTAGAAATCTGAATAAAACAATATTATCAAAGCAGCACTGTGACTACAATCCTTCGAAAGAATCAACCCTTTAGCGATGACAAACCTGGTACGAAAATGCTATAACAATTATTATTATCAAAGGGAAATATATTACAATACTAAAAGTATACCTGATGCCAAATTTATTATTATTAAAATAATTTTTGCTCATCATCATTTTGTTTTCGAGCTTACTTAAGGTCGGTTTGACGCAGCTCTGACTTTTTTCTATTCTGTGCTAGTCTAAAAAGTTCTACGTACCTTTCACAACCTAAATTTCTAATAATTTGACTAATATAGCTTGGTCTAGGTTTTCCTAAACTCTTCTGGCTTTTTCTTATCTCCCTGGCTCTACATAGATCTTAGCAACCTGATGGTTGTTAAAGAACTCCAACATGTTTACATGATTCCCATTTATCCCCTGGGTAACAGTCTTGAAGAGTGTATCCAGCGGATGCTGGGGAGTTATTTGGTCTGAACGCATCTCAAACAGATGCCCCCAATTTCTCCCAAGCATTCTCGTATGCTCCGTACCTTCAATAATCCTAGACTGAAGGTTCTTAAGTCTGTATAGTCCAAGACTTGCCTCCCCCACCACTACCAAGTGTAGTGGGAGAAGGTCAAGAAGAGTTTCCATCGCAGCAGTGGGCGTGGAACACATCGCCCCTGTAATACATAGACAAGCCCGGCTTTATTTTGGTGTTTGATTGTTTAGCCTTGGGCCACCATACTTACCAAGGCTGCATATGTTATTGCTGGTCTGACCACCCTGGTGTACAACCAGTGTACCATGTTAGGTCTTAGCCCCCGGTGTACAACCAGCGTACCATGTTTGGTCTTAGCCCCCAGGATTTGCCGCAAGTGCATCTAACTGTTGCTAAAGAGGTTTCTGCCTTGCGTACGGTCTTATCGATCTGCAGGTTCCATGTGAGTTTGGACTCCAGAGTGACTCCCAAGTACACCACTTCGCCTGACAGACCGATTTCGTTACCGTTAAGGAAGAGGGGTGTAATGCCCGCAATCTTCCTTCTCCGGGTGAAAGGCACCAAGGTGGACTTTTGGAGGTTGACTTGAAGGCCTTCCTTCATTGCCCACTTCTCTATTATTTTCAAGGCTTCTTGCATTCGGTCCGGATAATATTATAGTATTTACCCTCCACTAAGACTGCTAAATTATCAGCATATCCCAGCGGGGTAAACAAACCCTTCTCTGCTCAGTTCCCACAACAGTCCGTCCATGATTAGGTTCCACAACAGGGGAGACAAGACTCCCCTCTGCGGGAATCCCCTAGCCACTCGCACTACCATGGTCTCGCCAAGCTGTTCTGTGACTGCCACCCTTCCACTTAACATGCAGTCTGTCCACCTGCAGCAAGTTTCCTCCATTCCAACCGATCTGGTGACCGTCGAGATGGAGCTGAAGGATGTATTATCAAAGGCTCCCCCGATGTCCAAGAAGGCACATAAAAGAATTTCTTTGTTAGCTAGAGTCTTTTCAGCTCTGGAAACCAGGTGATGAATAGCTGACTCTTTTGAAAGTCCTGCTCTAAAAGCAAACTGGTTCGGAATGGGCTACTTGCCAAAATACTCCCTCGGATATGCCTGTCAAGCAGTTTTTCTGTCTTAAGAAGAAATGACATAAGGCTGATGAGCCTGTAAGATTTTGCCTGTGAGTGGTCCGTACGACCAGGTTTAGCAATAAAGGCTACCCTAGTTAACCTCCAACTACGCGGAATATATTGGAATGCCAAGCTAGCCCTCAAAACTCTGCAGATCCAGGTCAGCAGAAGGTTTGATCCGTTTTGTAGCATGGTTGGGATAATCCCGTCAGTGCCGGGAGATTTATATGGTTTGAAAGTATTTATCGCTCATTTAATTTTTTGGAAGGTAATCCCCTTCTTTGCTGCTGCCCAGTCCTCCTGAGATGCCTTCCTTTCGGGGGTCTCGGGCTCATGGACTTGCCATTATAAAGGTGATTTTTCCAGTTGCGTCGAACCAGGAAATGAGTTCGAAACAAAAGAGCCATCGTCTCTTTCCCATTCCTGGTAAAAGTACTGTCTCCCATGGACAGTGAGCCAATTAACTTCTGGGTGTCCTTCGAGAAAATTCTTTGAAGTCTGGCACATTCAGAATATCCTTCGACATCTTCGCAGTATCTCCTCCGTGCTGCTCCTTTGGCCTTCCTCAGTAAGAGTCCGCTTGTACCCTTCCCAAATTACCTGACTTTTGCTTTATTAAATAGAGTTCTTACCTGTCCCCTCAGTTGTCTCAGTTTAGAGTTCCACCACGGAACCTTCCTGGTAGTACTTTTCTGCAACTGAGGGCAGTTTTCGTTATATGCTAAGTAACCGCGTTGGTAATATTCCCCGCGGCCATTTCAATATCCAGACAGCTTTTCACTGTTAAAACTTCGCTTGCAAGGTACCGATCCAGGTCCAACTTATAGTTACCCCAGTCAGTTTTTCTTGGATTGCGGTAGAATTCCTTCACCTGGTTGAGCCCGGTAAAGGAAAACCTGATGTATCTGTGGTCTGAGCCGCTCTCCTTATCAGACACATGCCAGTTTTTTACTAAGTTGCTTATATATGGCGAACTTATAGTTATATCAATGACTTCCATCCTACGTCTATTTACGAAGGTTGGAGTATTAGCTTTATTCAAAATGTATAAGTGATTTCCCATTATGAATTGCATTATTGCTACACCTCTAGGATTGGTTCCAGTACTGCCTCAAACTGTGTGGTGAACATTTGCGTCGCTACCAATGACGAGGTGAGATCCATCCGCTCTACAACTTGCCACCAGCGCCTCTAGTTCCCTTGATGGTAGAAGTTTAGGGGAATCGAACGGAAGATAGGCCAATCCGAGTACAATCTCCTTCGGCCCACCTCCGCTTAGTCCCACCTTGACCGCCACAAGGTCTTGATGACAGAATTCTGAAAGCTGCAACCACTTAAGGTTGTTGTTGATTAATATACAAGTCCTGGGTTTATCAGTGGATCTACTATATACAAGTACTCCACCGATTAAACCCAGTTCTAGCACCTTTCCCTTGCAAATCCAAAGTTCCTGGATAAGGGCTATATTGCAGTCCCCCATCAGTTTACATAAGGCTGCTGAAGCTGCCTTACTGTGCTGCAGGTTCACATGGCCCGCCCTTCTCATTAAATGAATTGCTCTTGATAGGCTTGAACAAAACCGTTCTCAACCCGTAATAGGCATTGAACTTGGCTTGCTCAAGTACCTCGTAAGATCTTGGATCCACTGAAAAGGTCAGGATAGGTCTTTCCTTATCAGCTTTCCGAAAAAGAATATGCCAGCCACCCGTTTACAGACTGGGATTCTGGTTCTGCAATCGGGTCCTGGCAACTTTCTCCTCGACATCTCTGTCGGGATCCATACTAGAACCTTGGGTCTTTTCGGGAGGTCGGCTGCGTCTGCCACTGTTAGACACACACCCACCCAAAGGTCTTCCTTGGTCTCTACACTGTGTTTAACCCACCCCTTAGTCTCTAGGTTTGCACAGGTCAGCCAAAGAACACCGTCAGCAAACCTAGCGCTCCCGAACTGAAGTGGGATAGAGCTTTCTGAAGGGATGTCGAATACAGCTTCCAGAAGCATGTTCTGGACGCTCATCGACTGCCCCTCAGTCAAAACTGAGTCCGGGTGGCGTCGGTCAATTACCGCCACTCGTAATCCCCTATACGACCTAATCTGCTCATGGCTCTTGGGGCGTTTAGTTTGCTGCTGGGATTTAGATGCTGTCGGTGTGGAAGTCTCTGAACGGGGTCTTTTACTGCCCCTGCTCTCCTTCTGTATCGACACCTTCTTTGTGGACGCGTTTGACTCCGTCCAAGTCCCATATTTGACTTTCTTGGCTTTCCTCAGTTTGCTATGCTGAGCTCCCGAAAGCCTCGTTGCTTGGAGTCCAGTCCCTGCAAGTTTCTTTATAGTTTACTCCATATCTGGTGTATCAGGGTGGAACAACTAAATATTGGGAGATTTCTATTTTTCCCGTTTCCTTCTCTTTGGGTGAGTTTTATTTATAGATTTTGGGTTTCAATGACCTCTCGTGACCTCTTTATTACATCAATATATAATATTTGATATAAATATAATTTTATTTGCAAATGCATGTATTGTATAACGTATACAGGGTGTTTCAAAATTGCACGGCACTATTTTAAGGGAGTGTTTTTTAGCACAAAATAAACATAAAACTTCTAATAAACGTATGCCCTAAAATGTACCCCTATGGAGTTATACCCCTTTAAGGGGGCTAGGTGAAATTGAGTTTTTTTAATTATCTGAAGAACCACAAAAGATATTTTATTCAGATTTTCGTTGTCTACCCATGTTTTTATGCCAAATAAGATAGACTTATCCATTTTTCGATAATAAGATCAGGAGCGTTCCCTTCAGGGGGGAACAATCACGTTTAACCCTGTATTTTTTTTGTGAGTAAGCTTTTATAAATTATAATGCCAGAATTAGAATCTTTTGACATTTCTGAGTAAAAAAGTCACTCTTGTTTGAAGTCAACATCTGTAGCCGTTTTCGAGTTAATTGGGGTGAAGCATTCAGGATGCCCTATGATACTTTACATACCTACATAGATGTTGAGAGTTGAAAATATTTCTTACAATTAAACATTTAAAGTAACTGTTCAAAATGCCCACCATTTTGTTGTATGCAGCATCCAGCACGGCGAATCCATTGCTCTCTGGCAAGTCTTATAACATCAGGACGATTCTTAATAGTATCAGCAGCCTCCACGATCCGATTCTTTAACTCCTCTTGCATGTAGATAGGCTTAGAATAAACTATAGTCTTCATCCAACCCCCAACAAAATAATCTAACGATGTTAGATCGGGAGATCGAGGTGGCCATTTAACAGGTCCATTTCGGCCAATCCATCGGTTACCATATTCTGCGTTTAAATAGTCAGTGACAATATGAGAGAAGTGGGCTGGGGCACCGTCATACATAAACCAAATCCCACATCTATCGGGAATTGGAATATCCTCTAACAGCTCATAAAGATTATTTTGCAGAAAATTCAAATAAAACACTCCTGAAAGTCTTCGTGGTAAAAAGAAGGGACCGATGATATTGTCACCAAGAAGTCCACACCAGACATTTAAGGAAAATGTATGCTGATAATGATTTGTGACAGTGGTATGGGGGTTTTCTTCATCCCAAGTATGGGTATTGCAAAAATTGGTAATTCCATTTCTTGTAAAGGTAGATTCATCAGTCACTAGCAAGCGGGTCAAGAAGTTACGATGTCGTGTGCATTTTTGAATTAACCACTGCGAAAAATTGGTTCATTTGATGTAATCTTGCGGTAACAAATCTTGCATAGATGTCACGTGAAATGGGTACAATTGCTGCTCGTGCAATGTTCGCCAAACGCTTGCAGATGAAACGCTAACACGAAGAGACAATCTTCTGGTGCTAGTACTAGGAGATAACTGAACAGCATTGAGTATTTGTTCTTCAACATTTACATCTCGTCGAAATCTTTGTCGACCAACATTTACTCGTGTAGGTTTTAGCGTGCCAGTTTCCCTAAGACTTGTTTCAATGGATTGAAATGTTTTACGATTTGGTATCCTTCTAGTTGGAAATTGTTTTTGGTATCTGCGAACTGCAGCAGCGCCATTTCTCTGTACTTCACCATAAACTAACAGCATGTCTGTTTGTTCTGCAAATGTGAACAAGTTTGTGGTGTCTCCCATGATACAACAAATTAAAGTGTCTTCAAAGTACCAATTTACACAAAAACTAACAGAACTAAGTACACATATTAGTAACTTACACAGTGTTCATACATAACAAAGGTAATGCATAGTAGATACATAATCACCTGTCAAACAAATAAACGATATGCAACTGTTATAATGTAGAGCTTCTAACATGCAAGGCTATTTGATTAACATCGCATTTTGACATTTAGTTTTAGTCTTCAACATCTAAGTAATACATTGATTAATTTGAGACATATGTATAGTTTATACATATTTCAAGTTGTTACAGAGATATTGAAGGCATATGTTTATTAGGTTTATACCTATACATATGGGAAGTTCATATTAAAACTAAACGAATAAGGTATGAATCATAGGGCATCCTGAATGCTTCACCTCAATTAACTCGAAAACGGCTACAGATATCGACTTCAAACAAGAGTGACTTTTTTACTCAGAAATGCCAAAAGATTCTAATTATGGCATTATAATTTATAAAAACTTACATACAAAAAAATTATAGGGTTAAACGTGATTGTTCCTCCCCGAATGGGACGCTCCTGATCTTATTATCGAAAAATGGATAAACCTATCTTATTCGGCATAAGAACATGGGTAGGCAACAAAAATCTGAATAAAATATCTTTTGTGGTTCTTCAGATAATTAAAAAAACTCAATTTCACCTAGCCCCTTTAAAGGTGTTATAACCCCATAGGGGTACATTTTAGGGCATTTGTTTATTAGAAGTTTTATGTTTATTTTGTGCTAAAAGACACTCCCTTAAAATAGCGCCGTGCAATTTTGAAACACCCTGTATATTTGAAGTAGCGAATTAACTGACATTTGACATATACATAACGGTCACAGCTGTCTCTACAGCCTACATAATCAAAGAGACACTTAAACAAGAAAGATAACACTTCCTACACCTAACAAAATACAGTCGATTTTATGAAATTCGCCTTATGTCGGGTGCTAATTTATTCAATAGAGAAAAATACCCTTGTCAATCACTGCATGAGGTATAATTAACCTTTCCACTTATTTTGTAATTATGGTAGTTATAATCATACACGAAGGACCAATTTTTGTGATTGAATAGAGTATGAAAATTTTCGCTTTCATTACGTTCACAATTATTAACAAGGTCAGTAATAGAAATGCAATCACGAATAATTTCCGCTAGATAAACAAATTAATAACCGAGATGCTAATCAAAATTAGCACGTAATAAATATTTAGATCATGTTTCCTATAATTCTTCTTATTTCTCATGTATCCTTTTCGAACAAACAGAACTACTGCAACATATATTCGCGTTCTTCCGGTTTGATGACCATGACTAGTATGGATTCCCTTTACATAAAGTATTGTTTAACATAATTCGCGGTTTCTGCTTTACTAGAAAACCCCGAGGCGAATCTACAGGTGATATTTAGATTAATGGCGTGCAAATGCTGATGTTTTCTTCCATCTGCAAGTTCATTGTACTTCCATACTTAATGTTTTAAATACTAACTGCAGACGATTCAAAACGTCTGGTCGGTTTCTAAAGAGTATGTAACCCAGACAACAATTCTTTACTTGTTTGCGGTAATAATAATAAATCTTTTACCATACAGCAGAAAGGATATCTTATCCTTGCAAAAACATTCTTAGAAGCTACATCGTCTGGGAATACTTTTTCATCACCGCATGCGATAAAATTACTGGTTTAAATGTAAGTTATTCATAAGCAAGGTTAGAAGATATGAACTTAATTCTCGATAATTGCCATTAATTTTATTTGCTTCTCATTTTGACTTTCATTTAAGCAAGTATTTAAATGACTGTTAAATGACCAGTACGTATTACCCTCAAAAACTGAAAATACTCTCACATTTTCGGGTTTTCAGATAGCTTGCATACCCAGATGCGCGAAGTTGGCCGTAACTTTTTTGAATTAGGCGCCTTTTGCGTTGCTAAAACTAAATTTTGCGCCCTCTTGGCAAACGAGTTATTTAAAAAACATTTTTTTGGTCAAGTTTACGAAGCCCCACTTTTTTAAATTTAAAAAAAAATGTGTGCCATAACTAGATTACGTGCCATTTTGCGCCGCCAAAACTAAATTTTGCTGCCTCTTGACAAACAACTTATATTAAAAAAAAATTCCTCCGGCCTAGTTCACAAAACCGCACTTTTGTACATTTTTCCAAAAGGCTTGTGCCATAGTTAGGCGCCAATTAGGAGCCATTTTGTGCCGTTGAAACATAATTTTGCGCCATCTTTGTTATGGAGTTATTTAAAAATTCTTGCCTAGGTGCGTGAAGTTGGCCGCACTTTTTTGAATTTTTCAAAAATTTTTGTGCTGAAATTAGGCGCCAATTATGAGCCATTTTGCGCCGTTGAAACATAATTTTGCTCCATCTTTGTTATGGAGTTATATAAAAATTCTTCCCTGGGTGCGTGAAGTTGGCCGCATCTTTTTTGAATTTTCCAAAAATTTTTGTCTGAAATTAGACGCCAATTATGCGCCGTTGAAACAAAATTTTGCGCCCTCTAGTGTACCAAATTATTCGAAAAAGACTCTCCGAACTACTTTAAATACATGAAATTGGCTGCACTTTTTTGACTTTAAAAAAATTCTTGTGCTGTAATTGTGCGCCAATTATATTCATGCATTTGCCTCGGGAGAGTTCACACAAATTTTTTCAACCAGATCAGTAATATTTAACGACTAAAATGGGACAGGAGTGTACTTTAAAAATGCATTACTGCAGTATATTTCACGTATTTCGTTTTCTAAATATTGCCAAAACGGCGTACCATACGAACATGAAATCCGTTTTGTAATGTTACATACGTAATTGTTTTGTATCAGATTGAAATCATAATTAAAATTTTTATCTTAGTTTTAACAGAATATGTAAACTTATTCTAGGAATATCCTATAAGATCACCAGTGACTTCATCGGTCATTAAGAGCGCTTTTACACTATGCGGTTGTGGTGGTTTACCGCACGCGGTTTACCGGTGCGGTGCCGCGTGCGCAAGTTATACCCTGCTTTAAATGAGGCCTTTTCAGATTAGTGCTAGATAGATTTTGGATCGTTGGGAACCTCTTTTTTAAAAAGTTTTATTTCCAATAACACTTCTATCAAACTTATTTTTAATTGCATAATTACAAAAATTGATTTATTTTCTTTTATAACTTGAGCGTTTATGTTCATTAAACGAGATTTAATTGACGTTGACAAAAGTATTCTAAGTTACTATTTTAACAAATAAATAATTAAAAATTACAATGAGTAGCTTGAACCACCAACAATGTTAAAGTTATAAAGTTTGAAGACTGACTGGCGATCAGGAATTCCTCACAGTATTTATGAAGTTTCGGTCTCACTTCATCTTGTGGGAAAGTGCAGATCTTGCTGTCTGCAGTTTCTCAATAATCATTCAATGTCCTATTCTAAGTAAATTTAATTAAAACTCCTTTATTGCAGTTCATTGTTTCTGCACCTGAAGTATCAGATTGCGTCTGGAATACAAAGTAATCGTTGCCCTTCTTATTTCTGATATAAACTCTGTCAAACTTTAATTATATAACCATCATTTAATATAATGTAACATACTATTACTAAAACATAATAATTACATTTATTTAAAACGCATTTTAATATGGGTGATATGTAACTTGCCGCGCGGAAAAATTACCGGTGCGGCCTGCGGAAACCGCAGCTACAGTGCGGCTGGCGGTCAGAAATCGGACGGTTATAATACCGCACAAAATTTGAGGGTCTAGTAGCAAAATATTTACAAAGGGCAGTGGAAAGTTCTTGGGACTTATGGAGACAATAGCTCAATTTGATGTTGTTATGTCTGAGTATTTAACTAGGATTAAGAACGAGAAAACGAACGTCCATTATCTTGGCTGGGAAATACAAAATGAAATCATACTACTCATAAGTCAAAAAAGTAAGAGATGAAATTATTCGACGAATAAAGAAAAGTAGATATTTTTCAGTGCAATAAGACGCAACGTCTGGCATAAGTCACATCGAGCAATTGACATTTATAGTCAGAGTTGCCGAAATTATGAACGATTGGACCCCTTCAATAAATCGATTTTATCAGTGTCGATAGCACTACGGGTTTGAACTTGAGCGAAACTTTGAGAACTCATATTCGGTCATTAGGATTAACTTTGAATGATTGCCGTAGTCAGTCTTACGATAATGGTGCTAATATAATAGGCAAACATCAAGGTGTACCAAGCAGAATACTGGGGGAGTATCCCAGAAAATTTTTTCTCACATGCATAGCCCATAGTTTGGATTTGTTGTTAGGTGATACGGCTCAATCCGTCCAAAAAGCTATGAGTTTCTTCGGTACAATTCAACGATTCTATACCATTTTTGTAGCATCAAATGAACGTTGGAGCATTATTATGAAACATCTGCCCGACATTACACTCAAGCCATTATCAACAATACCATGGGAATGTAGAGTTTAAGCAGTGAAACCAATACGGTACAATATTATAAAGATACGAAATGCTTTGGAAGAAATGAGCGAATCTTCGAAAGACCCGTTGATCAAAAGTGAGGCCACCTCGTTGTTGAGCGTGAGATAAATTTTGAATTTGTATTATCTTCTGTAATATGGTATGATCTTCTAGTTGCTGTGGATAAAGTCAGCAAATCAATTCGAAGCAGCTCCATCAACGTTAGTGATGTCGTCTTGCTAATAAAGAGCTTAGAAAATCCGTAGAAAACGAAAAAAATAGGAGAAATAGAAGGACACGATACGTTCTAAGGCATTTCTGGGGAATAGTACGGGATATATTACAAGCAGAGATAGGAAAAGATAGGTAGAGATAGACCGAGATCAGACTTTTGCACACAGATGCAGAGTGTGCATATTTCAGGGAAATGTGTAGGTTGGTTCAGACTAGGAAACAATGAGGGTACGCATCCAACTAGTTCTAGGACTGAAGACCTAATGATGATGATATATCAGAGACTTCGGGTTTTAAAATTTTAAATTTTCAGGACGTTATTGCTCAAATAGATCACTTAAGCGTCTAAAAAGGCACACATCTGGAAGAGCAAAAAACTTCCTGATTCAGGCCTTAACAAGTCTGTAACTCCATATCACTAGGCCTAACTTTGGAAATTGAAACAAATTATAATTCCCTAGAAAATTATAGATTAACAACGTACCTCAGATATCAAAAAAAGTTTCAAGAAACCTAGATAATTTTCGATGAGCAAGAATTTGGTGGTTTGTGTGTTCACGGGCTGCAATTCGGGAAAAGTTGTCCGATTTAATAAACATCAACAAATTTAAATTCTCCAGAAAATTCTGTATTGAATTTAAAAAATACCAACAGATTTAAATTATCCAGAAAGTCATGGATTAAACAAAAGTCTTGGTTCTATAATAAGACATACAGAGTAGGTATAAATAAAAATCTAGAAGATTTAGGTGTTCAAGGACTGCAATTCGGCAAGAAATTTAAATTCTCCAGGACGCTCCTTTAGAAATAGCTATAAACACATTTCATTTTAACAGTCTCTGTATTAATAAATTCCACCCATACGTTTCTATAAATTTTAATCTTAAAGAAAATTATTTAGCATCATATCAAATTCATATGTCAGTTTTCCAAAGGTAAATATGATGCCATCATTGTAATTAGTACAATCCTGATTTTGTTTTGTCTACAATAAGAAATAATGACGCCAATGATCTCATCGTCTGAGAACAAAGACGGGTCATATATAGTTTTGTGCTAACTCAAATTAATGTAAAATCCCGATTTATGATTTTAGATCCACCATACGTAAATATATATAAGTTAGTATAAATACTTATGGTTCCGGGTTGGGACCGTGTAATTTTATACATTAAGGTCAACGTTTCGTCCACTTTTGTAAGGGGCTTCATCAGGACAAGTAAAGAAATAAGTAATAAAATAAAATAAAAATAATAAAGATAAGAATGATAATATTAAGCAGACAAGTTAAAGTGCAAAGAGAAGAGTTACTCCTGAACTAGCAGACTCACTAGCCTATTCAAAGCCAAAAGGTGTCTTTTGGCTTTGAATGGGCTAGTGAGTCTGCTAGTTCAGGAGTAACTCTTCTCTTTACACTTTAACTTGTCTGCTTAATATTATCATTCTTATTTTTATTTTATTTTATTACTTATTTCTTTACTTGTCCTGATGAAGCATCTTACAAAAGTGGGCGAAACGTCGACCTTAATGTATAAAATAACACGGTCCCAACCCGGAACCATAAATATTTATAATGACTCCAGCCGTGAAAGCCTCCGACAATATCATATACAAGTTAGACAGTCATATAGGAAAAGACGACACGAGGTATGCCCATTTGATCCATCCTACCGAAGTTTGCCGAGTAGGGGAGATTCAGTTTTCATAAAGCACTTTGTTTATACCATTCAAACCCTCAACATGCCGCTTTGGTAGGCCAATTACCTTGACTAGAGGTTAGCAAACAAGGCAGAGTAGCCTAAGTGTGTTTGGATAATTCTCTTCCAAGTGGGTCAATTTCATTTCTGGGCACATTGGGTTCTTAGGTAGTCAACCCTTGAGTTGGAAAGCAACCATATTAAGCGAACAAAGTCAATTTGAAGTAGAGGGTAACTGTAAAGGCACAATGATTTATCGCCTGTTCGGAAAAGAAATTTATACAGAACCTTTCTGAAACTATAGCGGAGTATACATACAAACTATAGCGGATTGTACATAAACATTCATAGTTTATTGCATGAACTGTGCGTGATTTTAGTTATTAGATTTACAATATTTGTTTTTAACCCCAGTTTAAGCTTGTACTATGTATTTGTAACGAAAACGCGTGTGTTATATGTATAAAATTTGTGTAAAGATTATATATTTGTGTTTTCCATTATTATAAACGGTATAGTTATAGTTTTCCTATATTAAATTGTTTTGTGATTACATAGTAGTGTGATTAAGTATTTCAGTTTATTTAACATAGAAATCATTTTTGCAGTTAGCAGTCTTAAACAGTTTTACTTGTTTTTTTGGTTTCAGGTTTGTTATTAGTTTAAAATAATATGGGTTTTAATGAATTTTCAGGTATTTTTCTAAGCTAAAATGACTCTCCAGTTCTCCGATTTTGGCACCCTTTGTTATTCACTCTAGGGCTTTTTCAGAGCAACCTTGCGAGATTAGGTAGCGTCCAAGGTATTTTCCGATCAAGACCATATTTCATACTTAATCTGCATTTATTGGATTGGGTCTTGAAAGGGCTGTAACTTGGTATCAGTAGTCCTAATTTTAAAGATCGAAACAAACTGAAGTTCCCCGGAGTATTGTAGAATTAAAACCGTACACTATATGTGTATAAAAAAGTTTCAGGAAGCCTAAATGGTTTTGATTGGGCAAGTGAGCAAGTGTCCGGTAAGAGTCGCGCAATTAAAAAAATTCAAACAAATTTTAACTTCCCATCTTGTAGACGCGCAAAATATTATTGTGAAGTTAGCACTAGCTCCAGTAGCACTTTTCATAGTTATATATAAAAAAAGGTTCTATATTTATAGCATCAAAAGATCGTGCTAACTTCACATTTCAGCACGACACATTTTCCTCTAAAGTACAAGAAGCAACTACACAATATACTTTTTGACGAGATTAGTTCCATCACAATGAACCATTTCAGAGCAAAACTCCAACAATTAATAATAATGTACCATTTTATATATTTGAGCCAGCAACATACTCAACGAAGTCTGTTGTGCTAGCGACTTACCGCACTGCTGATGGTAGTTCTAGCTTGTTCTATCGAGTTTCATATAATTAACCACCACTAGTAATTGTTCCGTTGTATCTCTATTTCTACATGGCAGCAGCACGACACTCGGTGAATCCTGCTAATGTCTTTCTGCCCTTCTAATAGTGTTCTAGCTTATTCTATACGAGTTGTATAAAATGCAATCGGTTCCAGCAATTGTTCCGTCTGATATCTATTTTTAAATAAATTATATCTTCTGGCGCCAGCACGATATTCGGCAAGTGGTGCTGAGAACTTCCCACCCATGTGATATTAGTTCTACCTTATTCTGCTCGATATTTATACAATTCAACCAATTTTAGTAATTGTTCCGTCGTTTATTTATTTTTAAATAAATTTTATCTTCAGGCGCCAGCACGACATCCGGTAAAAGTGTGTCGTGCTGACGACTTTCTGCATTTCTGATCATACTTCTAGCTTGTTGTACTCCATTCCCATACAATTCAACCATTTTTAGTAATTGTTCCGTTGTATATCTATTTTAAACAAATTTTATCATCAGGTGCCTGTACGACACCTGGCGAGACGTGCTGACTTTTCGCACATTTGATGATGTACTCAAGTTCCATACAATACAACCAGTTATAGTAATTGTTGCGTCGTATATACTTTACATATAAATTTTATCTTCTGGTGCAAACACAACACTCGGCGAAAGTGTATTGTGCAAACGACTTTCTGCCTTTTTGATAATAGTTCTAGCTTATTCTACTCGAGTTTCATACAGTTTAACCAGTGCTGGCAATTGTTCCGTCGCATATCTATTTTTAAGTAAATTATATCTACTGACGTCAACACGACACTAGGTGAGCCGCTCTTCTGATACTAGTTCTAACTTATTTTACTCGAGTTTCATACATTTCAACCAGTTCTAGAAATATCCCCGTCGTATATTTATTTTTAAATAAATTCTATTTTCAGACGCCAACATGACACTCGGTGAAATTGGTCTTTGTTCAGCCAGAATTATCTAGGTTCTTAGACATATTATCGCCAAATATTGTGTACTTGCGAAGATAAAATATATTTAAGATGGGCGAAAAGTCGTTAGCACACAACTCGCCGAGTGTCGTGTTTGCGCCATAAGGTAAAATTTATTTAAAAATAAATATACGACGGAACAATTACTAGAACTGGTTGAATTGTATGAAGCTCAACTACAACAAACTAGAACTACCATAACATGTGCAGAAGGTTTTCAGCACGACACAATTTTGCTGAATCTCGTGCTGGTGCCTGAAGAGAAAATTTACTTAAAACGTAGATATATGACGGAACAGTAGCCAATACTGGTTGGATTGTATGTAACTTGAGTAGAATAAGCTAGAACTGCTATCAAAAGAGCGTAAAGTCTTCAGAAGGACTCGCGAAGTATCGTGCTGGCACCAGAAGATATAATTTATTTAAAAATAAGTATACAACGGAACAATTTCTACAACTTGTTGAATTGTATGGAGCTCGAGTAAGATAAGCTACAATTACTATCAGACGGGCGCACAGTCGCCAGCAAGACCCGGCAAGTACCGCGCTGGTACCGGAAGACATAATTTATTTAACAATAAATATAGGACCGAAGAATTTCTACAAGTAATGAAATTGTATAAGGTGAATCTTATTGAACTTTTAGACTTCAAAGAGGTGCGTAATAAAAACAAAGCAAGATACAATGAAAATTATTTTATTGTTTGAAAGAACATCGAATGCAGTTTTATTTTATTCTGATTTGAAAATGATATCTTCTAAATGTCTACCTCCATTGTCCGAACACTGACGGAGCCTTTCACTCTGTGAATCATATTAAGAAGAATAGCATTAATTTCTCCAGTGATGGCAGCCTTCAGTTCATCGATAGTCCGGGGACAATGCTTGTACACCTTTTTCTTGAGGTAACCCCAAAAAATCGCATGGAATTAAATCAAACGATCTGGGGGGTTACCCAATGTCACCTCGCAAAGACATAAGACGACCGGAAACAATCTGCCTTAGAAGTTCCATTAAACGATGAGATGTATGGGCCGTAGCACCATCTTGTTGGAACCAAATGTTTTTATTTTCATGGTCTTGCAATAATTCATCCACTTTTCGTTTCAAAAAAAATTTTTTAATCATGTGACAATATCGAGCAGAAGTCATTGTTACAACTACACCATTTTCGTCAAAAAAGTATGAACCCCACTCACCAAAATTTCCAACAGCGCACCACACTGTTACTCGAGGGCTGTGGAGTGGTCATTGGTGAAGCTTCCGAGGGTTATTCTCTGCCCAATAGCGAAAATTTTGTTTACTAACAGTTCCGGCCAGGTGATAATGGGCCTCATCACTAAAGATCAAAACAGTAGTACGAGGAATACTCTGCAGAATTTCACGGCACAAATTTTTTCGTGTCAAAGTCTCTGTCACTTAACTCTTGCACTAAATGCATCTTGTATGGGTGCAATTGAATGGGTTCTTCTGACGCTTCTGGCAGATAATCCCAGTGAAGCGGCGTGTTTACGAACAGATCGCTGGGAGGACTGTTGAATTAAAGCCCGTATTCTATCCACGTTTTCTGCTGACGTTGAAGTCCTAGTTCGGCCTACTGGTTTTCTTTTTAATGCCGAAGATGTCGCTCTAAAAATAATTACTCGATTCTTAATTGTTGGGCCAGTAGGGATGGGATCGTGACGACCAAGAGCAAAGTGTACACGAAACGCACGCTGTGTTGTGATCACTGTTCACCATTTCGAATAAACTCTTCCACCACGAACGCTCGATGTTGACCCGACCAAGCAAGCCATTGTCCACACTAAAAACTGCATGTCATGGCGCGTCTGACGACGCTATCACCACCCTTCCACTCCGTTCAGTGTTCGGGCAATGACCTTGTGAAATCGGAAAGTTCAATATGATTCACCCAGTATGAAACTCGAGTAGAATAAGCTAGAACTGCTATTATAAGACGGAAATTCGTCAGCAGAACTCGTCGTGCCTCGCACCAAATAATGAAATTTATTTAAAATTAGATATACATCGAACCAATTGTTAAACCTAGTTGAAGTGTATGGAACTCGAGTAGAATAAGCTGCAACTACCCACGGAAGGGCGGAAAGTCTTCAGTAGGAAGATATATTTTATTTAAAAATAGCTTTACCACGAAACAATTGCTACAACTGGTTGAATTGTATAGAAGTGCGTAGAATAAGGTGAAACTACAATCAGAATGACGGAAGGTCGTCAGAACGAGATATTCTGCCCGTGTGTCGTGCTGGTGCTTGAAGATAAGATTTATTTAAAAACTAGTATGCGACAGATAAGTTTTTAAAATTGGTTGAATTGTATGGAACTCGAGTAGAAAAAGAAAGTCGTCAGCGCAGCTTGTCGAGTGTCGAGCTGGGGACAAGATAAAATTTATTTAAAAATAAAAATATGCTGGAACAATTGCTGGAATTGGTTGAAGAGTATGCAATTCGAGTACAATAAGCTAAATTACAATCAGAAGGGCAGAAAGAAGGGCGAAAAGTCACCAGCACGACATATTTTTACCGAGTGTGCTGTAAACATTTGAAGATAAAATTTATTTAGAAATGGTTGTACGAGGGGACAATTTTACAACTGGTTGAATTGTATGAAAGTGAAGTAGAATAAGCTACAAGTACTATCAGAAGGACGTAAGGTTGTCAGCACGACTCTCCCAGTCTCGCGCTAGCACCAGAAGTTAAAATTTATTTAAAAATGGATATGCGACCGAACAATTTCTAAAGAGGGTTGATTTGTATTTAGCTCTTATAGAGTAAGTTGGAATTACCATCAAAAAAGCTTAAAATCGTCAGTGCGAGTTGCTGAGTGTCGTGCTGGCGCGTGAAAACGAAATTTATTTAAAAATGGATAAGACGCAACACTTGTTAAAACTGGTTGAATTGTATGAGTCTCAAATAGAACAAGCTAGAACTACCAACAGAAGTGCAAAAAGTCGTCAGCATGACAGTTGTCGCCGACTGTTGTGCTGACTCAAATATTTAAAATGGTACAGAATTGTTATTTATGCGAGTTTTGTTCTGAAATGATTGATTAATATGGAGCTAGCCTATGACTAACGAGAACTCTCATCTTAAAGTATATTATGTATTTGCTTCTGGTACTTTAGAGGATGATGTTTCGTGCTGGAACGTGAAGTCAACAAAAACTTTTTTCATTTTTGATTTTTTGAAATTATAAATGTGGCGTCTTTTTTTTAGGAACTGTAGAACTATTAAAGTTGCTACTGCAACTAGTATTGTTTTCTTTAAGTAGATCGTCATGCGAACTTCACAGATATGTGTACAAATCCTTTGTAAACCAGGATAAGCAATTCTGGTTACACTCTTCTGCGTTTTCAAATCTATAGCCTGGACTTTATTTTCCGTAAGACGATGTCTGATTGTGAGATTAACAATAAACAATAGATATCAAAAGCAACATTAAAATGATATTAAAAAAACAAGTTAAAATTACTATAAGATATGCGCAACATCGTCAGCACGACTCATTTTCGCTGACTGTCGTGTTGGCACCAGAGAAAAAAATCTTAAAAATGGATATTACGGCGAAAAATTGTATGGAACTCAAGTAGAATAAGCTAGAATTACCATCAGAAGAGCAGGAACTTGTCAGCACGGCTCGTGGATTGTCGTACTGGCGTCAGAAGATAAAATTTATTTAGAATTGCGTATACGGCCGAAACATTTCTAAATGTATATAACTTGAGTAGAGTAAACTAGAACTCCAATGAGAAGAGCAGAAAGTCGTTACCACGGCTTGTTTAGTGTCGTGCTGGCGACAGAAGATAAAATTTATTAAGAAATAGAAATACGACGGAACAATTGTTAAAATTGATTGAAGGATATGTAACTCAAGTAGAATAATCTAGAACTACTATCAGAAGCAAGTCGTTAGTACGATTCGACGAGTGTCGTGTTAGTGCCAGAGTATAAAATGTACTTAAAATAGATATACGACGGAGCAATTTTTAAAATTGCTTGAATTGTATGGAATTCTAAAAGAATAAGCTAGAACTGGAATCAGAAGGCCGAAAAGGTTATTAAAAGAACAAGTTAGAATTACTCTAAGAACGACGGAAAGTGGTCAGCACGACGAGTGTCGTGCTGGCGCCTGAAGATAATATTTATTTAAAAATAAATATACGACAGGACAATTTCTAAAATGGGTTGAATTGTATGGAACTCGAGAAAAACAAGCTAGAATTACTTTAAGAAGTGCGGAACGTCAGCGCGACACATTTCCGCCGTAAAATCTTTCCTGAAATATTTCAAATGGTATAAAATTGATAATTATTGTTTTGTTCTGGGATGGTTTGTTATTATGGAACTGTTCTAGGACTAACGAGACTTTATAACTGGTTGAATTGTAATGCACTAGAGTAGAGTAAACTTCAACTCCAATGAGAAGGACGGAAAGTCGTTAGCACGGAATATTTTTGCCGAGTGTCGTACTTGCGCTCAAGATAAAATTTATTTTAAGGTAGATATACTACGGAACAATTGCTAAAACTAGTTGGGTTGTATAGAGCTCGAGTAGAACAAGCTAGAGCTACCATCAGGGGTGCGGTAAGTCGTCAGCGTGACAGTTTTCAGCGTGTGTCGTGCTGGTTCAAATATTTCAAATGGAACAAAATTTTTAAATATTAAAGTTTTTTCTGAAATGGTTCATTATTGAACTAGTCTAGGACTAACGAGAACTCGTCCGTCGAAAAGTATATTGTGGATAGGCATCTTGTACTTTAGATAAAAGTGATTTGTGCTAGAACGCAAAGTTCGCATGGAATTTTTTTATTTCTTTTATTAAGAACTACGGAATTATGAAATATGCTACTGGAACTATTATTAACTCTTTTGTTTTTAATTAAAACGTCGTGCTTAGTTCACAAACATGTGTGCAGGCCCTCCGGAAACCTGGATAAATCGCAATGATCAACTCTGGTTCCGCCCTTATGCGTTTATGAACCCAGTCGGGCAGACTATGTTTGATTCTGTAGGGCGATGTTTCGTTGTGAGATTGACATTAACAAAAAAGGTATCAAAAGCAACATTAAAAGTTATTAAAAAAACAAGTTAGAATAACTATAAGAAGGGTGTCTCCTGAAGATAAAATTTATTTAAAAATAAATGTAGGATAGGACAATTTCTAAAATTGGTCGAATTGTATGGAACTCGTGGAGAACAAGCTAGAATTACATTAAGAAGTGCGGAAAGTTAGCGCGACACATTTTCGGCGTGTAATCTTTCCTGAGGTACTTCAAATGGCATAAAATTGTTAATTAGTGTTTTGTTCTGAAATGGTTTGTTATTATGCAACTAGTCTAGGACTAACAAGACTATAATTGGTTGAATTATATAGAATTCGAGTAGAGCAAGCTACAACTCCAAAGAGAAGGGCGGAAAGTCGTTAGCACGGCATATTTTCGCCGAGTGTCGTGCTGGTGGTCAAGATAGAATTTAATTTAAGGTAGATATACGATGGAACAATTGCTAAAACTGGTTGGGTTGTATAGAGATTGAGTAGAACAAGCTAGAAATACCATCAGAAGTGAGGTAAGTCGTCAGCGTGACAGTTTTCGGCGAGCGTCGAGCTGGTTCAAATATTGGAAATGGAACAGAATTGTTGATTACTGAAGTTTTTTCTGTTAACGAGAACTCGTCGAAAAGTATATTGTGGAGATGCTTCTTGTATTTTAGAGAAGAGTGATTTGTGCTAGAATGCGAAGTTAGCATGAAATTTTTTTATTTTCCATATTATATGCGGAATATTTCTTATTAGGAACTATCGAATTATAAAATATACTAATGGAACTATTATTAACTTTATACGTCGCGCTAGCTTCACAGACATGTGTACACGACCTCCGAAAACTTGGATAAATCTCAATGATCAACTCTGGTTCAACACTTGTGCGTTTATGAACCCAGTTGGGCGGGCTTTGTTTGATTCTGTAGGGCAATGTTTCGTTGTGAGATTGACATTAACAAAAGAGTTATCAAGAGCAACATTAAAAGTTATTGAAAAAACGAGTTAGAATTACTATAAGAAGGGGAAAGTCATCAGCACGACTCACCGAGTATCACGCTAGTGCCTGAAGATAAAATTTATTTAAAAATAAATACGACAGGGCAATTTCTAAAATTGGTTGAATTGTATGGAACTTGAGAAGAACAACCTAGAATTACTTTCAGTAGTGAGGAAAGTCAGTGCGACACATTTCCTGAAATATTTCAAATAGTATACAATTTTTAATTATTGTATTATTCTGAGATGGTTTTTTATTATGGAACTAGTCTACGACTAAAGAGTCTCTATAACTGGTTTAATTGTAATGAACTTGAGTAGAGTAAACTACAACTCCAATGAGAAAAGCGGAAAGTCGTTAGCGCGGCATATTTTAGCCGAGTGTCGTGCTGGCGCTCAAGATAAAATTTATTCTAAGGTAGATATCCGACAGAATAATTTCTAAAACTGGTTGGGTTGTATAGAGCTCGAGTAGAACAAGCTAGAACTACCATCGGAAGTGCGGTAAGTTGTCAGCGTGACAGTTTTCGACGAGTGTCGTGCTGGTTCAAAATTTAAGATGGAACAGAATTATTAATTAATGGAGTTTTGTTCTGAAATAGTTCATTCTTGAACTAGTCTAGGACTAACGAGAACTCGCCGAAAAGTATATTGTTCAGGTGCTTCTTGTACTTTAGAGAAAAGTGATTCGTGCTAGAACGCGAAGTTAGCATGAAATATTTTCATGTTCCATATAAATGCTGAACATTTTTTATTAGGACAATAGAATTATGAAATATGCTATTGGAATTATTATTAACTTTTTTGTTTTTAATTAAAACGTCGTGTTAGCTTCACAAATATGGGTACAGGCGCTCCGGTAACTTGGATAAATCGCAATGATCAACTCTGGTTCAACCCTTGTGCGTTTATGAACCCAGTTGGGCGGATTTTGTTTAATTCTGTAGGGCGATGTTTCGTTGTGAGATTGACATTAACAAAAAAGGTATCAAGATCAACACTAAAAGTTATTAAAGAAACGAGTTAGAATTAGTATAAGAAGGATGGAAAGTCGACAGCACGACTCACGGAGTGTCGTGCTGGCGCCTAAAGATAAAATTTATTTAAAAATAAATATACGACAGAACAATTTCTAAAATTGGTTGAATTGTATGAAACTCGAAAAGAATAAGCTAGAATTACTTTCAAGAGTGTGGAAAAGTCAGCGTGACACATTTGCGCTGTGTAATCTTTTCTTAAATATTTCAAATGGTATAAAATGGTTAATTATTGATTTATTCCGATACGGTTTGGTATTATGGAACTAGTCTAAAACTATCGAGTCTCTATAACCGGTTGAATTGTAAAGAACTCGAGTACAGTAAGCTACAACTCCAATGAGAGGGGCGGAAAGTTGTTAGAGCGGCATATTTTCGCCGAGTGTTGTGCTGGCGCTCAAGATAAAATTTATTTTAAGGTAGATATACGACGGAACAATTACTAAAACTGGTTGGGTTGTATAGAGCTCGAGTGAACAAGCTAGAGATACAATCAGAAGTGCGGTAAGCCGCAAGCGTGACAGTTTTCGACGAGTCTAGTGCTGGTTCAAATATTTGAAATGGAACAGAATTGTTAATTATTGGAGTTTTGTACTGAAATGGTTCATTATTGAACTAGTGTAGGACTAACGAGAACTCGTCGAAAAGTATATTGTGGAGGGGCTTCTTGTACTTTAGAGAAGAGTGATTTGTGCTAGAACGCGAAGTTAGCATGAAATTTATTCATTTTCCATATAAACGTCGAATATTTTTTTATTAGGAACTATGGAATTATGAAGTACGTTACTGGAACTTTTTTGATTCTAATTAAAACGTCGTGCTAACTTCACAAACATGTGTACAGGCCCTACGGAAACCTGGATAAATCGCAATGATCGGCCCTGAGTCAGTTCCTGTGCGTTTATGAACCCAGTTGGACGGACTTTATTTGGTTCTCTAGGTCGATGTTTCATTGTGATACTGACATTAACAAAAGAAGTATCAAGAGCAATATTAAAAGGTTGCTAAAAGAACAAGTTAGAATTACTATAAGAAGGACGGAAAGTCATCAGTACGAATCACCGGGTGTCGTGCTGGCGTCTGAAAATAAAATTTATTAAAATTGGTGAATTGTATAGAACTTGAGAAGAACAACCTAGAATTACTATAAGAAGTGCGGAAAGTCAGCGCGGCACATTTTCACCGTGTAACCTTTCCTGAAAAATTTCAAATGGTATAAAATTGTTATTGATTGTTTCATTCCGAGATGGTTTTTATTATTGAACTAGTTTAGGACTAACGTGTCTCTATAACTGATTGAATTGTAAAGAACTTGTGTAGAGTAAGCTACAACTCCAATGACAGGGGCGGAAAGGCGTTAGCACGGCATATTTTCGCCGAGTGTCGTGCTGGCGCTAACGATAAAATTTATTTTAAGGTAAATATACGATGGAACAATTGCTAAAACTGGTTGGGTTGTATAGAGCTCGAGTAGAACAATGTAGAGCTACAATCAGAAGTGCGGTAAGTTGTCAATGTAACAGTTTTCGGCGAGTGTCGTGCTGGTTCAAATATTTGAAATGGAACAGAAATGTTAATTACTCGAGTTTTGTTTAACAAAAGAAAAATTAATAACAATAAAACTAAAGTACTAGTATGCAAAGGAGGGGAAAAAAAACCAAAAACAAGAATACAAACATGTAACACGAACTTACAAGTGGTTAAGGATTTCTGCTACTTAAAGAAGCCGAATAACGCAAGACGGAAAAAGCGTAAAAGATATAAAACAAAGATTAGCACAAAGTCGTGCTACATTTAACAAGAAAAAGCAACTACTGTGTTCAAAAACAACAAACGTAGAAACAAGAGAAGGATTGCTTAAAACAAATGTGTGGAGCACAGCACTGTACGGCTGCGAAGCCTGGACAGTAGGAGAAGCGGACAAGAAAAAGCCTTTGAAATGTGGTGCTACAGACGTATGATGAAGATATCATGGACAGACGAAGTTAAGAACGAAGAGGTACTAAAAATGGTAGAGGAAGAAAGAAATATGTGGAAAACGGTAAAAACAGGAGAGATAGGATGATAGGCCACATATTACGGCATGTGGGAATAGTGCGGAAAATATTAGAAGCAGAGAGAGGAAAAAAGGGAAGTAGAGGTAAACCTAGGTTAGACTACTGCACACAGATAGTGAAAGATTTAGGCTGTAGGAATTTCAGGAAAATGTGTAGGCTAGCTCAGAATAGAAATTAATGGAAGTACGCATCCAACTAGTCCCAAGAGGGATAAATTAATAATGAAAAAAGTAATTGTACTCAAACATGATGATTATTATAAGCAACTACAAGTATTGGTTGGGCAATATTCTCGAATAATGTTAATTGTGTGAAAGGATTTACTGGAAAACTATTAAGTCGGCAAATGTGTAAGTGTTGGGGAATCTTGGCAGACACATGCCACTTAACACCCTTCACTGAATCTCGGTAAAATAGGGCAAACAATTAGAAAACAATAGAAGGGGAACCGAGCTGTATACATGCTGTGTGAGAATTTCAGGGAACTGTGTAGGATAGCTCAGAAGATAAATAAGCGCAGGTAAGTGTCCAACCAGTATTGAAACGCAAAACCTAATGACGAAAAAATAAGTGCGGCTAAATCTGATGATTATTATAAACTATAGGTGTTGGTTGTAGAATATCTGCAACTAGTGTTGACTGTGCAAAAAATATTAAATCGGTAAATGTTAAAGTGCTGGGGGAACTTGGCAGTCACAGGCTGCTTGAAAACCTTACATGTGATTTTCCAATGCTCCACCCAAAGGTACTACATTGGCCCCTCTTCACAACCGTTTATTTACATTTCCAATGCTTCACCCGAAGGTACTACATTGGCCAGGAAACGAGTTTTTTGTTGCCTGGAAATTTAGAATTTTGCCGAACCCTTGCCGTTCCAGGCAAGGTAGGGATCTTTAACGTGCGTGACAACACTCACACACGGGACCTCCATTTAACCACTCATCCGAACGAGGGCGTAATTTTTGTGAAAAATGCTCACCTGCCATTTTTCAAGCAGTCGGCCGTGTCGGGATTTGAACCCAGGACCTTGGGATCCGTAGTCTTACGCTTACTACATTGATCCACGGCGACGCCTCCTCTTCACAGCCACTGAATGTCGGAGAAATAGGGTATATAATTGTAGAACAATAGAAGGGGACCGAACTACATCTAACAAGAAAGAACAGCGCCTATGATGAAAGACAACAAACATAGAAACAAGAAGAAAATTATTGAAAGCATATGTGTGGAGCACAGTATGCTTATGAAATACGGGCAGTAGCAAAAGCAGACAGAAAAACGGTAGCAGCCTTTTGGAATGCTGTGCTTCAGATGTATGAGGATGATAGCATGGACAGACAAAGTTAATAACAAATAGGTTATAGAAATAGTAGGGGAATAAAGATATCTGTGGAAAAAAAATAGAAGAAATAGAAGGGCAGAATACGTTCTAAGGCATTTTTGGGAAATAGTATGGGATATATTACAAGCAGAGATAGGACAAAGGAAATAGATGTAGACCTAGATCAGAAAGTGATAGATGCAGACTGTGCAGATTTCAGGGAAATGTGTAGGTTAGTTCATAATAGGAAATAATGATGGTACGCGTCTAACCAATTCCAGGACTGAAGACCTAATGATGATGATGGAGTTTTGTTCTGAAATGGTTCACTATAGAACTAGTCTAGGACTAATGAGAACTCGTCGAAAAGAATATTGTGGAAGTGCTTCTTGTACTTTAGAGAAAAGTGATTCGTGTTAGAACGCAAGTTAACTGAAATTTTACGTTTTCCATATAAATGCGGAATATTTTTTTATTAGGAACTATGGAATTATGAAATATGCTACTGAAACTATTACGTTTTTTTAAATTAAAACGTGCTAACTTCACAGACATGTCTAAAGGCCCTCCGGAAACCTGGATAAATCGCAATGATCAACTCTGGTTCAGCCCTTGTGCGTTTATGAACTCAGTCGGGCGGACTTTGTTTGATTCTGTAGGGCGATGTTTCGTTGTGAGATTGACCATCAACAAGAGGTGTCAAGAGCAACATTAAAAGGATATTAGAAGAACTAAGGTTACCCTAAGGTTAATTTAAAGGTGCAGAGTTCACAGTGAAGGCTATTTTCTGACACTGACGTGATGCACAGTTTAAATTTGGAATAAATATTTGGCGTTTTACATTTATTTCGTAGAATTTGTTTAAAGGGCAGTCTGTACAAATGTGCTATATTTTTAAATATTACTTGGCGTTTAATGAAGTTAAATTCTAAATTTATTCCAGTCACAGTATTTAATATTTCGGTATTCTGCAATTTATCATAACTTGCGAATTAGCAAAATTATTTTAAGATTTGAAAGTCGTAAGCAGTCGTCTGTTTTGTAATTTTATACAGGTAAAATATTACTTTTTTCGCTGTTTAAAATCGCGATTTTTAATATTCCAGCAACTTTAAGATATACATTATTAATAGATCATTCATAAACGTCGTGGAATCGAAAGTTGGCCAGCTTTATTTCCGTTCTGCCTGTTCCACATACCATAACGGTTTAAAAATAGGCTCGATTCATAGAAATTCCTACGAGTTTGAGCGGTGCATTAGTTTTTGAAAATACCAAAAATTTACCAATTCCTTTTATGGAAATGTATAAGCAAAGTTCTTATGTAAGGTTTAATTAATGTAAACCTTGAGCATAAATGTTTGCGTTTTTGTTCTTAAAAACTTTGTTTTAACTAGCTAAAATTCAAGGACAAAAATTTGTACGATTATGGATTTCAGGTAATTTTTAGAATTCGGATGATTTGTGTTTAACGACAACTTCCTATAAGCGTTGTTAGAATGAATCTAAGGTATTTTTAATGTGTCATTAATGTGTAATTAACCGCGTTGTACACTGATAGTAAAAAACAATAGCTTAAGAAAAAATTCTTGCATTATAAGATGCCTACATGGACAACTTTTTATCAACTAATTCGTGAGATATTCGGTGTTAATATGCCACTAATTTACCTTGAAAGAATCAGCTCTTCCGTTTAAAAGTTCGCCCAGCGAAGGTCTTTTTAAGGCTCTTCTGGAAGTCCTGTAATTTTCAAGACGTGGTAGGGCTTCTCTAGTTAAATTAACAAGAGACCCTTTCCGTTTCCAATTGTTATCACATAAACAAACTGTCGAATTTATATTCACTAATTCACTGAGGGAGTCCTGGCTAGGAATTGCTACTATCACACGCCCGTTTTCGCGTAATTGAAGACCTTCGTTATCAATACCGCTGAGGTCGACACATTTCACGGAAAACCGACCTTCCATTGTCACGGATTTAATGTGTTGTTTTGTACATATTGATTAAAAGTAATCTGATAAAATAATCAAGGCGTTTTTCTTGATAAAGGAAGCGAGAGGTTGCGCGATTATTGTCGAAGTTTCATGGTCTCAGCGGCTAGGAGAACTGGAGGTTGTGATAGTCTTCACTCGCCTTATATCGCAAGTGACGGAGCAGTGCTTTATTTACACCTTCGTCTGAAAAATTTTCGTTTGATATACGGTAAGTAAATATAGTTATTCGTAATTAAACGTCTACGGACAATTAGGAAAATCCACTCGAGGAAACGTGGACTGCAGTAAAAATAATGTTTGAATTTTTTCATGCAACGAGCAATGCAATTGTGCGCTCGATATAATTGCTTCTAAAGGTAAATTACCCGTTTCTCTGGTTCTATGCTGATAAATCTGGTTAAAACTCGATATATCCGTAGCGATCCTACATTTCAGGTATTTTGCAGGTGGGAATTATTGCAACCATAAATCTGAACACCTAGCACTTTTTAAAAAAAATTTTTAAACGCTAACACCGACCATCAGAAATAACTCCCTTTTGGTAAAAATTTTTGTTGAAACATGATTTTACGTTTTAACAAACAGTTCAACTTCATTTTAAACACTTGATTTTTTTAAATGGTTGTAATATATTTGGAAATTGTTCCCCCTAAGTCCAAATATTGATCCATTTTCTTAGGAAACGATCCTTTAAAGTTATTAATTTTGTTATTTACAAAAGAAATACTTAATTTTTTTCACCAACACAATATTGAACTTGGTTACGCATTTGTTTTGCTGATTTATTATGTTAGGTTAAGTTTGGTAAGTAGGGGAACATGATTGGGTTTATTGTCATTTAGGTTAATGGCTTAGGTGGGTTAGAGGAGATGGTTGGGTTAGGTTAAGGTAAGTTTATGTAGATGTAGTATTTAATTTATGTACTTGTATTACACTAATATACAGGTAAAAAATTAAAAAATTCATAACCTTCAAGCGATCGTTTTCTAACAAAATGGATTCCATATTTGGATTCGTATAACTATTTCTAGTTGAAATATGTACACGACCTCTAAAAATATCAAGTGTCTAAAACAAAGTCCTCATCATCATTAGGCCTTCAGTCCTGGAACTGATTAGACGCGTACACTCATTGTTTCCTATTCTGAACTATCCTGCATATTTCCCTGAAATTGGCACAGTCTGCATCTATCACTATCTGCATGCAAAATTCTGATCTCGATCTACCTCTGCTTGTTTTTCTTATCTCTGCTTGTAATATATCCCGTACTATTCCCCAAAAATGTATTAGAACGTATCCTGCTCTCCTATTTCTCCATTTTTTTTTGTTTTTCACAAATATCTATCTATATTTCTCTACTATTTCTATAAGGTATTTGTTATTAACCTTGTCTGTCCATGCTATCATCCTTATACATCTGAAACACAACATTCCAGAAGGCTTCTATCTCTTTCTGTCTGCTTTTCCTACTGCCCCTATTTCATAGACGTTCTGTGATGTGCTCCACACATGCTTTGACCAATTTGCTTCTTGTCTGTATGTCTTTGAGCATATTCGCTGTTCCTTCTTGTTAGATGTAGTTCGGTCACCTTCTATTACTTTACAGTTATATACCCTATTTCCTCGATATTCAGTGGTATGTGAAGGGGAGTAAGCAGCCCGTAGCTACCAAGTTCCCTCGCACTTGAACATTTGTCGAATTAATAGTTTATGCAATATATCATTTCGCACAATCAACATTAGTTGAAAAAATTTCACAACCCACACCTGTAGTTGTTTACGATAATCACCAGATTTAAGTGCACTTATTTTTTCGTCATTAGATTTTCCGTCTTGAAGCTGGTTGGACGCGTACCTCCTCTTATTTATGTTCTGAGCTAGCCTACACAGTTTCCTGAAATTCCCACAACAGCCTATATACAGCTCGGTTCCCCTTATATTATTTTCTATTTATATGCCCTATTTCACCGAGATTCAGTGGTATGTGAAGGGGGTTAAACAGCCTGTGGCTACAAAGGATTCTCTAACACTAAGGGCGCGTTGTACCAACTAGAGTTAAACCCGAGTTATGTAAACATTGGGTTAATTACGTCAAACGCGTTGTATAAAAATTAATCTGGAATTACAGTAGAGTTAACCCGAAGTTAACATACCCGGGAATTACGGTGGTTTAACTAAACGTTAAGTATTCCTAACCAATAATTTCAATGACAGCTGTTGTTTTCTATTTGCTTATTTAATATACATAAATAGTGTTGACGTTTATGTTAAGTAAAAATAAGGCTATAAGGGTGTAGAGGAATTAACGGACGATGAAGATTTTATACAATTAGTTGACAATGTGTTAAGGGCTCCTCGCAATATACGTGAGAGAATAGATCATTTTGCAAGATGGAACGATTTCGATTTCAAGCAACGATTTCGTTTATCGAAAGTCGGTGTAATATAAATAATTGATAAAATTTCAGAACAAATTGCGCCACCAACAAACAGATATTTTATGATTAGAGTGTAGATGTTTATTACAATAATTGACTTTTGTAGAAACCATGCATTCTCCAGCAGATATGGTCCTTTTAGCTTTGAGGTTTTTGGCCACTGGTACTCTATTGACTGTTATGGAAGAACTTAGTGGAGTAGATAAGGCTACTGCTTCAAGAGCGATAGTACTGTTGTAAATGCGATGGTCCAAATAAGGCCTGCATTTATAGAAATGCCTACAACTGAGGAGGAAATTACAAAAGTTCGACAAGGCCTCTACAATATCGCCAAGTTCTCACGATGTGTTGGAGCACTAAATTGTACTCATGTACGAATCCAGTCACCCGGAGTAGAAGATGCTGAACGTTTTCAAAATAAGAAAGGGTTCCTCAATTCGATGACATGTGAATAATGTTTTATACGTCCGGGTTGGTAAGAAAAAATGTGACCGTGCTTATGCAACAAATCTGCCAGCATTCCCTTTTCCTGCGCAGTAAAGGTAGAGACTGCTTCAGATATACCACCTCGATCGGTAAATGAATACCAGATTTTTTTTTTGTTTTTCAGATTTCCCCACTTTCGCGCTACCTTCAGTTTGTGATTCTTGCACTATGGTATTTATTGTAATTTCAGACTTGGGTAGCGAAAGAAAAGAAAATGCATACCACTTCCCCTCTTTATTTATTGTCATCGATAAATTTTCAAAATCAAGCTTTGCATCGACCGTAGATAACCATTCGCATCCAGAAATAAGCTCATGCACCAAAGTTGGTACAACAATAAAGACACACTCCATTTTCCAACATTTATTTCTAGCGCTACAATCTGTCTTTCGTACTTACATCTTAGTTTGTACCCGTTTGCACTTTTCATCAATCCATTGTTCTTTGGCTTTCCTGCATTTGCGAATAATATCCCATTTTATGGCTTTGTATTTCTGTTTTCCAGTTTCGTCTGATTTATCTTTGTATCTTCGTCTTTCTTCTATTAAATTCAGGATATCCTTTGTTATCTAAGGTTTCTTATTATCTTTTTGTGTATACCCTAGAATATCTCCGGCGGCCACGTCTAGGCTGGATTTAATATTATTCCATTCTGTTTCTACTTCCTTAGTATCAGATATTTTCCCGATATCTTTGAGCAAATAATTTGACTTTTTTTTAGAATCTTTCTTGAATATCTCCACCTTTTAGTTTCTTTAAGTAAAAGTTCCTTTTTCCGTTTCTTTTTGTCAAATTTTTAAATTTAAGTGCGGCCTTCATAATTACGAAGTTGTGGTCAGTGTCTATATCTGCTTCTGGGCGGCTTCTACAGTCTTTTACATGATTCCTAAACCGTTGTCTAACAAGAATGTAATCTATTTGATATCTTTCTATATCTCCTGGCATCTTCCACGTATATCGTCTTCTAGCATGATGTTGAAATAATGTGTTTGTGATGATTAAATTGTTTTTGTAGCAAAATTCTACCAGCTTATTTTCCCTGTCGTTTCTCGTGCTTAAACCAAATAAACCTACTACCGCTCCTTCCCTACCCTCACCTACCACTGCATTAAAATTTCCCGTGATTATCAAATTTTCATGTCCTTTTACGTATCTTAATATGTCTTCGATATCTTTGTAGATCGATTCTATCTCTTCGTCACTGTAGCTAGAGGTGGGCATCGATACTTGTATTATTACTGTGTTTACCGGTTTAGATTCTAATCTAACCATGAGCACCCTTTCGTTCTTTTGTATGTAGTTTTCTACACAGTATCCTATCTTTTTCCGCATAACAATTACCACGCTCAAATTTGCTTTTTTTGCTCCTGTATGAATTACCCTGAAGTTTCCACTCCAAAAATCCCCCGCCTCTAGCCACCGAACTTTGCTGATCCCTACTATGTCTAGTGATGACCTATTCATTTCGATTTTTAGGTTCTCTAACTTACCTACCTGCTTCATGCCTCCAACATTCCATGCTCCGACTCGCAAGATATTCCCGACTCTTATTCTGAACTTTCCGATCGCATCCTCTGAAGTAGTTCCCTCCCGGAGATCCGAATGGGGGATTATTTTAACTCCGGAATCTTTTACCCCAGAGAATGGAATCATTTTATTATAATTTAGGTACGCTGTGCACTTGGGAGGTAATGTGGTGGTTTCCGGTTGTCTTCCACATCGCGGTAGTGTGTCTTAGACTGCCATACCGACCTCTATGGTCTCTGCCAATCTAAGTTCCGAAAGAGCCTGTCTAAATCTGGTTTCTCAGTAACGACCATACTACTTTGGTTGGACCTGTAGTTTGGCTCTTTAGTTCATTAGAACACGCAAGTCATTTCACCTATTCTAGTAATCTAGAACTTCGGCAAGGTGCAGGTCCATTCGAAATCGATATATGATAATGGTAGGTTATTTATGAATTACAGCATTAATTTACAATAAGCATGAAAATCACCTACTTCAAAAATT
This sequence comes from Platerodrilus igneus, assembly GCA_036346225.1. Taxonomy (NCBI): domain Eukaryota; kingdom Metazoa; phylum Arthropoda; class Insecta; order Coleoptera; family Lycidae; genus Platerodrilus; species Platerodrilus igneus. The sequence goes on from JARFIW010001182.1 coordinate 371,823, forward strand.
TATAAAAAAAAATAGTATAAATACTAACCGATCCGCATAGTAGATTCTGTCGTACGAATGGTGGGCAACAGCGACTTCGTATCATCATCAAATTTCGATGTTTCGCCAGTCATTTGCGTACCCAAAGTATCGTGAATCGTATTATCAATTTCTTTTTCGATCTACATTGATAGGTGGCCCACCTGATGTGCCATGAACATACTTTTTGTATTCTGTGTACCTCTTACACGTACTTTTTTTTTATTTTGTACCTGTTCCGGAGGGTATTTACGTCTCTATATACTTCACCCATGTTTAAATTATACAAATCGCACACTTTATCCCAAGCTGCACATTTAATTTTGTTATTGTTTGTATCCGATTTTCTACTTTCTATTGCGTGGGCATACTGACTGACAGTCACCAGATGTAGTGTATCTTCCTTATCAGAGAAATTCTCTGCACGTTTTCTTTTATTCGGCATCAAAACTATTGTTCTATGATCAAGTCATAACTACTAACCTATTCGATGCACCTAGGAGTTGTCAAAATACTGTCGCGGATTTGTGATATCACTTTTACCAATATTCCAAAACACTAGATTAGCTAACTTAAGTTTATTTGTAGTTCATACAATGCCTACTGTGTTTAACCTAAGATTAAAGTTAATCATTAGTTACCAAACTCGTAGGTTAACTCGCGTTGGTACAACGCGCCCTAAGACATTTGCCGAATTAATGGTTTTCCAGTAAATCCTTTCGCACAATTCACATTAGTTGAGAATATTGCAAGACCAATACCTGTAGTAGTTTATAATAATCATCATATTTAAGTACAGTTATTTTTTTCGTCATTAGTTTATCCATCTTGAGACTGGTTGGATGCGTACCTCCATTGATTTCTATTCTGAGTTAACCTACACATTTCCCTGAAATTCCTACAGCCTACGTCTATCACTATTTGTGTGCAGTAGTCTAACCTAGATTTACCTCTACTTCTCTTTTTTCCTATCTCTGCTTCTAATATATTCCGCACTATTCCCTCGTGCCTTAGTATGCGACCTATCATCCTATCTCTGCTATTTTTTACTGTTATCCACATATTTCTTTCTTCCCCTACCATTTCTAGTACATCTTTGTTTTTAACTTTGTCTGGTCATGATATCTTCATCATACGTTTGTAGCACCACATTTCAAAGGCTTCTACCTTTTTCTTGTCCGCTTCTCCTACTGTCCAGGCTTCACAACCGTACAGTGCTATGCTCCACACATACGTTTTAAGCAATTTTTTCCTTCTTTCTATGTTTGTTGTCTTTGAACACAATAGCTGCTTGTTGTTATTGTTAAATGTAGCTCGACCTTGTGCTAATCTTTTTTTATGTTTTTTGTGCTTTTCCCATCTTGCGTTATTTGACTTCCTAGGTAGCAGAAATCGTTATCCTCTTGTAAGTACTCGTTACCTATTTGTATTCTTGTTTTTGGTTTATTTTCTCCTCCTTTGCATACTAGAACTTTAGTTTTATTTCTGTTAATTTTCGTACCATATCTCTGTGTTAGAGCTGTTTCCATTTAATTAAGAGTAGCTTCTAACTCTTCTTTGCTAGATGTTAGAACCGCTATATTATCTGCAAATCTAAGCATATCAATCTTCTGTCCCTGCATAGTAATTCCAAATGTCTACCTGCATTTGACAGTATTCATTGCCTCTTCAATGTACAAGCTATGTACTAGCCATCTAACCCTAAAACTCATTCCAATCTTTTTGAGTATTTCGAACATTTTTTTTCGTTTTATATTATCAAATGCTTTTTTCAGATCTACAAATCTTATATACACGCTTCCCCCTTTTCTATTGTTTTCTCCATCATCACCCTCAGAGCTAAAATAGCCTCCCGTGTTTCCCTGTTCCACCTAAACCCAAATTGATCTTCTACTAGTATTTCTTCAGCTTGTTTATCCATTCGTCATTGTACAATACGTGTGCTGTCAGACTTATTGTTCGAAAATTTTCACATCTATACGCGCCTTTCTTTTTTGGCTAGTTACTATGATGTCACGTTTGAAATCGTTGGATATTTCACCTGTCTCATATATATGGCTCACAAGTTGGAAGAAACGTTCTGTTACTACTTGCCCAGCGGTTTTTAGAGTTTCAGCTTGAACCTTATCTGTACCCTGCACATACCCATTTTTCAGACCCTTTAATGCTAATTCAAACTTATCTCGCAGTATAGAATATCCCAAGTCATCATTTTCAATATCTGATTTCTGTTCTAATACTGTAAGTTCCTCTCCTACATATAAATTCTTCTATATATTCCTGCCGTCTAACTACTTTCTCTACATTTTCTATAATGACGTTTCCTCTCGCGTCCCTTATATTTTTGCTATACGGTTTTATATCCCTAAAATTCATTCTAATTAGTGTGTATGCCTCGTCTGTCTTGCCTATTTCCATCTTAGTTTGTACCTCTTTGCACTTTTCATCAATCCATTGTTCTTTAGCTTTGTGCATTTGCGAATAATTTCCCATTTTAAGGCTTTGTATCTGTGTTTTTCTGTTTCGTCTGATCTATTATTGTACGTTCGTTTTTCTTCTATTAAATTCAGAATATCTTTCGTTATCCATGGTTTATTATTTTCTTTTTGTGCATGCCGCAGAATATTTCTGGCCGCTATGTCTAACTGGATTTAATGTTATTCTATTCCGTTTCTACTCCCCTAGTAATCAGAAATTTTCCCGATATCGTTCAGCAATTCATTTGAGTTTTTTCAAATCTTTCGTGGATATCTTTATCTTTTAGTTTCTCAAAGTCAAGTGCCTTTTTCCATTTCTTTTTTTCAAATTATAAAATTTAAGTACGAGTTACATATCTCCCAATTAATATGTATATAAATTTAAATGCAATTATTATGCCTTAAGAAATAGAATGTTACTTTGTATAATTGAAGGTTAAGATATAAAAGATAAATGAAAGTTCATATCAGACATAAAAACGGAAGCAAGTACTTTGTATTCCAGACGCAACCTAATACTTCAGGTGTAGGACACAATGAACTATAAGCAAGCAATCTTTATAATTATGATTACTAAGAATAAGACATTGTATGTTATCAAGAAGTAGCAGACGTGGGATCTGCTTTCCTACGAGATGATGTGAGAGCAGGGATTGCATAAATACCCTGAGGAGGCCATGATGGTCAGTCAGTCTCGAACTTCACAACTTTAACATTGTTGGTAGTTCAAGCTACTCATTGGTAATTATAAAACATAACTTTGATTATTTGCCAATTAAAATGTTAGTGCACTTAACGTACAAGTTGTTTAAAAACCATTTTTGCAATTACTGTTTAAAATATAAATTTGACAGAAGTTTTTTTTGGAAATAAAGACTTTTTAAAAAGAAGCTACCAAAGGTCCAAAACCTATCTGGCGCATCGGAACGAATTCCAGAAGGACACTAGCAAATCCAAAATAGAGAAACTGGTGCCCGTGAATTTCAATTCTTTACTGGAAACAAAAACTTAACAATTGGACGAAGTACAAATATCGACCGAATGCAATAAAGAAGGAAGACTGATGGAACTGGCAATCGAATTATTGTACCATAGTTTATTACCTAACCATTTTTCAATTGCATCTTGATATTAGCAAGTAAGAAAGAAGAGAGTTTTATATACGCATTTTATGTACAATTATCATACTGAAATAATTTACTCAGCAAAAGTCTAAACTCTATAATTATACACAATTCCTTGTACCATTTATTGCATTAAGTATTATTGAAATAATTTATTCAGAAAAATTTGAAACGTGATAAAATTATAACAAGGTTTATAAATATACACATTTATGTACAATTATTGCAACAATTAATTTTATGAAAAAATTATTCAGCAAAGTCTGAAACCGATGTAATTATAGCAGAAGTTTATTACTACATACAATACAATACGTAACAATACAAGTGATTCTTTAAATAACTTTTATGCAGGCTTCACTAAGGTCACTGAGAATAAATTAAATTATAAAGATGAATACTGAAAACCTGAAACTATACTTAGATTTAATACCAATGTATGATGGAAATCAAGCACTATTAGGTATCTTCATTACTGCTTGTGAAACATTTTTAAAGTATTTTTATGAACAGGGTGACGTTCACCGCAACGTATGGCTTTTATGCTTAATTCTGAGTAAGCTAACGGTCAGAGCATTAACATTGATAGCTAGTAAAGACGACTTTACGCAATGGGACGACTACAAACGAATATTGATAGCGTATTTCAGAGACCAATGTAATATAGGATGCCTGACTAGGGACTTAATAAACCTGCAAATGGAAACTAATTAATCACCATACCAATTTGGTATGCGATGCTGAGACGCACGAAGTTTAATCCTAACTAAATTGAAACTCAAAGAACGTTTAATAAAGACAAAGATGTACGACGAAATGGCGTTAGACATCTACATAAATGCGTTACCCGAACGGTTATCGGATAAGATAAGATTTCAAAACTCACAAAATTTAGAAGAAGCAATGAATTTAATTGTAGGAGAGGAAAACGTTATGTATTATAGGAATAGATTTTACAATCCTAACGCAAATAAAAATTACTCACCAATTAAAACAATACAACCCGCGAGACAGATACCGGCCCAACCCAAATTCGCACCAACAAATCAATCGAGAAGTAACAACCCAAACTTTAATTTCAACAATCAATCTCGACAATTTCCAAGACCAACATTTAATTCTACCTTTATAAAACCCGCATTTACACCAAGGTTTAATCAAATCGTAAATTGAACATGGCAAACATTCGCCATAAATTCTAACAGAAACGCACCCATGACGAGTAATAACAACAACCCCTATAATTACAATCATTACTACAAACAAACCCCTATGGACACCTCATCTGGTCACACCAGACAGAACACAAAAATATCTTAAATCTGACCCGACTATAAACAAAAACGAAACTTCACTTCCAATGCACTATTTCACCAAGAAGTAGAAGATTTTTAACAACCAAGGCACCGAGAATTATACGAATCCGAGTAGAAACGATGAAACAAATTATTCCGAAAACTATGAACGTAATAACCCATACTAAAATTACGAAGAGGACGATGAAGAAAATGCGTGCTCAAATTTTCAGTTGGACCAAATAAAATACGATCAAACATAGTAAATTTAAACAACATTAATTAACACATTTTACCCTATATAGAAATACCTCATGCAGAAGTTAAATTACTAATCGATACAGGATCTTCAAAAACTTTAATTAGTGCCAAAATCGTACAAAACCATTATTTAGATTTTATAGAACGAGAATCTTTTAAAATCAAAACAGCATACAAAACGACACTACACCAATTTATTGCAAACATACCTTTACCAAAAACTTTTAATGTAAAAATGAAACTAAAATTTTGCATTTTTGAATTTAACGAAAAATACGACAGATCACCACCAAAAGTACCCTTAATGCTAATCCCGACAAACCCTTTCAAAAATTACATGCAGACACTTTAGTAGTAGAAGCCCAAAACTTTTTATCGATCGTAGACGCATTCACCAAGGTACCCCAAGCGATACCCATTACTTCAAAAAACAGTATTGATGTAACCCAAAGACTTTTACAATACTTCACATTTTATGGTACATCCGAATCAATAGCTTTAGATAATGAAAACGAATTCAGAAACGAAACCATACAAAATACCCTAGAGATTCATAAAATAAATATTTATTTTATAATGGAAAATCACCCAGAATCAAATGGATTAATTAAACGATTACATTTAACGTTATTAGAACAAATCAGACTTTTAGGATTAACATATAAAAAAAGCAAATATCACTAATTTAATGTCATACGACCTAATTGCCTATAACAACACGATTCATTCTTCAACTAAATTAACACCCCTCGAATTAACATTAGGACACTCAGATTTTTGCAAACCTTATGATATACACTATAATAAAGAAGTATATCAACAGTACGCCAAGGACCACAAGGAAAAATTAAAAATCACTTATAATAACGTAAAAAATAAATTAGATAGCGATAAAGAACGTGTTTTATAAAAACTCGCAATGAAAAGGTTAATATAAACCGATTCTAAGTAGGACAGACCGTGTACGAGAGAAATTTTAAAAGTAAACGACACAGAACGACCCCCAGAAATTTAAGTCTGTTTAAAATCAAAAAGATCTCAGATAGAAATGTAGCAATAGTAGACAACGGAAAAACCACGAGATACAAACATTTGAAGAATTTAAGAGACCCTGTAATTTCAGATGGACAACCATCGCCCTTCGGTCAACCTCCACCCAGGTAGAACGGACGACAACGACATAATAGTGGAAGATATTAAAAACAACCCCGGTATACTACCAGTAAAATTGAGAAGTATGCAAAAACAGTAGACTATTGAACTTTCGCACAGAAATTTGATTTAACCGAACTAAAACAAGAATTTTATATAATTAAAGACAATTACGACAGATTGAAAGAATCAATGGACACAACCAAATTCGGAAAAGAGTATGCGATAGAAATGCTAAATTACAAAAGCTTAATGGAGAATAACTTTAAGAACACAAACGATAAATTCAATCGATTAATACCAACAGATCAAACCACAAACCAGAAACTAGGAATTATTAACGGATTAGGTAGTATTATAAAAGCTATCACAGGTAATTTAGACAACCAAGATGCTGAGCGATACGACAACGCAATACAAGAATTGATTGACAATCAGAACGTCATAAAAACTATTGTTAAAAACCAAATATTCTCGACTCAATCAACCATAGTAAAATTTAACGATACACTACAAAAATTAGTGAAGAATCAAGGCAGTATAACAAATAGAATACTAACTCTTGAAAGTAACATGCAAACCACAATTTTAGAAATGCGAGACTTAATAAGATTCAACACTATATCCATCAAATGATATCCACCCTTACTGTCAACAAATTTTAGCTACATTAGAAAATGCTGTAACATTTGCTAAATTAAATACATTACATGCTAGTATAATAGAATCATTTGACTTATTAAACGAACTATTAGGAATTAGATCACTTATAACTCGTAGTAAACTACCCTTTGAAGAAACAGAATCTAACATACTGGTATTTGAAAAAATAGCCGTAGTAAAAGGCTATGTAAAGAATGTTGAAATTACGTTTTGAATAGAAACTCCCACTGTAGAGATTAAAAATTATAATTATTATCATTTATTTGCTTTCCCTATGAAAGTTACTAGCCAATATCAAGTTATTATCTCTAAAACCAAGTTCGTTTCCCTAAAACCAAGTTCCTTTCCCTAAATAAACTTAGATATGGATTCACAAATGAAAAGTGCAAGAAAGTGGCACCCAGCCAATACTTATGTCAATCAGTAAGGACAACAGCTATTCAAACAGATTGTGAAGTACAATTATTACGATTCTTTAATCATTACGAGAATTGTGTGCCAAAACCAGTACAAATAGAGACATAAAAATTCAAAAAGTTACAGACTACAAATAGATTTCCAATTATTTGAAATTACAGATTGCCACACGTCTCTAATTTCAAGCCCGCATAGATAAGCAGTCAACTATGCTCGTCCTTTATTAAATTCAGGAGATTGTTTATCTATATTCTTATCCTTATCTAAACATGTAATCTTTATTAATTAGGATTTTCCTAAATGATGGTATTTAGTTGAAATCATTGTATTATCTTGTATTATCTTGATGCTTAATTTATTCCAATTATATTGGGATTGCTGTGATTATTTTTTCGGAAAACAACTTAGCGTATAGTCGCATTGTTTCTTATCTGCTAAATAGGGCAGTTGCAAATTCTTATCATAAAAAATGTGCTTTCAACTTAACGTGACTGGTAAGTACTTGTAGGGTGATTCCTTTAATAACGTTGTGAATTTTTTTAACCTGAATTTGTACTTAATGTTTTTTGTCTCTTAGAACTAAGCCAAATTTGTATTCAAGATGCTTAGATTCTTAGAACTCCGAATTTATATGAATGTTGTTGATTTGTTGCACCCTAAAAATTTACGTTTCCGATGCAGCGTATTTTGACCAACTACCCATTCTCTTCACGGCCTACGGAAAAATATATTAGATGTTGATGGCTGCCAGCTGTTTGTTTTCACTCCTGTGGGATATGCGGTTTGTGTACATTCTAAAATATTAAGATTAACACTTTAGACTATGATGTATCTAATAATTGTGGTTACATCTTTAAATGTATTATTGTACGTAGGTGTAGGTTTTTGTGTATTTACATGTTTCAATATCTAGACAGAGTGAATTCGATTTGCATCAATTTAGTGATTAGTATTAATTGCTAACTGTGGCAACACAGATCATTATTAATTTTGGTGATTAAATCCACTTAATTGTTATCCTAAATTATGCGGTAGTATTTTAGAGGATGAATACTTGCCTAGTTCTTTTGTTTTCAAAACACCCTCCCAGTCGTTTTTTCTAGTTGTAAGTAGTATTTAAGAAGGAGTGGAAGACACAGTTTGGTCCTTACAATTAAATTTTGTTTTGCTATTTAAATTGTTAGAAATGAATTTATTTAGTAGTCATGTTTTATATACGTTTTGTGTTTAATTATTCTTGCATGTACACGTGCTCGAAAAACAATATATTGGCTGGTGTGTATTGTCCACCCCCTGTCCACACCATCTCCGACTAGGTTTAGCGTGGCATTCGTTTTCTTGTTCTTTCTATTCCTTTCCTTTATTATCCCGTACTGCAGGAGAGCACTTCATTCTGTTCTTACTGGTTCGCTCGTATTGCGGGTAACAAGACAATCATCTTTAAACAAATTTTTTCGTTAAAACGGACGATTATTTTTGAACAAAAATTTTCTCTGCAACGGACAATCATTTTTGCAGACACGTTTTCACCAAAACGAATAATCATTTTTGAACACAAATTTTCACCAAAACTAACAATCATTTTTTGGGGCAAAAAGAACAACTATTTTTGAACAAAAATTTTCATCCAACAGTCAATCATTTTTGTACAAAAATTTTAGCCACAACGGACAATCAGTTTTGAACAGACAGTTTCGCCAAAACAGACAATCACTTTTAAACACAAATTTTGCCGAAAAGGAAAAACATTATTGAACAGAAATTTCTCCAAAACGAATGAAATTTTTATCAAAACGGACAATAATTTTTGAACAAAAATTTTCTCATAACCAAACAATCGACTCTGAAAAAAGATTTTTCCAAAACAAATAATCATTTTTAAACAAAAATTTTCGTTGCAATGGTACAAAATTTTCACTTAAACTGGCAATCTCTTTCAAACAAAAATTATCACCAAAACGGACAATCATATTTGAACATAAATTTTCACCAAAACGGACAATTATTTTTGAAGAAGAAAAATCATCAAAACGGACCATTTTTTGAACAAAAATTTTCGCCACAACGGGTAATTTTTAAACTGACATTTTGGTCAAAACCGGCAATCATTTTTGAGTAAAAATTCTCGTTAAAGCGGACAATCATATATGCAGAAATAGTTTTACCAAAAGGAAGAATTATTTTTACACAAATTTTTACCAAAACGGAAGTTCATTTGTAAATAACGATTTTCGCAAAAACAATCAACAATTTTTAAACAAAATATTTCCAAAACGAATACAATTTCCACCAAAACGGCCAATCGTTTTTAAACAAAAATTTTCGCCAAAATAGGCAACAGATGCTTTCTCCTTTTCGTTGACGGTTTGTTATCTCTGTGCAGGGCTTTGTAGGAGTTTATAAATACTTTTTGTAAGACCTCTTTGTTACCTTTGTAGTATATGGAAATTCGACTGGTGTTATTCAATTTTTTAGATGGAAAAGTTTGCCTTTGGTGATAATTTGTGCCATCAACTAGTCACAGATTTAAAAAATGAAAACATAGGTGTGTTACGAGCGCCTAAAGGTCAAATTGTCCTGGTGTGCATCAGACAATGTGAGGAATTCACTTGGTAAGTGCAAAAATTCATCGAATATTATCTTTGCTGCTCTTGTGTTAGTAGTTCTCTTTATGCCTTTCTAATGGCAAGACGTACTAATGGTAAGAACTGTGTACAATGCTCTCCGCCATGCAGATCAAGGCTATTGTATTTATTTACGAAATCGTTCGACCGTTCCTTAGACGAATGATGGTAGGCTGCGATGTGTATTCGAATGAATCCGATTAAGATTTTTAATTTATGAAAGATTGTTATTATGACTAGATACCCATTGTAATTCATTATCATTCCTAGATGTATGCCAAAACATGATTTCTAGTATTCGAATAATGCCCTGGTTATCATTTCCACATATTTTGTAGAGATTTTGCTTATGGCCATGTGATATAGTTAATTCATGTAAAAATATTTCGATGATCATTACAGACGAGCAGTGGGACGTACCTACAATGTCGATATGTACACGCTCAAATCTTGTAGATAGTTGCCTATTATTGAAAAGAATTTCTCCAAAACTTATGAAATTTTTCACAAAACGGATAGTCATTTTTAAACAAAATTTTACACCGCAGCGGACATCATTTTTGAACAAATATTTTCATCAAAACGGAAAATAATTTTTGAACCAAAATTTTCCCAAAAATGGGCAATCATTCTTCAACAACAGTTCTCCAAAACGTACGAAATTTTCGCACAACTGAAATTCATTTTTAAACAAAAATTTTTACCGCAACGAACATCGTTTTTAAACAAAAATTTTCACCAGAACGGACAATTATTTTTGAACAAGAACTTTCACCAAAATGGACAATCGGTTTTGAACAAAAATTTTCGCCAGAACAAACAATCATTTTTGAACTGGAGCCTTTTCCAAAGCGGACAATTATTTTTGGACAAAAGTTTTCTCAACAACGGACAATCATTCTGGAACAGAAATTTTCACCGAAACGAACAATCAGTTTTGAACAAATTCTCCAAAAGGAGCGACCATTTTGAAGATAAGTAGGGTATTTTGGGGGCTTCTGGGCCCACATTTGCTCCCAAAACCCACATTTGCTCCCAAATTTACATGTAAATTCCCATAAGGAGATAAGGAGATAAGGAGATGAGTGATAGTTTGGTGGAAATGAGGAGAATCCCTCATTTCCACACACATTTACATGTAAATTTCCATAAGGCGGCAATGAGGAGAATCCCTCATTTCCACACTCATCTGAACCAGATAGTTTTCTTTGACTAGCCATTGAATCTTTCGAGATAAACCTATCTTGTTTGGTATCAATTAATATTAGATTTTTCTCAGCTACCTGAAACTCTATGAATTTCTTAGATTGCATCATCCCCCAGGGAGCTACCCTAATTTTTAGATTTTTTGCCGATAACGATTTTCTGACCGTCCATATAAATTTTTTAACCATGTGACACATCTTGTTAGTCTAGAATTTTACACAGAATTTGAATCTGCAAACAGATTTAAAATCCAACTACCCCTTACCATTTTACACACACCTTCTAAATTATAACTTTCCTGCAGCTCATACCAAAAAGAGAATCTAAAAACCATTCTTAAAACTTTTTATTACAGACAATTTTTACTAATACAGTTTAAATTTTGTAAACCACATTTCTAAATACATATTCACAGTTTTTATTTTTAACCTAGAACTCCTCAAATTGGTTTATACTTATTAATATTTATTTCTAAATAGAGCACCTTTTCCAAAGACCAACCGGGCCCGCATGTTTCAAATTCCTCTGATTTTGTTCTCATGGTTTCGCATAAGACCTCGTAGATATTTTCCAGATTACTAGAAGAGGTTATAACCATATTTTTTGTGTTAAAGGATTTCACATCGGTAGTCTCTTCCACCATTTTGGTGTAAACGCCGTAGAGTTCGCAATAGACTTTTATTGCTGTATGTTGTATTCTTTTTTCATTAATTAATCGAATAAATCGCTCTTTCTGCTTCCAAAGAAATTTGGACACTCTATCGTCGACACTAGCCTTCTTTATGCGATAGCTAGCCATACGGTTGTTAAACGCCGTGCTAACAATTTCTACAGCATCGTCGCTGGTAGCGGTAACTGATGCATTTTTATGTCTGTTGCTTCTCAAGTGTGCGGCATAGGTAGTCTTTTCCATTTCGAAATCGCATACTTTACACATCATTCGTGGTTGTTTAGCACAAGTCCCTTTAACAGCTGGTGGAGCTGAACGTTTAAGGCTTAATGACATACCGTGTTGTTTTTCCTTGTGTCGCTGTAAGTTGTCCATTCTAGTAAAAGTTTAAGTACTTTGCTGCGGACGGATGTATAAGCTTAACCGTGGACGATGTTACACCACGACTTTTGTTCTGGTGCCGTTTTAGAGCATTTTTCCAGGTATAGGAAGCACTGCAAGAGTTGCACTTAAAAACGTTTGCACGTACCATTTTAGTACAAAACAAAATCCGCACTATAGGACTTTGGTGATACTTGTAAGCGAACTAACTTATAACTAAAGAGCTTACTCTTGCGTACCTGCTTTATGTACCCTATAGAATGCAAACCGAAGGTTTCGGAAGACAGCCGAACGAAGTTGTGGGTTCAGCGGGGAAACTAAATGACGTCATCTTTTACCAATCCTTGCTGCTCGTCCAGTATATTTAGCACCAATGCATGCGCCCGGTTTGCTTCGTCCATGCTGCGAATGCAGTTAGTAGAAACACCGGAAAACGTCTTCCATGTTATACAGGTCGGCAATCGCATCGCGTGCATATTAAAAAATCCAAAAGGGTGGTAGCACACGCACACAAATTGGCTGCAAGTCGTACGGTAGAAGATGCAGTGCTACTATAAACAAAAACTTAATAAAACAGTTTAAAGCTTTACTAAGGGAATACCAAACTTCTTGCCTACAGAATACTTACTAATAAAACAATTTAATTTTACATAATTTCTACGTCATATTTTCGGAAATGCCAGGCTTGAATATTTTTTGGAAACAATCGAAGATTGCCGAAGACACTCGAAGAGTGCACAATCGCGATCGCTAAACCAATTAGCATTAATACCAAGTATTCCGTACTTTCGTAGGTTGTTCATTTCCTAGAACCAAATCTTCCGCATAGCGGTCGGTATCACGTAATTATTTCTTCTATGAACTTGTGCACGCGCAAGGGTGCGCATGGGCATGGGTGCGTATGCGCAGGGGTGCGCATGGACATGGGTGCGTACGGACACATTACGAGATAGAGGCCTTGGTATAAAATTTCCAGTTTTATGTTAAAATTTTTCTAAATCAGAACTGCTAAAAATTTTACCAAGTCCCAAAATATTCAAAATCTAAAGTAGTAACAAAAATCCCGAATGTATTTGCTCTGTTGTTCCAGACACCTCAACTTCATTCACTAATAATGTGCATGACCATACCCCTAATAGCTTCGCATACTACATTAAATGCAGTTATGATGACAGGACATATGTTGGACACCGTCATATCGCTTACATTCTCTTGATTAGGAATAGTTTTGCTATCCGATCTAGGTCGGATTAAATCCGACCCAGGTCGGAGGGAGACACTTTCACCCTATGGGACAATTTCACCCTATGGAGCAATTTCACCCTATTCTGATGAAGATAAATTCAAGGAACTTTGCCATTAATATACCCCCACAACCAGACCTAGATCCAATTATGCACATAAAGAAATAGTTTAATATTATAGCAATATCACAAAAGTTATACGCAACAACCAATTTTAAATAAATTGTTTTTGAAACTTTAAATGGATGTCATGACTAAGTTTTATCATTAGAGTAGTACCATATCTGACTGAACCGAAAAACAGTGGAATTAAGTTGATAGCACTAATTGCTTTTTAATGAGTTTTCTCATTAAAAACTCATTAACACTAATTGCTTTTTAATGAGTTTTCTAATTAAAAACTCATTAGCACTAATTGCATTTTAATGAGTTTTCTCATTAAAAACTCATTAGCACTGACTGCTTTTTAAGGAGTTTTCTCATTAAAAACTCATTAGCACTAATTGCTTTTTAATGCGTTTTCCCATTAAAATCCCATTAGCACTAATTGTTTTTTAATTAAAAACCAAGTGTGGACCTAGGTTAGATAAAAGGAAAAATTGATAGGTTAGGTCGACGCCGCGGCGCTGACCTAACCTATCAATCAGAAAATCTTAAAATTAGGGTAGCTCCCTGGGGGATGATGCAATCTAAGAAATTCATAGAGATTCAGGTAACTGAGAAAAATTTAATATTAATTGATACCAAACAAGATAGGTTTATCTCGAAAGATTCAATGGCTAGCCGAAGAAAACTATTTGGTTCAGATGAGTGTGGAAATGAGGGATTCTCCTCATTTCCGCCTTATGGAAATTTACATGTAAATGTGTGTGGAAATGAGGGATTCTCCTCATTTCCACCAAACTATCACTCATCTCCACATTTGCTCCTTATGGGAATTTACATGTAAATTTGGGAGCAAATGTGGGTTTTGGGAGCAAATGTGGGCCCAGAAGCCCCTAAAATACCCTACTAAGATAGTTTCGCAAGAAGGTACAATTATTTCTTGCGAAAAAATTTTCACCAAAACGAACAATTAGCTTTGAGCTAAATATTCGACAAAATGGACAATTATTTTTGCACAAAAATTTTCACCAAAATAGGGAATCATCTTCAAACAAAAATTTTCCCCAAAACGTACAGTCATTGCTGGACAGGAGTTTTCGCCAAAACGGACAATCAGTTTTGATCAAATTTCCATCAAAACAAACAATCATTTTTGCACAAAAATTTTTAATAAAAATGGGTAATCATTTTTGAGAAAAATTTTCGCCAAAACGGACAATCATATTTGAAGAAAAAGTTTCACTAAAACGGACAATTGTTTATTCACAAAAAATTTCACCAAAATGGGAAATCATTTTCAAATATAAAATTTCCCCAAAACGTACTATGTTTATCAAAATCCAAAAAATTTTTTGAAATGTATCATAAATAATTTTAGGCATTATATGCAGTGATCTATTAATTGAACCATCCTTGTATTTTGTTTATAAATTAATATTTCTTTTAATTTGGAAGTTTTATTGATATCTTCAAGTTTCTGCAACTATCTTTCAAAAATTTTAATTTTTTTATTTTTTGTCTACATGGGATAAAATTTTCTTAAAATTTCTGTCCCTGAAGGAGTTAACGTTTGACGGCAATAAATTGCGACCAAATTTGGAGGCTTAATAAATTACGCCTGAGGTTAACATAAAAATTGACGCCAAACGGCGAAAGAAATAATGTGTAACACGATCAAAATAAGTGAAAGACGACCATTAGACATCAGGAAACAAAAATCGTATTTGTCTGCATTCTCAAAGGGTTGTTTTTAAATTATACTTCTGAAACGCTTTTGTACTTGTCTATGATTCGTAGGCGTTTAAACATTTCTGTTCATATCTCATACTTCCTGTTTTTCATTTTTTAACGCTTGATTATTAGTGCGTGTGAAGTTGGCACCTCATTTTCTAGCAGCGCAAATTTTATCAATAGTTCTATTTGCACCCCCAATAGTTCTACAGTTCCTGATAGGTTTATCAACAGTTCCGCCAAATTAGTTAAAAAAGTGGCAAATTGAAAATATGAGGTGCCAACTTCCCGTAGCACCGCAACTTTTCAAAAAAGGGTTTTCAAATACAAAATCTTATAGTTCCAGAAGAGTTCTAGAGTTCCCGATACAATTTAGGAATAGTTCTCACTTCTAACTATTTTTAAAAAATTTCTTAAATTTAGCGCCAGCACCGCACCGCACACAAGAGTAAAGTATCAGTTAGCCGGCAGTTTCAGCCAACTTTTTGGTATTCTTCTATAGTTCTACAATAGTTCTAACGACTTATGTGGGTTTCGTCCAGAGTTTCGGTCTATATCTATTATTTACACATTTTCGAAACTTAGCGCCAGCACCACCCACAAGAGTAAAGTATCAGTTTGCCGGCAGTTCCAACCAACTTTTTGGTATACTTCTATAGTTCTATAATAGTTTTAACGACTTATGTGGGTTTCGTCCAGAGTTTCGGTCTATAGCTATTATTTACACATTTTCAAAACTTAGCGCCAGCACCGCACATAAGACTAAAGTATCAGGTTGCTGGAAGTTCCAGCCAACTGATACTTTACTCTCGTGTGCGGTGCTGGCGCTAAGTTTCAAAAATGTCTAAATAATAGCTATAGACCGAAACTCTGGACGAAACCCACATAAGCGTTGGAACTATTGTAGAACTATAGAAGATCATCAAAAAATTGACTGGAACTGGCGGCATACTGATACTTTACTCTTGGTTACAAAAATGTGTAAAAATAGCTATAGACCGAAACTCTGTACGAAACCCACATAAGTCGTTAGAACTATTGTAGAACTCTAGACGAACACCAAAAAGTGGGCTGGAACAGCCGACAAACTGATACTTTACTCTTGTGTGCGGTGCTGGAGCTAAGTTTCAAAAATGTGTAAAAAATAGCTATAGACGGAAGCTCTGGATGAAACTCACATAAATCGTTAGAAACATTGTAGAACTATAGAAGAACACCTAAAAGTTGGCTGAAACTGCCGACACACTGATACTTTACTATTGTGTTCGATGCAGTGCTGGCGTTAAATTTAAGGAATTTTTTAAAAATAGTTAGAAGTCAGAACTATTCCTAAAATGTATCAGGAACTGTAGAACTCTTCTGGAACTATAAGATTTTGTATTTGAAAAGCCTTTTTTGAAAAGTTGCGGTGCTATGGGAAGTTAGCACCTCATATTTTCAATTTGCAATTTTTTTTAACTAGTAGAAACTGTAGCCCTATTGGGGGTGCAAGTAGAACGATTGATAAAATTTGTGGTGCTAAATAATGAGGTGCCAACTTCACACGCACAGATTATTATCGATGATACGTGAACAAAATCTATATAAAGTAATAAAGGTTTGCTAAAGAATCTAGGAAAAGTGCGTCTGAAAATGAAGGAGCGTTATAGGATTCTAACGCTCGAAATTTTCTATATTTCGGTTCTGCTTAGTAAAGGGTCAAATACGAGAAAATAAATAATACGGACGCATATAAGATAAGTTTAACATATTCGATCTAAATAATTTCAGAGCTATGAAAGCCTAAAATAACGTTTATTTTACATATAATTCAAGACCAAAAGCTATCAAAATAATTACTTTACATGACTGCGACTTCTTGGTCTAATTATTATTCTGCGCTTACTGTATCAAAACATCCCTCGTTATTATTTTACTTTTGATACAGTTGAGAGTTCTCATGTTCTGTATGCGATATCTTCTCAGAATAAACACTCGAAATGGAATAAGGTTTGATATCTTAACTTGAAAAACGTAATTGAATACTGTGTATTCACGGCTTTTCTCTTTGAATCAATGTTTGAACGTTATTCAAACTGAGAGGAAATGCGATTGGATTTGAAATCACGATTTTTATCTCAATTTACTATCGTTTCACAAGCAACAAACAAAGCAAATTTAAATTAGGGCCTGTACTTGATGAATAAGAAATACTGGGACTTTTGAGAATATCAAAAATTAATTAAATGTTTATACTTTCAAAACAACTTTTGATGAAGTCATCGGGGATCAAAACGTGCTTTGTACTCTCTGGCATCCTTATTCCCAAGGTTTCCTCAGTTTCCAAGTTTTGCTTTTACTTCCTTAAGAAGCAGATTCAATACTGCGGTTAATGTACGGTCTTTCTCTTTGAACCATGGGACCTTGATAAGATGAACAGACTTGTGTGTCCCAAAGAAATAGATAGCCGAAGCGAAGATGCAAGCCTATAGGAAGAATAGCTGCGGAGAGATACGGCTAAGGAATGGTTTCAAAAAGGAGTGCAACAGTCCTTTCAGTAGTTAAAAGGGCGACTATCTGGATAATCGACAAGCTTGGCCGTGTAACATTACCCAACAAGGTTTAGCGTTGTTGGTACTGCTGCGTGGTTGAAAGTTATAGTCTTTACTTTTCCCGACGATATGCAGCTTCTTCTGCATGGTTGGATGATCTGTTACATGCCAAAACTGGCAATGTACATTTTTAGATTTAGCTATAATTTATAAATTAATTTTCGCGTATTTTTTAAATTAATAAAATGTTAACTTCCGTCGTCGCGGACTGTCGCGCCTGCGCAGAGTGCATGCATGAGTGCGTGAGGGTCGAAAGCAGGGACTAAGCTACAAGCCCTGGACGAAGCAACAACTATCTTGGTGTTGTGTGTGTTTTCTTTTTAGGTATGTAGGTTCCCTGTATCTTACCTTTTATTGTACCTGGAATCTTAATTCCTTTTCCTTTCATTCGTCTGCGAGTGTAATAGAAGGAAGGACGGATGGAAATTTGAATCAACATAGCGTAACTCTACCCACAAATCACCGTTGGACCCTGAGATTAAGTTCCGAGATGCCCCCACCTGAGTAATTTGATTTTATTTAAGTTGTGCTTGCAAATTTGACTTTAAAAGCGGTTGCATCAATCTTAAAGCGTGGTCGGTATATGTTATAAAATGGCGGGAATTATGCCGCGCGTGTAAGTATAACAATGCCGCCTAAAACTACAACAGATCATACCATCTTCCTATGTAAAATATTCCGTGGGTAAAATAGCCCTCCGTTCGAATCTCCGTGCGGGAACTAGTCGAGAGGAAGTTATCGCAATGGATAGACATAGCATTCTACAAGCTAAAATGTGGAACGTCAGAAGTTTGAATCGTAGCAGAAGGTTAGAAAACTTTATAAGGAAAGGGAATGCTAAAGTTAGATGTGGTTGGGATTAGTAAAGTATGCAGGTAGGCGTTTTTTACGGAAGCGACAGAACAAAACACAAGACAAAATACAAGACAAAGAACTAACGGTAAATAAAATTTTCAATATAATTTTCTCTATATGGACTATATGCGAATCCATGAAATATAGACATACATTAATCTAATCACCTTTTTAATTACATGCAGTCTTCGTCTCTGCTTGCGACTCACCCAACCACGTGACCGCTAACGTTAATAACTCTGTTACGTTTATTTTTGAACATTCCGTACGTTTTTTTCTGTTAATAAGAAATACGCAGTCTAATAATTTTCAACTCAAATCTCTTTGGCGTTAAAAACAAAAATCAATTCAGTAAATTAAAATAACCCTTTCACGTGTTAATTCATTCATTTATTTGTATAAATTCGATTCTTATTGTTACATCCTAGAGCCTAATTAATAATAAATACTCCTTCTAAGAATTCTTCAACGTAAAGTTTATGCTAAAATTAAACAGGCGATAACTGGTTCTAAGTATCTGATAATTGACTCTTGCGTGTTTTACATTGAAAGCTTCGTCGAATTAAAGCCGCGTATTATCCCAATAAACCGTGTTTTTCCAGTTTTATTTCCTTAACAACAATATTACTTTGAGCTCTGCTCATTAGTGAAACGAAATTAATATTCACTTGCTCTTCAATCTACACAACAAAAACACGTGTAGAATGGTTGGTTGTTTTTGTTTTTCTGTATGAAAAATTCGCGCACGCTTTACAGCGTGGTGCGTATTTATGGGTTTTATAAAACTGTACTTTTCGACGACAATAAATTAATTTTATTTATAATTACTATAGCTCCTTCCAATGGCCCTTAAAGCCACAATGAATGGCCGCTCTTTGTTGTGATGGGAGGACCACCTCAAGGCGGTTTCACGCGCACCTCTGTTTCGCACCGTTTTTACAGACGGTAGGAGCCAACCCGACGGTGGTCGCTCGAGGGTGAGTGTTTATCCACTAATTTTCTTATGCGGGTACCCGGTAGTTGTTGGAAACAACATATGTACACGGGTCTACTAATGCATCACCTTGTTGGTGGTAAAATGACTGGTTGTTTGTATGTGTGAGGATATTATAATGTTTACTGTTTTCTTCATTAGGATAATTTTATGTTTAGAATTCCGTACTTACAATGCAGATTTCGAACTGTGATTTTTAGTGGGGTAATTTTGTTCTTTTTTCTTGTTTGAAGATTAATATAGGGGGTGACCTAAGAACTGCAGCTCACCATGTTAAAAATGATTCTTTTTTATTCGTAAAATGTATATTGTGTACCAACGAATTGTTCATTTTTGGTACTATTGTGTTTTGTATACAATTTTGTTTTTTAAATGAGAGGTTTTTAGTTTGTAAATGTTCGATTGTGCGTGAGAGAGTATATTTTTAATTCGGGCCTCCCTTAATTTTTTTTTGTAGGTATAATATCCCGCCCACTCGCTGATTGAGCCCGGCCAATTTCTTCTCTTTCTTCCTCGTTTTTATTTTCTTTTTTTAGACTACGTCGCTGAAGGTAGCAACTCTTTCGCTAAATATGTTTGCTATGTTAGCGCATTAGGTAGCATAGGATGTTCCTGTTAGCAGTTGAAAAGAGACAGACATACAACTTAGTCTAGTTACCAACTGTTTTTTTGATCAGGGCAACCACCTTAGTAACCACTTCAACCTGATAGAATATTAAAACGGCATGTTCCGAATATGTACGAACATTGTCACGATTCTATTAGTTTTAGGACACGTCGGATTTTGTTTTTAAGCTACGTAACTTTGATGTTAATTTTTAGTCTTAAATTAAATTATGAAGGTGAAACATAGCGCTTTGAATACGTTGCATGCGTGTACTGCATACTTTGCACACGTGCTTATGAGGGCACATGTGGAAAAGAAGGTCTGCAAAAATCGAATAACTTTCAGACACTTTAAAATGCAATCTGAAAACAGTTGAAGCTGTTTGTAATTTAGTGTTACAAAATTTTTAATATGCAAAGAAATTGTTGAAATTAGATTTCGAGTCAATACATTGAATTAAATACTAATCAAAATAATTCCTAATCAAAAATTTTCGCGCAACGAATAATCATTTTTAAACAAAAATTTTCCTCAAAATGGACAATCATTTTTATACAAAGATTTTTGCTAAAACGTACGATCATTTTTGAAGAGAAATTTTCGCCGAAACGAACAATCGTTCTGGAGCAACCATCACCAAATCGTACAATCATTTTGCAACACAAATTTTCGCCAGAACGAATAATTGTTTTTGAATAAACACCTTTACAAAAACGTTCAATTATTTTTAGCAAGAATTCTCACCATACAGAACAATCACCTTTGAACAAAAATTATCACTACAGCGGGCAATTATTTTAAAAAAAATTGTTTTACCAAATCGGACATTCATTTTAGAACAAGAGTAATCATCAAAACAAACAATCACTTTAGAATAAAAGCAAAAATCGCTAAAATAGACAATCATTTTTTAACAAGAATTTTCATCAAAACCACCAAACATTTAACAAAAATTTTAATAAATCATCAAAACATTTTTGAATAAAAACTTTCGTCAAATAAACTATTACGCCCCATTTCATATTTGAAATTTACTGCCTCATTACGTTAAAAACCATTCTGTTTCCAATTATTTGAATTTACGGATTGCCACACGTCTGTAATTTTAAACCCGCGTAGATAGGCAGTCAACTTTGCCCGTCCTTTATTAAATTCACGAGTTTGTTATCTATATTCTTATCCTTATCTAAACATGTAATCTTTATTAATTTGAACTTTCCTAAATGTTGCTAGTTTGATAGTATTTAGTTGAAACTTTTGTATTGTCTTGATGTTTAATTTATTCCTATTATATTGGGATTGTTGCGATTATTTCTTAGAAAAACAGCTTAGCGTATAATCGCATTGTTTCTTCGCTGCTAAATCGGACAGTTTCAAATTTTATCATAAAAAACGTGCTCCCTATTTTAACGTGACTGGTAAGTACTTGTAGGGTGAGATTCTTTTAAAAACTTTTAGCTTGAATTTGTATTTAAGGTTCTTTGACTCTTAGAACTAAACCGAATTTGTATCAGATGCTTAGATTCTTAGAACTAAGAATTTATACGGAATATTCTTGATTCGTTGTACCCTAGAAATTTACGTTACCGATGCAGCAAATTTTGTCTGACTACCCATCCTCTTCACGGCCTACGGGAAAATATATTAGATGTTGGTGACCGCCAGCTGTTTGCTTTCACTCCTGTGGGATATGTGGTTTGTGCACATTCTAAAATGTTAAGATTAACACTTTAGACTATGATCTATCTAATGATTGTGGTTTCATCTTTAAATATATTATTGTAAATAGGCGTAGGTGTTGTGTATTTACATGTTTCAACATCTAGACAGAGCGAATTCGATCTGCATTAATTTAGTGAATAGTATTAATTGCTTGCTGTGGCAACACAGATCATTATTTATTACGGTGGTTAAATACACTTAATTGTTATCCTAAATTATGCGGTAGCATTTTAGAGGATGTATACTTGCCTAGTTTTTTTGTTTCCAAAAAATCCTCCGAGTTGTTTGTTACTAGATATAAGTAGTATTTAAGAAGGAGTGGTAGACACAGATGTTTGGTCCTTACAATTAGATTTTGTTTTGCTATTCAAATTATTAGAAATTATTTTATTTATTAGTCATATTTTATGTGCGTTTTGTGTTTAATTATTCTTGCAGGTACAGGTGCTCGATAAAAAATTGGTCGATATGCTTTGTCCCCCCCCCTCCCAATACCATCTGCGACTAGGTTTAGCGTGGCATTCGTTTTCTTGTTTTTTCTATCCCCTTTCTTTATTACCCTATACTGCAGGGGAGTTCTGTACTTACTGGTTCGCTCGTATTGCCGGTAACAAGACAATCATATTTTTGTTAAAACGGACGATCATTTTTCATCAAAAATTTTCTCTGCAACGGACAATTATTTTTGCAGAAACGTTTTCTCTAAAACGGATAATCATATTTAAACATAAATTTTCAACAAAACTAGCAATCGTTTTTTGGGGCAAAAAGCACGCATATTTTTGAACAAAAATTTTCATCCAACGGACAATCATTTTTGATCCAAAATTTTAGCAACAACGGACAATCAGTTTTGAACAGATATTTTCGTCAAAACAGACAATCACTTTTGAACACAAATTTTAGCCAAAAAGGAAAATCATTATTGAACAGAAATGTCTTCAAAGCTAATGAAGTTTTCGGCAAAACGGACAATTATTTTTGAAAAAAAATTTTGTCATAACCGGACAATCGACTTTGAAAAAACGTTTTTATAAACGAATGATTTTTAAACAAAAATTATCGTTCCTACGAAGCAAAATTTTCGCCAAAACTAGCAATCTCTTTCAAACAGAAATTATCACTAAAACGGACAGACAATCATACTTGAACATAAATTTTCACCAAAACGGACAATTATTTTTGAAAAAAGAAAAATCATCAAAACGGGCAATTTTTTGAACAAAAATTTTTACCACAACGAGTAATTTTTAAACGGACAATTATTACTGCATAAAAATTTTCACAAAGCGGGCAATCATTTTCAAACAAAAATTTTCGGCAAAACAGATAGTCGTTTTTAAACAAGAACCTTCGCCAAAATGACAAACAGTTTTGACCAGATTTTTGCCAGAACGGACAATCATATTTGCAGAAAGTGTTTCACCAAAACGGAGAATTATTTTTGCACAAACATTTTCACCAAAGCGGGTAACCATTTTTAAAAATTTTTTGCAAAAGCTGGCAGTTAATTTCGAACAAGAATTTTGTCAAATCGAACAAGTATTTTTGAACAAATGTACCCACCAAATCGGACGGGTAATCATTTTCAAACAAAAATTGTCATCAAACCGGACAGTCGTTTTTAAATAAAAGCTATCACATTCATTTTTGGACACGTACAATCATTTTTACCAAAAGAAACAATCATTTTTGCAGAAATATTTTTGACAAAACGTGCAATCATTTTGAGCAAAATTTTTTCCAAACAAACAATCATATTTGAAGGATAAGTTTTACCAAAACGGGTAATTATTTTTGCACAAGAATGTCACCAAAACGGGTAACCATTTTCAAATTAAAATTTGTGCCTAAATGGACAGGCATTTTGAACAAGAATTTTCACCACGACGGGCAATCTTTTTCAGCCAAATCTTCGCTAAAGTGAACAATAATTTTTGCATACAAATTTTCGGCAAAGCGGAGAATCATATTTGACGGAAAGTTTCACCAAAATGGACAATTATTTTTGCACAAAACTTTTTACCGGACCAAGTAATCATTTTCAAAAAAATTTCGTAAAAGCTGACAGTCATTTATAAAATAGAATTTTGTCAGAGCGGACAATCGTTTTTGAGCAATTGTTCTCCGAAAAAAGACAATCATTTTCGCACAAAAATTCCTACCAAAACGGATATTCACTTTTGAGTAAAATTTTTACCGAAACAGACAATCATATTTAAAGAAAAAGTTCCATTAAAACGGACAATTATTTTTACCATAAAATTTTCACCAAAACTGGCAATCCTTTCAAATAAAAATTATTACCAAAACGGACAATCATATTTGAACATAAATTTTCACCAAAACGGACAATTATTTTTGAAGAAGAAAAATTATTAAAACGGACAATTTTTTGAACAAAAATTTTTGCCACAACGTGTAATTATTACTGCATAAAAATTTTCACAAAGCGGGCAATCATTTTCAAACAAAAATTTACGGCAAAACAGACAGTCATTTTTAAACAAGAAACTTCGCAAAACTAACAATCAGTTTTGACTAAATTTTCGCCAAAACGGACAATCATATTTGAAGAAAAAGTTTCACTAAAACAAACAATTGTTTTTTTCACAAAGATTTTCACCAAAATGGGAAATCATTTTCAAATAAAAATGTTCCCCAAAACGTACATTTTCAAAAAAAAATTTTCGGCAGACCGGACAGTCATTTTTGACCAAAAACCTTCGCCAAAACTGACAATCAGCTTTGACCAAATTTTCGCCAAAAAGGACAATCATATTTGAAGAAAGTGTTTCTCCAAAACGGAGAATTATTTTTGCACAAACATTTTCACCAAAGCGGTAATCATTTTTAAAAAATTTTTGCAAAAGCTGACAGTTAATTTCGAACAAGAATTTTACAAAATCGAACAATTATTTTTGAACAACAGTTTTCACCAAAACGGACGGGTAATCATTTTCAAACAAAAATTTTCATCAAAGCGGACAGTCATTTTTAAATAAAAGTTATCACATTCTTTTTTGGACACGGACAATCATTTTTGACCAAATTGTCGTCATTGTTGCAGAAAAATTTTTGACAAAACGTGCAATCATTTTTGGGCAAAATTTTTGTCAAAATGGACAATCATATTTGAAGAAAAAGTTTCATCAAAACTGGCAATTATTTTTGCACAAGAATGTTCACCAAAACGGGTAACCATTTTCAAATTAAAATTTGTACCTAAACGGACAGGCATTTTGAACAAGAATTTTCGCTACGACGGGTAATGATTTTCAGCCAAATCTTCGCCAAAATGAACAATAATTTTTGCATAAAAATTTTTGCTAAAACGGAGAATCATATTTGACGGAAAGTTTCATCGAAATGAACAATTAATTTTGCACAAAAATTTTTACTAAAACGAGAAATCATTTTCAAAAAATTTTCGTAAAAGCTGACCGTCATTTATAAAAAAAGAATTTTTGTCAGAACGGACAATAGTACAAAATTAATAACTTGTTAAAGGCTCGTTTCCTAAGAAAATGAATCACTGTTTGGGCTTAGGGGAAACAATTTTAAAATACATTACAACTATTTAAAAAAATCAAGGGTTTAAAAGGAAGTTGAACCGTTTGTTAAAATGGAAAATCATGTTTCAACAAAAATTTTTACCAAAAGGGAGTTATTTCTGGTGGTCGATGTTGGCGTTTAAAAAAAAATTAAAAAAAGTATTAGGTATTCAGATTTATGACTGCAATAATTCTTACCTGCAAAATACCTCAAATGTAGGATTTCTACGGATATATCGAGTTTTAACCAGATTTATCAGCATAGAATCGGAGAAACGGGTAATTTACCTTTAGAAGCAATTATATCGAACGCACAATTGCATTGCTCGTTGCATGAATATATTAACATCATTTTTACTGCAGTCCACGTTTCTTCGAGTGGTTTTTCCTAATTATTCGTAAGCGTTTAATTACGAATAACTTACCGTCTATCAAAGAAAAATTTTTTAGAGGAAGGTGTAAATAAAGCACCGCCCCTCACTTGCAATATAAGGCGAGTGAAGACTATCACAACCTGAGTTGTTGCCCAGACGCCGACGAGGCAGCAACTCGCGCATACCTACCAACGCCTCCGGGCGATCAAAAGTGAGCAGCGGAACGGTGACGTCCTGAGGGAGTTCTCCAGCTATGCGGGGTACCGAGGAATGGGTACACAAGTGAAGTCGTCGGAGATGCAGGTCCGTCAGTCCTGTTTAGACGAGCTACCTGACGATGGAGCGGCCTGTGGCGAGTAGCCATCCTGTCGGTCGAAAACCACAGGCCAGTGGATCCAGGATCCGGAATACTGTGTGGTTGGTGGGCAACCAATGGGAAAATCCGGGAAACTGCTCACTGCATCAAAAGAAGAGGATTCCAGGAGCAGGTCTGACCTACATATTTATTTATTTATTTATACATATTTATTTAAGACGACCAACCTGCAAGAAACACCACAACAACTCAGAAACATAAACATCTACAAGCCAACAAACTCTCTAGAGTTGTAAGGCACTATTAACGACGCTGAGAGCGTCGTGTCCAGCTACTGCGGTCATCACAACCTCCAGTTCTCCTAACCGCTCAGACCATGAAACTTCGACAATAATCGCGCAACCTCTCGATGAAAACGCCGAGAGGATCAGGAGTTATATGAATGGCTCGCGAATGGACGATGGGCAAGCAAAAGTGGCGTTCGTTGTGTATAAGTAGGAAAAGAAAGTGTTCCGGTTCTAAACTAAAGTTGCAAAGTGGAGCACAATCTTTCAGTGAAAGTTGGTAGCTATAAGAAAAACTATCGAGTACATCAACCACTTGGGCACAAGAGGGTATTTTATCATTAGCGATAGCAAATCGGCTCTGACTAATCTGACAAATATGAACACCTCAACAGATCTTCAAGGGGACGTCTGGAGGAAAGCGCAAGCGGCACTTGGGTTTCGGGATTTGAAGTTTTATTGGGATAGGTTGCATGACGGCAATCGAGGAAACGACAGATCAGGTGAGCTGACCAAAGAGACCGCAACAGAGGATTTCTTACATAGTATTCTTTGGTACCGAAGTCGCTGATTAAGAAAAAGCTGCGAGAAAGGCCAATCCTGCAGTGGGAAGAGAGGTGGAACAATCCTACCACGGGCAAGTTGGCATACAAGTTGATACCGAGCATTGAAGATACAGATAGGATGAAGGTGAAGTTTGATTACAAGATGGTGCAGCTAGTACCAGGGCATAGGGTTCTGAAAGCTTACCCACAAAGCTTCGGATTGACGGAGAACAACCTCTGCGAATGGGCGAGAGTGACGAAAGCGCCGAGTACGTGCTATTTAACGGCCCACTAGAGATAGGTAACAGAAGGTCAGTGGTCAAGAAACTGGCTGTTTAGGGGCTAGTATGACCCAAGAGCCTGGAAGAAGTCCAAGAAGTGGCTAACCAGAGAGTGTTCTGGGTTGCCTTAAAGCAATTTGCGCGAGACTGGACGCCGAAAACCGGGTGTAAACCATAGGGGACGGAGGTGCCTGAATTTTGGAGTTTAGTTTAGAAGACAGCATAAATTTGTTTTATGGCACGATATAACTTATTTTGCAAAATTAACAATAAAAAAAATAAAAAACAAAACCCATAAACAAAACTCCTAAATATCTCCATGCATACGATGAAATTTACAGTAAATCAATCACTGTCTCACCCAAACGCGCGAAACAAAATACCGCGTATTAAATCAAAACTTTAAACATCGGGCTAATAAATAACAAAATTAAATTAGGAAACCTAATTATCTTCAATCAATCAAAAAAACCAACTACACTAAAGAACTATACTGTAGTGAAACCGCGCATCCCTTCAGAACTTAAAAGTAATTGTGACCTGCCAGGACATTTAGTGCATACACACCAGGACTGTAGCAGTACATATCCATTTTCTTTTAGCAGTTAACTAATGAGATGTAAGCAGACGACCAGAT
The DNA here is from genome assembly GCA_036346225.1 of Platerodrilus igneus. Taxonomy (NCBI): domain Eukaryota; kingdom Metazoa; phylum Arthropoda; class Insecta; order Coleoptera; family Lycidae; genus Platerodrilus; species Platerodrilus igneus. Next base: position 399,951 of record JARFIW010001182.1, read on the forward strand.
CTTTGGATCCTGGAGAAATTTATTTTCGATGCATTAATAAATATTGTGGCGGTCGTACTAGCATAAGCATAGATTTGTATTAATAATAGGGTTTGCATTTAATGTTTAACGAGCACGTTTTAGTATGACGGCGCTAGTCAAAATAATGCCTATGCAAGTGTACCTGACAATTTTAGTGTTGATTTTTGCTATTTATGCACTGTTATATGCGTAATGCTTCATTTAGATATTTATATTTTATGCATGTATTGTACATTTATATCTTTCATTGTTTTGCTTTGTCGCTGGATTTGTTTTGTTTGACATTTTGCATGTTTTTTCTGTCGTATTATTTATAGAAAGGATGATTGAAACTAGAATAGGTCAGTTAGGAAGCGATAGAACAAGTTAAGGACGAATTTAGGCTGAATTTGGAATAAAATACTTAGACTAGGGAGGACTATATTGTACATTTAAGAGTAGGAAGAAATATCTGGATTCGTTATTACTAAATTTGGTGTATGCTTAAAAATTGGAATTCATTGGTAGATATCAGTTAGATAGGCTTGGATAGTTTTAAGACCATCCTTTGGGTGGCTGGTAAGCAGAGCTGGCGGCTGCTATCCGGTGTTTCGGATCCCGCTTTTTATCTTTGCTAGTGTATTGTTGATCAGACACATTCCAATGTCAACGCTAGGGATAGCATTATTTAAACACCAACTTTAGTTTTAGTTTATACATTTTATTCGTGATTAATTAATTTTGATGTTAGATTTAATTGAAGCACGTTTATCTTCGCGTATATAACCAATGTAGTATCCTCGGGTGGAGCATTGGGACGTGACCGCAAATGTAACGGCTCTTACTTACATTATACTGAACAAGTGTTACTAATAAAAATTATCCGCAAAAGTTAATAGATAATATCTTTGAAAATCTAATACATAAACACTATAACAACTGAAGTAAATCAATAAAAATAAAACAAAACACTTTGCCATGCATTAGATTCCTGATCTATCTGAAAAATTACAAAAACTATTTATTAAGCACATTTCATCACAAGCACATAAAGATTTTAATTAAATGGCGGCATGATCTAGCTTCTGTGGCGTAGTTGGTATGCGTGTGACTACTACGCTCGAGGTCCCGGGTTCGAATCCCGACACGGTTCACTTGAAAAATGTTAGGCGAGCATTTTTCACAAAAATACGCCCTCGTTTGGATAAGAGGAGGTCCCGCGTGTGAGTGTTGTCACGCACGTTAAAGATCCCTACCTTGTTGGAACAGCAAGGGTTCGGTAAAATTCAAAATTTTCCAGGTAAAAAAAAACTCGCTTCCTGGCCAATGTAGTACCTTTGGGTGGGGCATTGGAAAATCACACGTAAGGCATGGTCTAGCAAATTAAAACACGAGGTTCCACATAACAAAGAATATATGTTGTATATGAAATACCATGGCAAGAAAAATGCGAAAACATATACATTGGGCAAAGTTCCTACTATTTGGAAAAAAGATTAAATGGTCACAAGTTTGACAAGACAAATAAAACAGTATTGTCAAAATATAAAAATCAAACAAAACATAAATTTCAATACAATAACACAAACATTCTTACAGTGGAAAAAAGAGAATTGTTCGAAATGATGTATATTTTAAACAAAAACAAGAATCGATAAACGACAAATGGACATCAATAAGCTGAACAAAATAATTTAATTAAGTAAATAGATGAAGATAATATCATCTATAATGACAGCAATACACAAATAAATCACTGTAATCGGAAACAGAACAGAAAACTTGTTCGATTTATCAACAGACCTAGTAAAATTATTGTAATAATCATACAAACTAATGTAATTCATTGAATTAAATGTGACGTAAAACTTTGAATTTTAATAGACTATAAATAAAAGTGTTTAACGTGTTATGTATAATGAGATCTTTCTGTTCTTCAGTATCTAAGCGAGTTAAAATATAATTAAATAACAAAAAAGACCTGTATATTTGGTTATAAATTATTAATGTATGTAAATAAATATAGCGTGTTGTAAAACAATTGAATGTTAGAGTAAATTACATGTCATAGAAAATTAAATTTACGACAATGAGAAACCGCAAAATATTCGTTTCAAGGTACGGACGTAAATTAATTAAATAATTAGAAAATGTTAATGTTGAATCTAATCTACATGAAAAATGCATGCGATTGCACCCGAAACGTCTAGATCATAGAAAGAAAAATTTAAATGTATCAATAAAATCACGTTCGTATAATTAAATCAAAAACCAAAGAATTCAATTTGCTTATTACAATCAAAGAAGACAAGAATAATTAAATGTTTTATATAAATAGTTCCTTTTTTTAGTCAATTGGAATAAGTCTAGTATTTTTTAAATTTTACTATTAATTTATGTAGTTGCAAATTGGGATGTTGTCCAAGAACTGATACGATATTATTTTTGCATCAATTTATTAATATTCTTACGTTTCGGCAAAAGATGTTGCCTTTATCAAAGATACTACAAATAAAAGCATCAAACATTTGCCGAAATGTAAGGTTATTAATAAATTAATGCAAAAATAATATCGTATCAATTTTTGGACGAATACATCCCAATTTGCAACTACATAAATTGATAATTAAATTTGATATATATTATATATATATATATATATATATATATATATATATATATATATATATTGCTGTGATATTCTCCTTTGAATGCGGGAACTGGGTCCTTTCAACAAAAAAATTCTAGTCCCACCGATTGGACGTCATAAACTGCTGTGATCCTGTTTTCGCCTCGGCTGCTCACCTAATTTTATAAACCTCCTCATTCATAAAATTAAACAACACATTCCTACACCAAACATCAACGTTAACTCTATTTACATCAATATTCAGAATACATTAAATTTTCAAATTAAATTTCAGCATAAAATTCAGTTTTCAAAAAAAATTTCAAGATTAATTTTATTATCATTTTAATGTGCATCCAGAATTAAAGTCCTTGTTGGATGCCTAGTAATTAATATAACAATATAAGCAGACCGGAGTCTGAGTATAAAGGGAGCATCTACCACCCCTTTACGTTAATTAACCAGGTTCGTCTAATTGAGCTCAAAGACATACCCAAATTTTCATCATATTCCCGAACATCAAAACAAAATACCCCTTTTACTTAAACAAGCAAATTTCATCTTAAAATTAAACTTTTATGGTTAGTACAATTTCACTAATGTCCATTTAAAGTAAATCAATTATAAAGTCATTCAATACACACAAAATGTCAAACAAAATAGTATAATTTACCTGAAGGTTACTGTCCTCGTAGCTTCAAAGTATCATTTCTTTAGTTAATCACACCATTCAACAGGATTATATTTACGGCTTCTGATTCTCTACGCTTTTAAAATTTTCTCCATCACCATCCATTCAAAGTCGTTTCTGGGCCTTTCCGGAACTCATCTGTGTTTATCTGACCCTTGTTTCATGGATCCAGACACGTATTTGAACCATTTAATTATTAACACCCCCGAAAAATAGCAAAGAAATTCATGCGTCTGTCACCAATATACGCCAAAACTGCCTACTTTTGTGTATACATTTGTCGTTGTAAATTTTGCTAATTGGTACAGTGAAACTAAATTTTATTACCTTGTATCTAAGTGCACTGAAGTACATTCATGTTAGCACGTAAATAACAAGCTATTTTGAATCACTAAAATATACGAGCAAACTTTAAATTATTTAATCAAACTAAAATGCACGGTTTAACATCTTCAATCAAGTCGCGTATGTACGAGCTTTTAACGCATCGATTCGTCAAAAGTCTAAGAGTCTAAGAGAGCTTGTTTATATTCATCTCGGTATATATAGCAAAAAGCCTGTCTGTCGGTCTGTTCCCCAAAACGGGTAATTCTAAAGAATTCCTCATTCTATGTTCCCAGTCTGTCGCTCGCACGTCGTTTTTTACGAATTTTCACTCGCCCCATTTAAATCTCAGAAAATTTCCACACGGCACGCAAGCATGTCCGAGAAAAACTAATTGATTTTGTACAGAAATTGTTGTTCTACCTCTGATATTTGCATCCTATTTTCAACCAATTGTGACCCCCGTGACGTTGCTTAAATCCCGCCTTTTACAATATGTGTCTTTGCTTGACGCATTTTCTCTTTCCTTCTCTACCGTGTTCTTATTGGTGCAACTTGATATTCTTTATTATCGATTATTTTAGTCCACATGGAGTGTGAAATAACCCAGCTTTAGCAATTCTCGTAACTATTATGCGACGTTTTCCCAAGATTCTTTGAAACATTAATTATCTGCAAAATTTACGCCGAATGAGCTTTTAAATAAACCCAGGTGTTCAAACATACTATTAATTCTCAGAGCCTTATTCCGTGGTATTTTAATCTTGGGTTTTACAAGTTTCTATAGGTATTATATGTTATTAACGGTTTAATTAACTCCAATTAAAATTGATTTCTATCCTTTTCATTTTAGCGAATACAACTTAAATATTAATTATTATATGTACACTTTGTTTTACTACCGGTTACTTAAAATAGGGTTAATTAATATAAACTTTGCACGTAATTTCCATTTGTTTCTTTTGATATAAAGCGTCTTGTACATAATTTAAATTTCTTATTTTTACTGAAACGACCGCATTTATTTATGCTTCAAGGTTTTAATAAAGCGTATTATTTAATAAAATTCCTTATACACGGTGATTAAAAAATTATTTGATGTGATTATTTAATTTTCTACCCTGGTCTAAATATGAGTATTTTCCCCCTATTTGAATACAAATAATCCCACTTATTCGAATCCAAATATAAAGCATTTAGACAACCAAAAATTACAAAAAAAAATTGCCTATCTCTCTCTACCCTTATCTATCTAACTTACCTACTTTGTCTCCAATCCAAAAAAAAATATTTACACCTACCCTATATCCCTATCCTATTCCTAACTCTCACCTAATTCTATAAACTGAAATTATCCCTAACTTCATCCTACTCATCCATCTAATCCTATCTACATCCTATATACCTATCCTATTCCTAACTTTTAACTAATCTTCACTATACTTTACTTCATCCTATCTAATCCTATATACCTATCCTATTCTTACTCTATTCCTAACTCTCCACTAATCTTATATGAAATATCTATACTTAACCTATCTTATTTTCTTCCTAGCTTTCTCTTCCTTTTCATCCTAAACCTATTCCTAATTATCTCCCATATTTATCCTATACCTAGCTTTATTTTCTATAAACACTTACTTCTACTTTTCTATATACACCTATCTCTATTCTTATCCTATTTAAATCTAACTCTCTTCTTGACCCTCCAAGTCTTTCTTCTCACTATCCTAATACTCTTTATCCCTATCTCTCCCCCTTCTATATCTATACTTAACATCCCTGTTATCTCACATACAATAAACTTATCATCCCTATTATCCTTACTCTTAAATATTACTTCTTCTTCAGTCCCTACACTTGTCTGTTTCTTATTTATTCTTATTTCCTTTTCTGCCGACAAACCAAACGATACTACTTTAAAATTATCGATTTTTCCCTCTATGGAAAATCCTACGTACCTTCTAGAATTCTTATGTAATGGAATCCGCCAGAATGAATTCCTTAAATCTACTTTATTACAAACAAACTTGCCACTTAACCTCATCAAAAATAATTCTGCCTTCACCTGCTCCCGATTTGCTGCTTCTACCCCCACTACTTCTGCATGTTTTTGTATTAAAGCTTGAACCTCTACTCTCCTATCCTCTGGACATATTATCGTGTTGATCTGTTTAACTTCATCATCCTCTAACTCTACTACATTAATACTAAACCCCGTGTCATCCTCTGTGACTTCATAACTGCCCTTCCATGGCACTACCCTATCTTTAATCCTTACTACCTTCCTTTCCATATCTATCAACACCCCTAACTTCATCATACAGTCAACACCTAAAATGCTCTGAAACTTCAGTCCAGGTACAATTACAAACTCCTGTTCACAGCTTAAATCTCCTATATCTATCCTAAGCACCACAACACTATTTACTACAGCAAACTTCTTTTTATTTGGAGCTACTAAATGGCTACGCTTTATAGGCATAATTCTATCACAAACCTTATCCCTAATTTTGCTGACGAATTCCTCCGATATTAAACTCGCCTCTGCCCTGTATCAAGTAATACTTCTACATTATTCTCAAAATTTCTAAATTAATAATTGGCAAACATAATTTTTCCTCAGTTTCTGGCTCTACTTCCTCCTCAATTTTGAAAAATTCACGTGGATGTTCGTATACATTTACACAGAAATCTAGTGGTCTGTCACGTTCTAAAAATCCTGTCTCATCCTGTTTTCCGTGCTTGGTCCTGGTTGTCCTTCTACAACCTGTGCGTACGTCCTCCTCGTGTTAATATCCGTGTCCCTGTCTCTATTCGGCGTGCTGGTCACAGTCCTGTTTACTTCCGGTAAACTGTTCTGTCGCGTGTAACTAGGTCTTGGCGTCGGTCCCCTAGTCGCACTATTGCTCCTGTATTCCTGTCCTCGTCGTTCCAAATTCGGTCGAAAATTTCTGTTGTAGTCAGGCCGTCTCGGATAATTCGGTGTCCTGTTGTCAAACCTAACTGTGTTAACGTTTCGTTCTCGTATCTCTTGTCCGTCCAACACATACATCGTCATATCTCTGCAAATACTCTAAAAATGTCTCCCGTTCTGTGATGTTTTGTAAGGCCACGTGTTGTCTAATTTCCAGTTCAAAATGTCGTGATAGGTACTTGATAATCTGTCTGTCCGTCAATGGTGGATTCAGTTGTTTGGCCACACTGTACTTGCGGATGGCATATTGCTCCCTAGAACCTGCAAACTCTCCCTTAAATTTTCCTGTAATCAAGTCGTCCCTAATCTGATCCTGTTTGTGATCACTCCAGTAATGTTGTAAAATTTGTTTTCAAAGTCCTGATACGTGTCTATGTCCTGTCCTACTAAATTGTACCATGCTTCCGCGTTGTCCTTTAATAAAGCCTTTATCGTATTCAGTTTAGTCTGTTCGTCAAATAAATTTCCCACTAGATTTCTTACGCTATTAATAAAAATTTGTGGATTTACCCTGTTATCGCCATAAAACTTCATGTGTTGGTCCAATGATACTCCACCTGTAGAAAATCTGGGACCATCCCCCGTTAAATTAGACATGTTGTATTTAATACTACTAACTTCACGTTCTACCCTGCCTAACTGATCCCTACATGAGTCCGTCACTTCAGTCATTTTACATTAATCTCTTCTTCACAAAAATGCGTACTGCGGACCTTAAATGTCCCATTTCCTGTCGAAGACCTGTAATATCACGCTCATTTTTTCAACCCTATTTTCAACTTCCCCATCTTTACGGTAAGACTATTTTAAATTCTGAAACTTCTTTATTCGTCTTATCTATTTTCTCACTTAGGGTTTCCCTAACTCCTGTTAATGTCTCATTCATTCGGTCAAATTTCTTATTCGATTCTTCCCTAGCTCTATTAGATTCTTCACTCATCCTCTCTAACATTCTCAATATCATCTCGTTTCCTTGATCCCCTGATTCCGTCCTCGACTGATCTCTACTGCCTCCAGCTTCTTCCATTTTCGAATTTCTTTCACCCAATGCACTATCGTTACTTCCAATTTCCACTCCTTGACTCCTTAACCACTCCTTTCTCTGCATACGTTCAAATCACTCTCACACACTCTAAAATACTCTTAAATTTATCCACAAACAGAAACTCTCTCTCTCAGATCGCCAGTTTCCTGGAATAAAATAACAAAAATTTTATTTGGAACTCGAGCCCTCACGTTGTGGTCGCCATAATACTGCTGTGATATTCTCCTTTGAATGCGGGAACTGGGACCTTTCAACAAAAAAATTCTAGTCCCACCTATTGGACGTCATAAACTGCTGTGATCCTGTTTTCGCCTCGGCTGCTCACCTAATTTTATAAACCTCCTCATTCATAAAATTAAACAACACATTCCTACCACAAACATCAACGTTAACTCTATTTACATCAATATTCAGAATACATTAAATTTTCAAATTAAATTTCAGCATAAAATTCAGTTTTCAAAAAAAATTTCAAGATTAATTTTATTATCATTTTAATGTGCATCCAGAATTAAAGTCCTTGTTGGATGCCTAGTAATTAATATAACAATATAAGCAGACCGGAGTCTGAGTATAAAGGAAGCATCTACCACCCCTTTACGTTAATTAACCAGGTTCGTCTAATTGAGCTCAAAGACATACCCAAATTTTCATCATATTCCCGAACATCAAAACAAAATACCCCTTTTTACTTAAACAAGCAAATTTCATCTTAAAATTAAACTTTTATGGTTAGTACAATTTCACTAATGTCCATTTAAAGTAAATCAATTATAAAGTCATTCAATACACACAAAAATGTCAAACAAAATAGTATAATTTACCTGAAGGTTACTGTCCTCGTAGCTTCAAAGTATCGTTTCTTTAGTTAATCACACCATTCAACAGGATTATATTTACGGCTTCTGATTCTCTACGCTTTTAAAATTTTCTCCATCACCATCCATTCAAAGTCGTTTCTGGGCCTTTCCGGAACTCATCTGTGTTTATCTGACCCTTGTTTCAACCATGATGGGAGGTTTTCGATACGTTAGAATTACAATTCGTACAGTTAGATTTATAGATATTAGCGCGACCACAGCCATAGCAAAAAATATTCTTGGGGTATGTGCAAACGTTATAGTTATGTCCACTTTTCTTACAATTCCAACAGGTAAGTGAGTTATTTGTTGAGGTAGAAGGAATATTAAAGGTAGATACTTTACGAGAAGATTGAACTTGACAAGCTAAATCGGGTCCTAATAGGCCAGATTGTTTTTCTGGGGGAGGACGGTATTTATCCACCCGTAATTTTACTTCTTGGAGCGAGCGACATAAATCTTTAAATTAAGGTAAAGAAAAAATGTATTGTAACGCTAACCGTTCGGAAAAATATGGATTTAAATTCCTACGCAACTGATCGATAATTTCAATTTCTGATGGTTTATTATCAAGTCTACTATATAGGGCTTCTATTGAGGTAATAAAGGAAATTACATTTTTGTCAGGTCCCTGGGTTCGATTTCGTATTTCATTCCAAAGATGGGTAATATAACCATGCTGTAAGAAATCCCGTTTTAAACACGTAACTAATTCCTCCCAGGTAGAAATCTGACCTCTAATATTACGATACCAAATTAAGGCAGAACCAGAGAATAATTCATCCGCTGAAACAAATAAATCTTGATCTGTACAGCTCCGTGAAATTCTGAAATCGTTAATCCTATCAAAAAAGACATTAAAGAAATTTTGGAGTCAAAGCCCTAAAAGTTAAACCCCATTTATAGACAGGTATGGATTTCTCCAATGATGGAGCTTGAGAAATTGCGAGATTCGATAAAGATACAGGTATATCTGTGTCTGTATTTGGGTTAAGTCTATCAAGAACTATTCCTTTAAGTAACAGAATGTCCGATAAGAAGGTTTGTTTAGCTTGGTTCGCTTGTTCATTGTCAAATAAACACAACAACTCTATTCGTTGCATAAGGTAAGCTATGCGAGAAATAACACGCTTTAATTCAATTTCACTTGGGTCTGGATCAATTTGGTTTACTATATTGGCTATCTCTTCAAGGGATTGTTTAATTTCGGACATATTTTGAGGTAAATCAGAAACGATTACTTTCGAAATAGGTAGCCCTTTAGCTTCTTACGCTAGTATAGCTTTAAGTTGCAACCGTCTGTCATTCTGATTAGATGCTGGTTTAATATTTCTACATTGAATTTCGTAAATTAGTTCGGATGACTTGAGATGAATGACATTTATTTTAAGATAGTATTTAAGACAAGAAAACATAAGAAATTTAAGATACTATAATATTTCGGAAGATAAAAGGTACACTAAAGCTCAATTGGTTACGTTAGCTGTATTTAAAGGCAAAATTTTCTTTAATAAATGCATTTGTAGGTTACAACTATTTAAATTACTAAGGAGACACTTTTAGAACGGTATCAGAGTAAGATAGTGAATAGCAAACACAAACAAGACGACGTGACAAAATGTAATAGAAATTTGGATCTTCTGCAAAATATGCTACATAATATAGAACGCCTACGTAAGAAATAAAGCATTTTTCCAAGAGTCTGGACAGGAAATTTGGAGAAATACCCGAGTCCTGCAGTGATAGCGCAAAATTTAACGCGTTAATCTACGAACACGCGAGGAAAACCAACAGGAAAAATAGGTGGGTGAAATCTTTAAATAGTATGCGGACCTTCTAAACATTCAGTATCTCTATAACTAAGGCATTAACCACGTCAATGAGAAGCGAACTTCGTAAAAATAAATAATTGAGTAAAATCAAAGTGCAAAGTCAAGTTCCAATAAATACAATAGAAGCGGCCATTTGTTTTTTAAAAACGCGAGGTAAATTATTAATTAAATATATTTCTAATATTAAAAAATTTAGGGCTCCAATTAAACTCCAAAGAAACTTCAAGTAAACTTCAAACAACGACATATAAACTCCCAGTCATTCCAAGTAATTATAAAGAATAAGCAGACTATAAGAATTAAAATAAAACTAAACATAAATCTGGGTAAAATCCGAAGGGAGAATGCAAGCAAATTTAAGTAACTATTCTGGTCAACAGGTTGAGGAAACTACGCTAAGAATTAAGTGAGAGAAGCTGTAACAGAGAATCAAATTGGGAACAATCCAAGGGTGCTGACAATCCACATACAGAGGCAGTTCCAACAAACAAGCAGGAAAAACACATGTCAGATATTTAGAATTCTTTATTAGTATAAGACTCTATTTTCAATTTTCTGGCATTTTCTATTATTTATATCGAAGTATTTGTAAGGGCCGTCAAAAATCTTTTGAGAATTTTTAAAAATAGATAGAAGATCATTTGAACGTTCAAAAGGGCTTCAAAGTAAATTATGGTGGTATTTTTGCAGACTTTCAGGAAGTCTAATTTTGGTGGAATCAGATTTTGAACCATTTAATTATTAACACCCCCGAAAAATAGCAAAGAAATTCATGCGTCTGTCACCAATATACGCCAAAACTGCCTACTTTTGTGTATACATTTGTCGTTGTAAATTTTGCTAATTGGTACAGGTGAAACTAAATTTTATTACCTTGTATCTAAGTGCACTGAAGTACATTCATGTTAACACGTAAATAACAAGCTATTTTGAATCACTAAAATATACGAGCAAACTTTAAATTATTTAATCAAACTAAAATGCACGGTTTATCATCTTCAATCAAGTCGCGTATGTACGAGCTTTTAACGCATCGAATCGTCAAAAGTCTAAGAGTCTAAGAGAGCTTGTTTATATTCATCTCGGTATATATAGCAAAAAGCCTGTCTGTCGGTCTGTTCCCCAAAACGGGTAATTCTAAAGAATTCCTCATTCTATGTTCCCAGTCTGTCGCTCGCACGTCGTTTTTTACGAATTTTCACTCGCCCCATTTAAATCTCAGAAAATTTCCACACGGCACGCAAGCATGTCCGAGAAAAACTAATTGATTTTGTACAGAAATTGTTGTTCTACCTCTGATATTTGCATCCTATTTTCAACCAATTGTGACCCCCGTGACGTTGCTTAAATCCCGCCTTTTACAATATGTGTCTTTGCTTGACGCATTTTCTCTTTCCTTCTCTACCGTGTTCTTATTGGTGCAACTTGATATTCTTTATTATCGATTATTTTAGTCCACATGGAGTGTGAAATAACCCAGCTTTAGCAATTCTCGTAACTATTATGCGACGTTTTCCCCAAGATTCTTTGAAACATTAATTATCTGCAAAATTTACGCCGAATGAGCTTTTTAAATAAACCCAGGTGTTCAAACATACTATTAATTCTCAGAGCCTTATTCCGTGGTATTTTAATCTTGGGTTTTTACAAGTTTCTATAGGTATTATATGTTATTAACGGTTTAATTAACTCCAATTAAAATTGATTTCTATCCTTTTCATTTTTAGCGAATACAACTTAAATATTAATTATTATATGTACACTTTGTTTTACTACCGGTTACTTAAAATAGGGTTAATTAATATAAACTTTGCACGTAATTTCCATTTGTTTCTTTTGATATAAAGCGTCTTGTACATAATTTAAATTTCTTATTTTTACTGAAACGACCGCATTTATTTATGCTTCAAGGTTTTAATAAAGCGTATTATTTAATAAAATTCCTTATACACGGTGATTAAAAAATTATTTGATGTGATTATTTAATTTTCTACCCTGGTCTAAATATGAGTAATATATATATATATATATATATATATATATATATATATATAATATTATAGTGAATAAGATGAAATAATAACTTAGACTTTTATGCAAAGCCCAAATGATCATTTCAAATCGAACTAGTAATTGAAAGATGGAAAATATAAGGTCTTGGACAGGACTTGAACCTGTATCCTGGTTTTGCCGAAACCATGCGTTTACCAATTACGCCACCGAGACCGATCACACAATTGGGAAATTTACAAATTTAAATCGTGTATACAACTATACATAAACCTAACTTTCAATTACGTTTGGCATTTTTGTCAATCATATCTGACATTGTCAAGTTTTTGACTTATGTCAGTTATAGACAGGAAGCTACGCTCAAAATTATGGCTATAAGCCAAATATTAAATATATAAATATTTTAGGTAGTTAATTACACAAGGTAAGTTGATAAATACAATAATATTATAGTGAATAAGATGAAATAATAACTTAGACTTTTATGCAAAGCCCAAATGATACAGGTTTAAGTCCTGTTCAAGACCTTACATTTTCCATCTTTCAATTACTAGCTCGATTTGAAATGTTCATTTGGGCTTTGCATAAAAGTCTAAGTTATTATTTCATCTTATTCTCTGTAATATTATAGTATTTATCAACTTACCTTGTGTAATTAACTATCTAATATATTGTAATGTCAGGGGGGGGGGGTACAAGGCTTCTAAGGGTAGATTTGTGTTAAAAGGGGTGTATGCCAAATAAAATGATTCATATATCAGATCCAGTAATTCAAAAACTATATTTTGCCGTACTTTACATATGCTAAAGTATTTACCATGTTAGTTTGAAACGTATGTGCCAAAAGGTAAACTAAACGACTTGATGACGTTGATAAAATGCACAGTGCTCAAGGTTTTATACTAAGTTGCAATTTAAAAGCCCATTGAAAGTACATTTGCCGTCTGAAAACCGGATGCGTCTACGGATGTCTACTATCAACCAAGCATCCAGGTCATGTGTGAATTATTTTGGCTTTTTATTTAAATAGAATCAACTTTTGGACGAATTTGTAAATTCAAAATTATAAGTTAATAGCAGTATCAAATATAATTGGAGAATTGTGAAGTATTTAGGACCAATGATAGAATTAAGGAATGTGTATAAAGACAATAGTGAAGGTATTTGTGACACCAAAAAAAGGACAAATTGTTATTGGATATTTTATGTATTTAAAATGTAATTAAGCAAGCTATTTTGTTGTGCTTATCGCCTTGGGGAGTAAACAAGATGATTCTTTTTCGACTAAATTTAGTATAAAGACGTGTTTTGCAAACCTGCGTAAAGTTGTTAAATATTTTGAAAAAATAAATGTGTTTGAATTTAAATAGTTTGATTTATTAAAGTGGAGGTACAAGAAGCATCGGTGGTTAATAAAGAATAGCGACGACGAATTGAAGTGAAGATTGGGTTGGTGAAAGAGCGAAGCGGCGGAAAATTTGATTGATTAGGAACGGATTGGATAAGGCAGAAGGCATTGGTGAAGAATTGTTAGCGTGAATAAGTTTGGATTGGTTTGGTTAAGGAATTACGGTTAATAGGACATCGAGTGGATTGAGTTGGATAGAGATTAATGTATAGCGGGTCACTGAGTGGTTTTAAGATAAGGAGAATTAGATTTGGATTTAGCGGAACGGAATTAGATTTGGATTGAGCGGAACGGAATTAGATTTGGAGTGAGCGAGTTGAGAGCAGCTATAAGAAGAATTAAAGGCTACCTAGAAAGGAACACGGAAGGATTAGCGCAGGGGAAGTAATTACAACGGTTTGTCAAAATTCTAAAATTCGGGTTATTCATTTCAGATTTGGGGTCATCAAAATTGTACTAAGACACCTGGAGGCGATACGAAAGTTTCAATAGTGATTGTGAGTCCATGTAAAGACGCATACGGCGACTAAGATCGTGAGCCAGCAGCATTAAAAAAGGGCATCAGCGAAGTATAATTCAGGTGAGTACCGTGCAATATCATAAAACGTCAAAAGTCAGAAATTGTGTACATTAATTAATTTGGCACAAAGCTACGTTGATCAATGAAATTTTGGCATATACAGTAGTAAATTCATATAAAGTAGTAAAACAAAAGAGTGTGCAGTTTGGTTGGGCAGTGCACATCTACTTACGACTGAACCCACGGTAAGTAGGTGGACACCCTGAGATAAAAGAGTTCATATAGTCGAGGCATAATAATAGTAAACATTTTAATTAGATAACCAACCAAACGTTGCTAAAGCACATTATATAGAAGTCATTCATTTAATAATAAAAATAGGGGCGACGACAAAAGTAGAGTATAATAATTTATAATTTAAAAAAATAAAATATAAAAGTAAAGGGGGGGTGAGTCAGTAGAAGGTGGCGCCCAACGTGGGGCTAGAAAAAAGGCTAGAAAAAAAGCTAGCTAGAAAAATAGGCTAGAAAAAAGAACTAGATAAGAGTAGTAGCAGGATACGGGATCCCGAGATTAGGTGGGGCCCGTAGTTTTTTTTTAATTTTGCAGAAAAAGGAGTTCAAAACTAGGCAGCAGAGATGACGGACGCGGACACGAAAAGGATTACGAGATCAGGACGAATATACGGAGTTGAAATGGAATTAGGGACACATGACATGGAGCTAGACGCAGGGGGAGACATACAGGAGACGGACGTGATGCAGAGGGATCCGGAGGTGATCAACATAGACATGGACACGGACCAGGCGACGGTACCAGAGGTTAAGGTAGCAGAAACCGCCGGAACCCAGGACATAATACGACTCCTGATGAGTTTAACAAACCAAATGGAAGAATCACGTAAGGAACAAAAGAGACACATACGGAACTAAAAACCGTTAAAACAGAGTTGACAAACAAAATTACAGAATCACATACGGAACTGACGGACAAAATCACAGAATCACATAACGAATTGAGGAATGAGTTTAGGACGGCGCACGCGGAACTGACGGCAAAAATGAACTACACGCAGGACTATCTACTCACACAAATGCAAAATGTAAAGGACGACCTAAGGACAGAGGTACAACAACAAGTAGACAGGGTGGACGACAAGCTGGAAAACACACGGGTACAGTTTCAGGGAGACTTGAACGCGACAAGGACGAACCTAAGATCGGAATTCAAGACACGTGTGGATACAGTAGAAGAGACGATGATCAGCGGTTTTTCGACATTAAATACGGAAATACAGACATGTGAAAAAAGACATACGACACATTACAGAAATTTAGGACAGACGTTAGAGACCCTACAAAATGAAAATGTAAACGTTAGGACGCAACTGGACGAAAAACTTGACGACAAAGTTAGGGTATTAGAAAACAGGGTCGGACATGAAGTAAGACAAATACAGGACAAGTTGGACGAACTAGAAAGGAGGCGCGTAGGACTGGACTACGCACAGCACATTAAATTAAACCGGGACGCATTACCAAAGTTTGAAGGACGAAGGACGGAACAACCAATGGGATTTTTAGACCGACTAGACGAAATCGTAGGGACTGAAAATGAAAGAACTAAATTACAGATCGTGGGGACGACTTTGACAGGCAACGCCGAAAAATGGCATAATATCATCCGCAGACAATACGACACGTACGCTGAATTTCGACGACTTTTTATAGAGCAATTTTGGAGCAACACACACCAGACAGACATACGGACGAATTTAATCACCGGACATTACAGCAGGACACACGGCACACGCGAAGAATACGCGATTGACAAATTTAACCAGGCACAACACTTGACACCAAAATTGTGCGAGGACGACATAGTACTACTACTCGCAGGACATATGGAACCGGAAGTGACAAAGGTGGTAGTGGTACAGAACGTCAGGACATTGCGAGAATTTTTAGGGTGATGAGGAACTTTGATTTAGCAACAGCACTGGAGGCAAAAACGCGGACAAATTATTGGGAGCAAAACCGGGGTTATAGGAAGACAACCGACGACAAGCGTACCACGAACACCGACCTAATTACAGACAGGACAACTTCAACCACGGACATCGGAATCATTGGGGACACGACGGAAACAGACGACCTTATTACAATAGGGAACACCGGGCGAACGAATACCATGGACAAAACAGATACCAGCACAGCAACAACGAGGGTGACCGCCGCACGACGGGTGGCGGAACTCACAATGGAAACAGCCGGACGGAGAGGGACGTAAACGTCCAACACATGACGACAAGCGCGATGACACCGGACCCAGATAGGATTGAGGTAGTACAGATACACGAGGCGCCGTCGGGACAAAAAAACGCAAATTTTGGACGACCGAATGCTTAGGGATGAATATAGACGTGTGTTATAGTATAAGAGATTTATTGTTAAATAGTTATACCTTTAATAAAAGAACTTGTTGTTTATTAATATTAGTTTAAGGGATTGTTTATATGTTGCTTTAGTTGATAGTGGTTCACAGTTGTTGCTGGTAGATGAGAATGTGGTGATAAAACACGAAGAATTTTTAAAAGGAAGAATAGAAACAATTGATGGGGTTAATTTATGGTCGGCAATGAACAAAAGGCTAACGACGATTTATAGGGTCATCCGTGTACCGATATTTGTAGGGGATAAAAAGGCAGGAGATGCAGAGTTTTTGATTACAAAGGGGTTGCAGCTAGATTTCATATTAGGAATGGATTTTATAGAGGATTTTGGATTGAATATAGATGGAAAGGATAGGTCGATTAGGATATTTGATAAAGATAAGTTATGGGTGGTGCCTACGGTTAGTTCGGAATATAGGAATGGAAATGATATAGATAGTTCAGGATTAGGAATGATTAAAGAGAATAATTATAGACGGGTTGAAGTGAGATTATGTAATATGTTTGCGAGATTAATTGATGATGAACAGATAGGGAAAGTGAGTATTGAGATTAAGGCGAAGCTAGGGGAATTGTTTAATAAATATATAGGGTTGTTTAATGAAGAGCCAAGATTTGCGAGGCGATATATGCATAAGTTGGAGGTCACGGAAGACAACGGGTTTAATACAAAGGTGTATCCAATTCCGTTTGCAACTAGAAATAGGGTTAAAGCCGAGATAAAGAAAATGTTAAAAGAAGGAATCATTGAACCAGCGAAAAATCCATATGTGAGCCCGGATAGCTCAGTCGAAGAGGGTTTAGTAGGATAAGTTATATAGTTCATGCGACGGAAAGTTTAGTTTTGTTTTGTTTATAGTGTAGGTTAGTATATAGCGTAGTTAGACAGACGTGAGAGAAAGGAAAAGGGGTTGACTAAATAATATGTAAAATGCGCAGGGGGTGATTTTAAATAAAATTAGAAATTTATGCACACCAAGAGAAGAGTAAAAACCGACGAAATTTCCAATTTCATTCAAAATCAGTGGGGCCAATGTAATGTCAGGGGGGGGGTACAAGGCTTCTAAGGGTAGATTTGTGTTAAAAGGCGTGTATGTCAAATAAAATGATTCATATATCAGATCCAGTAATTCAAAAACTATATTTTGCCGTACTTTACATATGCTAAAGTATTTACCATGTTAGTTTGAAACGTATGTGCCAAAAGGTAAACTAAACGACTTGATGACGTTGATAAAATGCACAGTGCTCAAGGTTTTATACTAAGTTGCAATTTAAGAGCCCATTGAAAGTACATTTGCCGTCTGAAAACCGAATGCGTCTACGGATGTCTACTATCAACCAAGCATCCAGGTCATGTGTGAATTATTTTGGCTTTTTATTTAAATAGAATCAACTTTTGGACGAATTTGTAAATTCAAAATTATAAGTTAATAGCAGTATCAAATATAATTGGAGAATTGTGAAGTATTTAGGACCAATGATAGAATTAAGGAATGTGTATAAAGACAATAGTGAAGGTATTTGTGACACCAAAAAAAGGACAAATTGTTATTGGATATTTTTATGTATTTAAAATGTAATTAAGCAAGCTATTTTTGTTGTGCTTATCGCCTTGGGGAGTAAACAAGATGATTCTTTTTCGACTAAATTTAGTATAAAGACGTGTTTTTGCAAACCTGCGTAAAAGTTGTTAAATATTTTGAAAAAAATAAATGTGTTTGAATTTAAATAGTTTGATTTATTAAAGTGGAGGTACAAGAAGCATCGGTGGTTAATAAAGAATAGCGACGACGAATTGAAGTGAAGATTGGGTTGGTGAAAGAGCGAAGCGGCGGAAAATTTGATTGATTAGGAACGGATTGGATAAGGCAGAAGGCATTGGTGAAGAATTGTTAGCGTGAATAAGTTTGGATTGGTTTGGTTAAGGAATTACGGTTAATAGGACATCGAGTGGATTGAGTTGGATAGAGATTAATGTATAGCGGGTCACTGAGTGGTTTTTAAGATAAGGAGAATTAGATTTGGATTTAGCGGAACGGAATTAGATTTGGATTGAGCGGAACGGAATTAGATTTGGAGTGAGCGAGTTGAGAGCAGCTATAAGAAGAATTAAAGGCTACCTAGAAAGGAACACGGAAGGATTAGCGCAGGGGAAGTAATTACAACGGTTTGTCAAAATTCTAAAATTCGGGTTATTCATTTCAGATTTGGGGTCATCAAAATTGTACTAAGACACCTGGAGGCGATACGAAAGTTTCAATAGTGATTGTGAGT
The DNA here is from genome assembly GCA_036346225.1 of Platerodrilus igneus. Lineage (NCBI taxonomy): Eukaryota > Metazoa > Arthropoda > Insecta > Coleoptera > Lycidae > Platerodrilus > Platerodrilus igneus. The sequence continues at coordinate 418,979 of JARFIW010001182.1, forward strand.
CCATGTAAAGACGCATACGGCGACTAAGATCGTGAGCCAGCAGCATTAAAAAAGGGCATCAGCGAAGTATAATTCAGGTGAGTACCGTGCAATATCATAAAACGTCAAAAGTCAGAAATTGTGTACATTAATTAATTTGGCACAAAGCTACGTTGATCAATGAAATTTTGGCATATACAGTAGTAAATTCATATAAAAGTAGTAAAACAAAAGAGTGTGCAGTTTGGTTGGGCAGTGCACATCTACTTACGACTGAACCCACGGTAAGTAGGTGGACACCCTGAGATAAAAGAGTTCATATAGTCGAGGCATAATAATAGTAAACATTTTAATTAGATAACCAACCAAACGTTGCTAAAGCACATTATATAGAAGTCATTCATTTAATAATAAAAATAGGGGCGACGACAAAAGTAGAGTATAATAATTTATAATTTAAAAAAATAAAATATAAAAGTAAAGGGGGGGTGAGTCAGTAGAAGGTGGCGCCCAACGTGGGGCTAGAAAAAAGGCTAGAAAAAAAGCTAGCTAGAAAAATAGGCTAGAAAAAAGAACTAGATAAGAGTAGTAGCAGGATACGGGATCCCGAGATTAGGTGGGGCCCGTAGTTTTTTTTTAATTTTGCAGAAAAAGGAGTTCAAAACTAGGCAGCAGAGATGACGGACGCGGACACGAAAAGGATTACGAGATCAGGACGAATATACGGAGTTGAAATGGAATTAGGGACACATGACATGGAGCTAGACGCAGGGGGAGACATACAGGAGACGGACGTGATGCAGAGGGATCCGGAGGTGATCAACATAGACATGGACACGGACCAGGCGACGGTACCAGAGGTTAAGGTAGCAGAAGCCGCCGGAACCCAGGACATAATACGACTCCTGATGAGTTTAACAAACCAAATGGAAGAATCACGTAAGGAACAAAAAGAGACACATACGGAACTAAAAACCGTTAAAACAGAGTTGACAAACAAAATTACAGAATCACATACGGAACTGACGGACAAAATCACAGAATCACATAACGAATTGAGGAATGAGTTTAGGACGGCGCACGCGGAACTGACGGCAAAAATGAACTACACGCAGGACTATCTACTCACACAAATGCAAAATGTAAAGGACGACCTAAGGACAGAGGTACAACAACAAGTAGACAGGGTGGACGACAAGCTGGAAAACACACGGGTACAGTTTCAGGAGACTTGAACGCGACAAGGACGAACCTAAGATCGAATTCAAGACACGTGTGGATACAGTAGAAGAGACGATGATCAGCGGTTTTCGACATTAAATACGGAAATACAGACATGTGAAAAAAGACATACGACACATTACAGAAATTTAGGACAGACGTTAGAGACCCTACAAAATGAAAATGTAAACGTTAGGACGCAACTGGACGAAAAACTTGACGACAAAGTTAGGGTATTAGAAAACAGGGTCGGACATGAAGTAAGACAAATACAGGACAAGTTGGACGAACTAGAAAGGAGGCGCGTAGGACTGGACTACGCACAGCACATTAAATTAAACCGGGACGCATTACCAAAGTTTGAAGGACGAAGGACGGAACAACCAATGGGATTTTTAGACCGACTAGACGAAATCGTAGGGACTGAAAATGAAAGAACTAAATTACAGATCGTGGGGACGACTTTGACAGGCAACGCCGAAAAATGGCATAATATCATCCGCAGACAATACGACACGTACGCTGAATTTCGACGACTTTTTATAGAGCAATTTTGGAGCAACACACACCAGACAGACATACGGACGAATTTAATCACCGGACATTACAGCAGGACACACGGCACACGCGAAGAATACGCGATTGACAAATTTAACCAGGCACAACACTTGACACCAAAATTGTGCGAGGACGACATAGTACTACTACTCGCAGGACATATGGAACCGGAAGTGACAAAGGTGGTAGTGGTACAGAACGTCAGGACATTGCGAGAATTTTTAGGGGTGATGAGGAACTTTGATTTAGCAACAGCACTGGAGGCAAAAACGCGGACAAATTATTGGGAGCAAAACCGGGGTTATAGGGAAGACAACCGACGACAAGCGTACCACGAACACCGACCTAATTACAGACAGGACAACTTCAACCACGGACATCGGAATCATTGGGGACACGACGGAAACAGACGACCTTATTACAATAGGGAACACCGGGCGAACGAATACCATGGACAAAACAGATACCAGCACAGCAACAACGAGGGTGACCGCCGCACGACGGGTGGCGGAACTCACAATGGAAACAGCCGGACGGAGAGGGACGTAAACGTCCAACACATGACGACAAGCGCGATGACACCGGACCCAGATAGGATTGAGGTAGTACAGATACACGAGGCGCCGTCGGGACAAAAAAAAACGCAAATTTTTGGACGACCGAATGCTTAGGGATGAATATAGACGTGTGTTATAGTATAAGAGATTTATTGTTAAATAGTTATACCTTTAATAAAAAGAACTTGTTGTTTATTAATATTAGTTTAAGGGATTGTTTATATGTTGCTTTAGTTGATAGTGGTTCACAGTTGTCGCTGGTAGATGAGAATGTGGTGATAAAACACGAAGAATTTTTAAAAGGAAGAATAGAAACAATTGATGGGGTTAATTTATGGTCGGCAATGAACAAAAGGCTAACGACGATTTATAGGGTCATCCGTGTACCGATATTTGTAGGGGATAAAAAGGCAGGAGATGCAGAGTTTTTGATTACAAAGGGGTTGCAGCTAGATTTCATATTAGGAATGGATTTTATAGAGGATTTTGGATTGAATATAGATGGAAAGGATAGGTCGATTAGGATATTTGATAAAGATAAGTTATGGGTGGTGCCTACGGTTAGTTCGGAATATAGGAATGGAAATGATATAGATAGTTCAGGATTAGGAATGATTAAAGAGAATAATTATAGACGGGTTGAAGTGAGATTATGTAATATGTTTGCGAGATTAATTGATGATGAACAGATAGGGAAAATGAGTATTGAGATTAAGGCGAAGCTAGGGGAATTGTTTAATAAATATATAGGGTTGTTTAATGAAGAGCCAAGATTTGCGAGGCGATATATGCATAAGTTGGAGGTCACGGAAGACAACGGGTTTAATACAAAGGTGTATCCAATTCCGTTTGCAATTAGAAATAGGGTTAAAGCCGAGATAAAGAAAATGTTAAAAGAAGGAATCATTGAACCAGCGAAAAATCCATATGTGAGCCCGGATAGCTCAGTCGAAGAGGGTTTAGTAGGATAAGTTATATAGTTCATGCGACGGAAAGTTTAGTTTTGTTTTTGTTTATAGTGTAGGTTAGTATATAGCGTAGTTAGACAGACGTGAGAGAAAGGAAAAGGGGGGTTGACTAAATAATATGTAAAAATGCGCAGGGGGGGGGGTGATTTTAAATAAAAATTAGAAATTTATGCACACCAAGAGAAGAGTAAAAACCGACGAAATTTCAATTTCATTCAAAATCAGTGGGGCCAATGTAATGTCAGGGGGTACAAGGCTTCTAAGGGTAGATTTGTGTTAAAAGGGTGTATGTCAAATAAAATGATTCATATATCAGATCCAGTAATTCAAAAACTATATTTTGCCGTACTTTACATATGCTAAAGTATTTACCATGTTAGTTTGAAACGTATGTGCCAAAAGGTAAACTAAACGACTTGATGACGTTGATAAAATGCACAGTGCTCAAGGTTTTATACTAAGTTGCAATTTAAGAGCCCATTGAAAGTACATTTGCCGTCTGAAAACCGAATGCGTCTACGGATGTCTACTATCAACCAAGCATCCAGGTCATGTGTGAATTATTTTGGCTTTTATTTAAATAGAATCAACTTTTGGACGAATTTGTAAATTCAAAATTATAAGTTAATAGCAGTATCAAATATAATTGGAGAATTGTGAAGTATTTAGGACCAATGATAGAATTAAGGAATGTGTATAAAGACAATAGTGAAGGTATTTGTGACACCAAAAAAAGACAAATTCTTATTGGATATTTTATGTATTTAAAATGTAATTAAGCAAGCTATTTTTGTTGTGCTTATCGCCTTGGGGAGTAAACAAGATGATTCTTTTCGACTAAATTTAGTATAAAGACGTGTTTTTGCAAACCTGCGTAAAAGTTGTTAAATATTTTGAAAAAAATAAATGTGTTTGAATTTAAATAGTTTGATTTATTAAAGTGGAGGTACAAGAAGCATCGGTGGTTAATAAAGAATAGCGACGACGAATTGAAGTGAAGATTGGGTTGGTGAAAGAGCGAAGCGGCGGAAAATAAGATTGATTAGGAACGGATTGGATAAGGCAGAAGGCATTGGTGAAGAATTGTTAGCGTGAATAAGTTTGGATTGGTTTGGTTAAGGAGTTACGGTTAATAGGACATCGAGTGGATTGAGTTGGATAGAGATTAATGTATAGCGGGTCACTGAGTGGTTTTTAAGATAAGGAGAATTAGATTTGGATTTAGCGGAACGGAATTAGATTTGGATTGAGCGGAACGGAATTAGATTTGGAGTGAGCGAGTTGAGAGCAGCGATAAGAAGAATTAAAGGCTACGTAGAAAGGAACACGGAAGGATTAGCGCAGGGGAAGTAATTACAACGGTTTGTCAAAATTCTAAAATTCGGGTTATTCATTTCAGATTTGGGGTCATCAAAATTGTACTAAGACACCTGGAGGCGATACGAAAGTTTCAATAGTGATTGTGAGTCCATGTAAAGACGCATACGGCGACTAAGATCGTGAGCCATCAGCATTAAAAAAGGGCATCAGCGAAGTATAATTCAGGTGAGTACCGTGCAATATCATAAAACGTCAAAAGTCAGAAATTGTGTACATTAATTAATTTGGCACAAAGCTACGTTGATCAATGAAATTTTGGCATATACAGTAGTAAATTCATATAAAGTAGTAAAACAAAAGAGTGTGCAGTTTGGTTGGGCAGTGCACATCTACTTACGACTGAACCCACGGTAAGTAGGTGGACACCCTGAGATAAAAGAGTTCATATAGTCGAGGCATAATAATAGTAAACATTTTAATTAGATAACCAACCAAACGTTGCTAAAGCACATTATATAGAAGTCATTCATTTAATAATAAAAATAGGGGCGACGACAAAAGTAGAGTATAATAATTTATAATTTAAATAAATAAAATATAAAAGTAAAGGGGGGGTGAGTCAGTAGAAGGTGTAGGTGTAGAAGGTATATGAATTTACTACTGTATATGCCAAAATTTTATTAATCAACGTAGCTTTGTGCCAAATTAATTAATGTACACAATTTCTGACTTTCGACGTTTTATGATATTGCACGGTACTCATCTGAATTATACTTCGCTGATGCCCTTTTTTAATGCTGCTGGCTCACGATCTTAGTCGCCGTATGCGTCTTTACATGGACTCACAATCACTATTGAAACTTTCGTATCGCCTCCAGATGTCTTAGTACAATTTTGATGACCCCAAATCTGAAATGAATAACCCGAATTTTAGAATTTTGACCAACCGTTGTAATTACTTCCCCTGCGCTAATCCTTCCGTGTTCCTTTCTACGTAGCCTTTAATTTTTCTTATCGCTGCTTTCAACTCGCTCACTCCAAATCTAATTCCGTTCCGCTCAATCCAAATCTAATTCCGTTCCGCTAAATCCAAATCTAATTCTCCTTATCTTAAAAACCACTCAGTGACCCGCTATACATTAATCTCTATCCAACTCAATCCACTCGATGTCCTATTAACCGTAACTCCTTAACCAAACCAATCCAAACTTATTCACGCTAACAATTCTTCACCAATGCCTTCTGCCTTATCCAATCCGTTCCTAATCAATCTTATTTTCCGCCGCTTCGCTCTTTCACCAACCCAATCTTCACTTCAATTCGTCGTCGCTATTCTTTATTAACCACCGATGCTTCTTGTACCTCCACTTTAATAAATCAAACTATTTAAATTCAAACACATTTATTTTTTTCAAAATATTTAACAACTTTTACGCAGGTTTGCAAAAACACGTCTTTATACTAAATTTAGTCAAAAAAGAATCATCTTGTTTACTCCCCAAAGCGATAAGCACAACAATATATATATATATATATATATATATATATATATATATTGTCGTGGAACCTTACAAAAATTCGAGCCCCACCTGGGCCAACATAAAATTTTTCAAAAGAAATGGAAAACATTTTTCTTACTCTTTATTTTGGACGCCTTCGAATTTCTCTGCTCACCCTGGCTAGCTCAGCAATCGGCCTCTTCTTGAATACCTATCATTTTAAGTACATACCTCTCTCACACACACTCACCGTCAAATGAAATTACTAAAATAATACAACAACCATACAACCTTATATTTACACATGTTAACGGATAAAATATTTACACTTTAGTACTGACAGTTTAGTACAATTGTTGCCAGCCCAATTATGAAATGCCTTAAAGTCCTTAGGTTTTAATATATTTTACACAAATTCTACATGATACGAGTAGATGGGCCCCACATGCAACCCTAGTTTGCCTTCATACCGATCTATTGTGAGCTCATTATAACCCAGTTTTTGTAAATGCTTTTTAACCTTGCACTTTATTGAAAACAAATTTACAGGCCCGTTTACTCCTTACAACCACAATTTATAGCCTGAATAAACCTTTATATATCATCAATAAACCCTTTTTTAATAATCAAAATTAATTGTCCTGCACATGTACTTTTTTTAACAAGTTTTAAAAATAATAAATACGCCACCAATAAGTCAAACACACAAACACCAAAATATTAACAATTGTTTATACAAAGACAGAAATTTAAAGTTCGTTACCTGGAGTCACCTACGTTCTTCGTCACTGCTGCAGATGGCTACTAAAAACTCTCGTCGTTGTGTCCATCTACTACGCTGATGCCTGGATCCATAGATCCCCACCATGCAAACCTCCACTACCACGACTGTTCTTCTCCCCAGATTTTAGCTTTGTCTCAACATACAAATTACGTTCTCAGCTTTGCTTACCCCAAATATCATCCCTTTATTTTGATAGCCTTGTTGTAGTAGCGGCACCCTTTTTTTTTAAACAAGCACCAACTCGTGCAATCTTACTTTTATAACGAGCGGTACGCTACTACAGCTTTCATCATTTTTAAACAGGATGTTAATGCAACTTTACTGAACACACAATAATTGATAACGGTAAGAGCATTTACTACTATTATCGTGTAGATCTGAACCCGTATTCAGATCTAAGTCGAAAGAAGGAGAGCTTTAATATCTTCGTTCGTTTATTTATATTATTTCCAAACCCCCAGTGAAACCTGTTTCGCTTGAAAAGTTTGTATTTGAAGCTGCTTCTTAAAATTTTGAACGTAACCAACACTGAGTTCCCCAAAAATCCCACTTTCGTCGTGCTTTTACAAAGAATTTAGTTTACCACCGTAACGAACGCACACTTCTTGAAAACTGCTCGCCATCGACCAATGATAGAATTTTCCCCCGTTCAGACGCGCCACCTCTCAGCTATCTATCTCCGTTCTACGCATATCTGTTGTCTCCTTTAGAACCCCTCTTAAGTTACAAAAAATCGATATCGTAGTCGTTCTTCACAAATACCAGTGTATATCTTACGTGACCTCTATCCAACGCTTTATTTATACATTTCTCTTTCTGTTCTATATTATCGATCGTTTATTCCACTCACTCCTTAAAGCATTTGATATTTACCAGCTTATACAAATCGACCGTTACAAACAATTTCTATGGAATTTTATGCTAACGTTCGTTTCAAGTTTGCTGAATGACATTTAACAACAGGTGTTTCTTGAAACAACCAACAATTTATAAACTAACACTTCTTGGTTTCTCCCTTCTTAGTATTTGTATAACGAACGTTGACTTTTAAAATTGAATACATTTGCGTTTGAAATTATTGATTTTCTATGCCTGCGCGCTCCCCTTTTTGCTTCCGTGCTTTTGATTAAATTATTATACTTTTTTATGCGTATTCTTGAGCTTTTTTATGTACTCTACAAACTTTTCTTCCCTTATGTAATTTTAATCTTCCAATTTAAATATACAAATACCTTAATAATCGTCGGTTTTCACTCTATGAATTAATTAATTTGGCGCGTAAATAATTTGCTCCTATTTCTATATACACGGTCGCTAAAATTTTATTGTCTACATCTATTTACCCTCTAAATCCACAACAATATATATATATATATATATATGTTGCTGTGAAAGTCCTTTCTGGATTCCTGCCCCACGTTTGGGCCAACATATAATTGCTGTGGATTCCTGTAGAAAACCCTTTTCTTCTCGCCTCACGAATTGGGCACCACAAAACTGCTGTGAATAAGCTCTTAAATCGAGCCCCAACGTTGGGCCGACTTACAATTGTTGTGGAAGTCAGAAACAATCGAGTCCCACGCTTGGGAAGTCATATAATTATTTTTTGAAAAATAACAAAAATCTTCCAATACCTCTGGAACGCCCCCTTCAGTTCAGCATACCACGCTAGCTCTAAAATCTGCTTTTTCATAGATACTTACCACCATAAGTTCGCTCTTTCTCACAAACACTGCTAAATAAAATTACCACTCAAATAATGCAACGAAACATACAACCTTTTATTCATACAAATTAAAATTTTCCCTTACCAAGTAAATATTTACACATTCAGATATACAGCTTCATAAAATATTACAAAAATCATAACCAATAAATCCTTTTAAAATTTCATGCCTTTAATTTATTTCGACAGTTTTTGTTTTATATGAGTAGATGGGCCCGTCTCGAAACCCTAAATTGACTTTTACTCTGGTCTATAGTGAGTTCAGTATAAACCCAGTTACTCTAAATGCATAAATACATCGCATCTTTGTTTTTAACAACCCTAAAGGCCCGTTTACTCTTTACATCAACATTTTATGTTATTTATTTACACCTTTAAATAATAAATACAAATTGCCCTTTACATATATCCTTCAAATGAGCTTTTATGTTCATAAAATACACACCCAATGAGTCAAATTACTCTAGCACAAAATAACAGCGCAAAATGTTCAAGCAATAGCAATAGAAATCAATTTCGATACCTGGAGCAAGCTTTTTTGTCGTCACCTCTAAAGATGTTGTCCAAAAAACCTCGTCGTTGCCTCTATACACCTCTCTACTATGTGTAGATTAAACCCATTTTCAATCGCTATCCAAGTCTCTACAGACGCCTTCAATATTCGACCCAGATAATTGTCCAAATCAAGTTAATCACTTTCCACGTCTGCCAAACACTAAGCATCCTCGTTCCAACAATTTCTCAGCACGCTTACCTTAGTAACATCCCTCCGTTAGTTCTTTGAATGTAGCTACAGCACCGTCTACTGTACATCACCTACTTGTGCAATTCACACATTTATTTAACCTTCGACGGACTGTACTAACACCGTTTTATAAAAATTTACATTTGGATGTTACCGTGAAAGCTAAATGAAGTCAAAAAAATAAGCGAGGTAAGAGAGAGAGCGAGAGAAAGAGAGAAAGAAAGAGATAGAGAGCTTTACTGCATCTCCTAGTGTATTTATATCCGTCAATACACACCTCCTGCCCCTATTTCAGTTGAAAATCTCCCTTACTGTAATTGATTCTAAAAATTTTATTCGTAACGAACTTGTAAAACTGAGAATTCTTACTCCATCGTCGCCTTAGTCCGAAAACTGGTCAACAAAATACAAAGATCGCGAGCTTCTTTGAAATTTTCTAGCACACAGCCAATCACACACATTTCCCCTATTCTTATGTCCAGCCTTCTCTATTTTACCCTCGTCTAACACATATTTGTTGTTTCTTTTACAATCCCACTCAAGCAACAGAAAATAGATATTGTGGTTGACCTCCAAACTTGTCGCGTACTTTAAACAAGTGTTTTACCCAACGTCTATTATATGTGATCTCTGTCTGCTTTACGCTATCGATATTCTGTCTCACTTTGCTTTCAAACCACCTGTTGTTTTTGTAGTTTTGTGCGTCGACCGTTAACTAAATTTCTACAGAATTTTGTTATAACGTACATTTATGTTCCTTGAACTTCTTTATTTTTCTGTCAGGCTTTTCTATGAAGCAACCGTCCGTTTGAAATCGTATTTTCCAAGTTGTTTAACTTATAGAATTTCTTAGGATTCGTATTCAACGAACGCTTTGTTTAGTTAAATGGAAAATATGCGTTTACATTATTGATTTTATATACCCAAAAGCTCTCTTTATTATCTGATGTACTTGATTTACAACTTTTTAAAATATTAAATTTAATTACATTCGTATCCTTGAGTTTTCTACAAAGCTTCTACACGTTATGCAAATTTAACATTCCGATTTATAAATACAAAGTGTGCTATTTTCCGTCCGTTTTCAATGTTACAACTAATTAATTTGGCGCTTAAATAAATTATCCCTATTTTCAATATACACGGTCGTTACAAATTTAATTTCTTGACTTATCTATGCCTTTTAACCTATAATTAACACGGATATGTTGCTCTTAAATTTTCAAAATATCACTTTTGCTAGGTGGTTGTAGTAATCATTTCCAAGATTAAAATTTTAATTAGTACAAGCACTTCATCTATTTCTTGCAATTAATTCTTCAAACATATCAATCTTGATAATACTTTCCAAGTATGCATTAAAAACACGTTTTAGTTACTGTGAAAGCAAATATTTCTTTTTACAATCGTTAACAACGCAAAAATTGTTGGTAAAGCAATTAAAAGCATTGGTTATTTATGTAATAAATAATTACCCGTGTGTAAAATATTTGTGTAACAACAGTGCAAGTCTTTTGCATCGTCAAAAAGCAATTAAAGCTTAAATTAATTAGTCAAATTGACTTCTGTATAACATAAATTTAAATTTAAATAGAAAGTTCTCTGAAATTTTCGAGAGAAATAGAGAAAAATGCGTTATCTGTACTTAGAACTACTTATTTACCTAATTAATAAACAAAAGTTTATTCTAAGGATCCGCAGGAACATTAAAAACCTATAAAATCGATGAAAACAAGAATTAATAGTCTTAAGTATTAGTGAAGGAGAAATGTGTTAAAGAAAGACGGTATGCGCACGTCACTAAGAAATAAATCACGCTAATGAGGTAATAAAATGAGGAATTTCCAGAAACCTTGCGTAGGCAGGTGTAATCCTTCGATTGGAATTTTGAGAAATCTAGAAAGACTGACGTAGTCAAAATAAATTGTATATAAACGGGGAACTGTATTAAAGACGTTCATTCATTGATTCGATTTGAGGTCGCGAACATGTTATTTTGAGGAGAGTTGTTTTGAAGTTTGCAGTACGCATACCGTAATTAATAATTACGATGTAACAGCGAATAAAGAAGTAATTTTTAAACAAAACCTGTATACATATGGAAGTTGTTAAATGCAGTTATTTGGTTTTGTAATATACAATGAATATGAAAAATTCTTCGAGATGAAAAGCTACTTTAAAATTTAATTAAATAAGTAAGCCAAAGATGCATGTTGGTAACTGATGGGAATTTAAATAATATGGTAAATCTTGTAAGCTGATTTTGACGTCAATTTAAAAATAGAAACAGAAGATATTTAATACTGTTAATTACGAATTGAATAAGCGCTTAGGGAATTTTGCAAGCATTATTTTAGATTTTTTAATTTGTAACTGATATCTAAATATTTATCATTTAATTTACGGTAGAATAGGTCTTAATCATATAATATCTTTTTGTAAGGGTCTTTACCAGGAAAGTTCGTGGTCAGCGTTCGAAACACTTCTAGATCTGACCTCAAAATTGCTGGAATAAACTATTCACTGACAAATACGCAAAATAAAAACTTATTCTAGCTTAATCTACTTAATAATACTTAAATATTCTTTTAGGTTATAAAAACAAAGTTTTACTTATTAGATGGCAGAGGCGGAGCTATTATTTGGCCATATCGTTCTCATGACTTAAAGCCGCTAGATTTCTTTTTATTGGGCTTTGTTAAGGAGCAGGTTTATAGAATTCTGATAATATGACGAATAGAATAAGCGCAGCGTTTTGTTCAATTGTCAAAGCAATGCTGACCCTAGTACAAATTTCTTATATTAGAAGCCTAACAGTCTGCATCGAACAAAATGGTGGTATTTCTGAACACTTGCTCTAGTCAACTAGCCCTTTTCATTAAATTATACAATTATTTTAGGCATTTATTTATTGTTAAAACTTTTTTTCTGCCATTGATAAATAAAAGTTTGTTATTGGCTACTGTACCCTGTTGGCAGTTAAATTTGATATCAAGTTTTATGATAGTAGGCTGCTTAGTTTTCTCTATTCTGAAAACCGCAATTTTTCAGAATTTTTCTCATGTAACTTATACAAAGTTTTATATCATTGCAAAGCTCTTTAAAAATGCTATTCCATAGCAACATCCAATACGAAGGGTGATATTTGAAAAATGTATTTTTCGTTTATTTTGCGTTTTGATAAGTCCTGCATATTAGAAGGTATAAACATGCACCATACGCTACTTCAGGATATAGAAAATCTTGTCGTAAAAGAATTGATCCTTCGAATTCACTATGGAAAAGTATGCAGTTTTTCAAAGTAGATATGATTCTGACATGAATTGACTCATAAATAGGAAACCGTCCATTGTAAACCCGTGGTATCTCTGTATCGTTTTATCACTATCAAAAGGGGTGGGTTTTAGAATATGGGACCAAATATAGGGTATTCCATTAAAAAAACAACTTTGGGTTGGCAACCATATTAGCACACCTTGTATATAGGAAAAATATTTTTGATTATGCAGCCTACACGTGGCTATCGTTTAAAGAAAACCGGAAGTTGATATCTTGAATAACAAAAAGTTATAGAATTTTCCCGGATGATTTGGACACCCTGTATATACTCAAAAGGATATGATTAAAAAAAGTTTGAGCTTTGTCATGTTGAAGATTGATTTACGTATGCGTTAAGAAACGGCCTACGTTATTCAAGTCAAGTTACATTCTAACGTAATATATTATCTTTTGTTAAGCAGTGAACATAGTGAAGGCCACTTATGCTTGTACAACTTAACATACTAAGAAGCTGAAAGTAATAAAACAAGTATACAGTACATGCATTAAGCACATAATATTTACAGAACATTGAGTTTGATTACTCTTTGTTTTGATGAACATAAACGGTAGTACGTTTTACGGTAACGACTTCGCAAAAATAATTCGCGAACCACACCAACTATTTATTATTCCTTCAATCTTACATGGCCATTGAACCGTATACTTCTATTTATTATTTTAACAGTTTAATAAGAAAATACCACTGAAAGCAAATTTCTTTAGTCACTACAAATCTCAAGATTAATGTTCAAATTAACGTCAGTCGTTAATGGATTCAAATATGCAAACGTTTCAGTTTTTTTAATCTACTTTAACAAAAAGTTAACATTTTGAGTAGTTATTTAAAGCCGGTTTGAACCCAAACTGCTTACATTACACCTGTTTCAATCTAAAGTGCGTATATACAGAAATACTTTGAGTCGGGTTTAATTCAAATACTGCATTTAATTTTCTAATCCTCCACCCAAAGCTACAATATTGGCCATAAAGAGAATTTTTTTTTACCTGGAAATTTTGAATTTGCACAACCCTTGCTGTTCCAAACAAGGTAGGGATCATTCACGTGCGTGACAACATACACACGGAACTCCATTTTACCTCTCATCCGAACGAAGACGTATTATTGTGAAAAATGCTCGCCTAATATTTTTCAAGCGGTGTGTGACGGGATTGGAACCCGGAACTTTGGGGTTAGTAGTCGCGCGCATACCAACTGAGCCACTGAGCAGCCTGCTCAATACAAACAGCATGCACTGTGTAACGTTTTAAAAATTCACACCTTTATTATAGTGCAATTACACGTTTAATTTATAATTTGTCATTAGTTATATATTAATTTTCACTTTAAGTATCCGTTGGAATGGTTTATAATAAACCCCTAATTAAGGCGTCTTTAATAAAAACCTCTCCTTCTAATTCATAGCGCGAGTGACTTACCTCCCCAAATTAGTATATATGTATGCAATTATTGTCTTAAGAAATAGAATATCACATTGTATAATTGAAGGACACATTATAAAAGGTTAATAAAAGTTTTTGTTAGACGTGAGAAAGGTAGCAACTACTTTGTATTCCAGAAGTAACATGATACTGCAGGTGCAGGTCACAATGAACTATAGGAAAGCAATTGTTAGAATTAAGATTACTAAGAAGTAACACAATGTATTTTATCAAGAAGTAGCAGACATAAGATTTGCACTTCTCACACAACGATGCAAAGGCAGGGATAGCATAAATACCCTCAGGAGTCCATGATGGCCAGTCAGTCTTAGAACTTTATTACTTTAGCATTGTTGGTTGTTCAAGCTACTCACCATAATTTTTGATTATTAATTATTAATTAATTAATTACAAGTATGTTTGTCAACTTCAATTACTTAATGTTTAGTAAATATAAACGTCTAAGTTGTTGTAGCAGAAATAAGTTATTTTGCCTAATAAACAATTAAAAATAAAATTGATAGAAGAGTTTTTGGCGACAAAACGTTTTAAAAAGAAGCTCCCAAATGCCCAAAAGCTATCTGGCGCAGTCGATTGTAGAATTCCAGAAGGGCACTAGCGAATCAAAATCGAGGAACTGGTGATCGTGAATTTTAATACTTTAACTGGAACAAAAAACCAACCAATTGGACAAAGTACAAAAATCGACCAAGTCCAATAAAAGAAGGAAGGAACTGGCAATCAAACTGTTATAAGTACCATAAGTTAATTTTCATAACCATTTTCAATTGCATATTGATATTAGCTATTAAGAAACAAGAGAATTTTATATTCGCACTTATATGAACAATTTTATTATCATAATTATTATTATTATCGAAAGAAATTACTCAGCAAAAGTCTGAAACCTTATTGTATAATTATAACACAGTTCTTTATACCATTCTATTACAGTAGTTAATACTGAAAGAATTATTCAGAAAAATCTGAAAAACTTAATTCTCATCACATTTATAGAGGTTTATAATTAAACACATTTTATGTACTTTATTATTGCAACAATTTAACGAAACCATTATTCAGCAGAAATCTGAAACCGATGCAATTATAACCAAGGTTATTATAATTACATTCAATATATGTAACGATAAGTGATTCTTTAAATAACTTTAATACAAACTTGACTGAAGGTAACTATAAAGATGAATTCTGAAAACATGAAATTATACTTAGACTCAATTTCATTATACGACAGTAATCAAGTCCTATTAGGTATTTTCATTACTGCTTGTGAAACATTTTTAAAGTCATTTTATAAACAAAGTGACGTGGAACGCAACGTCTGGCTTTAACGCTTGATTTTAAGCAAGTTAACCGAAAGAGCTTTGACCCTTATTGCAAGCCGCGATGACCTCACGAAACAGGACGATTACAAACGGATATTAATAGCATATTTCGGAAACGAACGTAATATCAAATGTCTTTCCAAGTACTTAATAAATTTACGAATGTAAGCTAACCAATTACTATATTAATTTGGTATGAGGTGTCAGGACGTACGAAGTTTAATATTAACCAAACTAAAAGTCGATGAACCCGACCAAAACATACGATTACTAAAGACAAAGATGTACGACAAAATGGCATAAGACACCTACATCAACGCGTTACCCGAACGATTATCAGATAAAATTAGATTTCAACATCCCCAAAATTTAGAAGAAGCGATGAACCTGATTGTAGAAGAAGAAAACGTAATGTACTACAGTAATAGAATTTATAATTCTAACGCAAATAGAAATTACTCACCAATAAAAAAGATACAAGCCGCGAAACAAAAACCAAACACAACTGAAATTTACACCATTTAACGCACCAATGAATCGCCCACGAATTAACAATACAAACTTCAACAATCAACCTCGACAATTTCCAAGACTTACATTTAATTCAACTTTTACAGAACTCACATTTACACCAAAATTCAATCAGAACGTGAATCGAACATGGCAATATTTCGACGCAAATCCGAACAGAAATACACCGATGACGAGTAACAGCAACAACCCGAATAATTATTACAAGCCAACCCCTATGGATACGTCATCTGGTAACACCAGACAAAACACAAGAAAATCGCTAATCAGACCAAATTATAACCAAAAACGAAACTTCACCTCCGAGGAACTATTCCACCAAGAAGTAGAAGATTTTAACAATCAGGATACAGATAATTATGCGAATCCAAGTAGAAACGATGAAACAAATCATTCGGAAACTATTAACGTAACAAAAAGTCAATGTGTAATTCGTTTATTTGGTTATTGAGAGATGAAAATGTTAATCACAACAACTCTAAAAAATTCATATTCAATAACGTTATCAAATGATATCACAGGTTTTTAGCTTTAATTACTCAAATAAGATTTGTAAATAGTTTATGTATTCAAATATTTAGTATTTTAATCATGGTGTCTCAGACTTGGCAGTACATTTATATATTCAATTAAGCTACATTTCATTTATAAAAAAGGAATATTAAGTGGTTTTTCTATTTTTATACAAGACTATTTTGTTATAAATCATCACGCAATGAAGCATTTAACATAAGATCTATAGACAGGCCTCTCTCAAATGAGAAAGCTGTAATTGTTGCAAAATTTTTAAAGTTCTTTTCTTTTAACAAAATATCTGAAGCTAAAAAGTCGAAAATTTTAATTATAATAATTATTTTACAAAATGAATCCTATGTACCGAAATGATGGTTTTTTTCCTACTAGTTCTGCTAGCAGGGGTACTGACATCTGGAGTTATTAAGCAGTTTGTTTAATTTAAAATTCAGTGACCAATTCTGCAAATAAATCACTCACCCCTAATAGCAAGTCGTAAAAAGCCACCCCTACGGAACTATTCTGCCGTGATACGGTAATTAACTAAGCTCAGGCCATAAGTATTCCTTAATATTCGCGGTTCATTTTTAGGTAACAGGTGACTAGTGAGGAAAAACGGTATTCTTCTGTTTAGATTTTGCGCTAGGAACACAGATTAGAACACTTCCCAAACTAAGTTTTACCATCAACGACACCATTTCGAACTTTTAGGAGAATGGAATGGAAGTGACGATATTACAATGACGGTTTATAAGAACGACGTGATTCAGAAAACCTTATCTACACGGAAATTGTACAAGAAAGGTAGATGCTTAACAAATTAGAACGGGCCACGAGCCGTGCTTATGAAATAACTTGGACAACTTTGACATATTTAAGAACAATAACTTATTTATTTAAAATTTCAACGATAAAATGATATTTTAAACAATTACCTTGACGTTCAGAACATGATTTCAAACACCTGAAGTATTAAATTTTGTTATTACGACGATGTATGGAATTTAACCTGGCGATGGAAATAATGGGAAATAACTGATCATTTATTGTTTATCATGTGGGACTAAAAATTTATTATGAATATGAAAATTTATTTTAGGATTGCAAATAAGTAATTTTAGCAATTTCTTTAATTTTCTTTCCTTCAAGAAAATTGTTATATTACATAATAGAACGTTTCACTAGAGATGAATAAGCTTTGACTGGAAGCTGATAGAAAAATTCGTAATTAGTAGGAAAATTCTGTAGGAAACGCACATCACACATTAGGAAAAAAATACAATTTGTTGGCCAGTGTTGTTGGATCATTCAACTTACCACGATAAAATGTTGGCGGCAATAAAATAAGTATACAAAAAGAATACAAGCTATTAAGCACGTTTTATTTATACTTTGAGATTCGTTAGACTTTGTTTAGATCAATATAGACGGTGCTATATTCGATGATAGCGAGCTCGTAGAAATAATTTGCAAATCAGAGATTTATTATTCATACACTCTTAGATGGTTATTGAACCGCATACTTCCATTTTTATTTTGACGGTTTAATGCGCAAATATTACTGAAATAAATTTAACTCCAGCCACCAGCGTATCTCAAGTTTAACGTCAAAGAACCGTTCAAATTAACGTCAACTGTAATTTAAATTTGCAAGCTTAATTTTAGTTTTTCTGTTATTCTAATTAAAGAAAAACGAGATCATTGTCAAAGTTAACATCTGGAAACAATCTGATTGGTCTAGAAATGGAATTCAGAACAGCATTGAAAGCGTACATAAATTTCAGACATTTACAATTTTTATCGGCCTCATATTTAGGATCTGCAAGACCAAACTATGAAGCATCTACGCAAATTCATTTTAATTTAAAGTGACAACAAGTATGAATTGGCATATTTCCAAGATATGTCTGAAGAATTTTAGTGATTTATGGACGTCACTATTTTCGTTATATATTTTATTATGAATATTAATATTTAATAACTAAGGTTGTTTGTCTGTTTCTTGCTTATACATAGAATGAAATATTGGACCGTATCTAGTTACAATTATAGCGAACGCAAATGGCGAAGAAACCAATAGTAGGAGTTCATTCACGATAATTAAAGCACGAGTAGAAAACCTATTCCTTACATAAAGCTTCGAATACGCTTTTATAGAATGGTCCTTCAAAGCCGGATTGTATCAAAAACAGCTAGTGGGTGGGAGCCATATACGCGATTATGATTTGCCATAGAGATTAAGCAGTATAATCACAATTTATTTGTCATTAGCCATCAACTAATCCAATTTTAGCAAAGCCTGCCGTTTGTACTGCGCGTTAACAAATACTTTCAATTCTATCACAATTCATTAGCGCGTTGTTTTCAAGAATAGCAGGTCCGTCGCGCTACTGTCATGCAATGTGCTTTGAAATGTTATAGCCCTATTTCATAATTATTAGTATTGTTATATAGGTCAACAAAAGTTATTGCTGTAGAAAGCGCGGGAGGCCGAAATCTGATTTACAATAATTCCACCCTAAAAGTCTATCGGTTAACGTATTTTACAAAGAGCAACTTTCATGAAATGAGATTCTGGTGAGAAATTAAATGCCTTGAGAATTCAGTCGGGCAGCGTTGTTCCGGTATGAATCCAATGGCGGCGGTGGATGAATTTGTTGCTGTTTGAAACGCTACACCAATGTTCGATCATATTGTTTGGTTCCGCGGCTACGGGAGAGAATAGGACACAGATGCATTGAACTAGTCACGTTTCTTGTAGTTTCTGTCACTTGTCTTCCGGAGAGGTTATGATATGCGTAACTAATACTGTTTGACAAACAAGATTACGATATTGATTTACAGGACGCCATTTTAACCAGAATAAGGAACCGATGTCAGTTGTAACGACGATGGAATGTCCCAATCAGCCAGGCTCGGAAGATATCAACGACTGTTTAAGCTTGACCGCTAAGATATCGGCGAAAAGAATCCGTCCGTAATCACAAGCAACGTCACAGAAGCTTTAGTTTCCCGTGTCTTTTCGCCCTGAGAATCAGAGGGTTTGCTATGTCTGAGACTTCTTGGATTTGCATGTGACGTACACGACCGCCTGCATGAGGCGATGCCATGAACTTGGATCGACTCTTGGTACCACAACGGTGGACACCATTGCCTGCAGAAGTCCGCCATACCCTTCCGCAATGGCAGGACTGCAAACAGCACCATGAAACTTAGTGACCAAAAGGTGAGGAATGTGTTTCCAATATTTCCAACATAAAGGGCGCTAAACCCCACTCCCGCTCTTATCATACAGACTAAAAGAGTTTATTTAGACATGATCTAGTACATATGTGCTTACATGTTCGTTCGAATGAACATATCTGCCCTGATTCTTGTCATAAACTTCATTGAAACAGGTGTTTGTGACTTTACTATACTCCACTCGACCGTACTACATTGGCCAGAAAGCAAGTTTTTACATGGAACTTGTAAATTTTGTCAAACCGTTGCTATTCCAGCAAGGTAGGAATCCTTAATCTGCATGACAAAATTCACAGACGGGACCTACATTTTACCTCTCATCCGAACGAGAGCGTATTTTTGTGAAAAATTCTCGTCTAACATGTTTCAAGTGCTCCGTGTCGGGAATTGAACCCGGAACGTTGGGATCAGCAGTCGTGCCCTAACCTACCCGATCCGAGGAGCCGTCGCTGTTTGTGCCGCCTACATTTGATTTTCCAATGCTCCATCCGAAGGCTTTTACCTGAAAACTTTGAATTTTGGCTACCCTTGCTATTCTAAGGAAAGTGGGGACCTGTAACCTGCATGATAAGACACACACACGCGCGCGCGCGCCCACGCTTAACCTACGTTTTACGTCTTATTCGAACGACGGTGAAAATGCTCGCTTAATATTTTTCAAGTAGTACGTACAGAGAATTGAAACCAGCACCTTGGGAATAGTTGTCACACGCCAACAAACTAACCTGTTTGTGTCTCCCTATATTTAATATTACGATACTCCAATTGAAGGTACTACATTGGCCACGAAGCGAGTTTCTTTACCTGGAATTTGAATTCTGCGAAACTCTTGCTATTTTAAGCAAGGTAGGGATTTTTAACGGACGTACTCACACACGGGTCCTACATTTTACTTCACATTCAAAAGAGGGCGCATTTTTGTGAAAAATTCTCGCCTAACATTTTTTAGACGGCCCAAACCGAACTTGGGATATTGGCATCAGCAGTCATACCTGAACCTGTCTGATCCACAGACCGCCTCACCGTTTGTGTCTTTTATATTTGATTTTTTCCAATAATCCACCCGAAGGTACCACATTGGTTAGGTAGCGATTTTTCTCCTGAAAATTTTGAATTTTGCCGAATCTTTGCTGTTCCAAGCAAAATAAGGATTTTTAACGTGTGTGACAACGCACGCACGCACGCACGCACGCACGCACGCAAGCACGCACGCACGCACGCACGCACTCACGCACGCACGCACACACGCACGCACGCGTACACGCACGCACACACACACACACACACACACACACACACACACACACACACACACACACACACGGAACCTACATTTCATGTCCATCCGAATGAGGGCGTATTTTTGTGAAAAATGCTCGCCTGACATTTTTTAAGCGATACTTGTTAGGAATTGAACCCGAGACCTCGGGCTTAGTAGACACACGCGAAGCAATTAACCTGTTTGTGTCCTTAAATTTGATTATTTTTTCAATGCTATATCCAAAAGTACTACATTGGCTATGAAGCGAATTTTTTTACCTGGAAATTTTAAATTTTACCGAACCCTTGCTGTTCCAAGCAAGGTATAGATCTTTAACGTACGTGACAACACACACACGGGAGACATCTATTTTACCTCTCATCCGAACGAGGCCGAATTTTTGTGAAAAATGCCCGCCTAACATTTTTCAAGCGGATCGTGTCGGGATTTGAACACAAGACCTTGGGCATAGTAGTCACATCTGTTTGTATCCTTACATGTGATTTTCCAATGCTCCACCCGAAGGTACTACAATGGCCAGGAAGCGATTTTTTTTTTACCTGAAAAATTTGAAATTTTGCCAAACCCTTGCTGTTCCAAGCAAGGTAGAGATTTTTAACGTGACAACACACACACACACACGGGACCCCCATTTTACCTCTCATCCGAACGAGGGTGTATTTTTGTAAAAAATGCTCGCCTAACATTTTTCAAGCGAACCGTGTTGGGATTCGAACTCGGGACCTGTTTGTATCTGCGGATATTCTCTCAAATTCTAATTATAAATGAAAATTGGCAGTTTCCTAAGCTCACCATAAGGAGTAGACATATTAATACCTTGAGGCTCCATCATCAAGAAGTTCGAAGTTATTACAACATCATAAAGTGTAGGCACGTTGAGACTTTGTGGTAATCTCTTCTAAACGTTTGGGGTAATCTCGGCGCCTTCTTAGAAAGCACACTGCTATTACTTCGATGCGGCAACGTCAACAGTTTTTATAGCACCAAGCACCCCCTACGATATCTTTCACGTTTTTGTGTTCAACCCCAGGTGCGATCTCATGAGCTTGTCATCTACTTTTAGTTGTCTTGTTCTAGCCTCTTGTATATGACGGTTCAATCACATTACCTCTGTCTGTTTGGTATTTTATTCCAGGCGACAACTCAATTAGATACCAATATCACTGACGTATTAGTAGACGGAGTGTATCACTAATGCGTTACTTAAAAAATTTCAGTTAGTTAAATGAGCTTTTATCACAAAAGCAGGCTGTAAAATTTAGACTCTTTGGCGGTTGAAGTTGCTATTCTAATCTGATATTAAATTATCATAAGAATACCGGGACTTTACACTTTTTTGTATTAAATTTAGAAAAATTACAAATAAATATTCGAAAAATAACTTGCATATTAAAATTATTTGAATAAATGTACTCGGGTTCAAAAAATCTTTAACCATAGGATTGAACCGGTACACTTCAATAAGTATAAACTCTTAAATTACAGCCATAAAAAATACGTTGAGAACGTAAACAAATGACGTAGCTTTATGTATCCATGTAAAAGCGTGGGAATAAGATGACCGATCAAGTGAATGGAACAGCTAAGACGCGTTATCCAGTGAGAACGACGTATCGTGGAATAACTGTGTGGTGCCGAAACTTATCAAACATACAGCTAGTAAAAGAGGTGATTATCTTCAGTTAATTGAGAAGGAGATCAGAACACGGCTCCGATTTCGATTGACACGCAACCATTTCGGTACGGAACAAGGTTGATTATCGGGTACTTAAAGTGATGGTATTCAACTCCCTACATTTAATTTTTAATGCTTTATCCGAAGAGACTACATTGGCCAGGAAGCGAGTTTTTACCTGAGAATTTTACTAAACTCTTGGTGGTCCATTAAACATGCGTGACAACACCCACTCACGGATCTAGATTTTACCTCTCAAAAATGCTCCCTTGATATTTTTCAAACGATTCGTGTCGAGAATCGAACCCGAGACTTTGGGCTTAGTAATCTCACGCAAATCAACTAAGCCACGGAAACTCCCCAGGTATTAAAGCCAGAAACTGTTAATAAACAGGTTCCCAAACGTAAAAGCGCTGATATAAAAAGTCAAGTTAAATGGGAAAGTGACCTGTGTTGGGAGCTCTTATTCAATACTAAGGTGCTGTAATTAATTTACTTGGAACCATTCCTGCACAGGAAAGGGAAGCTCGACGGAGTTTTGTTGAGGACAAATAAAAAAGAAAACTGTAGGTGTATTGAGTTTTTGCTTTCCACTTTTAACGTATTACATGCTGTCTTTATTTAATAATTATGAATGTTGGTAGTAATAAGTATGTGCAAAACTTACTATTAAGCACCACTTTTTTAAGTTGGCACACGCTTATTTAAAGTGTAGTGTAAATACATAAATTCTTATATAGAAAATTACATTAATTGAGTGTTTATTGATAATACAGAGGAATCGGTAAGCCGTGCACATAAAAATTAAAGTAAAATTTTTACAACATATGCTCAAAATGACCGTCTTGTTTGGTAATGCATGCATGAACTCGTTTAACTATCTTTAAGGATGCTCTTTCCAGTATGTCGACACTGATGTTGAATCTCTGTTGTTACTTTTATCTTAAGTTCATTCTGCGCGTGTGTGTGTCTGCGTGTGAGTGTGTGTGTGTGTGTGTGTGTGATTGATATGTTTATACAAATCCTTCCTTTAAAGTATACATACAGGAAAAATCTAAAGATGTTAAATTGGAAGAATGTGGGGGCCATTGTTTCTTTTGATGTGTGACATGCGGCACCATCTTACTGCAACCAATAATCTATCACGTTCATCATTTACAAGCAACGAAATAAATTGTGTAAGGATGTCTTGGCACACAACTCTGTTTACAGTAGTTTAAAAAAAGTGCCTACTATTCTACGACGTGATGCAGAACCCAACATTCCAATTTTCTGACAGTGCAAGGGATGTTTGTGGAAGACGTGAGGATTTTAGGTTGACCAAATTCATGTGTTTTGACTATTGACTTAAACATCGAGGTGAAACTAATCCTCATCAGTAAAAAAAACGAGGTCAAACTCTGGTTGACGAATGACTAAAACTATCTACAGTACACTAGTGGTTTTTTCTTTATCAGACTTTTTCAATTCCTGAACAATACGGACATGATACATACGAAATTTTAACTTCTTCATCGTTTTATGATCACGGCAATACGAAATCTGAATGGGTGTTGATAGTCTTCTCGAGCTTTTTGAAGATGAACCCAACATCACATTTCTAACTTCAGCCGGTTTAGCATAAGTCAAAATAACCGGTCTGCGTGTCGGGAATTAAACCTGGGAGCCTGGGCTTGATAGTCACGCCAAACCAACTAAGCAATGGAGCTGGTCATTGCTTGTGTCTGCGGATATTCTCTCCACTTCTAACTAGGAATGAAAAATTGACGATTTTTTTATTTACCTCAAAAAATAGACATATTAATGCCTTGCAGCACTGTCATTCAGAAGTTCGGGGTAATCACGATACCACAAGGTGTAGGCACGTTGACACCCTTTCAAAAGTTTGGGGCAATATCGGCGCCACCGTGCACGGCACATCAAAATTCTATCCACCCGTCCACGTCCCAGCTTTCATAGCGCCAAGCAGCTTCTACGGTATCTTCCACGTCTTGGTTTCAACCCCAGGTGTATGTACATGCAACCCCACAGGCTAACATTATTATTACTATTGTATTTAATAACACGTTTATTGGACTTGTCTCTCTTTTACGTCACATATATTTTTAGTTGCTTTGTTCTAACTTCTTGTGGATATTGGTTCAATCACTTGATCTTTGTACGCTTAATATTTTGTTCCAGGCACGATTTCAATTGGATACCAATATCACTGATGTTTTAGTAGACGGAATGTAATATTGACACGCTACTTAAGCAAACATTAAATAGTCGAAATGAGTTTATTAGTTTCAGTTAGTTAAATAAGTATTTGGCTCATAAGAAGCTTGTAAAATTTAGAACCTTGGTAGTTTACATTTAATTACGTTGCTAGTCTAATCCGATATTCAATTAGGATAAACAATTAAAATAATAAAGCACGTAATACATTATAGACAGACAGCAATAAATATCGAGATTTTACTCCCCTTCGTATTAAATTTAGAAAAATTTACTGATAAACACTCAGAAAATAACCGACATATCAAAGTTATTTGTATAAATTTACACGGGTTCTAAAAATCATTATCCATGGGATCGGACCAATACACCCCAATTAACATATACCCATAAATCACACCTTAGAAGATCTATTGGCAACGTAAAAAAATGGCGCAGATTTTTGTATCCAATGTAAAAGTGCATGAATAAGATGACCGTTTGCGTAAATAGAACAACCTTGAAAATTGATCAGCTTAGACGTATTACCCTGTGAGAATGACAGATAATGGAATGATCTTGAGGTGTTAAAACTTATGAAAACATACGGATAATCCAGTTATTCTAGAGCATAAATCAAAGCAAAGTTCCGACTTCGATTGACACGCGGCGATCGTCATGCGAGACAATGTTGGTTGTCGGATATTAATCGGGACGATGTTAAATTCCGGGATTGTTAATAAACAGGTTTCCAAACTCGTATACAAGTGCGGATATGAAAATACAGGTTAAACGAGAAACTGGTCTGTGTTGGGAGCTTTTACTCAACACTAAGTTAAAGTAATGAATTTACCTGTAACCATTTCTGCAATGGAAGGTCGACGGAGTTTTGTTAAGACAAACATGTGTATTTGATCAATTAGGGGTTAATTGTAGTTTTTCTTCTGTTGTTATTTACTGTAATAATCATAGTTGCTAATACAGGTTAGGTGAGGAAGACGCAAATTTTTTTTATTATTTGGGGTTTTTTTTTAACAAGTAGGAGGTGGGACACGTGAAAGCGAGGTGAGTTGGCGTTCTCGGACTTTAAAGACGCTTCGAGGTAGGTGTAAAAATATTTAGTAAAAGTGTTGGAATCTGTATACCCCTAAAGTTGTGTATTTGCTTTTATGGAACCTTATCCGCACCATTCAAGGATGCTGAGTGCACTATTTTACTGTTGCGTCACGCAACAGCATGCAAGATGGGGAAAACAGCACTTTCCTCCAGGAGTAACTAACTTCCGCATGTTTATTCAGCAGTTTCAAGCATTTTATTTTTTAAGGATTAATCGATTATCTTTGTGTCTTTTTTTTGCATTCTATTCTCGCTGGTAGCTTTTCCAAGCAACCCTTTAACCTTAAAAATCCTTTTCGAAGTTTTTGTGCTGTTGGTCAGAGTTGTTTGTTCAACGGTACTCTTGCTTTTTTGGAAAAAGGTTAACGACAATCCAGAGGTTTATTTTTTGTGAATATCTTAGCAATACTTTTGGTGTTCAGTTCACCAGTATACGTACTAACGGATGACAAAGAGACTCACAAATACCTCTAGACTGCAGTTTTAAACTTAAGAACACCTTCTTACTCGTTGGGTAATATACGAAGTTGGAAAACTGACGGTTTACATAGCTCACCACAAGAAGTAGCCATGTTAATGCCTTGCAGCACCGTTACGTTGAGACCCTGTGAAAAGTTTGGGATAATCTCGAAGCCATCTTTTACAAGTTGTCTTTTAGTTGTCTTCCTGTATATGTCTGTTCAATCACATCATCCCTATACGCTTAATATTTTGTTCTAGGCACCAACTCAATTGGATACCAATATCACTGATGTTTTAATAGACGGAGTGTAACGCAAACGCGCCACTTAAGCAAACATTAAATAGTCGAAATGAGTTTATAAATTTCAGTTAGTTAAATAAGCATTTCCAATATATTTAATTAAGATAAGCAATTAAAATAGTAAAGCACATAATGCATTATAAATAGAGAGTAATAAATATCATGATTTTATACTTCATATTAAATTTAAAAAAATTTACTGGTGAACACTCGGGAAATAACAATAATATTAAAATTATTTGTATAAATTTACGCGTGTTCAAAAAATTATTATCCATGGAATTGCTATACACTCCAATTAACTGATATCCATAAGTCACAGCCATTAAAGATATATTGGGAACGTAGTAAAGTGGCGTAGTTTTCTGTGTCCAATGTAAATGCGTGGGAATAAAATGACTGTTTACGTGAACAGTTTAGATTCACTACCTTACAAGAACGACATATAGTGGCATAACTCTGGGGCGTTAAAACTTATAAAAATCTACGGATAACTTAGTTATTCCAGAGCACAAATCAAAGTACAACTTCAAATTAGATCGACACACAACGATAACCATGCGAGACAAGGTTGGTTATCGGGTTATGATTGTGATGTTATTATATCCCGGGACTGTTAGTAAACAGGTTTCTAAACTCGAATACAAACGTGGATATAAAAATACCGGTTAAACGTGAAAGTAGTCCGTGTTTTTATTTAATACTAGTTAGAGTAATGAATATATCTACAACTATTTCTGCGCTGGAAGGTCGACGGCGCTTTGTTGAGGACAAACACGTACATCTGATGAATCAGAGTAAACTTTTAGTTTTTCTATTTTGTTATTTACTGTAATAATCATGATTTACAATATAGGTTAGGTGAAGAAGACGTTTTATATGTGTATTTTAAACTAGTAGGAGGTCGAATGTGTAAATCAAACTCCATCAACCTTTGCTGCAGTAATTATCGCTTAAACCCCCTCACGGAGTACCCAGCTTTCGGGTAGGCTATAGTTACAATTTCCCTCAGGTGAGTTGGCGTTCACAGACTTCAAAGACCTAATCAATTTGTATGCTTTGTCTGTCTTTCCTATTTCCATCTTAGTTTGTATCTCTTTGCACTTTTCATCAATCCATTATTTTTAGCTTTCCTGCATTTGCGAATAATTTCCTATTTTATGGCTTTGTATCTCTATTTTCCTTTTCGACTGATCTATTTTTGTATTTTCGTCTTTCTTCTATTAAATTCAGGATATCCTTTGTTATCCATGGTTTCTTATTTTCTTTTTGTGTATACCCCAGAATATCTCTGGCCGCCATGTCTAGGCTGGATTTAATGTTATTCCATTCTGTTTCTACTTCCTTAGTATCAGATATTTTCCCGATATCTTTGAGCAATTCATTTGACTTTTTTTCAAATCTTTCTTGAATATCTTTATCTTTTAGCTTCTCAACGTCAAAGTGCCTTTTTCCGTTCCTCTTTTTCAGATTTTTAAATTTAAGTGCGGCCTTACGATGCTGTGGTCAGTGTCTATTTCTGCTTCTGGTTAGCTTCTACAGCCTTTTACTTGATTTCTAAACCGTTGTCTAACAATAATGTACTCTATTTGATATCTTCCTACATCTCCTGGCATCTTCTACGTGTATCGTCTTTTAACATGATGTTGAAATAATGATGGTTAAGTTGCACTTGTCTCAAAATTCTACCAGCCTATTTTCCCTGTCATTTCTCGTGCCTAACCCAAATAAACCTACTATCGCTCCTTCGCTACCCTCACCTACCACTGCATTAAAATTCCCTGTAATTATTAAATTTTCATGTCCTTTTACGTATCTTAGTATGTCTTAGATATCTTTGTAGATCGCCTTTACCCCTTCCTCACTGTAGCTAGAGGTGGGCATGTATACTTGTATTATTACTGTATTTACTGGTTTAGATTCAAATCTAACCATTAGTACTTTTTCGTTCTTTTGCAAGTAGTTTTCTACTCGTCGTCTTACCTTTCTTCGCATAACTATCCCACACCCGAATTTCCTTCCTCTGATCCTGTATGAATTACCCTGAAGTCACCACTCCAACAATACCCGCCTCTGGCCAGCGGACTTTGCTTATCCCTACTATGTCTAGTGCTAACCTATCCATTTCGTGTTTCAGGTTCTCTAGCTTACTTACTTGTTTCATACTTCTGACATTCCACGCTCCGACTCGCAGAATGTTTACGGATCTTTTTCTATACTTTCGGATCACATCCCCCGAAGTAGTTCCCTCCCGGCGATCAGAATGGGGGACTATTTTACCAGGCGGGTCCGTGGCGTAGTGGTATTTGTGTGACTACTATGCCCAAGGTCCAGGGTTCGAATACCGACATAGTGTGCTTGAAAAATGTTAGGCGAGCATTCTTCACAAAAATACACCCTCGTTCGGATGAGAGATAAAATGGAGGTGTCCCGTGTGTGTGTTGTCACGCACGTTAAAGACCTCTACCTTACTTGGAACAGCAAGGGTTCGGCAAAATTACAAATTTTCCAGGTAAAAAACTCGCTTCCTGGCCAATGTAGTACCTTCGGATGGAGCAATGGAAAATCACATGTAGGTATACCTCTTTGTGTTACCAAAAACTGTTACAGGGACTTGGTGGTTATGCCATTTGTTCGAGATGTCAGACGGTTCTGTTGTGGAAAGAATATCTGGACAATGGTTTTAACAGAAAGGGGCTTGTCAATCTCTGACCATGCTGCAACAAATCTTTACAGGATGAATTATTTCCCGTAGAACTGACTTCAACTTTCCTCCGATCCTCCGATCTGACACCGAATGAAGCCTACATGTGATGAATGTTAAAGGGCAATGTTTAGCGATACAGATCCACCCAGAAGTATGATCTACACTTTTGATTTCACAATACTCCACCCGAAAGTATTACACTGGCCAGGAAGCGAGTTTTTTTGCATAGACGTTCTGAATTTTGTCGAACCCAAACTATTAATTAAGGTAGGGATCATTAACGTGCATTACAACACTCACACACAGGACCTACATTTTACCTCACATCGGAACGAAGGTGTGCTTTTTGTAAAAAATGTTCGCCAGACATTTTTCAAGTGAACCGTGTCGGAAATTGAACCAGGGACCTTGGACTTAGCAGTCACATGCAAACCAACTAAGCCACTGAGCCACCTCTAGAAGTATGATTCTCTACAATCGATTTTTTTCAATGCTCCACCTGAAGGTACTACATTGGCCAGGAAGCAAGTTTTTTTACTTGGGAATGTTGAATTTTGCCGAACCTTTACTGTTTGAAGCAAGGTAAGGATTTTTTACATGTGTGACAACATTCACACAAGGGACCTATATTTTACCTCTCAATCGAACGAGAGCGTGCTTTTATGAAAAATGCTTACCTAACATTTTTCAAACCCGAGACTTTGGACTTTGTAGTCACGCGTAAACCAACTAAGCCATGAAGCCGGCCGTTGCTTGTATTCTCGGATATTCTCTCAATTTCTGATTAAAAATGGAAAATTGGCGGTTTTCTTAGCTCACCACAACAAGTAGTCATATTAATGCCTTGCAGCACCGTCATCCAGAAGTTCGAAGTAATAACAATACCACAAAATGTAGGCATATTGAGACCCTTCTAAAGTTTGGCATAATCTCGGCGACATTTTAAACGGCACATCGCTATGCCTTCGACTCGTCCACGTCACAGCTTTTATAACCCCAGGTGTGCATGCAACCTAACAGGTTATTATTATTATTGCTATTAGATTTATTAACGGTTTTATTGGACTTATCATTATTATTATTAGACTTGGACTTGTCTTGCTTTAACGTCACTGGTATATTTTTAGTTGTCTTGTTCTAACCTCCTGTGTACGTCTCTTCAATCACATTATCTCTGTGCGCTTAATATTTTGTTACAGGCACCAACTCAATTGGATACCAATATAACCGATGTTTTATTAGACGGAGTGTAACGTTTACACCCTCACGAAGAGAAAATCCTACAAGATTTTGTAGTCGAAAACGGATATCTCTGGCAATGCAACCCTAACGAAAACCGACTCCTGGTGCTCCCGATAAACAGACCGACGTCTCTCACGCTTTCCACGACCTAGCTGGACATCCAGGCACCGACGAAACTTACCGCGTCTTCGGCGAAAGATACTTCTGGCCTAAGGTCGGTGTCGCGGTAAGACACTATGTAAGTCAATGCTGGATATGTGCTGCTACAAAGAGGGGACCATATCAACAGAAAGCACCTCTCCGACCACATCTACCCGTCCAACCATGGGAGGTTATATCCGTCGACACCATGGGACCATACATCACTTCACGTCAAAACAATCAGTTCGTACTGGTCGTAACCGACTTGTTCAGTAGATGGATCGAAACATTCTCGACACCTGACACCAAGTCAGACGCTGTAATAAACTTACTCAAAAACGAGGCCATCTTCCGGTACAGATACCTAAGAGCGATCTTTACCGACAATGGGTCCCAATACTATCTAGACGATGGGACCGAACAATGAACCAATGGGGTTGTCACCACTGGACTATGCCAATCTTCCACCCACAAGTAAACTCAGTAGAACGCCGGAACCAGGAGATCAAGAAAGTCTTGTGAACCTTCGCAATCCATCACGACGCACGATCCTGGGACCGGAAACTTCCTGAGATTATGTATTTCCTCCGCACCAAGAAGAACGCAGCTACGGCAACTACACCCAGCTATGCCCTACGGGGTATGAACTACCCCGTCCGGGGACCTCCACGAACCACCTGTGGACAATTAAGGAGAAGCCCGACTACGCCGCATCCGAGAGATTCAGGTTCGCGAACGCCGTTTTAAGGAAAAATATGACCAAAACGAGGATCCCGCTCTGTTTTTGCCTGGGGACATGGTCATGGTCAGAAGCCATCCCTCCCACAGAAATCAATTCGAAGCCAAATGGGCTGGCCCTCACCCTATCCGAGGAAGACCCGGACCCAACATGTACTGGGTCCGGATGGAACGGAAAGACATAAAGATACACTCCAAAGATATACGACCAGCACCCACTAGACCACCACCTACCCGCATCAATCAAGTTACGCTACACTCTTCAGCGAGGGTGAATGTTGACTACATCACCACACGTAGAGCACTGTACAGACTGAGGATTTGCAGTTGACTATATCACGAGCTGGAAATAGAACAAACCAAAGAATCTCGAGAAATTCCAACTAAGTTTTTGTGCTACAAAAAATCTGTACTTTCATTAGTTAAACTAAATTTGGAGATTCTTTTATAATCAAAAACGCATTTCATTGGTTAAAGTCATCATTAACGTATTTCACAGGAAGAATACGAAATGGAAGTGTATAAATATAATTTCAAATTCTGCAGAAGGTATTCGAAGTGCTCACCATAGACTAGGAATCAATCCTCTTGCAGTGCTCCCCATAGCCTGCAAAACTTTCACAAAAAACGCTCTCCATAGCCTGCAACACTTCGAAACGCAGCGCTCACCATAGCGTGCGTACTCTCCGAACGCTACGCTGTCCGCCACCAGACCTGGGGCACGCCGTTATAACTATACGGTGAATAACTACATAAACTACGTATGGGTGGTAAGATTCGTTTCATACACCAGGCGAGTCGAAAACAAGCACAGAACGCCCTTCGACGTGCGATCCGTTCTATCCAATCGCACCCAAGGCTTCTGTCACCTCTGCCACCATCGCCGAAGATACGCATTCAGACTACCTTTACTGCCAGTACGTCCCGAGAAGTGGATTATTGTAATGTCGTCGACTGTATCTGCCAAGTTTACCTCCAAGACAACACCCCCCGTAGAGTTTAACGGAGACGTACTCTACGAGGCCCAAGGCACCACGTCCACGACGTCTGTCGAAGGGTACCGAAGATCACCGAAGACGTCTGGGCCTCCCAAACCTGTCGATATTTTTTCATCACCCCCGTTCAAGTTATTATTGGACTTCACAAATCAAGTCCGAAGCCTTCCGAAAGGTTCCGAAGACAACCGCAGACTTCTGAACCCTCTATACGTGTAAATATTGTAAATTAGTAGTTTTTAATTTCAAATCATAACTTTTTGTGACTTAACGTTGTGCCAAAAAGAAGAAACAAAAACTTCCGAAGAGTTCCGAAGACAACCGAAGACTTCTAAACCCTCTATACTGGTAAATATTGTAAATTAATAGCTTTTAATTTCAAATCATAAATTTTTGTGACAACACAAAACCTTCCGAAGAGATCTGAAAACGACCGAAACCATTTTCACCGCCTTTAAGCTATATAGACATTCAATTAATAAGTGGTTGAGTATATTTTGGTTTTACAAACAAGCATCAGGCCTTTCGAAGAGTTCCGAAGATAACTGAAGACTTCCGAACTACGACTTCATATTTATTTTATGTATTTTTTGGAACTTATAATTATTTTTGCTTATGTTATTAAACAATTAATCAAGCTAAGCCTACTTGCTTTCAGACGCCTCCCACTCGAACGATAACACGGTATTAAACCCCTGGATTGTTATTAAACAGATTACCAAACGCGAATACAAGCCATGGATATGAAAATACAGTTTAAACATGAAAGTAGCCTGTGTGGGAGCTTTTATTCAACACTAAGTTTCTTGAAACCATTTCTGCACTGGAAGGTCGACAGTGTTTCGTTAAGGACAAACACTTATATTTGATCAATTAGGGACAAACTTTAGTTTTTCTTCTGTTGTTATTTACTGTAATAATCACGTTTGATAAATAGGTTAGGCGAGGAAGACGCGAAGTTTTTTATTATATCTGTTTATTTTAAACTAGTAGAAAGTGGGATATGTGAAAACGATGCTCCATCAATCTCTACTGCGGTAATTACCGCTTAACCCCTTCACGGAATTCCTACCTTCCGAGTAGGCGATAACTACAATTTCCGTCAGGTGAGTTAACATTTACAGACATTTCGAGGTAAGTGTAAAAATATCTAGTGAAAGTGTTTGAATTTGTATACCCCTAAAAGTAGTGTATTTGCTTTTATGAAATCGACCCCGCACCCTTGAAGGATGACCAGTACACTAATTTACTGTTACGTCACGCAACAGCACGCAATACGAGATTGGGCAAAGCAGCACTACTGCGACGCTTCCGCACTGCACTTTCCTCCAGAAGCAACTAACTCTCGCACGTTTATTTAGGATTTTCTAGCATTTTATTTTGTAAGGATTAACCGATTGTCTTTGTCTCCTTTTTTGGGATGTTATTCTCGCTGGTGGCTTTTACTCTGAAAACAACCCTTTAACCTTAAAAACCCTTTTCGGAAAGTTTTAGTGCCGTTGATTAGAGTTACTGTCCAACGGTACTTTGCTTTTTTGGAAAGAGGTTAACGACGATCCAGAGCTTATTTTTTGTGAGTATCATAGCACTACTTTTTGGTGTCCAGTTCATCTGTAGATACACGGATGACAGAGAGACTTTCAAATACTTCTAGACTGCAATTTTAATCTTACTCGTAGGGCAATACACGAAGTTGGTGTTTATTAGCAAAAAAAAAAAATTGTAGGAGATTTATGTCGCAAGCTACAAGAATAGAAAGAGGTATGAAATTATGTAACGAACTCAAAAGTTAAAAATTTAAATTTGGCTTAAAGTTGAGATTAACCCTTACTCCTGTGTGAAGGATATTGCGGTATTGTTGTTGCGTTAGACAGGTAATGTTATAATAATGTGATTAATAATAGGGGTGGGCGATACGGGATTTTGCGTATCGAATATCGATACATATTCTATATCGATATGTATTGATATATCGAATATCGATATATATATATATATATATATATATCGATACGTATCGATACGTATCGATACGTATCGATACCGTATCGATACGTATCGATATGTATCGATGCGTATCGGTGCGTATCGATACATATCGATTCGTATCGATGCGTATCGATACGTATCGTAGCGTATCGATACGTATCGATTCGTATCGATGCATATCGATACGTATAGATACGTAGCGGTACGTATAGATATCTATAGCGATTCGTATCGGAACGTTTAGATGTGTAGATTAAGTATACATATCGTGACGTAGCGTTGCCTATCGGTACGAATCGATACGCATCTATAAATTTTTCTACTCTTTCTTTGGGAATAAAATCACAAGATCGTTTTAAAATAATGTATTTACTGACAATTCGATCTTTCGCTTAAGATTGTTTGTTATCAAAATAATTAAAGTTTCAAGTTTAATATTTGTGACATAAGTATGTATATAGGGGTGAGCGATACGGGATTTTGCGTATCGAATATCAATACATATTCTATATCGAGTATCGATACGTATCGGTACGCATCGATACATATCGAGTATCGATATATCGATATTTATTTTTTGCTGTATCGGGGGGGTCGATACGGGGGTCGTATTGATACGTATCGATATATCGATACGCCGACCCAGCCCTAATTAATAAGAGAAAAGCAGATCACTAAAGATAATCTTTAAACGATGATATTATTAAACAACTTTATCCACACTTTTGCATAAACTTAGACACACAGGTCAATGCAGTGTTTCGAATAGCCTTGATAAAAAAAGGACAACTGTTTTAACAAATTACACGTTTGATAGTGTGCCGAATGTATGCTCTTACAAGCACGTTTACGCTACGCATAAGTTAAGTGCTTCATTCATAGTCTAGTGAATAGCAACAGTTCCAAATATTTGCATTGCTGATTTCGCACATAAATATATTAATATCCAAGAGAAATTATAACCGAATTTATGTATAAATTAAAATAAATTAGACACTGGTCATTGTTCGGTATAATGAATGTTTTTCTATATTGAGCAATAACCCTAAAATACTGTATCTATTTTAAATCAACTGAACTACTATAATGGGGTCAATGGTTGTACTAATGTTATGCAGTATGCATCATGATACCCAATACTTGAATTTTACGTAAGTGTGTTGAGCATCGGCGAAGTCGATGCATCAGCAGAACCTTTTTGTACTAGTTTGAAGAACGTTATCCTGTGAGCTAGCAGTTAAAAATGAGTCTGTCGACGGCGCATAAAGTTTTTTTCGTGGAGTATTATTTTTGTTCACATGGATATGGTTGTCGAGGTGAGCGATCTTGAAGTTAGTGGCGGAACAACTAAACTAAGAACAGACTATGAATTTTAGAAACCCGACACATATACTGCCTGTAGAACCCAAATTAACCTCTAACACTCCAGTACAGTTTCCACAGTTCACCAAGAATACGTCTATATTGAACTGTTATAAGAACCGTACCTAATTCAGAATAAAGTCCTCAATCTCCCACCAAATTCCCAAAGCTTTATTCATCCAAACCCTACAAATCCCTTCTGAACCTCAGCCATTATAGTTACAGATCTCTTACTAGACGTATTATATCACGCATCTCTATCCACATCACAAATTACAGTAATTGAACCGCACTGGAAAACCAACTTCATTTACCTAACATCATCCTACTTTCACTTCAGTATAAACCTGAACACATTACATCAACTGGAACATATACTCACGATTACAGACGCACCTACAATAATAGCGACAGACTCAAACGCCAAATCCACGCTGTGATATAACAATCAAGAGACAACACTTGAGAAATATATTCACCGCCACCATCTACATATTCACAACCGCCATCACATATCCCCACCTGGGAAGCACAAAACAACAATCCAATATTGATTTGAACCTATGTTCTCCAACAGCCTCTAATCTTTTATGCTCTTACAAAGTTTCCCATATCCATCAAGTAAGTGATCATAACCCTATTACCTTTTACATTCATCCCAATCTCCCACCTCACATACACTATTAAGACCGCAACTTTTAACTCTCCCAATGCAAACTCAACCCCTTACCTAGAATCCTTAGCCAGACTCTTCAGAATATCCAACAATTTCCTACGCAAACAGCAACCCAGATTCCATAACAAACAAAATGATTTTCAAAATCCTTACAGCTACCCCAGATACTATACAATGAAGACATTATACCTTACGAACTACCCTGTCGTAGACGAATGCACTTACTCTTGCCAGACAATCACTTCCCCAAACCAGACATAGACTACAAAGATCTAGAGGACCTAACGTTGACTCGGATAAGATCACTCCCAAGAAAGGAGGCTGTACAAACAACAGATTACAAACGCAAAGAAACTACACTTTCACAACATTATACAAGACAAAGATTCAAACCTTTGGAAAACACACAGGAAATAAATAAATCCATCATAAACCCACCTGCGCATAACTCTCCGCTTACAACAACACCCTGACAACTCTTCTAAACATAGTAACTACCTCTGTCCCCACCAAAAATAACAAATACTAATAAATAACTTCCAGATCTCATCTGATAATACTCCAGACGACGCACTCGATACTGTATTGCTAGATTAGCTTAATCCCCCTAAAAACCCCAGACCCGGACCTAATAACCAAATCCTTCTAAAATCCTGGTCCCTCATCAAAAATGCATTTCCAAAGAAACTTTCTAAAATCCTCAAGTCAGTCTCCATTACTTTAATCCTAAAATAGAGCAAACCTCCAGATAATCCTACGTGCTCTAGATCCATAACCCTCCTTTCAACTCTTGGCAAACTCCTAGAACAGTTATTATCCATAAACTGAATACCCACACTGAACTACACTCACTCTTATTTTCTCACCAAAACGCATTTCGCGTAGACCACAGTGCCGAAAGCACTACTGGCTCCTTAATTACAACAGTCCAAAATTTCCCCTATAAATATGTAATAGCCCTCCTTCATGATTTTCAGTCTTTGATTTTCTCTGGTGGCTCAACTTTCTCAACCAACTAAAATTCCCAAATTTCCTGTGCAAACTTTCTAATTTATACAATCCTACATCATGTTAAGCACATCCTTCCTCAACCGCAATTTCTACATAGTTACCAAATCCCTTACCCAAGGCTGCCCCAAGGATTCCGGCCTTCTCCCACTTTCTGAAATTTAGCAACTAAACCTATCCCTGACCTTAACATTCACCTACGCGGACGAGGTCACCTACCTAATTTACGAAAACACCCGTGCCTCCCTAGAATAAATAGCATCCCCCATAATAAGTTCCGTCGAAACCTTGTCGATTTTATATAAGCAACCACTATCCCAATTAAAACCAAGATAATTTTCCTTAAAGGTTTCTTAAAATCAACCTTTCCCTCCACAATACATATCCCTCCACTAGAGATCCAACTACAATCAGCTTTACAAATCCGCAACCTAAAACAATCTTCCCAAAACAAATTAAATCACGTATCCACAACTCCTAATAACATTATTGGCATCTTTCTTCTCGGATCGTTACACTTTTGAAATATTCCCAGACATAACAGAAATTCCTCTCCACGTCACACTATACAGCATCGCCACTTTGCAATTTCTTACTGGACATGGGAAATTCGGAAACAAACCTTAACAGTTTAATCTAACTCATTCCTTTTACTGTCCCTGTGATAATATAGTCTTAGAAGCAGAAATCCATCTTATTTAATCCTGTCACTAATTATCCCATTGAAATACAATATATTAGACCTAAAGGACTCATTCTCACGCCTTCCAACCATTAATTATTTAGTTACACACTATCCTGGACAGCTTAACCAATTTCTAACTGAAATCATCCGCACAAAACCTCCTCTTTGATCAGCAAGAACTCATATTACCATAATTACCCCCACCTAAATCTGTTCCATAATTACACGAACCCACATCACACAATGCCGTGAGTTCAACAACGTCCATTATTGGGGATAAAGGTGAGCACTTTTTCTCTACGCCTGAACCATAGAATGCGAAGTTTGAAATTTGATTTATTTTTGATTCGCAATTTTTAGAAATTCTACTATATTTTATTTACTTGATTTCATTTTGAATTGAATTACTTGAATATCTTAGAATGTACAATCAGTATGGGCCTATCGCCTAGGAATGACAAATAAATGTGCTCCGAGTTGAATAAGCTGAAAAAATATTGCTAACAGTTTATGAAGGCTGAACCAAGCAACACATTATGTTATCTATAATCACGAAATTCTATCGGACTGGTATTGTATTGTGTCAACAGAAGGAAGGATCTAATGTGCCAGTGACTGTGTCCACAAATGAGAATCGTGGGCATGTCCTCAATCAGGTGTTGATGTCACCAAAATGAAGTTTTCGACGAACGCTTAAAATTGATCATCAATAGTACGTCGCTTCAGCAAGTGTTTAAAGAAATTGTTCAATTCCTGTACCGAATACAGGTGAGGCAACGATTAACTAGGTAGAGATAAGCGCGACTAAAACGTTGGGGAGGAGGGCGGTAGCAGTGAGTTTTTAGATGAGGATTTGATAAAAGATACAGAAGTTCCAAGAAAAATGCAGCAAGCGACCTGTATTAAAATTAAATACCTCTGCAAGTGGTAAGGTATGTTCATAAACGCGTGAGTGCGGATATAATATCGGGAAACTGTTCTGAATTAGAGGAGTAGGACTTAGTGAGTCATCCCTTCATTTAATTGGAACTTTGTGAAATGTTTTGAGTCAGGGAGCTGGTGTTAATATATAAGAAATTATAAAAAGGAAAATACGGATGGTTGTTGGAAATCCTGGATTTAAATAAAGTGAGTAATCCTATGAACTTTTATGTAACGTTTAAGGGCAATATTACGGATTTTTGAATGTCAGATGTGTGTGTTTTGGTAATAAGACATTAATTAAGTGAAAATAATTACATATTTGGTTGAACTAATTAGTGATTGATTCATTAGTGACATTTAGCGTATTAACAGTATTATATTTAGTAATTTTGGTTTTTTTTGAAGGACTTTGCCAAGAATTAGGAATTTATAAATGTTTAAAATTAAATGGGAAAGCAGAAAAAATTTAAACTGGCAAATAATTTTGTTGATGGCTTAGATTAAGTATTTTTAATATTTTTTTAGGTCTTATTTTAGCAATACGCGGCAGATTTGACGTTAGGAATTAATTTCTAGAAGAGGATATTTGTATGTGTATGGAAAATTATTTTTATGTTAATAATAGGGGTTAAGTCTAGGTTAATTCGTATTTAATTTATTTAGGGAATAGTGAAAGCTAGCAATTTCTAAAGGATATCCAGCTACCCAGTGATAGTTGTATTTGAAGGGAGCATTTCATTTTGAGAAATTCCTTTAATTAGAACCAACCTTAGGACACAAAAGCAAGGGAGTTTTATGCAGAATAACATAGAAATGATATCAAAAGCATTACTGTGATAAACTGTTTGGCGCTTATCGATTTTGACAGTAAGGAGACTTTGAAGGGTACGTGATAACGTAATGTAGAATTTTTACATTTAAGCCTTGTTATTTATTATTTTGTAGCTCTTCATCTTTTCTTTTTCTGATTCATCTATAGGAACCCTTTTCGCACCACTGCAGTTAACTGACACAAGCTCATCTTGTTACAGGGTTCCTGCCCTTTTAGGGCAAATCAAAATTTAATTCTTTTAATGCCTGTTACGTCCGTAACACCATTTCTATCGATTCGGTATACACAGAGGTTAACATTACAAACTACGCCTAACAAAACTACCCCTATTCAAAACCTTTTATCTACTCTGCCAACCCTAATTATATCCTACAAATATTTAAAAACTAAACCTGTTTTAGTGGCTCGTTAATGAGACATCCAGCTATATTGTTGCGTACGAGGTTATAGACTTCTTGGTCAATGTTTAGTTCTCCGACGAAAGTCACATTCATTTGGACGGTTTTAGCAATCTCTAAACAACCCACTTCCATGGTTTTAAGAGGCCAGACGTTATCGTCCGAAAAC
Organism: Platerodrilus igneus; assembly: GCA_036346225.1. Classification (NCBI taxonomy): domain Eukaryota; kingdom Metazoa; phylum Arthropoda; class Insecta; order Coleoptera; family Lycidae; genus Platerodrilus; species Platerodrilus igneus. Next base: position 459,628 of record JARFIW010001182.1, read on the forward strand.
CGCTACCTAATGTGTGCTATGTCACAACATTTCATATACCAATGCTCCACCCAAAGGTACTGGTCAGGAAACAAATTCTTTTTACCCTGGAAATTTTGAATTTTGTCGAACTCTTGCTGTTCCAAACAAAATAGAGATCTTGAACGTGCGTTACAGCACACACACACACACACACACACACACACACACACACACACACACACGTGTGACCTGCATTTTACCTCACTTCCGAACAAGAGCGTATTTTTGTGAAAAATGCTCGCCCTCCATTTTTCAGTAGTAGTCATATGCATACCTACTGAAACACTTAGCCACCGGTGTGATATGTCAGCAAAACATGTGTTAGACCCATATTTTGTTGAATATGCTGACGGTATACCTCTTACTCTTACCCAGGACCATTACAGGGACATCGTGGTCACGGCATTGTTTGAGATTTCAGACGGTTATGTCGTGCAAAGAATATTTAGACAAAGGTTTCGACAGGACGGGACTTATCAGTCTCTGGTCATACTGCAACAAATCTTTCCAGGATGAATTATTTCCCGTGGAACTAACTTCAACTTCCCATCACGTTCCTCCGAGCTGACATATGTGGGGATTTTTATAGGAGTGTTCAACGATACAGATTCACCCAAAAGTATGATTTATATTTTTAATTTTACCATGCCGCACCCGAAGGTACTACATTGGCCAGGATGCGAGTTTTTTTTTTACTTGAAAGTTTTGAATTTTGCCGAACCCTTGCTGTTTCAAGCAAGGTAGGGATTTTTAGGATGCGTGACAACATTCACATACGGCATCTACATTTTACCTCTCATCCGAACGAAAGCGTATTTTTGTAAAAAATGCTCGCCTAACATTTTTCAAGCGGCCATGTCGGGAATTGAACCCGGGACCTTGGGCTCAGTAGTCACACGAAAACCAACCAAGCCGTAGAGCTGGCCATTGGTTGTGTCTGCGGATATTCTCTAAACTTCTAATTAAAAATAGAAAACTGACGGTTTTCTTAGCTCACCACAATAAATAGCCATTTTAATGCCTTGCAGCACCGTCACGTTGAGACCATGTAAAAAGTTTGGGATAATCTTGGAGGCATTTTGGATTGTACAATTCCTTCGACCTGTACACAGCGCCAAGCACCTTCTACGGTATCTTTCACGTCTTAACCCAGGTGTACATGCGACCCGACAGTCTATTAATATTATTATTACTATTGAATTTATTAACAGGTTTATTAGACTTATCATTATTATTATTATTAGACTTAGACTTGCCTTGCTTTAACTTCACATATATTTTTAGTTGTCTTTTGGTCGTCTTCGTGTATATGTCTGTTTCATTATCCATGGGATCGGATCTATACACTCCAATTAACTGCTATCCATAAATCACAGCCATAAAAGATATATTGGGAACGTAGTGAAATTGTGTAATTTTCTGTGTCCAATGTAAATGAGTGGAAATAAAATGACCGTTTACGTGAGTAGAACGAAATTGACCTTAAAAATTGAGCAGTTTAGACGCACTACCCTACGAGAACGATAGATAGTGAAATAACCCTAGCGCGTTAAAACCTATAAAAATCTAGGGATAATTGAGTTACTCCAGAGCACAAATCAAAGCACAACTTTGAATTTGATTGACACGCAACGATCACCATGCGAGACAAGGTTGGTTATCGGGACTGTTAGTAAACAGGTTTCCAAATGTAAAACAGCGTGGATATAACAATACCGGCTGAACGTGAAAGTAGCCCATGTTGGGGGTTTTTATTTTACACTAGTTAGAGAAATGAATTTACCTGCAACCATTTCTGCACTGGAAGGTATATTACAACCCCGTCAAGCCGGTACGCGAGCCACTATGTCAGTTGGTAGCAATGTTAGATAATGTAAAAATTGGCGCGCAAATTATGGATGACGTCACACAATATGCAAATTATTGCAACATAATTACACAAATTTTAAAGGAAAACAAATTGGCACTCACGTGAACATGTAGGGCTTCCTTCAGGATTACTCCATGATGGTCGGCCGTGGCTCGCTAATCTTCCGGGCGTCGGCTATTTCGCTAATCTTTCGGGCGTGGCTATTTCGCTAATCTTTCGGGCGTGGGAATTCTTGAACCAGGTTGAATCCAAATTCGATTTGTCTTCTCTCTATATGTAGATACAAATAAGGTAAGGCACGATAAATTTGGAATCACAGGAAACCTACATACGATCCAACTACAACTGTTCACATCTCGGAGGCTAGTTCCAACGCGTATCTCGGAAATCCACCACCTCTTTCTTGGCCCACCGCGTCGGCGCTAATCTCGCGCACGCCCTATCTGAAGTGACGGAAATACGCGACAAGTCCTTTTAAATTCATTGGCGCGAAATCCTTACATATTAAAACTTAATTGAGAATGTCTAGTGCCGAATTTTTCGGCACGTAACAGGTAGACGGAGTTTTGTTGAGGACAAACACGTACATCTGATCAATCATAGTAAACTTTTAGTTTTTTTCTGTTGTTATTAACAGTAAGAATCATGTTTTATAATATAGGTTAGGTGAGAAAGACGCGAAGTTCTATTTATTATTTGTGTATTTTAAACTAGTAGGAGGTGGGACACGTGAAAACGTGGTTCCATTAACCTCTGCTGCAGTAATTACCGCTTAACCCCCCTCACGAAATACCCAGCTTTCGGGTACGCTATAATTACAATTTCTTTCAGGTGAGTTACCGTTCACAGACTTTAAAGACCTTTCGAGGTAGGTGTAAAAATATTTAATGAAAGTGTTTGGATCTGTATACCCATAAACGTAGTGTATTTGCTTTGGTGAAATCCACCTCGCACCACTGAAGGATGACCAGTTCACTATTTTACTGTTATGTCACGCAATACAAGATTAGGCAAAGCAGCGCTTGCGACGCTCTTGCACTCCACTTTCCTCCAGAATCAACTAACTCTTGCACGCTTATTCAGGATTTTCTGGCATTTTATTTTTTAAGGATTAACTAACTGTCTGTGGGTCTTTTTTTGGGATTTTATTCTCGCTGGTAGCTTTTACTCTGAAAGCAACCCTTCAACCTTAAAAACCCTTTTTGGGAAGTTTTAGTGCCGTTGATCAGAGTTCCTTGCCCAACGGTACTTTGTTTTTTTTGGAAAGAGGATAACGGCGATCCAGAGCTTATTTTTTGTGAGTATCTTGGCACTACTTTTCGGTGTCCAGTTCATCTGTAGACACACTAACGGATGACAGAGAGACTTACAAATACCTCTAGACTGCAGTTTTAAACTTAGAACACCTTCTTACTTGTTAGGCAATACACGAAATTGGTGTTCATTAGCAAAAAAAGAAAAATTGTAGGTGCTTTATGTCGTAAGAATAGAAAGAGATATGTTTTGTGTAACGAACTCAAAAGTTAAAATTTTTTATTTTGCTTAAAGTTGAGATTAACCCTTACTCCTGAAGGGAGGATATCGCGGTATTGTCTTTGCGTTACACAACTAATGTTATAATAATGTGGTTCATATGAAAAAAGCAGATCACTAACGTTAATTTTTTAAACGATGATATTATTAAACAACTTTTATACACTTTTGCATAAATTTACACACACACACACACACACACACACACACACACACAAACACACACACGCCCACACGCACGCACGCACGCACGCACACACGCCCACACGCACGCACGCACGCACGCACGCACGCACGCACACACACACACACACATCAAAGCAGCGTGTCGAATAACCTTGAAAGAAAGGGCAACTGTACTAAAAAATTACATGTTTGATAGTGTTCCGAATGTACGCTTTTACACGCAGGTTTACTCTACGTATGAATTAAGTGCTTCATTCGTAGTCTAGTAAATAGCAGTAGTTCCAAATATTTGCATTGCTGATTTCGCACATAAATGTATTTAAATTCAAGAGAAATTAAAACCGAATTTATGTATAAATTAAATTAAATTAGACATTGGTCATTGTTTAGTATAATGAATGTTTTTCTATATTTAGCAATAACCCTCAACTACTGTATCTGTTTTAAATCAACTTAACTACTATATTGCGGCCTACGGGAGGTCCTATCGTTATGCGGTATGCGCCATAATATACAGTACTGAATTTTATGCAGGTGTCACGCGCATGTTGGCAAGTTGGTGCATCAGCAGAACTTGTTTGTACTAGTTTGGAGAACATTATCCTGTGAGCTAGCAGTTGACAATGAATCTCTCAATGGCAAAAAACGTTTTCATCATGAAGCATTACTTTGTTGGTGTCTAATGATCAAATCCGGATCGATCCCCTCTTAATATCCAGAGAAAAGCCTCTCCGGCTAAGTGATAGTGTAACGCGTTTCTTGGTAATTCAATCTTTCTATTTTATTCTATATTTTTATTTCTTTATTATTGAGAATTTCTTTATTTGTTTTATCAATTTTCCCCCGCACCACTGCAGTTAGCCGGCGCACCCTTATATTGTTACAGAATCTGTTACGTTTATTTTTCAACATAAATTAAATATCCTTTTTTCCCTTGTTAATTCATTACCCGCTCGAATAAATTCCATTTCTATTCTTAAATTCTTCAACATCCTATTTATTTTACCTGTTCCTCATAGGCCCGCTTTAACATAATTTTAACTCAAATCCACTTTAATTTTAAAACGAAAATTTATTCGATAAATTAAATAGTCAATACCTTGTGTTAGGTATCCGTTAATTTGTTAAACATTTCGATAAGGTATTGTAAAAAAAAATTCTTTCTTGCTTGATTTTTTATTATTAACTTTATCCTTGTGACTATCAGCAAAAGAATTACACCTTTAAATTTCCTAAACCCTAACCTGATATCACAAGGTCGAGAATTTCTTCTTATTAATGTAAGCCCAAGGTAAAGTTGGTTGGAGAATGGCTTGAGATAAAGAAAAACTCTTAAGACATAAACGGCTAGTCGAGTGTTAGCTCTGGGTAGATCATGAGCTTGGGTCATGGGTTGTTAAAAGATCAAAAATATATTTAATGAGCGCCACCGTATTTTTCAATACAATAACCAACAAAATTTAACTGTGCTTGTATAAGGGGAATGCGGAAACCTTATCTTAACACCACTAACATAGCCATAAAACCTGAATTTCACTTTTTAAAACACTTTTTACCAAGACCTCAAACACCAGATGTCATACAGATGTCTCGGCTTGACCTGTGAACAAACAAAGGTACAACATGGACACCATTTGTGTCCTCAAAAATAAAATAATAGAATTTAGGCTTCTAAAATATATACCCGGGGAGTTTGTTTTCATTACACACCATTTCTAATCGGGGATGACTTGTAATTTTTTTTTTACTTGAATTCTAAATAATAAAAAGTCATTCAAAAACAAAATAGATTCTATTTGAATAAATTTCTGAATATATGTAGCTACAATATTTAAGTTTGTATCTTTATAAAATTTTCTCTTAATAATTTTTCTAGAACAGAAATAGACTAGTGAAGTTTTGCATTCAAAATTAGGAAGATCTCTGAATGGATCTTTTCTATAAAATTTAAATATATTGTCTAAGTTACTCATAATACATAAATTTCTTTAAATCAATGAAGTACTTCCTTGATCTTCACAATAAAATTTAATTATCAAAGTGCTGATATTGTAGAATGTAATTATTCTAATTTATTTTCATTTAACAGTAAGTACGCGAATTTCACATGTCGATGAAAAATGCAAGTTCATGACCTCAAAATATTTAAACATATTTTAAATTAAATTAAGACGGCATGTGACGTTTAGATAGGACAACTGAATCTATGTTTTTTATATATCTGACATAAGATGTCATTCACAACTTTATTAAATGTACTATTTGTGTACATGTGCAAACATTCTGACAAACAATCGACTTGTTATTTAATTCGCTGATTCCTCAAAAGCTATTTTCTTTTTACGTTACTCAAATATTTAATGTTAGATTATTTATAGTAATTTACTCTATGTTCAAAGTTATTAAATCCTAAAGAACACTCACGTGCTACAAAACTGCTCTGAACGAAAGATACTGGACCTTGACCTCAGCTGTCGGAAATTTCCATAACCATCAATGTTCTTCGGAATGCAACGATTATATAACAAAACCAACCTCAGCTCGAATGAATTTTTTTCAACAAAACTTTAGCTCCAAAATTTCCTTATTTGATGTTATTTATTGGTGAAGTTGAAATATACGGAACACATGTGAAATTGCCTTCTACGTTACTGCATTTTATATTAAATAAGACGTAACCATATATGTTCTTGCTTTAAAATATTGCCTTAAGAAATTGTCGGAGATATTGCACTAAGATGAAAAATATTAGTATAATCTATTTAATTAATATATACCAACTGTATTAATGATGTCAAAAGGAGCTTCCATCTTCTTAGGCCTGCAGGGATCAACTGAACTGCTCTGAGTGAAGCTTATAGAAAATCATGCTCACGCTACAGCTGTTAGGCTCGACCTCCAGACACCAAGAATTTATCAATTATTTTCTTTTTCTTACTCTGTTAGAGGCCACGTGTTTAAACACGACCATCTTGACTCCACTAGCTTGTAGAACAGCTTGCCCGTTCGAACGCTGATAATGAAGTGAACAAATTGACAACTCGACAGAGCTTAGTAACGAACTTTAGATCATAAACGTAAAAGAATCTATGTGTTATTATCAATTTTATGTATTCATTTCTATTGGACGGTAATTCACGAATTAAATATTTTAAATTATAGCTGTTTTATTTTTATTTTAAAGACCGAAGTGTAACTAGAAAAAAAATACGTTACAGTATAATTGCTTTCTCTTGTGTTTCCCATCTAAAGACTTGCAAAAATATTGGATCCTACTATTATTTGATAGCGTGTTTTCCAGTTTGCTAATTGCGCTCTGGTAACACGAGGATTGCAGTTCAAACTCGTGTTATTTGAAAAAATTTTTAATTTGATTCTGCAGCTTGTACGTTGAAATATTTTCTACATTACTTGTCCCAGTATTTCAAGAGCGATGCACGTTTTTTTTTTTTGTTCGACAAGTAGGAAGTATCTTACGTGTATCGGTGAGTTTTCCCGCGCTTACCCATCCTAATCAGATTCTCTTTATAGCTCCTAGCTGGAGGCCAAATTGGTTCTTTCTTTATGTAGGCCCAACTGTTCGTTGACGTGGATCAACTGCTTTTGTCTGTAGACCACTGCTGCACTTAATGTTATAGTGTGAATGGATCCTGACTACTGTGGCGTTGCTGTGCTGACTCACCCCCCGACGAATTTCAAGATAAGCATCCCGACGCATAGAGGTATGTGACTTGTTTTCTTTTGTGCACATCGAGGATTATTATTTATCAGCGAAACCAGTTCACCATACATGTTTAAAAGTGCTTCTGGTTATATTTCTTTAATTCTTACAACAACTTGTTCTACATTTAATACTTTAATTTAGCACACTTGCTATTGAGAAAATCTACATTTAATACTTTAATTTAGCACACGTGCTATTGAGAAAACCTACATTGAATACTTTAATTTAACACACTTGCTATTGAGAAAATCTAAGCATTACTTTTTTTCAATGAGTTTTATTACATGTTAGCTACGAAATGCACACTTCGTGGATGCATTATAAAATTTGTCCTTTACAATATAACTTAAATTTAATACTTTTCTTTGTCCATGTGAAACAAGAAATTTTAATTTATGTTTATTGTTAATAGAAAATCGTGGCGACATTTTTTTTTTTGTTTTTTTTGGTATGTAGATGAATACCGTTCATTTACATTTCCAATGCTCCACCCGAAGGTACTACATTGGCCAGGAGGAGAGTTTTTTGTTGCCTGGAAATTTAGAATTTTGCCGAACCCTTGCCGTTCCAGGCAAGGTAGGGATCTTTAACGTGCGTGACAACACTAACACACACGGGACCTCCATTTAACCTCTCATCTGAACGAGGGCGTAATTTTTGTAAAAATGCTCACCTGCCATTTTTCAAGCAGTCGGCCGTGTCGGGATTTGAACCCAGGACCTTGGGATCCGTAGTCTTACGCTTACTGTAGTTGAATACCCCCACTCTCCGCGTTTGGTAGTTAGCCTGGTATTTACGTTTCTTCCGCCTACGTCTAAGTACGCAGCAGATCTTCACCACTTCAGAGCAAATCAACATTTATTAACTTACCGCTCATTTTACTCGTAACACCTCAACTAAAAACAAAGTAAAAGTGCCAAATAATTCAGGGAAGGGGTGATAAGTCGCTTGAACATGGTACACCAGTTTTAATTGGCAATTGAGTTAGTTCCCACGTGATTTCAGTAATTTCGAAATTTTTCTGGGAGTGGCTTCAGATGAAAAATGTGCAGGATAGCAAAGCAAGAAATCAGAAACTCTGACAGAGCGCTAATGGCTGACGATAGTTCAATAGCAGAACAAGATTTACAGTCAACTCCAAATACTACAGGAATAAATAAGTTACGCAATAATCTAGAAAATTCAGTTAAAGCCTCTTAAAGTGCCTTAGGATATTAGGAACACCATTTAGTTTTAAATGGTTGAAAGTTTCCCTATATTAGACGTTTATTTTCAATAAAAATAAATCAGTATTTTAGGTCGCACATCTATATATTAAAATTCTAGCATATATAAATATCTACACAATAAACAACTATTTAAGATGAAGTACTCTAAAATTACCCTATCGTATACAAGTTTTCCTAACCTATAGGACATTACTTCCATTTAGTGAGGAAAACGTCTACTAATTATACTTTTCCGTAGTTTTAAGTTGTAGCGTGCTAATTTTCAAACTGTTTGGTTTGAATTTGTTGTCTTTATTATGTTATTATTATTTAAATCGTTGAGACTTGTAGCGCCATACTGGGTACCTCTACACTTCGTGATTTACTTCGTAGCCGAGTCACAGTTGACTTCGTCGTGTATTGCATGCCGGTACTAATCCAACGCTTGCAGTCCAGTTGTTATTACATGCTTATCTAAAGTCGATTCCATTTATAAAGGCAATTGTTCCTGCATCCCATGGTTTACATGTAGCACATTAACTTTTATGGCTGGTTTTATGACCATTGTTGTGGTAAGGTTTGTCTGTCCAATTTCGTGATTCAATGGTTTATTTTTAAACTCGTGTGAATGAGTACAATTAAACTTTTCTATACCCAATGACTTATCAAGATATGCCTGTATTTTTCTAAATTTAATACGAAGAATGTAAAGTCCCGATTGCTATTAATGTTTGTATTTGGTATATTGGGTTACTTTCTGTTTATTTCTGGACCTTAATTTAATATTACGCTTAAATAGTTAGATTATTATTGTAAACTACCAAAGCTTCTATAAATATTGCAGGCTGCTCTTATATGAAAAGCTCATTTAACTAACCGAAATTTCTAAATTCTTTTTTATTACATAATGTGTACTTAAAGTAAAGCTCTCGCGTTACAGCGTGTCCTGTCAACTAGAAACGCCGTAGGCTATTGAGGTAAGTTAATTTCTAAGAGATTGAAAGAAGAAGCTGGGAAGGTGGAGAAGATAAAGACTTTGTAATAAATAATGGTTTATTCAGCAGATTTAAACCTACTGTAGTTGATACAGCATCGTGAAGAGGGAGGGTGCAAGTGCCGATAAAAAAGCTGCATCTTCTTTTCCTAAGACACTAAAAGCTATGATGGCGGAAATGCGGCTGATGACTCTAAGTTAAAGATTTGATATTTCTAGAAGTAGATTACCGATAATTTAAAAGTTAAATCATACAGTTTGGATGGCAGTTTCCGTTTTCGTGTACTGGCTTAGTCATTACTTAATCCGTCGAATATTATGGCAAGTCCAAACAAATTCCATTTAAAAGGTATGCTTCTTATTAACGTTGCATTCGGTCATCCTCAAGTCACCCTAATTGATGTTGACCTACGTGGGAAAGTTGTGTTACTGCTTTCGAACACAATCAGCTTGTTCCGACCTATACACCAGTAAATCATTATCACGTTAAGTACTACTATACGAGTTGTTTCTTTGCAACTCTGAATGAAGTTATATCGCAAAACAAAAAATATTTGTTAAATACTTTTGAAAACAGCTGAATGCTTCAGATACTTTATAAATTATTAGAGAATATGGGAGTGAAAATTAAAAAAAAATATCAAATTGTGTCGGATAAAATTTTTTCTATTTCTTTTCAAAGGAGAGGTAAAAACACCATCAGAATATTATGATACAGCTCATGTGATAAAAGACGCCGTCAAGGTAGATTGGAATGTGAACAAATGTTTTGGTAATGGTAAAAAGTGTACTAGGGATGGAATACCTTTACATAGAAATAAAAACAAAAGATAGCGTAACAAGTTCAAAATCCGTAACAAAATAAGACATGAAAAGCTCCCTAAATTTTTGTTAAATGAAGGACCTATGAGTCTGTTACATCATTTTCTAGTGCATGTTTTTCTTAAATGATGTAACGCATTGGCGTTACGTTAAACAGAAACCGGATGCTAAAAGAGGAAAACTATTCTTAAACGGCCAAAATTAATATTGATGCACCCTGGATATTTTGGTTTCATAAATAATAGCGTTCATTAAGCAAGACATTTCAATAAATTTTTAATTCTATTAAAATCATAAACTTAAAAACCACAAAAGCATCCTTTTATTTCTGCTGAATAGATATTTGAACGTACTCAGCTCCATAAACTATTTTAAAACCTCAAAAGTGTAAACAATTTATATATAGATGGTAATTTATCATAACGGGGTCGTGTCATTTAAGAACGCTTTTAAAATAAAGAAATCAAAAATCCTTACGCATAAATGCAAATAGATTTAGTTCCAAGTTGTGTTGTACATGACATATCCTGTATTATTTTTGTTGTTTTCTATCGAGTCGAAGTTATACATTAATCCATATTGCGAAACAAATGTTGATTTTCGTATTTGAATTTATCGAAAACAAAGGTCATAAATTTTTAACCTTGAAGCGAAACGCTACAGTCCAGCTATATTTAGCCGTTTGCTTTTTATTATACAGTAATAAAACTCGATAAACAATATATAACGCATGTTCGTTCTGTCCCAGCCTTGCATTGCTAGGATTGTCGTTCCAAACAGACAGTTGTTTGTTATCCTTAATCTAAACAACATAGTAACGAAGTTGGCCATGAGCGACTTGAGACTCACTCTAAAATATATTTGTGTAGGTGTCTGAATGTATAGGCATGAGATGTCGGAACAGTCACGTGAAAATGATTAGTAATTTTGATTTAGTTTAAATACATCTAATTTCCCTTTTTTTAGCGCAACAACAACCACGTTTTTATAACGTCTTTATGACAATATTAAATTACAACGTTTGTATAACGATATATCTACGGCAATTTTTTGATAACTATAATTACGTTTAACTATCAACTATTTGTGTTTTTTATTCTATCATCTTTTGATACAACATAAGAGACCGTATGCAGAAATTTCCCATCAAGTCCGAGATATAATGGTTCATTTTATAACAAACCGTTGTTGGTTTGAGGTGACTCGAAGAGATTTCATTACGAAATTGGTTAGGAAAATCCTGTAGTATCTTCCTGTCGACATTTGCAGAGGTGACACTGACTCAACCCTCAAATTACACTACACAAACTTCCTTCTGAGTGTTAATCTATAGTTTAAAAGTCTTCTTTCCTGTTTTCTTTTCCATGAATTTTAAGTTATAACATTAGTTTAGATGAAATGTAATAACTTTACGTTCTTAGCTTATGAAAATCTAAATTATGTTATGATAAAACGATCTGTTTGATTTTATATCGAAGTGTTGTTAATGTAAAAGACTATATACTTCGAATACTTAACAATATTGTTAAAGCCTATTTTAATTATTAAATATGGTTAACGTAAATTGCAATGCATATGGCTTAGATATGAAAGATGCAACTTTTCGCCAATCATGGCTGTAAGAATTTAAACCAACCAGTCATTTTAAATGGATAACAAATGCATAAGCTGTTTTCGTTCTGGTAAAATACTTGATATTTTTGTGTAAATATTCCAAATGAGTGTAGTTTTCGTTATTTAAAAAGAAATATAAATGTGATTTTTGTTGTTCGGACTAATGATTTCAGCAAGTATGCTAAAAGTATGACACCTGTCTGTAAGATCCCCAGCAAAAATGTAGTTAATGATAAAAAGTTTATATTAAAAGTAATGAGTATTCTTCCTTATAATAAGTAGAGCGTCCAAGTAGGTGTGAGTTCAAGTATACATGATCAGTACATTTACGTTTTGTGTTCCTTTCCTTTTCTGCTGATATCTTGTTACTTAACATTTATAAATAAGGTTCATAAGCCTATCAATACAGGCTCGACAACGAGAATATTACAATTTAAGCATTTATGTTTAGATTTGATATTTAGTTTCTACACTTTCTTGACGGTATTCTTGGTAAACACTTGTTAAATGTAGTGGCGTTTAAGGACGATCCATAACGAACCCCCCTGTTAGTCTTGTCTAACTCCTCTGAAGTTAGAGTTCAGAGTTAGTTCGGAGATTCCTTAAAGTCCCTTATTATGCATTAAAATTTCATCTTTATTGGATTATCATTTTAGGAGAGTGTGCGTTTGTTGAACCCATCTTTAATGCAAACGTAACAATACAGTTTTTCAAGTTAAAAAAAAAGTTTCAGCCGTGACATTATTAATGGGCATGCTCAATACCATAATTATCCTAATTCGAGGAGTACTTCCTCACATTTTAGTAACATGAAATAGAATTAAGATTACATAGCTACAATACACAGTAAACCTTAGACCATATCAAAAGTAGATTCATACATAGTAGTAGTTACTTACGGCTTTAGTAATTACTTACTCAGACGCTTAGTTAGTGGAACTCACCAATATCAAGTTACAGACAACTAAGTACCTCATTCATTACAAAGTAAAAATGTTTTCAAACTATTTATTGGGATTTATGAGAAAATTAAATAGTCACGGGCACGTGATTTTTGCATGGGATCATATAAGTTCACACCTGATTCACGTGAAATAGGAATGTTGTATAATGACATAACCCCCATCAAACATATGAAGAATAGGAAAGAAATGACACGCTACACCGTGGATGGAAAGTTAACTACTTGCGAGCCATAAACAAAAGCACATGTGAGAGTGATTGTGAAAGATTTGTCGAGTGCACCCATTTCTTTATGGATTAACAATCGGACGTTAACGTAGTGTGAACCTGCGAATTTTCAACAAACTTCACAACACTAGTATATTTGGACGCCTTGATTCCAAGCAATAACAATTTGGAGGTAAGCACTTTTGGCTCCATGAAATTCTCTATCCACCTGAAGGCGTATCTGTAAATCATAGCTCATTAGAAATTGTGGTTTATTTTTTGTTGATGGTATGTATGCATGACGCTGATTAATTAAGTATTGATAAAATTATACCACGTCCATTAGTTAAAGTATAGTGCTAAGTTATCATTGATATAAAATTAGAACAGTGCATGTTTTAATTAAAAATTGGAGACTTGTAAATGATTATCATTGAATCATCAAGGTTATGGTTAATTGAATATGAACTGACTATGAAATTTCACAAATCTGTGTGTATTTGTTTACAGGAATATTGTATGTCGCTGATGTTTAAATTAATGTAAGTAATATTAAAATTTTGTATGTGTACCTGTTTACAGGAATAATGAAATGATGTTGTATTAAAACAGATTTAAGTGATGCAGTGAGCTAAAATTTGTTGTTTTCTTTGTGTTCACATATAATGTAGTATTATTGCAAAAGAACTCCAATCCTTCATGAGGTTAACGTAATTAATTAGATTCCCCAGGAATACCCGTCTTCCACGGGATTATCATTAGACCAGACGAGTTGGCGCCCATAAATTTGACAGTGTTGAAAACCTTTTAAGGTAAGTGTTATTGGTACCGTAGCTTAAAATTGCACCTTGTTAAATATCTTTTTTTATTGTTTTTATAGGAACCCACTTCCGCTCCACTGTAGTTAACCAGATCACCCTTAATTGTTACAGGATTCCTGCCCTTTCTGGACAATTCAAAATATAAGAATTTGAAACTTCATTCACCTGTAACAATAGTAGCACTATTTATCAAGAGCTATAAATTGAACATGCATTACTTTCTCCTACAGTTGTTCTCAACAGATTTCTAAGAAAAATTCTCTCTTAGAATTAATAATATTTATAACGATATTTGATACAAATGCTTTTAATAACAAAGCGATACGTGTATAGTACATGTAAACAACCTACTACACAGTAGAAAAATGGATGATTATAATATTACTTGTGCGAAATAGCATGATAATATATAAATACACCGATAAGATAATAAATTAAAACAATACAATATATCGATAAATATATAGGGCACTGGCATGAATCATATCACTATAAACAAACAAAGTACTATCACATTTTAACAGTCTAAAATAGAATAGAAAGAAACAAGTATAGCTTTCATGGCTTACTATAATCTTAATTTAAATTTAAAAAAGTACTAACCATATAAGGCATAATTGGATGAGCGTAGATTCGTCTCTTAAACAAACCTAACTTCCACGTGCAGATTCAAACAAAGTTAGATTATTTATTTTACAAGATAATACAACCAAACCACTAAATATCTTATTTAATTATAAAGGTGAGCCAAATTAACATTTGGCGTGTACTACTACGTGTTAAAACACCTGGTTCGGCTTCAGGTCAAACAAAGGCACCATCTTCCTTTCGTAGGAGGAAGCTGTTACGGGTAAACGTTGTGTTATAAATTTCGATTTGCCCTGAAACGTCGAGAGCAGAGTAAAACGAACGTCTCTGGCCCCTCCTCCTCTGCACTTTCCACATTTTACAGATGTCACTTTGGCAGGTGTCACTTTGGCAGTTGTCAATTTGACAGCTATCACCTAGATAATCCGCTTTTTTACGTCATTTTGACAATTTGACATTTTTCCTTACGTCACTTTGACAACTCGCCAATTTTTCTTATGGCACTTGACTTACTCCGTATACATTTACTTTTGTTCCATCCTGTATATACATTTCTACATCCTACGCCACACAGTTCTTATATAAAATTTTTATTAAAGCGAGGTTAGAACCCGAGCCGCCATTCCAAGTTTGATTAGAAATATGACATTTACCGAAAGAAATTTACTAGCAATGCATCCTATAATTAAAGCTGGCGTTTCACTTACTACGCACCTCTTTCTTATACTTTCAAAAATTTCATACCTTTTTTCCATTCATGATTGAGTTTGAAAAAGTTGGAAGTTACGTTACGAAAAAGATAATGGTTAAGTAATAGCGGACCGTAGGTTGGTTTCTTAACGATATGACCGATGACAAATAGTTTTGAACTTTTTTGGATGAGTAGGTCAGGAAGTTCACGTACGTAGTGAGGTGGAATTTATATTCGCGTCGGTGGAGCTGAAATTTAAACAGATGAAATTGCCTGATCTAACGTGTCGATGGTTAATAAACAGGTAAATTATTGGAATTCATAAATGTGTTTAATTAATTTAAAAGACCAAAAATGGGAATTTAACTGTGATTACTTTTTGAGGTTTTGATAAATATGTACATGTGAAATTGTACATAAGAGTTGTAATTGATTTGTAGCTATTTGATAAGGAATTAATAATCTGTTAGAATCTGTTGGACTGTGAATTAGCGACTGAATTAATTTTATTTAAATTTAAGCACCGTATTATCTGGGAAGGCAGTTTGAATATTTTAAAAGAGAAAATAATGTAAATATAAGCTTATTTGTAAAACTATTATTAGACAAGAAGTGAAAACTCAGATACTATTAATGGGAGTTGAAATAGTTAGAGCAAAAGCTAGTATGGCGCTTTGGTTTTCTATACATTGTCGATAAGCGCATTTCTAGTAATGGGATTTAAAATGCCGATAGATCAATCTTGGAAACTAGAGCACTGGAATGGTAGTATCATCTACCGATTAGTGTTTCTTTTTAAGGAGTTCTGTTAATAATATCTGGCCAGTTGGATGTTACAATAGGTTCGTTTTTTTTAGGTTAATGTACGTGTATTTATATCTTAAAAATACACTGTTACTAAAATTTAAGCTTAGATGGAATTTTATTTGAAATTATTTCTAGGCTAGTTAAAGATCTATTGGATAGTAAACTACCTCCAGTAATTAACTTATATATCTGGGAAACGCTTTTATTTTGAAAATTGGCTTCGCTTTTTTATGTTTTAGAAATGAATATGCAATTATTCTTTAGTAACATTTTCTGAAGAATTTTAGAAAAGTTAGTTACATAAATCCCATTTTAAAGCATTTCTCCTGGTGTAGCTATGGTATGTATGTATGGCGGTGGAGACTCACTAAAATATTCTGTTATAGCTCTTTTATCCTACAACTTGATTTTATTCTATGATTTAATATACAATTAAGTGTATGTTGTATATCCTGCATACGAGTCCATAATTTGACAGAAAAATAAAGTATTTCCATTATTTCTGTCGTAAATGTGGTTAATGGTGACATCGTATAAATTACAAGTCCCCCACATTGATGGGATAGACCGCATTCTAAGATATTTCGCACGTATAGGTTTTATTTTTTGTGAAATTTGCTTATGGAAAATATTGCACGTTCTTCGAGCCAATGATTTTAAGGTATGCAATAACAATATATTAATTAATAAAGAATTCACACGTATTTGTTATAAATTAATTTTTGTTGAAATAAACTAGGTTAGCTATGCAGTAAATTCTATGGTAACTTTAATATGAACGTATGACTTGATGTTTGCAAGGATGATAATATTCTTTTTTTTTAGAAAAATTTTAACGTCACTTTCACTCATAACAATTGAGGTTTAGATTTTATAAAAGTCCTAATTTTGCCAGATTTGTCGTTGTCTGATTGCAATCAAGGTTGATAGACTAGTATTGTTTAAAGTTAATTTTGTGCTAATTGCGTAGGTTCCGCGCTACTAGTGTTTTTAGTAGTTTGTTTCGTACGGTTTTAGCCCCAGAAAAGATTACATATTGATTGTTAGTCTGTTCCGCAGGATTGTATTAGAAAATAGACCGTGGCTTCCTAAAATAATACGAGAAATCCTCGTCATCTTCGGACAAATGAATTAGGATTGCAAAATAAAAATACCTCGCATCATTCTTCTTCTATCTAATCTGTATGCATAATGAACTTACGGATAACTCAACCAGAAACCTGTACTTTTTACTTATTTGAGTCAACACATATTTGCCTGTGAAATCTTCATTCTCAGCCGATGAGATCAATGGGGTGCCAGCGTAATACATTATTAATCAAAACAAATGTATCATGAAACTGTAATAATTTAGAAAGAAATTACAATGATGACATCATCTCTAACGTTTAAAAACTGACATAATAAATTTGACAACAATTTAATATGGACCTTATATGATACAAAATAATTTTACTTTAGATCAAAATTGTAGTAACCTAAAAATTATATTTCTTAAAGGAAATTGCTTAATCCTATTAGTTCGATTTACTAATACAGAAAATATTAAAACAAAATATGAATATAAGCATTTCAAAGAAACGTCACAAGTTATAACAGACGCACTAAAAATCTTTGAGTTAAATACTCTATAGTTATTGGGATCTGCCTTATACCACTGCTATTTATAAACTGTTGCTAGTGAAAACTTTACAGTTAAAAATTTTTTCTAAATTAGAGGAAATGCTAGAACCATTATATATATTTTTTTGTTTATTTTTTATGTTGCTTTGGTTGGACAGACCAACGTTCTATTTTCTGTGAAATTTGCTTATGGAAAATATTGCACGTTCTTCGAGCCAATGAATTTAAGGTATGCAATAACAGTATATTAATTAATAAAGAATTCACTGGTATTTGTTATAAATTAATTTTTGTTGAAATAAACTAGCTTAGCTATGCAGTAAATTCTATGGTAACTTTAATATGAACGTATAACTTGATGTTTGCAAGGATGATAATATTCTTTTTTTTTAGAAAAATTTTAACGTCACTTTCACTCATAACAATTGAGGTTTAGATTTTATAAAAGTCCTAATTTTGCCAGATTTGTCGTTGTCTGATTGCAATCAAGGTTGATAGACTAGTATTGTTTAAAGTTAATTTTGTGCTAATTGCGTAGGTTCCGCGCTACTAGTGTTTTTAGTAGTTTGTTTCGTACGGCTTTTGCCCCAGAAAAGATTACATATTGATTGTTAGTCTGTTCAGCAGGATTGTATTAAAAAATAGACCGTGGCTTCCTAAAATAATACGAGAAATCCTCGTCATCTTCGGACAAATGAATTAGGATTGCAAAATAAAAATACCTCGTATCATTCTTTTTCTATCTAATCTGTATGCATAATGAACTTACGGATAACTCAACCAGAAACCTGTACTTTTTACTTATTTGAGTCAACACATATTTGCCTGTGAAATCTTCATTCTCAGCCGATGAGATCAATGGGGCACCAGCGTAATACATTATTAATCAAAACAAATGTATCATGAAACTGTAATAATTTAGAAAGAAATGACAATGATGACATCATCTCTAACGTTTAAAAACTGACATAATAAATTTGACAACAATTTAATATGGACCTTATATGATACAAAATAATTTTACTTTAGATCAAAATTGTAGTAACCTAAAAATTATATTTCTTAAAAGAAATTGCTTACTCCTATTAGTTCGATTTACTAATACAGAAAATATTAAAACAAAATATGAATATAAGCATTTCAAAGAAACGTCACAAGTTATAACAGACGCACTAAAGATCTTTGAGTTAAATACTCTATAGTTATTGGGATCTGCCTCATACCACTGCTATTTATAAACTGTTGCTAGTGAAAACTTTACAGTTAAAATTTTTTTCTAAATTAGAGGAAATGCTAGAACCATTATATATATATTTTTTTGTTTATTTTTTATGTTGCTTTGGTTGGACAGACCAACGTTCTATTGTGATATATTTGTTCTTACAGGTACTCTAATGTTCTTTTATTTTAGCTAGTTAGCTTGCGGTATCGCGTTTCTACTACTCCTCACTCCAATCTCCAATTGTGCCTACCCGGCTCAGCTCTTTTGTTGTGTGGGGGTTTTACCGTAACATAATTTCTTCCCAATTTCTCTCCGTACGAACTCACAATATACTAACTCGTTTAAAAATACCGGATTATTGATCCATGTTAAAACTCGCAAGAGCACCTCGCTAATCTTGGATCGCAATTTCAACAATTTTACGTTCCTACTCGAAGTCATGCTTTGACGGGCTTTTTAGGCTTTTCATATCTCCCTCTGTAGCCTTGCCGATAATTCTAAATGTAAGATTGTAAGTCCCGTTTCATTTCCAATTACTCTCGTGGAAGTCCTTGTCCTTCCTGAGGATTCAAACCAACTTGCTCTCGGGGTCGACATTTGGAAATCAGTCTAGCGCGTCTCCAATTTTTGAGATGACTTGTGGAATTTTGCCTCATGCGGCTCCATGGCTTAATTAGTTCCCGAATGACTATTAAGATAAGGGCCCGGAGGAATGTTTAAAAAAAGTTTATGTAACTTGCTCTTTTGAAATTTTTCAGAAAATGTTACTAAAGAATAATTGTGTATTCACTTCTAAACACAAAGAAAAGTGAAACAATGCCAATAACGACTTTTACCAATTTTAGATGATAACTTCTTTCAAACTTGAATACAAAACAGGTGTTAGATAGAGGACTCACTGAGCAACCAAATGTGGTTTGGTGAATGAAAACTACTTCAGATATTGTAAAAATGCGGAGAAAAGCGTCTTGCTCAGTTTAGAAGTATTACGAAATTAAAATAGTAATTGAAGTACTTATTTACAATTCTGCATGAAACTTTAATAGTACGAAAATTGAACGTAACATCTATTTGTTTCTAAGTATTTAATTTGCGATTTACTTCCAAATCCGAAGCTGGTTGGAATAATTTCTTCGCCCTTCAAGCATACTACAATTTCCCTTACGACACCGCTCATGGTTTGTTACAAATATCGTTTTCTGGTTGTTGAAACTTGAAGTATTAAATCAAAGATTACTCAGATTATAATTTTGTTAACCTCATGCGAAAACGTATTTGGCTCTCTACTCGAAAAACAGAAATACGCAAAACAAGTTAAAATTACTTTCGAAAATCTAGTTGGCTATACATTATTCTAGTATCGTAATGAATTATTATAGCAATAGGCTGTGATAGAAATAACTGGACTAAAATTATGCATGAATTCTTCATCTGTTTAATATTTTTTGGCAAGTGCAGTAATAACACAACTGCAATAATGTTTTAATAATGTGTAATAAGACTTCGTGTTGCATAATATATTTAAAGTAACTAACTACCAGATATTTTTAAAATAAATAACAACTAGCGTTGTATAATTGCATACGGCTATTTTTTACTAATGTTTGTGCATGTATAATGGCGGGTCATTGTGTGCAAGCTAATAACAAGAATGTAATTAGTTGTAAAGGCTACCCTGAATAAATAATAACAAGGATGTGATTGCTTAAGAATATCTCGATACAATAACCTACTTTCATTTTTATTTATTTATATTTTTGGAGGAGTTCATTATATTCAGCATTTTTATATAAAAATTAATTTGAGGTTTAAACCTGTTACGTAGAATTTTGGCCCCCCAGAACATTTACCAGGTAATTCACAGAAAATTAGGTGAAGTACTCCGCTAAAAATCCCGTTTCGGTAAAATACCGAAAACCTCGACTGTACTAACACAAGTTGGGTAACCGACTAATTCAGTGGACGGTTGGTGTAAGTTCATGAAGTGGGTTCCAGACTGCTATCGAGTATGAAATATGATCTTGATCGGGAAATACCTTGGACGCCACCTAATCTCACAGGGTTGCTAGGGAAAATCCCTAGAAAGAATAACAAGAGGTTGTCAAAATCTGAGACCAAGAGAGCGATTGTGGCGTAAAATATACCCGAAAATTCATTAAAAGCAATGTTACTTTAAATCTAAACCAAACATGAAACCTAAAAACACGTAGACTTATTTAAGACTGCTAACTGCAAAGAAGATTCCTAAAAGCAAATGTTAAATGACCCGAAGTACTAAATCGCGCGACTAGATAATCACAAGACAATTTATTACAGCAACACTGTAACTATACCGTTTACAATAATGGAAAAACCAAATATACACAGTCTTTACACAATTTAGGCAACATTTCTAACTATGTAGCACACGCGTTTTTGTTACAAATACACACTAGAGTTTTAAACAAGTATTAAAAATTAATGTATAGTAAATATAATAACTAAAAACTTAACCTATTCATAGACGTACTAATAATTAGTACGTTCAGTCCATTCACTTAACTAAGAGTGTTTATGTTCTATCTCCACTCCGGCATATTTCCATACGTTTTCTTTTCTTTTAATTTTCTTTTAATTTTGTTTTTCGGGTGATTGACTATTATTCCCTTAAAATTATATATGAGCTCCGTCTACTTTAACATGGTTATTCCAACATAAGGGTTAAATTTCTGGAAACCAATGTATTCCTAAAATAAAACTGAACCGCTTTGCAGGGAATTATCGAACATACTTAGGTTACTTTGCCTTGTTCGTTAACCTCTGTCCAAGATACTTGACCTACCAAAGCGGCATGTTGAGCGTGTGTATACTTAAAACTAAGTCCCTTATGAAAAATGAGTCGACTCTTAAAATCATTATAGGCATTCTCGACAAATTTTGGACGGATGAATCTAGCGTATAAAAATGGACATGCTTCATGTCGTCTTTTCGTACCTAACCTATACATATGTAAATTTACGTATCGGCGATCTAAAATCAGAAATCAGGATTTTATACTTAATTGAGTCAGCACAAAATTATATATGACCTGTCTTTATTCTCAGGCGATGAGATCATCTGCACCATTATTTCCCTGTAGACAAAACATAATCACGGCTGTACTAGTTACAGTGATGTCATCATTTCTATTCCTTAAAAACTGACAACTAAAATTGACAACCTTTGAATATGGATCAAATATGATACAAAATAATTTTACCTTAGATTAAAATTTATATTAACCTAAAAAATATATTTTCTAAAGGGAATAACCTAATCCTACTGGGGGACTTTACTAATACAGAAACTATTAGAATGAAATGTGATTATAATTATTTCTATGGGAACGTCAAATCTCCTGTAATTAATCAGATTTTGTCGAAAAATCTTGAGCGAGTTAAAACAAATCGGCATAGATAGTAAAAACGGATACCAAGGCCCCAACTTAAAAGTATGAAATAAATCGAAAAATTGTGTGCGAGTAAATGAATGTATGTGTGCTTGCGTCAGTACGTCTATGTTAAACTTAACCTAGGTGAAATATTTAATGCTAATGCCGTAGGTGCCACGGAAGGTGAGAGGTCGTGAAGTGTCCTCCTTCCTACCTTTAAAAAGAGAGAATACCTACGGTGAGGCTAATTCGGCGGGGCAACTCTGCGGCCACGGTAGATTTTAGAGAAAGCAAACTTCCGAAGTTTCCCTAACTCCTAATTCCTGTCGTGTCTGCAAGCACAAATCTCGCTGAAGTGACGATAAATTCTAATTCAGTCAGAGAGGGTCCTGTGGAAGTCCATGAACCTGTATCGTTAATACCTGTTGCCGTTTTTGTCAAAATTTTACCTGTTTCTGCTTTCTTAAATGATTTTAGTCAAGAAATTTCTGTCCTACCTACAATAACAGCTGTAGCTGAAGTGACAATAACTTCTAATTTAGTCAGCGAAGGTCCTGTTGATTCACGAACCTGTATCTTTAATGTTTGTTGCTGTTGCTGTCAAAATTTTACATGTTCTTGCTTTCTTAAATGTTTCTACTCAAGAAATTTTTGTCGTGCCTGCAATAACAGCCGTAGCTGAAGTGACGATAATTTCTAATACGGATAGAGAAGGTCTTGTTGAAGTTAGTAAACCCGTAGCTGGGATGCCTGTCGCTGTTATCGTCAAAGCTTTACCTGATCCTGTTTCGTTATCTACTATTGTTAAGGAATCAGTTCCTATTGTGGTTGAAACTTTGTCTGTTCCTACTCCGTTGTCTAACAGCGATGAAGTTTTGCTTGATTCTATTCCTTTGTTGGACGTTGATAAAACGTTACCAGCTCTTACTCATTTTTCTCATGCGGACAATATGCTGCTTGCTTCTGTTCTTTTGACTAAAGTTGGTGAAATCCTAGTTAATGTCCTGTTGTCTAATGTTGACGAAAGTCAACCTGATTCTGCTTCCTTATCTATTATGGATGAAGTTCTACTTGAAGCTGTTTGTTCTTGTAACGTTAATAAACTTCTACCTGATTCTGTTCCTTTACGTAATATGGTTGAAGTGTTATCGGATTCTGCTCCTTTTCCTGATGTTGATATTCTTACAGCCAATGCTATTTTCTTTCCTAACTGTGATATTTCTAGTCCTTTATCTAACATCGTTGAAATTTTATCTAATTCTGTCCCTCTATCTCACGTAACTGAAGTGTGCTCTGCTTGTGTTTTTCTTCGTAAGATTGATTCTCGTACAGCCAATACTTTTTTTCTTTCTACTGTTGGTTTTCTTGCATCCCATTCTAAAAACAAACCTCTTTCTTCTATGACGCGTTTTGAGTTTTCTAAACTACCCTTGCCACCTCCTATATCGCGTGCTACAACCACTACATCCCCTGCTGTCCCTGTTTTGCGGAAAACTGACCATACGAGGCAGAAATTAGTCTATGCCCTTTCCGAACCGGAAGATGTATGTCGGCGAAGTCCTAATGTCCTTGATCTCGTTTCATTTTCCTTCTGGCGGCGTAAACACCTTAAGCAATATCTAGTCCTTGCGCCCGTTTCTTATGCCAATTTTGCTTTCCTTAGGGCTTGATTTCTGAACGTTACGATCCCTTTATTTACTTCCCTGTTTTGCTGGGTTTTCTTTCTTTCTCCTTCACCCGTGTGGGTCCGGGAATAGAATAGCCCCATGGTACGACCTGCCTGTCGTAAGAGGCGACTACAGCGGTCAAACACATACACACACGCACACTTTATACACGCACAACACATACACACACACTTCTTACACACCCACACACACACTTACATATTCATACATCAACATACACATACACACACGTACACACATACACGTACATAACTACACTAGGATTATGCTTTATTTTCTTTTGTGTGATTCTTGGGTTTTTGTTTTGGTTCTTGTACTTGTTGCTTGGTGTTATTCTTTTTGGTTTTTTCTTTTTTTACTCGTTCTTTTCGTTACACATTCCTCTCCTTTTTCCTTTGGCTGATTTCCTTTTCTGTCGGTTCCTATACCGATTGTGTTTCGTTCATCCGCTTCTGTGGTAGGTGTTTTCTAGTCTGTTTTTCTTTTCTTTGAAAACCACGACTTAGTCGACTTTAGGACTAGTTATCATTTCTTTTCTTTGGTTTTTCGGTTGTTGCGATTCCTAGTTACCACAATTTGTAGTACATCGTTTCTTTTAGCAGCGATCTTCCTCTCTTCCTTTCGTTCTCCCTTGTTGTTCCTTTGCATACTTGAGGCTTGACCCGTGGGCCCTGTTTTGGCTGTTACTGCTCGTTTTCATTCTCGCTTTTCTTTTCTTCATTTTGGTTTCTTCGCGAGAAACCAGTCCTGTTCTGGAGATTGATAACTTTACTGTTTCTTCTGAAAAACATCCGTTTTTTGACGACTTCGCAGTGCTAAGGCCGTCCACCTTAGTCGTCCTTGATTGCTTGTTACCCATCTTCCCATTTTTCTTTTCTTTATTTTTCTTTTCTTGCTCTTGGTTCACTTATGTTGTGTTCGAGGTTGATTTTTTTATTTTGGGATTTTTTTTGTTTTTTGTTTGGTTTTCGTAAACGAATTTTCTTTTAGTTTTTTTCTCAAGCGAATTTTTTTGTGTTTGGTTTTTTTTGGTACTGCTTTCCTACCCCGATTTTTTAATTTTGCTGGGGGGGATTTGTTACATTCATTTTCGGCGGTGTTTGGTTATTTCATTTACATTGATTCCGTTTTTACTCTTTCATACGTCGACAACAACCAGCTTAAAATAAGTACTCTTATTTACGATTTTCATTTAAACCAATTTGAAGCAAATTGGAAAAGTTTATTCTATAAATTAAATAGTCAATACCTTGTTTTAGGTATCCGTTAACTTGTTATACAATACGACCGCGTATAATTGATTCTTATGTGATTTCCAATTTAAAACTCGTTGAAATGAGGTATTGAAGTATTCGATAAAACTGTGTTTTCAAATTTCTAATCACCTGTGTTGATAAGTCGAGTTATTTGAAAACGAATATATTTTCTTTTCTGAACACGACAAAAGTATTCGTCGTTATCATTGTATTTTTCGTTTCTGTTTATTTATGGGAATCGCGCACACAATATTATGTGCTTCACCCGATGAATTGCCGCCCTTTTTTGTGATGGGGGGACAACCCCAAGGCGGGATCACACGTCACCTGTTTGGCTACATCATTAGAGACGGTAGGAGCCCGTTCTATGTTGTAAACTCGAGGGTGAGTGGTTAGCCACCATTTTATTATAGGGGGTTAGGTAGTTGGTGATACTACATATACACATGGGTGCTATAAATGATTGACCTTGTTCCACGTAAATGAATGTGTTTCTGTGAGGAGTTATGTATGGTCGCGAGTGTACTGATTATGTCCTCTTATAAGAGTAGATAGTTACTGCTGTATTTACGATGAATATTTAGAGCTGTGGTTTTTAGGGGGGAAATTTTGTTTTTTTTTCTTCTTTCTTTTAGGTAATTAGCTTAGAGAGTCAGAATCTAAATACTACAGCTTTTTTGTTCTTCCTATTAAATGTATATTACGCTTATGCGCTATTCTTGTTTACATTTGTTTGGGCACTACTGTGCTGATATAACATGTTTTTTTTATTTGTTTAATTATAACTTTTTTATGTTGCGTGTAGATTTATTGAATTCGTGCGAGCATGATTTTTTCTATGTTTTTATTTCAGGCCTTCCTTCCTTTTTGGTAATTGAAATACTTGCCTAATCACCGACTGAGCCCGGCCATTTTCTTTCGTTGATTATTTTTTTTGTTTGCTACGTCAATGTACGTAGAAAGCCAGAAAGACGAATCAATGTCTGGTCTAAATTATATGTGGTTAATATCCGTGTACAGCGGCACCGGCAAAGGCGAGGTTTGGCCAACAGGGATCTAGTTGATGTGCCGTTAAAATATTCTCTTGTAAATTGCGTACCGCGGAATTCAATATGGTACGGGGGCTCGCTACACTTTTCAAAATTAAAGTTAGTGGTCAGGACTAGTTTTGCCAACAACCTAGAGGTCGATAAAGTCATAAATCTTAGAGATGGACGTCATCGCATTTATTACCTAGTGACAAAGTAATTGTACTCTGGTAAACCTAGTTAGCAGAATCTGTAGGAAGTATTAGTGGATTTCAAAGATCAGATTATGCAATTTGGGGACGAAAAGTTGGCCATACCTAAGATTGGTTATGGACTCGATAGAATGACTGGAGGGTAGTATGAACATAATCTAGGCAGTATTACAGAAGACCAGGGTTGAAGTATCGGTATGTGGTTTAACTAAAACGGGACGGACCTGTTATTAAGAGTGTCGATTGCTACTTCCATCAATATGGGAAATGGAGATATGACTCCGGTTGTTTTTATTGGCAAAAAACATCCAGCTTCCAGTTCGAAAAATGTTCTAGGACAGAACAGTATTAAGAGAGAAGCAGTCTAACATTAAATAATGAATATAAGGAATATTGTGGAATGGACACTTATTTGGTTTTACTAAAGCCAACTCATGTCTACTTAGCGATAAGAATAAAACAATAGGGCTGTTCTCGAAAGGTTTTATGACGCACATTCTAGATTTATCTATTACTCTGAATAAAATATTATTGTACATAAGCCCGAATTCCGTTGCGGTAGATTAGTATTAATTTGAATTCCGTACTAATAAACTTTCAATGTACATAAATTAATGTAAATATAAATTTGCTTGCGTGATATTAGTCTGTTAGATAATAAATTACTAGTAAGATTAGTGCTACAATAGTGTTTAATTTGTCGTATTTAGAATATTAAATTAGTGTCTACAAATAGTGATTAAGCTAGTGCGAAAGTAGATAAGACTAATCATTTGGGATTGTGAAAATAATTATTTGACTTGTAGTTATTGGAAATAAATGCCATAGGACAATTAGAAAACTCGTTATGATTTACAAAAATTTATTGCCGATTGGAAGAAATTAGTGATCTTTAGGACATTGTTACTTGCTCTACAACAATTATCTCAAATATACCTTTCATACAGTATGACCTAAGACTTTTTTTATTCAGATTGTAGGAACTTGCGACAATTAGTTCCCATAGTAATTAAATATTATTGTTTACTATTATAATTAACGACGCTTATCTGAAGTTTGCTCGATCGTACATATCTTAAACGTTACTTGAAAATATTTTAAAACTGTAATTTTGACTTTGGCCAGTGCCTCAAATTTACCGTTATCCACAAACCATTCCCCCAATTAATTTCAATTGGAACAGGCTGTCACAGGACATAGACCGTGGAGGTTTTCTGTTCTCGATAGAAGTATTAATCGGATTATTTCTCATTCTCAGATATAATATACCTATTTGAACATGCTGAGGGCCATAAAGTGACGCAATCTAAACAAGGTATAATTAAGAGCATTTTAGGATTACCCGGACTTTGATTATTATGTCAATATCATAAGCCTGTAATTGTGTTGTTATGATACCACGTATAATTGACGTACAAATAACAGTCTGTCCTTAGTAACTACCATGCTTAGCTGTATGAAATTTTTCCCTTTTCCACGGCGATGGAAAATCATCGATTGCTATTACTAGAACTTACCTTTAATGAATATTCTTTACCATGCAGTAGCTCGCCAATTGATGGTCTTCTCTTTGTCTGTCTATAATTTTCAACACGAGGTAAGACTTCTCTAGTTAACTGAGCTAAGAACCATCTTCTTTTGCTGTTACTTTCGCGAAAATTGCCAATTTGGGGAACTTTTCGTAATTCACTTACCACGTCTTGATTTATTATCGCACGTCCATTTTCTTCGAAGTGGAAACTTTCATTGTCAATTCCTAAGTTTTCTCTACGTATACCTAGGATATGAATGTCCATTTTACTGATTTACAGTTTTGCACAAATTTAACTATCGACTAGGACGTTTTCGTATCCTAAGAAAATCTTTTTATTACAAGATGAATCCTCTGGAAATGATTAGCGCTTTATGCATTCACACCTCACAAATAATGCGACGTTCATTTACACATTTCTCCGTACGACGAAGTAGCAATAAGTAAACAAGGATTTTTTAAGAAACTAATCCATAACACTTGAACACGTGAACATAATTTAATTTTCTTAAATAATCCGACACGAGCTTATCGAGGACGAGTGATAAAGTGCAGTTTTGAGACTGTTGTTGGGTTTGTATAGAGAGAGACTAGGTTTTGCTAGTTATTTGCTGATAAATCTGGTTAAAACTGATATTTTCTCACTTTCACACCTTCATGTTTTTACTTGAATTTAGACAGCTTCAGTTATAAGTGCTATAGATGCTAGACGATGTGATACAAACTATTTGATTCTGCATTCCGAATGCATTTCTAGTCGGATACCTATAGCTAGCTGTATCTTCTACTATACTTGAATAGTTTTACATACCGTTTTGATGTCTTATGCATTCCCAGTATGACAGGTGTCTTGGTTCTGTTTTTTCATAACTCCTACTGGATTTTTGGAACTAATATTCTATGGGTACATGTATTATCCAAGGGAATCCTATACCTATTTTCCAG
Organism: Platerodrilus igneus; assembly: GCA_036346225.1. NCBI lineage: Eukaryota > Metazoa > Arthropoda > Insecta > Coleoptera > Lycidae > Platerodrilus > Platerodrilus igneus. The sequence continues at coordinate 488,591 of JARFIW010001182.1, forward strand.
GTATGTAAAGCTTTAGCTCACCCTGCACTACGGTTGCCAATCATTTGGTAAAAAAACAAATTTGTTTTTTTCTTGCAAACTATTCTGCTTACTACCGGGACATTATGGGACAAAACAGTTGCTAGCAATCGATCTCCAACAAAAATATCCCAAACAAAGTTACTTTTCCGAATCTCAACAAATATCACCGATCATTCGCACAAGGATCCGAATTTGGAGTGGACACAATTTGGAGTCGATATCTCCTCGTTAGATTATTTTTGAATAAAACCGATTTTTCTTGATCTTATTTGGGAATAAAACCACTCAAATTTGTTAAAATCGTTTTTATTTACGATTTGATCCATGACAAGATCGTTGTCAAAAAAATAAGTATTTATTTTCCAATTTTTAAATTTTCCTAAGCTTAAAACTTCTAGATATTGAATGTAATTTTTTCACATTAAGATGTCACACAGCTCCGGTTGACAAATCGAGAACAGCAAAGGTCGTTGGCATAATCCACTCTCAATTTATCATGGTGGAAAATTTCATCTCAATGCGTTAACTAATTCAAGAGCCTATAACCGTTCATCAAAACTACGAAAAACTGTAAATGCGTGATATCCTTCTACCAGAAAAGCCTTTGAAGTCACTAACGGTGCCAAAATATCATAAACTTATCACAAATCGCTTGACAAGTATAAAACCTTTATTCGGATTCTTATTTTCTTACATCGTTACCTTTACGTTTTTAGGTTGGGTCTAACCCCAACTCAAGCCGTGGGTACAGTATATAAACTGGAGTCGTACTAAAAGCCGAGTGGCATTCTAGATTGTGCACTCAAATCATGCCGGAATCCACCGTCAGGATACTGGTCTAATCATCGTTCAACTTTGAAAGTATAGTTTACTTACGTGTTTTAAGTGGTGTTTGATACTTTTGAAGAGGACGAATATTTACATTTTAGAACTCGTGTTGCGGGATTTTCAAACCACATAATATGCATTTAAAACTTGTTTTTAAATAGGATTTATTATCAAGAAATGATTTTATATTTTCAAGGGTTTTGCTAACGTACTAAAGATAAATTATACTAAGCCTATCGCACTACTAAAATATTATACAAGGTGTTTCTTTACAGAAAATTAAGTATTAAAATTATGATTTTCTCTGGTTATTTTATTTACAAAATATAGCGCTCATTGACCCCTATATAACCTCCTTATCACATGATGTTGAGCTCCACGGATGGGGCGCTTATTTTCTGCTATATTGACGAACATTTACATATTAGAACTCATTTTACGGGCTTTTTAAACTACATAATATGCATTTAAAACTCGTTTTAAATAGGATTTATTATCAAGAAATGACTTTATATTTTCAAGAATTTCACTAATGTACTAAAAATAAGCCCCGCGATTTGGGCGTCAATATCCTTTTTTACTGAACTCGTAGTATCTTCCGCTATCCAACTGTCGCAGTATTTACTAATTAAATAAACCGCTTCCATGGCTACTTTAGGTGATAGAACATAAACTCTCACCGACTCAAATAAATTGTTATATTAAACCTAACAAAAGCTTCTGGACTACAAATATTTCAATGCAATACCAATAATAAACAAAAATGAAAATGAGTGTAAAAGAATATCACAAAGTTAACCAAACTATTAACTTGCTCTTGGAATACGCCAACATTCTCCTATCAGGGTCAGAGTACTCTAGCCTCAGAATTATTTTTCCAAAAATATACCTTAGAACTAAAATGCGTGTAAATTGCTCGATGTTATTAATAATTTCCTAAATAAATATTTGAATTAATTTAATCTTGCAGCTACAAAATTTTACAGTAAAATTATAAAATGCACAATGTACATTTCCGATTATCCTTTATAGAAAACAAACTTTAAAAGCTTTTCTGACCTTGATTACGGTAGTCTTAGATTATATGCAGTTAAACAACGTCTCAACACAAATGTCTGTTTGAAAGATTGATACCCAAACAAAATTATTGAAGCAGCATCAAACCAAATAGGTTAGAACGACTATTCATAGTAAAGCTAGAAATGATCCAGTGAAGCAATGTCAGCATTAATAATCAAAGACTTACTTAAATCACACTTTACAAATAAAAATATTCTTATTCGTACTTATATCGTAGCATCTAGTTATTTTAAACCTTCGCTAGTTCACAGAAAGTACAACAATTTTTTTTCAGATTGAATCTACTGTTATTTATAAGGTTTAATTCAGTTACAGAGCCATTTTTCCGAAATCCTTATTCCACGCCTCGTGCTAAACCTGGTTAAAGACACGTACACCGTAACCAATGAGCGACCATCCTTTTCTAAACATAGGAAGTTAATCGTTGAGCGCTTTGATTATTGTTATTTCAACATTAACGTATGTAACAAATTCCAGTAATGTTAATTTTCTATTAATTGCAATCTTCTTCTAATGTAAATAACAAATTTGTTTTGATAGCAAAAGTTGGTGTTCTACAACGAAATTAAGTAGTGTACCTGACTATTTGGGGGCAGTACATTTATAATAAGAATTTAAGCTTTCACAATATATATATATATATATATATATATATATATATATATACTGTGTGATTCAAAAGTCAGTTTACCGAGTAAGAAGACATGCGTATTACATTCACTAAATATACCAATGTAAGTATTCCACCAAATTGTATATTTAGTATCCCTCGGTAAACTGACTTTTGGATCACCCGGTATATATAGTCAAAGAATGATCTTCTAACAATGTTAATAGATTGGCCCAACTCGGTGTAAGTCCACCTTACAAACACTTTACAAAACAACAAACTTAAAATTCTTCAATAAGTTTACATGTTCCACCACAAAATATAAATGTTATGGAAATTTGATTTTGTGCTGCAATCAGCTGCTGTCCTTGATACGCTACGCTCATCAAAACGAAGCTTTAATTTAAATTGTGTTCTGCGTCCCACAAGTAGGGTGGCATTATTAGATTCTTTCTTTTAAAGATGAAATTTTAAATCTAAAACTAAAACGTGGATTGGAATCCAACTCGACTCAAACCAAAACTAAAGATAGTACTAAAAGAGGAACGCGTGTGCCTGTGCGTGTGCGGGTGCGTGTGAGTGTACGTTTGCGTGTGCGTTTGCTACACCCTTCGATAAGAGTAAATACAATGTAGAGATTTTTAATAGTTACCACAATAAACTGGAATTCATCATTGAAATACAAAATAACGAAAAACTAATTTTTGTTTTTTTCTTGAAAACTATTCTGCTTACTACCGGGACATTATGGGACAAAACAGTTGCTAGCAATCGATCTCCAACAAAAATATTCCATACAAAGTTACTTTTCCGAATCCCAACAAATATCATCGATTAATTTCAGATCATTCGCACAAGAATCCGAATTTGGAGTGGACACTATTTGGAGTCGACATCTCCTCATTAGATTATTTTTGAATAAAACCGATTTTTCTTGATCTTATTTGGAAATAAAACCACTCATATTTGTTAAAATCGTTTTTATTTACGTTTTGATCCATGACTTAGGATTGTTGCCAAAAAAATAAGTATTTATTTTCCAATTTTTAAATTTTCCTAAGCTTAAAACTTCTAGATATTAAATGTAATTTCTTCACATTAAAATGTCACACAGCTCCGGTTGACAAATCGAGAACAGCAAAGGTCGTTTGCATAATTCACTCTCAATTTATCGTCGTGGAAAATTTCATCCCAATGCATTAACTAATTCAGGAGCTTATAACCGTTCATCAAAACTTCAAAAAACTGTAAATGCGTGATGTCCTTCTACCAGAAAAACCTTTGACGTCACTAACGGTGCCAAAATATCATAAACTTATCACCAATCGCTTGACAAGTATAAAACCTTTATTCGAATTCTTATTTTCTTACATCGTTACCTTTACGTTTTTCGGTTGGGTCTATCGCCAGCTCAAGCCGTGGGTACAGTATATAAGCTGGAGTCCTACAAAGAGCCGAGTGGCATTCTAGATTGTGCACTCAAATCATACCGGAATTTACCGTCAGGATACTGGTCTAATCATCGTTCAATTTTGAAAGTATTGTTCACTTACGTGTTTTAAGTAGTATTTGATACTTGTCAAGAGGACGAACATTTACATATTAGAACTCGTTTTACGGGATTTTCAAACCACATAATATGCATTTAAAACTTGTTTTTAAATAGAATTTATCAAGAACTGGTTTAATATTTTCAAGAATTTCACTAATGTACTAAATATTAATTATACTAAGCCTATCGCACTACTTGAATATTATACAAGCTGTTTCTTTACAGAAAATTAAGTATTAAAATTTTGATTTTCTGTGGTTGTTTTATTTACATAATATAGCGCTCATTTGACTGACCCCTATATAATTTTCTTATCACATGTTATTGAGTCTCACGGATGGAGCGCCTATTTTCTGCTATATCAACAGACATTTACATATTAGAACTCATTTTACGGACTTTTTAAACTACATAATATGCATTTAAAACTTGTTTTTAAATAGGATTTATTATCAAGAAATGATTTTATATTTTCAAGAATTTCACTAATGTACTAAAAATAAATTATACTAAGCCCATAGTACTACTAGAATATTATACAAGACGTTTCTTTACAGAAAATTAAGTAATAAATTTTGATTTTCTCAAGTTGTTTTATTTACAAAATACAGTGATCATTAACCCCTATATAACCTCCTTATCACATGTTGTTGAGCACCACGGTGAGGCGCCTATTTTCTGCTATATCGACAAACATTTACATATTAGAACTTATTTTACGGACTTTTTAAACTACACAATATACATTTAAAACTTGTTTTTAAATAGGATTTATCAAGAAATGATGTAATATTTTCAAGGATTTCACTAATGTAATAAAAATAAGCCCCGCGATTTGAGCGTTAATATCTTTTCCTACTGAACTCGTAGTAACTTCCGCTATCCAACTGTTGCAGAATTTACTAATTAAATAAAAGGGACCGCTTCCATGGCTACTTTAGTGGATAGAACTTGAACTCTCTCCGACTCAAATAAATTGTTATATTAAACTTTGCAAAGGTTTCTGCACTACAAATATTTCAATGCAATACCAATAATAAACAAAAATAAAAATGTGTGTAAAAGAACATCACAAAGTTAACCAAACTATCAACTTGCTCTTAAAATACGCCAACATTGACCTATCAGGGTTAAGGTACTCTAACCTCCGAATTATTTTTCCACGAATATACTTTCGAACTAAAATGCTTGTACATTGTTCGACGTTATTAATAATTTCCTAAATAAATATTTGAATTAATTTATTCTTGCAACAACAAAATTTTACACTAAAATTATAAAATACACAATGTACATTTCTGATTATCCTTTATAGAAAACAAAAAACTTAAAAGCTTTTCTGACCTTGATTACGGTAGTTTTAGATTATGTGCAGTTAAACAAAGTCTCAACACAAATGTCTATCTGAAATATTGATACCCATACAAAATTATTGAAAGCTGGTACCAACTTTAAATTCAATTAGTAACAAATTTTATTGAAGCAGCATCAAATCAAATAGGTTAGAACGACTATTTACAGTAAAGCTAGAAATGATCTAGTGAAGCAATGTCAGCGTTAATAAACAAAGAAATATTTGCATTAATATTTAAACTTTCAACTGATACTCAGTCATTTTTAGAATCGCATTTAAAGGTGTACTTAAAATCGCTTTTAGAGTTGTACTCAAAAGTGGTAATCAGAATGGTACTTAGAAGCACTAAACAATCCCATTACCAAAATAAATAAACATTCAGATTTTACTTACAATTTTACATCGGCTAAGTCAAACCCACTTAAATTACACTTTACAAATAAAAATATTTTTATTCGTACTTATATCGTAGCACTTGATTATTTTAAATCTTCACTACTTCACAGAAAATGCAACAATTCTTTTTCAGATTGAATCTACCCTTATTTATAATGTTTAATTCAATTACAGAGCAATTTGTTCAGAAAATCCTTATTCCATTAAATGGACAAAGTTAAAAAACGGGAACAAAATTATGCGTCAGTGACAACGAAAGCGTTGTCTTCTCGTAAGGTGGCATATGTGACACTGCGCCTATGATAAAAGACAACAAACAGAACAAGAAGAAAATTGTTGAAAGCATATGTGTGGAGCACAGCACAGTATGCCTATGAAATTCGGGCAGTAGGAAAAGCAGACAGAAAAACGGTAGCAGCCTTTTGGAATGCTGTGTTTCAGATGTATGAGGTTGATAGCACAGACAGACAAAGTTAATAACAAATAGGTTATAGAAATAGTGGGGGAAGAAGGATATCTGTGGGGAAAAAATAAGAGAAATAGAAGGGCAGAATACGTTCTAAGGCATTTTTGGGGAATAGTATGGGATATATTACAAACAGGGATAGGAAAAAAGAGGTAGATGTAGACCTAGATCAGATAGTCATAGATACAGACAACAAATTTCAGAGAAATGTGTAGGTTAGTTCAGAATAGGAAACAATGGTGGTACGCGTCTAACCAGTTCCAGGACTGAAGACCTAATCATGATGAGTTATTAACAGCCAAATAACAAAATATAATACTTTTTTTTCAAATAGTGCAACTTCATGGAGCTGTAACTCCTAACATATGTGTGCTACAAAAAAAAATGTAGAAAATTTTATCCTCTTTAATTTTGTATAGTACATCTTTTGTCGTGAAAGCCACCGTTTTTTAGTTATTATCAGAAGACCAAATTTTTGTACCTAAAATCCAAGATGGCGGCTCGAGCGCCTCGCCTCGAGGTCGAAAACTTAGATTTTTTATTAGAGCCCTAGGCCTAACAACATTCTAAAAAATCGCTACTATCCCACCTTTTGCATTCAAACACCCCATTTTGATACCCACGTACTGGACTAATTATTTTTTTCCTTCTTTTTTCTTGGAATCCGATAATTAAATAAAACTACATACTATATGCTTTAAAACCAAACTACCAAACGCAAAGTATGTGTTATGACTTGTAACAAATATATATTCTGTAGCACTAGTTTTGAAGAAATCACGTCTATGCATTGTAATTTAACATGTAAGCAAAGCTGCAACTTATAAAGATGGGGACACGGGCTCGTGACAAGTGGAGTCTGAGAATAAATATATCATGGTAGGGACAGGAGAGGTGGTCGTCTTGGGGGCCCAGAAGAGTTGTCATTCCTGTAGCTCCGGCAAGGCAATAGACCACGCTTGCTCTTAAAAATGGTTAAACAGGTCGGTGATTGTTAACGCGCATGAAATAACCATGGTTATATGGTTATATATATATATATATATATATATATATATTGCTGTGTTTGCTACAAAATCCGTGAACTACGCTTTTCGAATCGAGCCTCACGAATTGGGTGCCATGTATGCTGTATTATCGTGTATTAGAATCGAGCCTCACGAATTGGGCGTCAAGAATGCTGTGAAACCTACAAAAAGCTATTCATTACCTTAACTGTGTTGGTCCATTGACTTTCTTCCGTTAATCGCCTCGGCTGCTCCTCTAGATAACTTTCATCCCCATACATAAAAAAAACAAACACATTCCTACCACAAATATCAACGTTAACTCTATTTACATCAATATTCACAATACATTAAAATTTCAAAATTAAAATTCAGCATAAATTTCAGTATCAGAAAATTTCAAGATTAAATTTGTTATCATTTTAAAGTGCATCCAGAATTAAAGTCCTTGTAGGATGCCTACTAATTACTATAACAATATATGCAGACCGGAGTCTGAGTACAAAGGGAGCATCTACCACCCCTTTACGTTAATTAACCAGGTTCGTCTAATTGAGCTCAAAGACATATCCAAATTTTCATCATAATGCAGAACATAAATACTAAATACCCCTTTCTACTTAAACAAGCAAATTTCACCTTAAAATTAAAATTCTGTTGTTAGTACAATTTCACTACTGTCCATTTTAAGTAAATAAATTATAAAGTTATTCAACACACACGAAAACATCAAAGTTCAAACAAAATAGTATAATTTACCTGAAGGTTACTGCACTCGTAGCTTCAATGTACCTCGTCCCTTTTGTTAATCACACCATTCCAACTGGGTTATATTTAAGGCTTCTGATTCTCAACGCTTTTAAATTTTCTCTCATTTTTTTTTCTCTCAATTTTCTCCATCACCATTTATTTAAAGTTGTTTCAGGGCTTTTCCGGAACTCATCTGTGTATATCTGAACCTTGTTTTGTGGATCCAGACACGTTTATGCACCATTTAATTATTAATACCCCCGAAAAATAACCAAGAAATTCATACTTCTTTCACCAATATACGCCAAAACTGCCTACTTTTGTGTATTCATTTGTTGTTGTAAATTGGTACAGTGATACTAAACTTTATTACCTTGTATCTTCTTTTCTAAGTGCACTAAAGTACATTCATTGTAGCACGTAAAGAACAAGCTGTTTTAAATCACAAAATATTCGAGCAAACTGTTTAAATTATTTAATCAAAACCGGAAAACTAAAAAGCACTGTTTAACGCGTTGAATCAAGTCGAAGATCTAAGAGAGCTTGTCCATATTCACCTGGGTATATATAGAGGTTAGCCTGTCTGTCGGTCGAGTCCCCAAAACGGACAATTCTAAAGAATTTCGCCTGCTCTGTTCCTATTCCGCAGCACTCGCACCAGTTAAAATCTCAGAAATTCTCACACGGCACGCAAACATGTCCGAGAATAACTAATTAAATTTTGTACAGAAATTGTTGTTTCTACCTCTCATATGTGCATCTTATTTTTAACCAATCGTGACCCTCGTGACGTTGCTCATATCACGCCTTTAATTATTAGTGTCTTTGTCTTACGCACATTATATTTCCTTCTCTAACCTGTTCTTAGTGGTGCAAATTGATATTCCTTACTATCGATTATTTCAGTCCATGTGGACTGTGAAATAATCCACCTTTAGCATTTCTCGTAACTATTATGCGACGGTTTCTCCAACATTCTCTGTAACCATTAATTATCTGCAAAATTTACGTAGAATGAGCTTTTTTAAAAATACGCAGGTGTTCAAACATACTATTAATTCTCAGAGCTTTATTTCATGGTATTTTATTGGGTTTTTACAAGTTTTTATAGATATTATCTGTTACCAACGATTCAATTAACTTCAATTAAAAATAATACCCTTTAATTTTTAGTGAATCCTAATTAAATATTCAATTATTATCTGTACGTTTTGTTTAATACCGGTTACTTGAAATAGAGTTAATTAATATAAATTTTGCACGTAATTTCTCTTTGTTTCTTTACTAGGAATAATTAAATTACACGCAGAGCTTTTTAATACTGCTTCTTTTGATCTAAAGCGTCTTGTACATGATTTAAATCTCTTATGTTTAATGAAACGACTGACTTTTTATGCTTCACGGTTTTAATAAAGCGTACCTCTTCCCAAAGCTTCTACACGGTGATGAAAATTATTTGATGTGATTATTTAATTTTCTACCCTGGTCTAAATATGAGTAATATATATAGTGATTAGGGCAACTGTCGTTAACGAAGTATGTAAAGCTTTTGTTCGATGTTTCTTGGCATCAAATTTGTAAGCAGGATCCGGAACATGTGCATCGCAGTTCGATAGCAAGAGGTAACTTCTTCATTAAGCACAAGTATTAAAACTTTCAGTTCCTATGTTTGTCAGATTTTTAAAAGTGTTCACATAAAATTTTAATAGAGGATTGCCCAATCATGCTAAATTTTGTGCACGAATAATAACGTAAAATATTATTGTTAGGAAGTACTAGTAAGGTAATTTAGTAAGACACGTGGAATATACATGTGTTTAAAGTATTGTGATTCTAAAGTTCACTTCCTGTTTTTTAAAAAGTTCATTACAGATGTCTAATCTTTAATAAGGACATTAATCATTTCTATATCTGAATAAGTTTGAAATTTTATTTACTCAAATTAACTACATGTGATTTAAATTTTCTATAAAGGATATGAACTAAACTGATGTGATATACATGTAAACCAATACACAGATCTGTTCGTTAGGTATCAGGAATCTTGTTTTGAAATATTATTAAAAGTAAGGTCTTGTTATGTCATAGAAGAAAAACCAGAATTCAATTTTATTATTTTGTATTTGTAACCATATTTAAAAAAAACGAAAAAAGAGAAACTATATTAAATTACCTTTTTGGACTCAAGTTTTTTTATTCCATGCATAATTAATTTTAATAATAGAGAAAATAAATTGTTTGAATAATGAAATTAGACGAATGCTGAAATAATTTAAAAGCACAGATATATTACAATTGATTTATTCTAGATATCCATTTTTAATTAAAATACCTTTGGTGTGGTAATCTCAAGATTATCCACTCATAATTATTAGTATGTTCTTTTATTGAAAAGCACAAACCGTGTCTTTTTAATAGAAAATTTGTTGTGTACTTTTTCTTTCAGGATCATCGAGATTGAAGAGGTTGTAAGTATGTTCCAGAGGTTTCCAGATGTGTTAATTCATTAAGTTGTAGGTTTTTTATGGTGCTTAAATCCAATGAGTTTCTGTATCTTCTCATAGGAGTATTGAATTTCTAGTGTTGTCCATATAGATACAGTGGCGCTCAATTTCCCTTTTTTCTTTCTATGTTAGCTTATTGTTGAGTTTATACCATCCCCACGCCCATTCTCATTGCTCACCCTTGGGGTAATTCCCAGACTTAGCCGCGAACAAGTAAAAAAGGATAAAGCTTCACTTGTATCCAACGAGTGGATGCGAAAAAGAGAAAAGTATGTTTCAGACTGAAATATAGGCCCGGAATTACAATGTTGCCTAGGACCCGCTTTAGCCTTAGTCGGCTACTGGATATACATTTTCTATTGATTCTGAAGTTATCGAAAGTACAATTCAGACTTTCCTGTATATCTTTAATAAATGCTATACTTTAGAATTAAATGGCGAGTTTTCAATATATCTTGTGATTTCTAGGTATTAAAAATTAGCTAGAAGATTAGAGATTTTGTCCAGCACAATATTTTTTAAATATTATTTTAAAGTTCAGCGTTTTAAACGTACCCTTGTCCTAACTAAAGCTTACCTCATCCGAATCTTCTCTTTCACGTAACAGTTCCCTTATTGAGGGTCTAATAACGGCTCCATATGGGTGTTGATAATTTTCTAAACGTGGAAAAACTTCACTAATAGTTTGACTTAATAGCCTTTCTCGTACCACTTCTTCTTCACGTAAGTGAACCTTTCGATCTACCTTCATTACATACTGCATCGATACTCTCCTGTTTATTAAATGCAATGGTAACATTTCGGAACAGGCATCACAATATTTAACAACTTTAAGTGAAAAACGGATTCCCATGTTTGCGAAATAACATCAATACGTACAACAATTGAGTATTGTTAGCTTAATCTTTAAGAAATTAATCTTAACTGATAAAACATGCATTGTTGCTATTGTTCGCGTATTCAATACCGTAGTCGTCAAAGAACTAAAGCTCTTAGTAATTGTAAGTATTGGTGGGAGTGCTTGTTTACAGATTCCTCGATCGTATATTTTGTTTAAATTAATTGTCTGTTATCAAAATTTAAAAAATTAGTCATAATGTGCAAGACGTATTAGGGTTAGGTATAAATTTCCAAATGTGATTACTAGGAAATTTCTGAAATTTAAATACCTAACTTATTGTCTATAGGATATAAAACTTGATAGAATCATGAAACCGCTTACGTCAATCTATGGTCAATCACCGCTTTTAATGACGGCCCAGTGAATTTGAAGAAAAGATAAGCTAAAGTTGTTTTTGATTAAATGATAGTTTTTGCAACTCATGAATCATATCCAAATGTAAATTCTGAAAACGACAATTGCATTTAGAGATCCCAAAGCCTGAAAGATTAAAAACTAACTTAAATTTTTAAACATGATTCAAATTGTATAAAAACAAAACCCGCTTTCTATCCTAAAACGTAGTAATTTCTGTTATAAGTGATCAATTATACAAAATATATGCCATAATTAGCATTCACGATTTCGTACAAAAACATAAATTTCAAATTCAACTTTAAATAATTTTATATACGTCCGACTCGTATATATGTTGCAAAAACATTAACATTTTATTGAAAATACTTTAAATTTTAAATAAAAGTAATTGCATACTGAAACAAACCAAAGAATTTTAATATTTAATTAAAATGCTGTTTCTACATTCCATAACACACATTCTTCAATGACAGAATAAGCAACTTTAAATCATGTTTTTCAAGTGAGGTCTATAAAACAATTGTACAAATTTACATTAAATATTGCCTTGAGTAACGGTTCTCAACTTGGGGGCACGTTCCCCGGGTAGACATGGAACAATTCCAGCGGAGGTGTCAGCCAATTTGAGAATATTATGTATAAACACATCATAAACTCTATTTCTAATAAAATTACAGTAGCTCAACATGGTTTTATGCGGAATAGATCTACAGTTAGCAACTTAATGAATATTACACAGTTTATAACGCATACTCTTGATCATGAGGGACACGTGGATGTTATCTATATGGACTTCGCCAAGGAATTTGATACAGTGAACCATAAAATTCTTCTAGGCGAACTTGAAAAGGAATTTGGTTTTCATCCAAACCTAGTATCATTCTTCAAATCATACTTATAGGATAGAGAACTAACAGTTGTTGTTAGGGTCATAATTCGTCGGTATTTACTGCAAGTTCTGGGGTGCCGCAAGGGTCCAATCTAGGACCATTATTGTTTCTAATATTTATTAATAGTTTGACGCAAGTGATTAACTACTCATCAATTTTGCTGTTTGCTGATGATCTAAAAATATACACTAGAATAGAGAAACCTATTAGTTGTATAAATTAGCAGGATGATATTTCCAGTGCTGTAAGATGGTCTGTGGAAAATAAATTATATTTTAATGAAAATAAGTGCTGTGTTATATCTTTCACAAGAAAAAAAGAAACCTATACATACAACTATAATATGAACGGAACAGTACTTGAGCGTGTAAATGAAATGAATGGATTAGGAGTGCTATTTGACCCAGCCCTTACATTTAATAAACATGTGATGCAAACAGTTAATAAAGCTTCTAGAGCATATGGGTTTGTAATCCGCAATACACAGAATTTCGATAATATTCAGTGTATCATATGTAACATTTCTCAGAAGTATTCTGGAATATGCATCGATTATTTGGAGTCCATATTACAAAAGTCATCAATACAATATAGAAAGAATCCAAAATAAGACAGGGCATTATTACTGGAATATGTCAAAAAAGAACTTACTGGGATTGTTTAACTTACAAACATTGGAATCCAGAAGAAATGTAAACACTGTATTGTACCTGCATAAACTAGTACATGGGAAGGTAGATAACGCACATGTTCTGCAGTACATTAGCATATATGTTCCGACTTACCCCACTCGGTTACCTAGTACCTTTTATCTAGCACAAACCCCTAGGACAAATCTTTTAGTTAATTCACCACTATACACAATGTGTAGCTTGTACAATAATATAGCAAATCAATGTGATATTTTTGGGCTGTTTCACAAGGAGTTAAGTAGCATATTAATTAACTTGTAATATTCTAGTTAGTACTATAGATATGTATTATAAGATATCTGTATGCATCGTTACTCTATAATTTGGTTATTCCTGTTGAGTACGTAATAATAATAAATAAATAAATTAAAAAAAATTAAATTAATTTGTAGTTTTTCATGGATATTTACAAAAAAGGCTCCGGTGTAGCGCTACAGACCACAAGTAGAAACTTCTACATTACTTTAACCAGAGGGCTGTGGTGTATAAATTATTAATCAAAACAAATTTTTGCGGGTTTTCAACGATTTTAGCAGAAAAATGTAATTTTATACATGCCTAAAAATCAATATAGTTGTAAAATCAAACATGATTGATAATAATAGGTGCTTATGCAAAATTATGTTTAAATCCATTTATCAGGAGCACCAGTGTGGGATAATTAGGAACCAGCACTTTTAATGATAACAAATTTGACAGTACTAAACAACCTCACACAATGATTTGAATTGTTCAGTTTTGAAAGAAATAACCACAGCTGATGATTTCCCGGATATTTTAAGTTTGGTGCAAAAAAACCACAAATATTGAGGGTTTTTTGGAAAAAGAAAAACATACTCTAGAAATAAACATACTGTGCACTTAGACTAAGGATTTCACCAGGTTAGGTTACTGTTAAAAACAGCTTTACTATTTAAAATTATGTATATTAAAGAGCACTCTCTACAAATTTTCATCGGCTTAGATCCTCAGGTTAGGTTAGTTGTTAGCAGCAGGTTTTTTATTTAAAGTAATGTCTTGCCTATTAAAGAGCATCCGCTACAGATTCACATCGGCTTAGATCTCCAGGTTAGGTTAGTTGTTGGTGGCAGCTTTTTTATTTAAAGTAATGGCATGTCTATTAAAGAGCACCCACTACATATCCATATCGGCTAAGATCTCCAGGTTAGGTTAGTGCATATTTCAGGGAAATCTGTAGGTTAGTTCAGAATAGGGAACAATGATGGTACGCGTCTAACCAGTTCTAGGACTGAAGACCTAATGATGATGATAAATGTTTATTAAAGAGCACCCGCTACAGATCCACACCGGCTTAGAGCCCCAGATTAGGTTAGTTGTTAGTAGCAGGTTTTTTATTTAAACTAATGTCTATTAAAGAACACCCGCTACAGATCCACATCGGCTTAGATCCCCAGGTTAGGTTAGTTGTTGGTGGCAGGTTTTTTATTTAAAGTAACGGCATGTCTATTGAAAAGAACCCGCTACATATCCCCAGGTTAGGTTAGTTGTTGGTGGCAGGTTTTTTATTTAAAGTAATGTTATGCCTATTAAAGAGCGCCCGCTACAGATCCTCATCGACTTAGATCCGCAGGTTAAGTTAGTTGTCAGTAGCAGGATTTTTATTTAAAGTAATCTCATGTCTATTAAAGAGCACTCGCTACAGATTCACATCGGCTTAGATCCCCAGGTTAGGTTAAATGTTAGCAGGTATTTTTATTTAAAGTAATGTCTATTAAAGAGCACCCGCTACAGATCCACATCGGCTTAGATGCTCAGGTTAGGTGAGTTGTTAATAGCAGGTTTTTTTATTTACAGTAGTGTCTATTAAAGAGCACTCGTTACAGATCCACATCGGCTTAGATCACCAGGTTAGGCTAGTTGTTAGTAGCAGGTTTTTTTATTTAAAGTAATGTCATGTCTATTAAAGAGCACCCGCTACAGATCCACGTCGCCTTAGATCCACAGGTTAGGCTAGTTGTTAGTAGCAGGGTTTTTTTTATTTAAAGTAACATGTCTATTAAAGAGCACCCGCTACAGATCCACATCGGCTTAGATACCCAGATTAGGTTAGTTGTTAATGACAGGTTTCTTATTTAAAGTAATTTCATGTCTATTATAGAGCTCCCACTACAGATCCACATCGGCTTAGATCCCCAGGTTAAATTAGTTGATGGTGGCAGGTTTTTATTTAAAGTAATGGCATGTCTATTAAAAAGCACCCGCTACAGATCCATATCGGCTTAGATCTCCAGGTTAAGTTAGTTGTTAGTAGCAGGTTTTTTATTTAAAGTAATGTCATGTCTATTAAAGAGCACCCGCTACAGATCCACGTCGTCTTAGATCCTCAGGTTAGGTTAGTTGTTAGTAGCAGGTTTTGTATTTAAAGTAATGTCATGCCTATTAAAGAGCACCCGCTACAGATCCACGTCGTCTTAAATCCTCAGGTTAGGTTAGTTGATAGTAGCAGGTTTTTATTTAAAGTAATTGCACGTCTATTAAAGAGCACCCGCTACAGATCCACATCGGCTTAAAGTACTATCTATTGAAGAGCACCCGCTACAGATCCACATTGGCCTAGATCCTCAAGTTAGGTTAGTTGTTGGTAGCAGATTTTTATTTAAAGTAATATTAAAAAGCACCCGCTACAGATCCACATCGGCTTAGATCTTCAGGTTAGGTTAGTTGCTAGTAACAGTTCTTTTTTTAAAGTAGTGTCTATTAAAGAGCACCCGTTACAGATCCACATCGACTTAGATCACCAGGTTAGGCTAGTTGTTAGTAGCAGGTTTTTAATTTAAAGTAATGTCATGTCTATTAAAGAGCACCCGCTACGGATCTAGGTCGCCTTAGATCCTCAGGTTAGGTTAATTGTTACTAGCAGGTTTTTTTAAGGTAATTGCATGTCTATTAAAGAGCACCCGCTACAGATCCATATCGGCTTAGATGCCCAGATTTGGTTAGTTGTTAGTAGCAAGGTTTTTATTTAAAGCAATATTTATTAAACAGCGCCCGTTGTGTTCCAGTCAGACCTCGAGAGAGTAAACATCGCGAACGAACGACTAGAAACTACATACAGCGGGAAACTTCAGATCAGCTCTACGGTTTTTAACGAAGACGTTCGAGTGAGCTGAACTTGTAGCTGCTGTAGAGGTGTATATGACGTGCCCCGGCACTTGGTGTACACCATTGTCATTAACCGTTTTTTCAAAGCGAACCAATGCTAGTGAAGGATTTCATAAAGACACGGGCATCCGTTACCATCACCGACGACACTTCCGACATGGACTACGAGAACGCCTCTACACGCAGACGAAGTGACGACCGATCATCCTCCGGAACGTAACACAACATGAAGCAGAAATCCGACACTCATATAGTAAGAATCGAACCGAAGACATCCACTGTAACTACCACACCAGGCTCCGACACCGTCACGACTCCGATCACCGCAGACAACGACAAACCATCGTCTAGCAGAAGCTACGCCAACGCCGCCGCCACCATCTCCACCATGCACACTTCAGTTACCGAAAGACGTCCATAACATATTCAAAAGCACATTCCCCCGCTAGGCATATCTACTTTTTAAACAACTGTCTATTTAATGTAGTGGAAACTATTAAGGATTTGGGAATATGGATGGACAGTAAAATAACTTTCAAAATCATATACAAGGCATGATCAATAAATCTATGAAAACTCTAGGAATCATTAACAGATTTGGAAACGACTTTTCATTTCATGCGTTGAAGAGTTTATAATGTTTACTGGTACGATCGGTAACTGTTTATGGTGGGATTATTTGGAGTCCGTACTATTTAATCAAATTAGAATTCAGCGAAGATTTGTGTGATCTTGTTCTTATAAAATGAAAATAAATAGTGAGGAATATAACTATTCAGAAATGTTATCTCTTTTAAATATGTAATCACTAGAAATCCGTAGAATACATATCGACTTAAAATATTTACATAAACTCATATCAGAAAGTATAAATTCAAGCACGCTTATTGCAGAGGTTAAAGTTCACAGCATAACGCACTACACATGCCATAAATCTCTGTTTGCTATTACATTTCATGGTACAAACTATGGTAAACTTTCTCATATGTCAAGAATCTAAAACTTTGGAATTGGTATAATGAGCAGTTAAATTTATTTAACTAATCGTATGTAAGCTTTAAGAAATCATTACGTTGGCACATAACAACTTAATTATATAAAGTTCCTGATATGTATTACATTTAGTTCATCTTATACTATGTTTTCTTTTTATATAATGGGGTTATCTGGTACAATGGTAAAATAGATAAAAATAATATTTGGGGTTGTTTTACCGCGGCACTCGGGGTAAAACAATCCCTTTGCATTGTTTTTTTTAAATAGCACATATCTACACTTCAGGTCAGGCTTATTTAAGAAACATAATACAGTAAGACTGAAAGAATAATTAAAGTTTATAATTTATACAAAAACTCAACCTGCTAACAATTAACGGAAGAAAAAGACACGAAGATACGGTGTCCCCTGCATGTAGACATTAAATTGTCATTTATTTGATCTATCTCACGAAATAATCGAGTAACGACTAGTATCCCATTTATTACAATTCTTCAAATGTCAAAGTTATGAAGATAGTCCTGGTCATCCATTAAGATGTACATATGAAGGTACATTAAAAGATCTTCTACTATGTTCGAAGTTTTATAAAACACCAAAGAAAATTTTTTATCAACAGCTTAACATTCGAGTTAATGAATTAGAAAATAAACGACAATTTAAATGTATATGGGTTGGATTGAAGTTAAAAGAAGAGAAGGAATTAACATTATATCCCAACAAAGGAGGCACTGTAGGAGATCTTTTAGAAGAAGCTAAAAAACAAATAGAATTTAGTGAAGGCGGTAGTGGAAAATTAAGGTTAGTTGAAGTAAATTGTTCTAAGGTAGCTTATGGGCCAAAGGAAGATGCTCCACTGGAGTCGTTATCTTTTGCAGGAGCCAAAACATACAGGATAGAGGAAATACCTAATGATGAATTAAGACTCGAAGATGACAAGATGTTAGTTTCATGTGCTCATTTTCAAAAGGAAATATTTTCCACATTTGGAATACCATTTTTTATCAAAATTAAACATGGTGAACAATTTAAAAAAGTGAAAGAACGTATACAAAAGAAACTGTGTGTACCAGAAAAGGAGTGGGAAAAGTTTAAATTTACTATTGTTTCATTGGAAAAACCTCTTTTTATAGACGAAGATGATTTTCTTATGAATTTGAAAGATTTTAGAGGTAATTCTACCACCAATGCTAATGCAAAACCTTGGTTGGGATTGGAGCACGTGAATAAAGCTCCAAAACGAGCAAGATTTAATTATTTGGAAAAGGCTATTAAGATCTACAACTAAGAATGGTTCTAATGCAAGCCAGTGGTGATTGTAAGTTATTAAAGTTGGCATCAAACAAAAACCATCATAATTATTGTTTTGATTGTTTTCGCTGTTTCCTAACAATTAGAATGTAATATTGTACTTAATAAATGTGAGTTATAATTAAAAAAGTAGTAAATATTTTCACAACTCGTATATTGATTAAAAAAGTAAATAAAAATCGTCCTACCGTAGTCTTTACCCTGCATTATTTTAAAATGTTTTAAACGGTGATTTTGCAATTTATCTTATAAATAATATTAAGAGTTAGCTGGAAGATTAGAGAATACATACAGTTATGGGCCTCTACGATATTTTTCGATTATTATTTTAAAGTTCGGCGTTTTGAAAGTTTTATTTGTCCTAAACTAAAGCTTACCTCTTCCAAATCTTCTTTTTCACGCAAGAGTTTCGTTATTGAGGGTCTGATGAAGGTTCCATAAGCGTCTTGATAATTTTTTAAACGTGGAAAAACTTCACTAGTGGTTTGATTTAACAGTCTTCCTCTTACAGTCTCTGCTTCACGTAAGTGAACCCTTAGATCGACCTTTGTTACATACTTATTAGATTCTTGAGTATTTATTAATTGCAGTGGTAACATTTCGGAAAATGTATCATTACATTTAGCAATTTTAAATGAAAATCGGAATTCCATGTTTGCGAAGTAGCATTAATACGTTTAACAATTGAGTATTGTTAACTTAATTTTTCAGAAATTAATCTTAACTGGTAAAATATGCATTGTTGCTACTGTTCGCGTATTCATTACCGCAATCGTTGAAGAACTAAAGCTTTGAGTAGTTGTAAGTGTGTGTGGGGGAGGGGGGTGCTTGTTTAAAGATTGCTCGATCGTATATATTGATTAAATTAGTTGTCTAATTTCAAAACTTAGAAAATTTGTCATAATATGCCAGATATATTAAAGTTAAGCATGAATTTCCAAATCTGATTTTCAGAAAATGTGCCAAGCCTCAAAGTAAGCCAGGGATCAACAAAAATGCTGGATAGAGAAAAAAATCAAAATACTTCAAGCTATGGTACCCAGGAATTGCAGAAACCGAAGAAAAGAACTGATAACCAGGCCTAAAGTCGACTAAGTCGTGGTTTCCAAAGAAAAGAAAATGGTCTAGAAGCACATACCACAGGAAGTGAATAGAAGAAATTGTACCAAGTTAGCACGAAGACCGACAGAAAGTAACACTAGTCACAGGAAAAAGAAGAGGAATGTGGAACGAAGGGAATGAGGAAAGAAGAAAAAAACCAAAAAGAATAACACCAAGCAACAAGTATAGGAATCACAAAAAACCCTAAAAATCGCACCAAAGAAAATATAACAGAATCCCAGTGTAGTTATGTATGAGATTGTGTGTGCGTGTGCGTGCGTGTGTGTGTATGTATGTGTGTGTTGATGTATAAATACGCGCGTGTGTGTGTGTGTGTGTGTGTTGGACCGCTTTAGTCGCATCTTACGACAGGCAGGTCGTATCATGGAACTAATCTTTTCCCGGACCCACACGAGTGAAAGAAAAGAAAGAAAACCCAGCCAAACAGGGAAGCAAATAAAGAAATCTTAAAGTCCAGAAATCAAGTGCTAAGGAGAGCAAATTCGGCATAAGAATCTAGGGGCGCGAGGACTAGATATTGAGTTTAAGATGTTTGCGCCGCCAGCAAGAAAACGAAACGAGATCAAGGACGTTTGGATTTTGCCGACATATATCTTCGGGTTCGGAATCAGCATAGACTAATTTGTCTCTTTTGGGCAGTTTTCTGCAAAACAGGAACAGCAGGGGGCGTAGCAGTGGTAGCATGCAGTTTTGGAGGTGACGAGGGTGAAGATAGTAATGGTTGTCGTATTTTATGAAACCTAGAACGCGTTATGGAAGAAACTTGTTGTTTGTTAGGATTGGTAGTAAGAAAGTCAACGGTAGAAAAGGAAACATCATGGGTTGTCAGAATATCAACGGTAGAAAGAAAAAAGTATTGGCTGTAAGAGAATCAATCTTACGAAAACAAACACAAGCGGAGCATATTTCAGTTACGTTAGATAAAGGGACAGAAGCAGATAAAATTTTATCGATGTTAGATAAAGGACTAGCAGTATCACAGTTAGGACAGAAAACAGCATTGGCTGTAGGAGTATCAACTTTAGGAAAAGGAGCAAAATTCAACAACACTTCAGCAGCAGTATCTAAAGGAACAGAACCAGGTAGAATTTCATCCACCTTACAAGAACAAACAGTATCAATAGAACTTCGTCAATGTTAGATAAAGGAGTAGAATTAAGTTTATCGACATGAAAGAAAGGAGCAGAACCAGGCAAAATTTCATCAACCTTGTAACACGTTCTCTTTCTCTCTCAGGGCACGTTCAATTTAAAACACGCTCTTTGCAAAAGTTTGCGTACGTTTATTCACATTTAAATTGTACAAACTATGGGTGGGTTCTAAGTATAAGCTCATCAATTATTAAGAGAGGCTTCTGTACACCAAATAATCTCCTATGATAGGAAACATAACACCTAATAAACTTATTCTAAACTAAATTGTTTTTACAGGCACAGAATAAATACCTGGATCTCTTCTTCAAGGCGTTTTATCTTCGGGCCCAGTACATGAGTTGTATCTTGTAGCAGAAATAGCAGGAATTTCCCTAGGTTTCACTCACTGTCGCGCACCCACGCATAAGCGGCTTTTACTACCATAATACTGCTGATGCACTATAACACAACCCCTCGCTTAATGCCAGACGATTTATTAATCGCTCATTTTCGAAAGCTTACTCTGATAACATATTAATTCACAGACAATTTACTTTAACAATTCCTGCGCTCGGTCCTTTTAGGTACCGGTGAGACACGTGTATCCCTTGCTGTCTGCCGTCGTACTGCCTTACCTGCCTTATTGCGTAGCACATCCGGTGCGATCCTGCGCTATCTGCTACAATGATGCACGTACAGATGGAGTTCTGTGTGTCATTTGTGCCCTATATCTAAGTACCTCGCTACAACCTTACAAAAACAAACAGCATCAGGGAGAACTTCATCAACATTAGAAAAAGAGACACTAGCTAGAATTTCGCTAACTTTAGCTAAAAAACCAGAAGCAAGTAGAATTTTGTCAGCATTAGATAAAGAAACACAAGAATTTTGTCAACTTTAGAACAATGACTAAGAGCAGGTAACGTTTCATCAACGTCCGATAAAGGAATAGAATCAAGTAAGACTATATCAATGTTAGACAGCGGAGTAAGAACAAAAAACTTCAGCCACAATAGGAACTGATTCTTTGACAATAGTAGATAAAGAAACAGGATCAGGTAAAACTTTGACGACAACAGCGACAGCCAGTATAGCTACGGGTTCACTAACTTCAACAGGACCTTCTCTATGCGTATGATGAGTTATCGTCAATTCAACTACAGTTGTTATTGTAGACACGAGTAGAACCCTTTAAAGAAGCAGGAACAAGTAAAATTTTGACAAAAACGGCAACAGGTATTAAAGATACGGGTTCTTGAACTGCAACAGGACCTTTTCTGACTGAATTAGAAGTTATTGTCACTTCAGCTACATTTATGTTTGCAGACACGACAGAAATTTCTTTAGTAGAATTATTTACTATAGCAAGAATAAACTCTTGAGAACCTAGCTGTAAATCATTAATTCAAAGTCTGGGTTGCAATGGTGGTCGAGGCACAACCTGCGATAAGAGTAAATACGTAAGATCCCTTTGATCATAGTTTGAATCGCAAAGGACAGAGGAAATTTGGTCTTGTTGGTAGAGGTCCAGTGAGTAGGGGCGTGATAGCCGTAGAAGTCAATATTATAGTTCAAAGGCTCATATAACTGAAAAGGGTATGAGGTGATGGTAGTATGGAGAGCAGAAGGAGGTGTAGAAAAGGACGTAGAAGATGTAGAACTGGAGACGGAAGAAATTTTGTTCGAAGCTATATTTGTCGAAGAAGGGTATGTTTTGATACCAGTAGCAGGATGGCCTCGATGAGATACAGAAAAGAACGTAGAGTTAGCGGCAGAAGAAATTTGGCTTCTAGAACTGAGAACAGAATGTGAAGTATGATTCAAAGACATATTAGTGGTAGGATAACAGTGTAGATAGTTGCGGCGAGAAACTCTTATATCCGCAACCATAGCAATGGAGTACTTGAGGACGAGTACAACGTGTCAAAACATGACCAGGTTTGTCGCAATTAAAGCATATGATCTGACGAGTAGAAGCAGAACTAGGAAGAAGGACAGTAGAACGTACGGAAGAAGTATTGGATCTACCCATAGGTGTAGGAGAAACTTTAACAACTCGGTTATGTGAAGCAAAAGTATTTTCCTCAATAGTAGCAAACTTATAAGCAAAATCCAGGGTTCAAAATGTTGAATCGGTAAATTAGACAACGACTTCCAGTCAGAAAACCTATGCCGGTAACCACGATACCAAAGTTACGCTTTAGACTCAAACAAGTCCACTGCAGACTCAAATAACTGCAATTCTGACACATGGTGAGTTCGTCGGAGTTCTTTGACCCGTCTCACAAAATCATGTACGGTAAGAGTGTTAGGGTTACCAGAAAATTTCAAGATCCACCCCCACATAGGAAATCTTGGTAGGAAGCCGAAAAAGAAGTCATTTTGAATACGAACAAGAAAGAAACTAATAGAAAGTAACTAAATAAAGGCTAACCGTAACTCGATAGAAGCTAGAAAAAAAGTATTGCGAATATAGGACAATCTAAAACATATCCAACGGATAAACTTCGAGAACACTAATAGGAGCGAAACAACAAAATAAAATAGGGCTGTAGAATAAAAGAAAAATCAAAGGAAAAAAAGCCAACTCTAGACTTGACGGGAAGAACAAAAAGTACCAAGAGAGAAGAACAAACAAAAATTTTGTGCGCCATCGTTTTCAATTGACTAGGATTATTGGCTAACCCAGGATATTTAGCGATCACGGAATAGAACAAGATCAAAATTCAAGAAGATCGAATCCACACAAGAAATAAAGCAAAGAAATAAATACAAGTTCGAGCGTAAGAGAAGAAAACATAAGTCGTTTCAGGCCGAGGACCAAAACAAAAATTGGGGCAGAAATTAAACACAACAAAATTGAAGCGAACACTAACCAAAACCAAAATCGAAGCAAAAGTTAAGCCAACGTTACACAAAACAAAATCGGGGCACAAAAAAAAAAAATTAACTAAAACAAACTCGCAGCAGAAATTAATCAAAACAAAATTGAAGTAACCGTTGACTAAAACAAACTCGCAGCCCACGCTAGAAGGTCAGAAATTATGCTACGTACTTAGACGTAGCCCGAAGAAAAGTAAACACCAGGCTAACCACCAACTGCGGAGAGTGGGGGGGATTGGCCTACATACCAAAAAAACGAAGTGCGCAACTCGTATTTACACAAAATAAAATTAATCAGCGGTAAATAAACATGTAAGCTTTTGTCAAGCGTTTTAAAATTTTACTTAATACTTTTTGTAAAATAACTAATCAGTAGGAAAGAATTAACGTATAAGAGATTTTGTCGAACATTTTTAAAATTTCACCTAATACTTTTTTGTAAAATAAACCAGTAAAGCGAATAAACGTGTGCATTCTTTTGACAAGCATGTTTAAAAATAGTTCATCGCACCTGTAGAGCGATAATAAAGAATCGCAGCAATAAACAATAGTCCTATAATGTCATGTAACTACACCAAACGTCGATGTAGAATATGCCATTGACACACACAAAAGAAAACGAGTTGCATACCTGTAGGTATGCAGATACTTAGTTTGCAAGCCGTCGGGGGTAAGTCAGCACAGTAACGCCATGGTCGTCAGAATACATTCACCCTGCTACCATAACTGTAGCAGCGGTCTACGGACAAAAGCAGTTGGTCTACATAAAGAAAGAACCCATTTGGCGTCCACCTAAAAAAAAGCAATCCACGCTAGACATCTCCTAGTTGTCGAACAGAAAAAAAACAAAAGTGCATTGCTTTTGAAATACGGTGACCAATACTGTAGAAAATATTTCGACGAACAAGCATTAGAATCAAATTCAACAAATAGTTTAACTAACACGAATTCGAACTGCAAACCCTCGCTTATCAAAGCGTGATTGAAACTGGAAAACCCGGGTTTTATCAAATAGTGCGCGACCTTATTTCAACAAGTCTTTACATTGGAATAATAGAGAAAACCATTATACGCGGTTGTAATGTATACCAAGATAACAGGTACCTAAAACATGAGATAAACTATTTAATTGTAGCATGAACTTGTCGTTTCGAAATGAATAAGTTCAAAATGAAAATTTGTAGAAAGCGTATTTATTATTAATTATGTTGGAGGATTTAACAGATTACCGGATACCTAAAACAAAGCATAGACTATTTTTATCGAATAAATTTTCGTTTTAAAAGCAAAAAGAATTTAAGTTGAGGAATTTATTCGAGAGCGTGTTTATTATTAATTATGTTGAAAATAAACGTAACACCTATTTCCCCGACATTCAGTGGTTGTGAAGGGGGGTAAGCAGCTTGGGGCTGCCAAGTTCCCCAAGCACTTGAACACTTGCCAATTTAATATTCTTTCCAATATATCTTTTTCGCACGGTCAACATTAGTTTCACAACCAACACCTGTAGTTGTTTATAATAATCATCATATGTATCTGCGTTTATTTTTTCGTCATTAATTAGGCTTTCTGTTTCAAAACTGCTTGGGTACGTACCTGCACTTATTTATATTCTGAGCTAGCCTACACAGTTTCCTGAAATTCTCATACAGCCTATATACAGCTCGGTTCCTCTTCTATTGTTTTATAATTTTATGCCCTATTTCACCGAGATTCAGTGAAGAGGATTAAGCAGCCTGTGGCTGTCAAGATCCCCCAACACTTAGACAATTAATAGACAATTAATAGTTTTCCAGTAAATCCTTTCACACAATTAACATTATTTGAGAATATTGCAAAACCAATACTTGTAGTTGCTTATAATAATCATCATGTTTAAGTACAGTTACTTTTCGTCATTAGTTTAACCATCTTGGGACTGGTTGGATGCGTACCTCCATTGATTTCTATTCTGAGCTAACCTACACATTTTACTGAAATTCTGACAGCCTGCATATTTTACTATCGTGTGCAGTAGTCTAACCTAGGTCTACCTCTCCTTTTTTTCCTATCTTTGTTTTTCATATATTCCGCACTATTCCCTAATGCCGTAGTGTTGCCTATCATCCTATCTTCCTCACTTTTTACCGTTTTCTACATATTTATTTTTTCCACTACCATTTTTAGTACATCTTCGTTCTTAACTTTGTCTGTCCATGATATCTTCATCATACTTCTGTAGCATCACATTTCAAAGGCTTCTACCTTTTTATTGTCCGCCTCTCCTTCTGTCCAGGCTTCACAGCCGTACAGTGCTGTTCTCCACACATATGTTTAAGCAATCTGTTCCTTGTTTCTATGTTTGTTGTCTTTGATCACAGTAGTTGCTTTTTCTTGTTAAATGTAGCACGACCTTGTGCTAAACTTTGTTTTATATCTTTTGCGCTTTTCCCATTTTGTGTTATTTGGCTTCCTAGGTAGCAGAAATCCTTAACCTTCTGTAAGTTGTTGTTACCTATTTGCATTCTTGTTTTTGACTTATTTCCCCCTCCTTTGCATACTAGTATTTTAGTTAATTTTCATACAGTATCTCTCTGTTAGAACCGTTTCCATTTCATTAAGAGCAGCTTCTAACTCTTCCTTGCTTGATGCTAATACCGCTATATCATCTGCAAATCTAAGCAGATCAATTTTTTGTCCCTGTATAGTAATTCCAAATGTCTTCCTGCATTTGACAGTATTCATTGCCTCTTCAATGTACAAGTTATAAATTAATGGGGATAGGACACATCCCTGTCTCACCCATTTCCTAATGTTTACTTCTCTACGTTCAAAGAGATAAGTGTAACAGACAATTAAATCAGCAGAAGTAAAATAAAAATAAGTTTTAACTGGTGCAAAACAAGCAAAATAAAATAAATTACCGCAAAATTACTCAATCACATCGAAATTTTTAAAGATCAAACCTACAATAAAATTAATATTAGCGAAGTAAAAATATACGTATTCAAAGCTACAGCAAGCAATTAAACATTACCGAGCATAAATTAATTACAGCACCGTATAACTAAATACAATACAAGCGATTCAATTCTTTAAATAATCTAAAACGACTCAAGCTAAAAATAGCAAGTAACCCGACGCAATTTAAACTGAGCAAAGAATAACAATACAACTCGCGTAATAAATCACAATTTTTACAAAATTTGAAAGTAATTAAAATTAAAACTAAATATTAATTGTCAGAATAATCCTCAGCCATAATGAGTTTGGAGACAATTCCGACGTATAATGGCGATCAAGCTTTATTAGGAAGTTATATCACCGCGTGTAAACTATTTTTAAAAACCTTCTATGAACCCGGTGACAACGAAAGAAACGTATTACTCTTACGCCTGCTTATTAGTAAACTAACCAGACGGGCACTAACATTAATTGCCACTCGGTTTGATTTAGAACAATGGGAAGATTTCAAACGAATATTGATTGCATATTTTGGCGATCAACATAACCTAAAATGCCTAGTACGTGACTTAATAAACCTTAGAATGGAAAATAACCAATCCCCGTACCAATTTGGAATGAAATGCCAAGATGTAAGAAGCTTAATCTTAACGAAATTAAAAGTGAAAAACCCGACCAAAATATCAGACTTTTAAAAACAAAGATGTATGACGAAATGGCATTAGACACATACCTAAATGCACTACCAGAACAACTATCAGACAAAATTAAATTCCAACGTACCCAAAACTTAGAGCAAGTCATGAATATGATAATAGAAGAAGAAAACGTAATGTATTACAAAAACAGATTATACAACCCCAACGCGAATAAAAGTTACTCACCAATAAAAACTATACAAGCTTCGAAACAAACAATTCCCCGACAAAAATTTACATCATTTAGTGCGCAAACAAACCAACCGCGAACCAATAACCCACATTTTAATAACGCAAACTTTAATAACCAATATAAACAATTTTCAAAACCAACGTTTAACCCATATTTTACGAAACCCGCATTTCAACCAAGATTCAACCAAAACGTAAATCAACAAAGACCAGCATTCAGCCCAAACCCAATTAGAAATTCACCAATGATAAATAATAATAACAACCCGAATAACTATTACAAACCAACGCCAATGGATACCTCATCTGGTAACACTAGACCAATACAAAAATAACGCAGATTCGACCAAACCCTCATCAAAAACGCACTTTTACATCGGAAGAACTATTTCATCAAGAAGTAGAGGAATTTGATAATGACCAGAATAATTACATTTAGCCCAGTACCAACAATCAATCAAATCATGTAGAAACTTATGAACGCGGCGAATCATACGAAACTTATGAAGAGGACGACGAAGAAAACTCGTGCTCAAATTTTTAGATAGACCGATTCATAAACGGCCAAACTTAATATATCTAAATAACATAAATCACCTAGTACTACCCTATATAGAGATACCCCATTCCGAATTTAAACTATGAATCGATACCGGATCCTCAAAAACACTTATTAGCCCACGAACCGTAAAGAAACACTATTTAGACTATGTAGAACGAGAACCATTTAAAATTAAAACAGCCCATCAAACAACCCTACACCAATTCGTAGCTAACATAACTTTACCGAAAACATTCAACGTAAAAGTAAAGCATAAATTTTGTATTTTCGAATTCTTTTACAAATATGACGGACTAATAGAAATGGAGCTTCTAAGAAAATTAGGAGCCAACATAGACATAAAGAATCGTTTATTGAAAACGAAATATGGACGAATCCCCATTAAATATCAAAATACCCAAGTTGAACAACAATACAAAATAGAACCCCGAACAGAAAAAACAAATACAAATCCCAGTAAATTCAAACAACAAATTAGAAATAATAAATCATATAACATTTCAACAAGGAGTAGAGACCCAACCGTATTAGGACAAATAAAAGATAATTATGCCACATGTATCCCCCAATTGATATATGTATAAAGAAATAGAATAGTTAATAAATTATTAAAAAGTGTAAAGAAAATGTTAATTGAAGTGCAACAAAGTAAATACAAGGACAATTTATAAAGTTTATTAACGTTCATGAGAACGGATGCGCTACTTTGTATCGCAGACGATAGTGAAGTTGCAGATGTCAGGTCACAGACGGTCAGGTACCGTGATTACTTAGAAATTAAGATTACAACATTGTAATTATAAATAGTATTAAGAATAAGCAGACATGAGCTCTGCAAGTTCCCACAGCCATGTGAGGGAGTAGGAACATTATAAAAAGCCCGGGAGCTCAAGGACCCGGCAGTCAATCAAAGTATTCAGCTTTAGCATTTCAGTTTGCTTAGACTACTCAAAATAGTACATTTATTAAATCTAGTTTTGTAAAATTCCATAATTAATGTCTGTTTTAAAATAAATTTGTTAAGAAGTTCTGGAACTGGCTTTTAAAAGGCAGCTCCCAAGGCATGAACCTTAACTTGCGTTAGTTTAAAATGCTTTAAACGATGGTTTTCAAATTAATCTTGTAAAAAATATTAAAAATTAGCTGGAAAATTACAGAATAAGGTACAATTTCTAATGGCACGATATTATACAATTATTGTTTTAAAGTTTAGCGTTTTGAAAGTTTCTCTTGTCCTAAATTAAAGCTTACCTCATCCGAATCCTCTCTTTCACGTAAGAGTTCTTTTATCGAGGGTCCAATAAAGGCTCCATTTGGGTGTT
This sequence comes from Platerodrilus igneus, assembly GCA_036346225.1. Taxonomy (NCBI): domain Eukaryota; kingdom Metazoa; phylum Arthropoda; class Insecta; order Coleoptera; family Lycidae; genus Platerodrilus; species Platerodrilus igneus. Next base: position 518,284 of record JARFIW010001182.1, read on the forward strand.
GATAATTTTCTAAACGTGGAAAAACTTCGCTAGTGGCTTGATTTAACAACCTTTCTCTTCCCGCCTCTTCTTCACATAAATGGACCCTTCGATTTATCTCCATTACTACTGAGCTGATAACCGCCTATTTATTAAATGCAATGGTAACATTTCAGAAATGGTATCACAATATTCAACAGTTTTAAGTGAATAGCGGACTTCCAGTTTGCGAAGTAGCATTAATACGTACAACAATTGCGTATTCTTAACATAATCTTTATTAAATAATTGATAAAACGTGCATTATTGCTATTGTTAGCGTATTCATTACCGCAGTTATTTAAGAACTAAAGCTCTTAGTAGTTATAAGTGTAGGTGAGGTTGCTTGTGTATAGATTCTTCAATCGCATATGCTGATTAAATTAATTGTCTATTGTCTATTGTCAAAATTAGTCATAAATGTGCAAGACATATTAAAGTTAAGTTTTAATTTCCAAATCTGATTACTCAGAAATTCTTGAAATTTAATTCTTAACTTATCTACAGGATATAAAGTCTAATAGAATCATGAATCCGTTTACGTCTATCTGTAATTGATCACTGCTCTTATTGATGGTCTTGTGAATTTCAGAAAAAGATAATTTGAAGTTGTGTTTGATTAAATGGTAAATGTTTTTGTAACTCATGAGTCATATCCAAATGCCAAATCTGAAAGCCATAATTGTATTGGTTTATAAGGAACACACAGGTTCAAATATGAAAAAAAAACATATTTTTTAATATGATTCAAACAGTCTAAAAACAACACCCGGTTTTTATATTAAAACATAATAATTTCTGTTACAAAATGACCAATTATACAAAAAAATATGCAATAATTAGCATTCACGTTTTTGCACAAAAATCTATATTTCAAATAAAACTTTTTTAACAGTTAGTTTTCCCTCTTCTAAAATAACGCATAAAAATTATGTGTTGTGTTATAAAATCTTTAAATTTACTTTTATAATTCAATATAAATCGTACTTCTACAATTAATACAAAATTAAAACAAAGTATCATAATTTCAAAACACCCCAATTATTGTCCTTGTTTATTTTAATTATATAGTAAATAAAGCGGCGCGTAGTTATAAATGTCCAGTTTGTATTGTACAGCCATGCTAAAACTCGAACAAGCTGTCCAGAATTCCCACAAAGTATCTTCAAGTTGATATCGAATAGCGTGCTTTCGCGCACCTGCTTGCTGAGGTTGTGTCGACGAGTCGAATTAGTTGACTTTTGATCATTCTAACGTCAATATGGATAAATTCATATCCAAGGCTGACTTGCGAGTCGCAATTTAGTTTCGAACAATCCATCGTCTGAATACTTAGAAACTCATCATGCACAAGACAAAGGAACTAATGAACTAGAAAAATAAAATAACACTTAAGAAATGAAGCTGTAATGCTCGTCCGAAATAGTTGAATTTTTACTGCGTATAAGATATATACGTTCCTCATGTGTCAACATGGAAATTTTGTTTTAATTCGGAAGCAACACTTTAGAGCTGATTAATGGTTGTAAGAAGAAGTTAATTTAATTGCGTATAAAACGATTACGCATTGGAAACTTACAATATGGTTGTAGTTTACGAGACGTTGTTGTAACAATGTAGACAACTGCTTTTTTATGTGTTTGTTCAATGTTGGAAGTCCACATGTGGGTCGAGCTTGTTTGTTAACTGGCCTGTTAGCAACCACGCCCTGAATTCAAGGTCGGTGAGTAATATTCTTTTTTGAGACAGTCATCTGTTCGACGTTCACGTCATGTTTAAACCGTAACCTTGGTAATTTGAACCCATGGAAACTAACATCTTTGTGATAATATTTAATTATGAACTTAAATTTATAAATGTAGTTGTGCATCAAAATTATGCTTTAAAAAATTGTTTATCTAACAAAATCTTTATGAATTTACATTATGAATAATATAGTCATATATTTGATTACACATGACAACTTTTAACAAAGATTAAGTTTGCTAATTTAAAAGATCTTATTACAGAACTAATTTTGTATACATGTGAGTCATTTAGTCAGTACTGAAAAGATGACAAAAAGCTCATAATTATGTTAATGATATTCATAGTGCCAATTTGCTTTAGAGGCTTTTTTATTTAAATTGACAAAGATTAACAAAATAAGTATATAAAATTAATTGAACATTCAGAAAACTTATAATAATTATCTGTCAGAAAGAATCAGAAATATTTTTCAGTTAATATATGTGTTGATACTTAACAGCTTTAATTTCTTTATAAACTTAAACAAGGTTAATTACACTCATAGAAGCACTTAAGCAGTAGTATTTATTTTGTCCATACTTATCACTGGATTCTATGAATTATATATAAACCAGAAGTGCATAAATTTAATAAGTAGAGTGTCCATCACTATTACACAAAAGAAAAATATCATAGATGTACAAAACCTGTCTGATTTATTGAATTTTATTTTGAGGCGCAAATTGCTGTCTCGAATATTATTTTATGTATTTTATTTTATTTCAGAATAAACGTAGTACCATCTAAAAATACAAAATCTTGTATTCTTATAACAGAATATACTCGTTGAGGTTCCTGTATTTTTCTTAGCGATATTTCTTGCTTTTACACACTATCTAAGTACAGTGGCGCCCTATTCATCCGTATTTATTTAACGACCCTCTTGATAGTTTCTCTAAACCGCTGAAAATAGAGTTCAGAGCTAATGCGGAAGTCTTCAAAAGTCAGTAGTGTTAATACGGATAAAACTACATTTTCTGTACGACTTTTGTAAGAAAAATGAACATCTTTTTAGAAAGTTGCACTATCGCCCAAGGCGTGTGGCTAGAATCACGTTACACTTTAAATAACTTTATATAGAACAACTGAAATATATGTCACATAAATATTAGCATTTTGTTGGAAAACACTTTAAATATTAAATAAAAGTAATTATTATGCCGCTCGCATTGTATTCATGTTTGTTTATATGCTTCGGCACATTCTTTTTAATATCCGGTTATAGTTTAAGACGGAGACGGCCTGCGTGCCCATGTGCTCTTTCATCCCACCTTTCGGTGGCTGTTAACTTTAATATTCTAGAATTCGTTTCAAAATAAAGATGGTCAAAACTCGTTTCCTGTATATTCTCAATATACAAGAAATTATCTCGTTTGTCAAGTACAGTTTGTGTTCTCGTATGTAAGGTGAGATTCGACAAGCCGCATCTTATATTTGGTCCTTCGTAGAGCTGGATCGCTAATTATAGTGACCGGTATTAATTGAACATTAAAAATATATCGCCCGTCTATACGAAGTTTTATATCTAGGTCGGATAACAAAAGTTAAAATCGTGCCATCTTTGTCGTAAGTTTGGTGGAAAAGCTACCTGTAGCAAACTGGGCAAGTAACGTCAAAACGTCTCTCAATTGTAAACACGTTTTCGGAATGTAATAGAAGTTGTCCTCTTCTCGCACGTAGCAAGGGCGATTGTATGCAAGAATCTTTTCGAAATACAGCCAACTCGGCTAAATAGTTGAGTGTTCTGTTAGGTTCCGCTGTTGTTCTCAAGAGGACTTTCTAGTTAGAGCTTGAAGTGAGCGGACGTGTTTCGCGGAGCTCCCGGATACAACTACAAGTAAGTGTTTATATAGGGTTTTCATTATTTTATTATATTTTAAGCTGTGTAACTTGTCAGGCAGCGTAATCATCTACTACTTATCATAAAAATTGAAATTTGTTTGCGTTATAGTATTCCAAAGGCTGCTATCAAATGATTTACCTTTCTTGTTATTTATGCAAAATTTACACAACAGCCCCACTAGTTGGGCCCCAAAATATTACGGGCACCTAGAACTCTTAAGTCGGAAACAGACTATCGTCACGTCACGTGAACTTACGTCATGTTACGGTTTCAAATTTAAACCGTGATATCATGTCTGGAAACACACTGGTGTCATGCTTTTAAAGCTACAGGCGTAATACGAACGGTTTTGTTTACAAAATAATAGAGAGTGCGAGTTCAATAAGTTCTTCAGATTGGGAAAAAAATTGGAAGCTGTTGCTGCTTGTATATGTAGCAATGAGAAAATAAAAAAAATCGTGGATTCATGATATAAATAGATAAAGGGAAATATTGGGTGAATTTCATAAATTAGTTCCTGAATTACGAAAAGATCCTAAACGATTTCACATGTATTTTCGAACGACTTTCAAAGAATTTGGTTTATTGCACGACCTTATCGAACACAATATTAAGAAGCAAAATACTCAGCTTTGAAGAGCAGTCAGTACTGAGGAGAGGTTAGCGGTTTATTTAAGGTAAGTAAAAAATAATCAAATATTGATGATTTTATTAACTAGTATTTCTAAACAAAAAATAAACTTATAGGAATTGATATTGGTTTTCTGGCAAAGATATCATCTCCAATACCGTATTTCTTCAATTTTCCCTGGAGGTAGATGCATATTCAGTTCCTTCGTTAGAATAGCTATTCACTGGCGATGGAGACGAAAACAAAGATTGTCGATACATGACGTCTCTTTGTGACTTTTGCGAATATGTTGCAGAAACTGATTGTTGATCATTCGCTCTTAGCTCTGCTGATAACACCGAATTGCTTCATCATCATTAGGTCTTCAGTCCTGGAACTGGTTAGACGCGTACCTTCATTGTTTCTTATTCTGAACTAACCTGCACATTTCCCTGAAATTTACACATTATGAATATTTCACTATCTGATCTAGGTCTACAGCTACCTCCTTTTTCCTATCTCTGCTTGTAATATATCCCATACTGTTCCCCAAAATGCTTTAGAACTTATTTTGCCCTTCTATTTCTCCTATTTTTCTCACAGATGTCCTTGTTTCCCTACTATTTCTATATCCTATTTGTTATTAACTTTGTCTGTTCATGCTATCATCCTTATACATCTGAAGCACAGAATTCCAAAGGCTGCTACCGTTTTTCTGTCTGCTTTTCCTACTGCCCGCATTTCATAGGCATGCTGTGCTGTGCTCCACACCTATGCTTTGAACAATTTTCTTCTTGTTTCTAAGTTTGTTGTCTTTTATCATAGGCGCTGTTCTTTCTTGTTAGATGCACTTCAGTTCCCATCTATTGTTTTACAATTATGTACCCTATTTCTCCGATATTCAGAGGTTGTGAAGGGGGGTAAACAGCCTGTGGCTGCCCAGTTCTCCCAGCACTTGAACATTTGCCGATTTAATATTTTTCTAATATGTCTTTTCGCACAGTCAACATTAGTTGCAGGAATTTCACAATCAATAACTGTAGTTGTTTATAATAATTATCAGATTTATCTGCACTTGTTTTTTCGTCATTAGGTTGGTTTTCTGTCTCAAAACTGGTTGGTCACGTACCTGCACTTATTTATATTCTGAACCAGCCTACACAGTTCCCTGAAATTCTCACACAGCCTATATACAATTCGGTTCCCCTTCTATTGTTTTCTAATTTTACGCTCTATTTCACCAAGATTCAGCCTGTGGCTGCCAAGATCCCCCAGCAGTTAGAGATTTGCCGAATTAATAGTTTTCCAGTAAATCCTTACACACAATTAACATTATTCGAGAATATTGCCCAACCAATTCTTGTAGTTGCTTATAATAATCATCATGTTTAAGTACAGTTATTTTTTTCATCATTAGTTTATCCATCTTGGGAGTGGTTTGATGCGTCCCTCAGTTGATTTCTAATCTGAGCTAGCCTACACATTTTCCTGAAATTCCTACAGCCTACATCTTTCACTATCTGTGTGCAGTAGTCTAACCTAGGTCTTCCTCTTCTTCTCTTTTTCCTATCTCTGCTTCTAATATGTTCCGCACTATGCTCTCATGCCGTAGTATGTGGCCTATCATTCTATCTCTTCTATTTTTTATAGTTTTCCACATATATCTTTCTTCCCCTACCATTTTTAGTACATCTTCGTTCTTAACTTTGTCTGTCCATAATATCTTCATCATACGTCTGTAGCACCACATTTCAAAGGCTTCTACCTTTTTCTTGTCCGCTTCTCCTACTGTCCAGGCTTCACAGCCGCACAGTGCTGTGCTCCACATATATGTTTTTAGCAATATTTTCCTTGTTTCTATGTTTGTTGTCTTTGAGCACAACCGAATTGTTTAATGCAAGTTTAATATGAGCTTGTTCCGTTTTAGCCAATTGCTTCGTCATTCTTGACATACTAAGAAAGAACATATCCGTATCATCCAGACTTTCGAAAAAAGTTTTACTGCCTGCTATCGCATTTTTTGTTCATATCGAAGTTTTCTTAAACAGAGTTTTCCTTCAAAATTTAACCATTTGATGTGTTGGAGTGTCTTGGAAATCGCTTGCTCGTTTTCGTTTTTCTTAACGAATCCGTCTGTTTCAAATGAAATATTGGTAGAGTCAGTATTACTGACAGATAATTGATTTTCTGATACTTCTCGGTCTGAGAATCGTGCTCGTTTCCTGTTTCCATATCGTGGTTTGATATGTGTAAGGGATCAGTTATTGTAGTAGTTTCTTCATACAGTTCTGTCTCGTACTCATCGGATAGATCTTCTGCTTCAGTCGCCAATTTAGTAGAAGATTGCGAGCCATTTAAATTACTAAGTGTTCTGTAAAAAATCTTATTTAATAAAGGTAACAATAATTACGTAACCTGGCTGGACTTACTTTCTAGCGTCTAAAAACGACAGTATTTCATATTTCCAGGGAGATTTCTTTTTCGCTGCCATACCGCTTTTAGTTTCAACACGGTGTCTACTTCTTTCATTGCAAAAGCATCGTCTTAATTTGTCCCAACGTTCTTTGGCTTTTTCCGCTAAAACAAAGTATTTCAACATTAAAGCTTGTTTATATTGTAATTTTTTTCAGATTTCTCGCAACTGGTAATTCCTTTAGAAGTATTGGCTTTCACTACATATTGGGATTTAGTACCGTTCGAGAAATAGTTAAAGAAGTTTGTTATGCAATTTGGGTACATCTAGGACCAACTTTAATGCTACAACCTACAGAAGAAATGTGGAAAATTATTGCTAACATTGGTTCTATTGACGGCAAGCATATTCACATCTAGTTGCTACGTTATGCAGCGTACGGATAAGATAGAAATAGAAAGGCTATTTAAAGTGCGGACCCGCACAAATTACGATGACGAAACAGGACACAAGAAACGTAGAAATATTGGGCTAACTAGCAATGCGGAAATAATACAAAACACTATTTCAACGAGTCTTTCGGTCATAGCAGTATAAGAATTAATTTTACGCTATAGTAATGTGTAGTCAGTTAACGGATACTTCAAACAAGGTGCCAACTATAGAATTTATAGCGTAAACTCGTCGTTTTAGAGTAGATAGATTGAAATTGAAAATTATTCGCAAGCGTATTTATTATAAATAGGTAAAATATATAGGATGTTATTGACGTATGGAAGAGTAGAAACGGAATCGATGTGGTTTTTAATTCATCGGCCGTAATTAAACGTAACAAATCCCCCTCCCCCTTAACAGGTCAGGGTAGAAAAAAGAAAATTCGTTTACAAAAACAAAAGAAACCAAAAAAGAAAACACCAAAAAAAAACCTCATCCGGCTCGAAGAACAGAAGTACTGGACGTACAAAAAAAATTGAAGGGAAAACGGGTAATAACCCATCAATGAGGATTAAGATTAACCGGCATCAACACTGCAGAGTCGTCAAAGGACGGATGTTTCTCAAAAGAAACAGTAAAGTTTTCAACCTTAAGAGAAAGAATTGGTTTCTCGCGAAAATACCAAAGTAAGAAAAGAAACGAGGAAGAAAACCAACAGTACAAGTCATAACAGGACCCAAGGATCAAGCCTAAGTATGCAAATGAACAACAAGGGAGACCGAGAGGAAGAGTGCTGGTAAAAGAAACGATGTACTACAAACTGTGGTAACCAAGAATCGCAACAACCGAAGAACCAAAAAAAAAGAAATGCTAACTGGTCCTAAAGTCCACTGAGTCGTGGTTTCCGCAGAAAAAAAACGGACTAGAAAGCACTTATCACAAGAAGTGGATCGAAAAATGTACCAAGTTAGCACGAAGACCGACAGAAAGTAACATCAGCCACAGGAAAAAGGAGAGGAATGTGGAACGGAAAGGACGATAAAACCAAGAAAGAGAAAAAACGAAAAAGAATAATCCCAAGGAACAAGTTCTAGAACAAACAAAACAACCTAAGAATCGCACAAAAGAAAATAAAACAGAATCCCAGTGTAGTTATTAATGAGTGTGTGTGTGTATGGGTATGTGGATGTGGGTGTAGGTGTGTGTGTATGAACTGGGTGTGACAACCAAGTAGAACTGTGTGTTTATGAAGTGTGCGGGTGTATGTGTATGTATGATGTGTGAGGGTATGGATTGGACGTGTATAAAGTGTGTGTGTGTGTGTGTGTGTGTATGTGTTGGACCGCTGTAGTTGCCTCTTACGACAGGCAGATTGTACCACGGGCTATTCTATTTCCAGACCCACATAGGTGTTGGGTTACAAGAAGAGAACGGAAGAAAGGAGAAACAAACAGTAATATGTGTGATTATGAAGTGTGTGTGTGTATGAAGTGTGTATGTGTTGTGCGTGTATAAAGTGTGTATGTGTGTGTGTGTGTTGGACCTCCGTAGTCGCCTCTTACGACATGCAGGTCGTACCATGGGGCTATTCTATTCTTGGACCCACACGGGTTGCAAGAAAATGAAAGATAGGCCAGCAAAATAGGGATGTAAATAAAAGAAAGCGTAAAGTTCAGAAATCAAGTCCTAAGGAGAGCAGAGTTGGTATAAGAATCAGGGGGCGCGAGGACTAGATATTGGGCTTAAGACGTTTGCGCCGCCAGCAAGAAAACGAACCGAGATCAAGGACATTAGGACTTAGCCGACATGCATCTTCCTGTTCGGAAGGAGCATAGACTAATGCCTGCCTCTTTTGGACAGTTTTCCGCAAAACAGGAACAGTAGGGAGTGTAGCAGTTGTAGCAGGAGGTTGAGAAAGTGGTGGAAAGAGTAGTTTAGAAAACTCAAAACGCGTTATCGAAGAAAGTTGTTTGTTGTTAGAATTATTGGTAAGAAAGTCAACGGTGGAAAAAAAACATCATGGGTTGTCAGAATATCAACGGTAGAAAAAGAAAAAGTATTGGGTCTAAGAGAATCAACTTTACGAAAAGAAACACAAGCAGAGCACACTTCAGTTACGTTAGATAAAGAGACAGAGACAGATAAAATTTTATCGATGTTAGATAAAGGACTAACAGCATCACAGTTAGGAAAGAGGACAGCATTGGCTGTAGGAATATTAGCCTTAGGAAAAGGAGCAGAATCCGATAACAATTCAACCATATTACATAAAGGAAAAAAAACAGGTAGAGGTTCATCAATGTTACAAGAACAAACAGTATCAAGTAGAATTTCGCCAATGTTAGATAAAGGAGTCGAATGAAGTTTGTCATCATGAAAGAAAAGAGCAGCACCAGACAGAATTTCAACAACTTTATAAGAACAAACAGCACCAGGAACAACTTCATCCACAATAGGAATGGATTCCTCGACTATAGTAGATAAAGAAACAGGGTTAGGTAAAACTTTGACGACAGCAGCAATAGGCATTATACTCCAAATAAGATGCCAACTATAAAATTTATAGCATATACTCGTCGTTTTAGAGTAGATAAATTGAAATTGAAAATTATTCGCAAGCGTATTTATTATAAACAGGTAAAATATATAGGATGTTATTGACGTATGGAAGAGTAGATATGGAATCGATGTGATTTTTAATTCATCGGCCGTAAATGAACGTAATAGGGCACTATGCCCTATTAATGTCAGATCTACGTACTATTACAAAGGCAGCCATTCCATTGTGCTTCTTGCATTAGTTGATGCTGATTATAAGTTTGTTGCTATTGACGTCGGCTCATACGGAAGGAACAGCGACGGCGGAATTTTTTCTAAATCAGAGATTGGTAAGAAGCTGATTGTAAAAAGTTCAATGTGCCATAACCGACACCTCTAGTAGAAAATGGAAGACGACAGCCATATGTTGTCGTTGGAGATGAAGCTTTTCCTCTAAAATCCTACTTACTTCGCCCCTATAGAAGGAACAATTTAAGAAACAATGAGCCAAACGCAATATTTAATTATAGATTGTCAAGGACCCGACGTGTCGTAGAAAATTTATTTGAGTTACTAGCAGCGCGTTAGAGATGTTTTCGGAGGTACTTAGAAGTACAACCAGACTTTGTTGACAAAATTGTTCTTGCATTATGCTGTCTGCACAACATGCTATGTGCAGACAATATGTTTGAACCAGACGATGAATCACAACGAATTTTCGAAGGTGCTTTATTAGATCTGGTGCAAGGGACGCCCCGTACGCATAGTTTATTTTGTTAAATTATAATCTTCTCTCTTCTTAAATTCTGTCCTTGTATCAAAAACAATGTTGTGTTCTAGTAAGTAGGTTATATCTAAGTTGGTTACGCGTGTTTAGCGCATCGTGGAGTGCGAACGAGGGTAACTTGTATAATCCTGCGGGTTGCGGGTAGATACATAATCAGTTAGTTGCGCCTGGTCTGTCGGCCAAGTGAGATGTTAGGCAAGATATTCATTAAGAATTGTGGTTTTTAGGTGATTATTTATATTTATATTCGCGTTGAGAATTTAATGTGGTTCCGTTGTAAAAGTGATGCTTTATAAATTAAAGCTTACAGAATAATTGAAAAAGTGACGCATTGCTAAGTTGAAATTCAGAACCGAATACAATCTGTAGGTATCGTATTATTATACAGTATTAAGCATGCTCAAACTTTTTGTTATGAAAAAATATTAGAATTCACGGTTTGTAGATAGTGGTGATCTGGTTACAGATATTATCCAGCACTGCTTTCAACCATCACGTGTGTTTTTGTGAAAAGGTAGTTTTTTGCCTTGTATACAATCACCCTCGTACGGAAAGGGGCCTCTATCTAACATTATTTTATCTACGTTAGGTGTTATATTTTACCTCGCCGACGTTACCAAACCGCGGAACTTGGGAAAAGAACTATATTTATAAACTTCAGAGGCGTGTGAAAGTGAAATAGTATTGGCGCGGAAAATTTGAGTTACTAATATTAGCATAATTTATGATAAGTGGTTGCTAGCATTATTATCATTACCTAAGTTTATTCTACCTATGTCCGGTAGTTCTTTGAGCCTGAGTAGTTAAGAATATTCTAGCTAGAATAGGAGGGCTGCAGTAAGGTTGTTTTGTACCCTTTTAGGTTTTTTGTTTTTAGTAGTGAGTATAAGCGTTAACTAGGATGTTTATTTTTCTTTATTATTGTGGAGAATAAAACCACGTAACTGGAATCCAGTTATTTTTTGCATTTCATGTTTTTAAGTAATCCACGAAAAGAACCCGTAATTAAGAGTCCGTACCCCTGAGTTTAGTTCAATCTGGACCCAATAAAAAGAAATAGCACTCGTGAAGCATGTCAAGTTCGAGAAAATTTTAAAGAATACTTCAATTCGGAAGCTGGTAGTGTTTACCGGCAAATAAAGAGTGTGCGAAAGGGACGAATCGGTACATAGGTAATAATGACCCACTGAGAAAATTGATTCAAATTAACTGTTTATTTAAGTTATAAACATATTTCAGTTCTATAATTAAGCCAAGCCAATTTGTAATAAATTACTTACTAATTCCAAATATACCCAGAAATAATTACGTTAGCATATTATATTTGCTACATTAGTTTAATATTAACCAAGCATTAAATAAAAAAAAATGTTAAGAAATACGTACCGGGTATTTGTAGTTCATTTCTAATTTCCTCCCAAGTTGACTGACGCATCTGTTGATCGCGATATACATGCGATGTGTCGTTATATAAAAATTCATGTTCTCGCACCTTTTCAATTAATATTTCATCCATTTTTAGCTAAACTTAAATATCAGAAACGCTAGAAATTGTAAGCACACCTACTCACGTGAGCTAAAAATATGTATACACCAGAAATTAAAAACGTGCCTTCACGTGAGGCGTAGATGATACGACGTGATACGCGTGAGGTGAACGCAGTCTGGTTCTAATCAATTTAAATATCATATAAAATAATACTCCACACTTTTCACCCTTGACGTGAGTTAACGTAACAGTACGTGAACTTACGTGACGTGACGATAGTCTGTTTCCGCCTTTATTGTACTCTCTTCTGTCTCAGGCTGTTTGATTATCTACTTATAAGGGTTCTTCCTATAACGCAAACAAGATACAATACTGACACATTAACATATATAACGATACAATATTCATAAATACTACACAACTCCCAGAACATGCATCATAACTAAAATTATTAGCGACTGCATGTAGTAATACTCAAGATTGTAAATAAATGCTTCATGTTCACTCACCCTAGGTCTATCTCATGCGGTCGGCTGGATACCTGCGGCGCCGCACACGTCTCACCACTAATTTGCAGCTGAGTTTTAACCGCCGGATCCACTTGGTTAACTCTGCAAGGACCAACTGTTCACAATAATGTCGGCACTTTGTCGGCTTTTTGTGTCCTCACCTGACACCGTTCTGACATATCCGTTCGTCCCCTCCGCCGTTTTGATTTTTGCGTTCGAACCGTTTATATAAACTAAAATCCAAAGCGCAACTTTCTCCCCTTTCTTTACTACCTGCAACAGTTCGCACTGCTACATGACTAACAATGAACAAGAACATTATACATAAACATTTGTAATGGGAGACAAGGGGGGGAAACAACGTTTTGCATAAAATATTGCAGGGGGCGGGAAGTTAAAAAAGAGATTTTACAAAAAGACGCTCCGAGGGGTTGATATTTGCTCGGGAGACAAAATTTTTTTGTATATATACTAAAATGAAGGATAATATGTATAAACTAGTAAGTAAGGGATTGAGAAAAGTTTGTAATTAAAATATAGATAAGTTAGGATAAGATTGTGAAAAGGACAAAGAAAAGATGGTTGGGCTAGATTTTATAAAAAAAATTATGAAGAAGGCAAAGGTGGTAACCAAGGTAATAATAGAGAGAAAAATAAATAAGTAGACAGAATATTAAAATTTTTTGGGAGAAATAACTTTCAGACACTGATATTTGTATATAAAAGTTAATTTATAAAAAAGGGAAAGTGTTTATTCGAAAGAATTAGAATAGTTAAAAAAGATAGTGTTATATTAATGATATTCAAAATAATATCTGTACTTAGAACTTTGTTTATAAAAATTTTGAAAAGATGTCAAATTTGACAAATAAAAAATGTTCATATTTTGCTGGTGAAGCAAGGTGTTAAATTTATTAAAAACAGAAGTTGTCAAAGGAAGTAATGTGGAGGAGAAGAAGATTGTAACGTTTTACATATAGGCAAATTCCAAGTTGCTATATGTTGTGTGGGATGCCACGATCTAGGTGCAATATTGTTAGTCGACGTAATTATCGATCCGCGCAGCCATGCGCATGAAGCTCGAGGCGCTTGCCCGAGATACTTATAATTATTCTTGTTCTAGCTTGTAGTCAGATAAGACGCAATTTTTTTTAACAACGTGGGAGGAAGATTTCCTTGTTATGTCGAGCGGAAGAAACTTTCACTCTTGGGAAGGGCATGTTGCCTGGGTTGTAATGTAGTAAAAAGATTATTGTTAAAGCTAAGCAGTGAAGTGGACGCAAGATTTGTAAAACGGTTCGTAAGCATGACAATATGGCGTCTTTATCGCTACTAATTTGTTTGAATTTTTAGCAAGAAGTTTCATCCTTAGAAATTCATAATGGGTTTCAGGAATCAATTTGAATAGCTTTATAGTAAATGGTAGTGGGTCAAGCTTTGAAGATAGAATCCTGTTTGTTCATAATAATGGAACGACATTTGCACGTGGCTGCAATCATACAGGTGTTGTAAATTTTGTAAGCACCAAGTGTGAGCTCGCTTCTTTTTTGTAACAAGCATCAATCCAAGTCAAAAGCAAATTCGTTTTAAGACGGTGTCGAATTGGAAGACAAATAATTACCTAAATGATTTAAAATTTCAGTAAATTTTCGATTATTAAATATATAAAAGCTTTCTTGTTAAAATAAATTATGCTTCATTTAGTATATATAAGATGATTTGGCTAACGATTTAAAAATTTTTAGTATGTTTTTAAATATTAAATACCAAAGCTTTCTTTTTAAAATAAATTATACTTTATTTAGGATATGTCAGATAATCTGGCTAGACTTTTTTTGTCATTATTTGTTAGCTTTAAATAGTCGTTTAGGGCACAATTTGGTTTAACATCTGCCATATAAACATCTGGTGATACATGTTTACTTAAGCAAGTCACACGTATGTTCTTCAAACAAGTTGTATAATGAGATAATTCTTGACTTTTAAAGAAAAGCCACTCAGATGTTAAAAAAATTCAAGTTTGATCTATAATTAAACTTTGTGAGCCAAAAACAAAGATTTTTGCTTGAAGCATTCGCTTAATGTAATGAGATGTTATTTTTTTTATGATGGGCCTAACCCATTAATAACTGCTAATTTGTCGACTAAACATTTCTATGAGCATTCAACTTCATGCTATTGTATTTATGATTTTGTCTTAATTTTTTTGTATGTAAAAGACGAGCAAATAATTTTATTACATATCTGCAAACTATTGTAATAGTTTTATTTCTGAGAATCTAACAAGCGAAACAGTGATTTATCCAATTCTGTTTGCAATGTTTAAGTGTAAAAGAAACACAGTTTTGTTGTTGAATATCTATCTTCAGGCATAAGTAAATTCCCTTAAGGTTTATCTGCGTCTTTCCTTAAGAAGATTATTTTTTGTTGATGTAATTGACGCAGTGGCGCCCTAAATTGTACAAAGATAGGTTTAATCTAAAAAACAACCCCTCCCATCTCATGCCTCCGCAGGGATAGACCCCGAGACTAGTTCGCAAGTATTTATACTTCTTTTTGGCAACACGGTTTGGCTCAATGTCATCCTAATTAAAAGCCACCCTCAGTAATATAAATCAGCCAAAAAGAAATTATATTACAAGATACTACGGAAGAAAAGTAAACTTATGCCAGAGAAGGAACAAGAAAACCAAGAGGAACATCCAAATTACAACCAGGACAATAAAAATAAGGAAAGTATCATTTATTTTATCGGTTTGAATTTGACATTTCAAAAGAATCCGTCAAAAATTAAAATTTAATTCAAATTTGGAATATAATTAGATCCCGTAAAAATAGCAAAACTTCGGGCGTCTAAGTAAAAATAAAAAAAAATAGTTTCTTAAAATCTGAATCAACCTAACTGTATAAAATTTGGAATATTTGTCAAAAAGTGTCAGTCACTGTTCCGTTTATAGTGTAAATAATTTATAGCTACATTTTATTTTCTATTGAGTTTGTTAATTATTTACATCCGCCTCGGGATATTTAAATTTGTTAGTAAAATTTCCATGGTTTACTGGAAGCACGCGCAAACAAATGCCGCGTGATAAACGACTATTTTGCATGTGCAAGAACACAGTGTATTGATTGGAAAATTCACGAAGCTCAGGAGAATCAATTTGTCGTTCGAACCGTCCGCATCGCTATTTTACACGTTCTACATAGAACAAATTATGAACTGCTTTTCGTCAAAACCGCTAGTGAAATAAATGTGCTTCGTTTCACCCGCAAAGTAGATGTTATATCGTTTTTTCGTTGGCACGGCTTCATAAATCACCAGGTGAGTGCTTTTAGTAAACGTTTGATTTGGTTAAATACAGTAATTATTTGCTGTTTGTTCAATTATCACCTAATTTTATATACAGTCCACTCTTCTCTCCTAATTAGCTATCGTAGTTTTGTTACCGCATGTTACATTTGGTAAGCTTCTCGCCGGATTTGAGTAAACAACAAACTCAGATAATTAATTATACCTCTCATCAAATCATTGACAGTTAATTAGTATAATTTGTATCGTTGAGTTGTTTACTAGCAATTGTTATCTACTTTGCAATAGGTTTACGTATTTTGTTATCGCCGCCAGGCCTTTTATAAATCGTTAAGTTCTCGTTTTTTATTTCGTCCGCTTTTGTATTTAATTTAACCATGGCTGAAAAGTTGAAGCGTAATGGTTTTCTACGGAATATGGCAATCAATTCGCTAGAGGAATGTTTGAAATCGCTCAAAAATGTACTGTTGAAACAGCTTTTATAGATTTATTTCGCGCACGGTATGAATCTCTGGAAATCGTTAGAGAAAATTTTCTTACACACCATAATTGTATAGTGAGTGCAATTTCTTCAGCCGGTGACG
This sequence comes from Platerodrilus igneus, assembly GCA_036346225.1. Taxonomy (NCBI): domain Eukaryota; kingdom Metazoa; phylum Arthropoda; class Insecta; order Coleoptera; family Lycidae; genus Platerodrilus; species Platerodrilus igneus. Next base: position 534,608 of record JARFIW010001182.1, read on the forward strand.
CTGATGAAAAATTTGAAATGAAAGACGCTATCCGTAAACGTTTTGACAACTATTTCCAAATAAAAGCGCTCTATTTCAAGCTGTTTACCAGCCAATCTTCGCCTCGGGATGATGTGTCCCCGCCGCTAGATACTTTAAAGTCAAAAGTATCACTCCCTCCGCTGTCGCTTCCTACGTTTGATAGGGAAGGTTGTTTCTTTGAAAGTTTTATTGATCGGTTTGATAGTCTAGTTCATCTTAATAACGATTTGTCGGGCGTAGATAAATTTTCGTATCTTCAAACAACACTAAAAGATTCCGCATTCCTAACCATTAAAAACTCGGACCTTTCAGAAGCCAATTACGCTCTTGCATACACAAAACTTCGTAAAAAATATCGTAATATTCGTCACATTACCTCAGCTCTATGGAACAATATACATAAATTTCTCAAATTAAACTCCGATAACCCGGTCGGTTTGCAAAAATTAGTTGATACTTTTGTGGATAATTTACAAGCGCTTAAAAAATTTGATTTACCCGTCGAGCAATGGGATTTTATTCTTGTACAAATAATTGTAAATCGCTTGGATGTACACACTGCTTGCAGTTTTGAATTGCATCAAAATCCGACCGCTACCCCATCTTATAAAAAGTGAATTGCTTATCTGGAATATACGTGTAAATCCTTATCGAATTTGTCGGTAAATCATAAAACTGATTTAAACAAAGTTATTTATTCTAGCAACCCGTCTAAACCTTGATCCTCCGTTTCCATTTTAGTACAGACCAAACCTAATGCTAATAAATGTCCGCTTTGCAAATAAGATCACAATCTTTATCATTGTAATGATTTCGTTAAACTTTCGTCGCAAGATCGCTACAACTTTGCAAAAACCATCATATTTGTATTAATTGCCTTAGTGATTCTCACATTTTAACGCAACCTACTTTCTAACTTAGCCCGTATTTTCGACCCCATGGGACTTTTATCCCTTCTTACTTTTCTGGTAAAACACTTAATTCAACGTTTATGGTCATTAAAATTAGAATGGGATGCTCCCCCTCCCCCGATCGCCACCGTTTGTGGGAGAGATATTTGCATGAGTTACCGCTTTTTTCGGATTTAGCTTTACTCCGCTTGCTTATCCCGCCACAGTTTACTACGTGCAAAGTTCACTGCTTTGCTGACGCTTCCAAACGTGGCTACTGTGCTGTTGTTTATTTTCGCTTTGTTACTCCTTCCGCTGTTGAGATTCGCTTAGTGTGCGTTAAGTCTAAAGTCGCATCCCTTCGTACAATCCCTTTACCCGGTCTCGAATTGTTAGCCGTCACACTGGCATCAAAATTATTAATCTTTGTCCTCAAAACTATTGATTCGAACCTTACTTTTCATAAAATCTACAGTTGGTCTGACTCCATGGTAGTAGTTTCGTGGATTCGTTCCCCGCCGCAGCGTTGGAAGATTTTCGTCGCCAATCGTGTTGCGTACATCCAGAAGAACACGTCTCGCACCTTTTGGCATCACATCCTTTCCACCGAGAATCCTGCCGATGTCGGGTCACGTGATTTACTCTCTACCGACTTGTGACAATGTCCTCTATAGTGGGCGGCTTCACCAACCTTGTGTCGGTCTTTCGAAAACTACAGTCCATATATTCCGCCTTCAGATATTCCTAAAGTTCTCACTGAGCAACGCTCTATTGTTTTATCCGCTGTCGTAACTTCTTCTTGGATTCAATCAATTCTAGAAAATCACTCTTCCTTTCCATTTACTACTGGCATTGTTTCTTGGATTCTCCGTTTTCGTCATAATCTACGTCACCCACTCGAACAGTACTCCGGACCTTTGTCATCTTCTGAGTTGCACAATGCTTTGATCCCTTTGCTTACGTATAGTCAACAATCTTATTTTGCTATCGAGCTTGAAGCCGTTCATTCTGGATCCCTTTTAAAAAGAGTTTTCGCAAATTGTTCCCTTTTGTTCGTGATGGAATCTTGCGTGTCGGAGGTCGCCTGGCTCACGCACCTTTGTACGCTGACCGTAAATTTCCCGCTTTGTTACCCAGCAAAAGTCAATTCACTGATCTGTATGTTACCTACGTTCATTTAAAATACTTCCACGCGGGTGCTCAAATGGTCCATTTTCTCGTTTGTCAACATTTCTGGATTATTTCTGGAAGGCAATCTATCCGTCGTATTTTGAGTCACTGTCTAACGTGTTGGAAGACCAATCCGGTCGCATTGCAACCTCCTATGGGCCACTTGCCTTCATGTCGAACTCAAGTCAACCCCTTTTTATGTTGTAACGAATATATAATCTATAGCACCATGTTTGTAAGAATCGCTTCAGCATAAATTTATTCTGTGGTATTTAATTCTCGTATTTGATGTTATAATATCTAAAAGAAACAATTCTATATGAAAACAGGAAATCATGTCCACTTAAATAACTTAAATGCTTTGCACGGAGATATTTAATAATATTATAGTTTTCAAGGAACGTATTTATATGGGGTCTAGTAGTTTGTGTTGTCTACCTTACAGGCAAATTCTTCCTCTTCATTCGTTATAATTAGAATAGCGCATGCGTGTACTGGTCACGAGGTATTGCGCCACGCAAATAAGGTGTCGTATTAGAAGGAACGAAGGCGGCCATTCCATTTCTAAATGTAGTCGAGTTGGCATTGTTTTTAAAAGAAGCATGAATCTTCAGGCTTTACTTAAGTGGAGCCTCCGAATTGGCGTGAAATGGTAATTTAAAAATGTTGTGTTAGGATTTGTTAACGGTAAGCTCGCTTTAACTAAATAACTTATAAAATATTTTTATCCCTTTAGCGTATGACAGGATGGAGAATTAAAATGATGGACTAGAATGTAGGAAAAGTATTTTTAAATGTTGCAATAACTTTATGATATGGTAGGACGGTGTTATATTTGAATCCAAGGTTGGATAGCTGTTCATTTACCAGGGCAACTGCAGCTGTTGTTTGGTGTTTCGTTACAACAATTAGATGAGCAGATTTCGAAGCATGTACGTCGACGTTTAATAATTAGATATGAAAACATCAACACCTACAGGTATCAAACCTTCTTTTTTGCTTTGTTTGTGAGAATTCGTGAATGCTTACATAAATAATTTTCAAGGATCGTTTGGTTAAGTTAAATTTTGTATGTATAGAACAGCGTGTGAGAAAATAGCCACGAATTGCTACAGTAATAGTTTTGTAAAATTTGCATAAATTTACTTGCTAAAAATATGATATTTCAAAGTCCATTTCTTGCTTTTTAGAAAATTTATTTACAGATATTAAAATTTTAATAAGCTTCTAATACCTGAATTAAATGAAAAGTTGTTTGTCTAAGTTAACTACATGTAATTCAATTTTTTTTAAGAAATAATGTTTGAGACACATACGTGAACCAATACTCAGATCTGAACACTTGGTGCCAAAACTTGTTTTGAAATATTATTAACTTAAGGTCCTGTTATGTCAAAGACAGATATATTGAAAACCCAATTTTATTAGTTCATTTTGTAAACATATTTAAAGAAAAAATTCCAGAAAGAGAAACTATATTAAATTTCATTTTTAGACTCAAGTTTTTTATTCTATGCATAATTAAATTTACTAAATTTTTAAAGTAAATAAGTTTGTTGAACAGTGAAATTATACGAATGCCGAAGTAATTTAAAAAGCACAGATATGCTACAACTGGTTTGTTCTAAGTATTCCCTGTTGATTTAAATATCTTTGGTGTGGTAATCTTAACATTATCCACCTGTAATTATTAGTATGTTTTTTTATTGGAAAGCACAAACTGTGTCTTTCTAATAGAGAATTTGTTGTGTATTTTTTTTCCAGGATCATCGAGATCGGAGAGGTCGTAAGTATGTTCCAGAGGTTTCCAGATACATTAGTTCAGTAAGTTGTAAGTTTTTTTATTGTGTTCACATCATGTGAGTTTCTGTATCTTCTCATAGGAGTAATGAATCTTTAGTGTAACCGTTCATACCGATACAGTGACGCTCAACCCATTTTCCTTTTGTTAGTTTATTGTAGAGTTTAGACCATCCCCACACCCTTTCTCATTGCTCACCCTTGGGGTAATTCCCAGACTTAGCCGCGAATAATTAAAGCTTCACTCATATCCAACTAGTGCAAGTAAAGAAAAAAAATTGTTTCACTGACGCCCAAACAACGTGAGGCGAGCATTAGTAAAAGAAAAGTAAAAAATTTCGTTTTACTGGCGCCCATGCGTGAGGCTAGCCAGCAACAAGGAAGCTCAAAAAAAATCTCGTTTTAATGTTTGGGCGTCAACTTCGCTGGTCTCTTTTTTATTACTGTGTTAAAGCTCTGCCCTTTGCCCTTAGTGTAGAAAAAAGAATTCTTTTTTTTTTCGTTTGTTTTTTGTAGATCCTTTTTTTCGCTTGGTTATTCCGCCCCTCCCCCACCGTATAATTATTTTTCTTTAAAATGCCTTGCATTTTGGTGGGCGGTATGTTCCGTTTATAGTGTAAATAATTTATGGCTACATTCTATTTTCTATTGAGTTTGTTAATTATTTACGTCCGCCTCGGAATATTTAAATTTGTTATTATTATTATTAAAATTTCCATGGTTTACTGGAAGCACGCGCAAATAAGTGCCGCGAGTGATAAACGACTATTCCGCATGTGTAAGAACACAGTGTATTGATTGGAAAATCCACGAAGCTCAGGAGAATCGAATCGTCGGCATCGCTATTTTACACGTTCTACATAGAACAAATTATAAACTGCTTTTCGTCAGAACCTCTAGTGAAATAAATGTGCTTCGCTTCTCCCGCAAAAGGCAGAGTAGATGTTACATTGTTTTTTCGTTGGCGCGGCTTAATAAATCACCAGGTGAGTGCTTTCAGTAAACGTTTGATTTGGTTAAAAACAGTAATTATTTGTTGTTTGTTCAATTATCACTTAATTTTATATACAGTCCACTTTTTTCTCCTAATTAGCTATCGTAGTTTTGTTACCGCATGTTACAGTCAGATGATTTAAAAACAAAGATATAAGTAATATTAGATTTACTAATCCATTTGAATTTCCAGCAAAATCACTCTACCGAAAAGTTCTATAAAAATATACCGAACCAATACGCGAGTATATCAACCAAAATTTAGAAAGTTGAACATAAGGATTTTCAAGGAAATTAAAACACAGGAGTTGTACTGGAAAGCCATAATTCGGAAAATAAGGACCTTACTTTACGTGAGTAACCAAACTTTAATTACCGTAGAAATCGCAAGTGTCAATTTAGGTAGTAACAAATCAAATAATAAAAAACCTGATTCTACATAATTTGGTTAGCACATTATCGCTTAATTATTTTTAGTTCTGATACTGTATATAGGGTGTTGGTATAAAATAATTTGACATATCAAAACGTGAACCACAGAACCTTGAAGGTAAGATCCTCAAGTCTACCACTGAGCTAACTTTGATATAGATACGGGCATTTAAAATTTGTAAAATATAAGAGAACCATAAAATAAAAATATTAAGAAATAATAACTTATACGCAGGACAAAATACAGTACACGACATAACATAACATAAAGAAAAGTGGCGCCCAACGTGCGGTTTTTGAAATTACAAAAGACGTTTAACACATCAGACACGTCAGTAATACTGATCAACGAACACTGATGGGACCTTCTCTTTTTTTGTAGTTATACACAAAGAAAATTTTACACAGACATAACATGAGCAAACAAGAAAACTATTATACAAGCTCAGGAAAACCATACGGCCGAAATATAAATACAATAAGAGCGATGGAAAACACCGAAGGCACAAGACAAATCTGATATCAGTGACAATACCACTGAACACACACATTGAACCAAACATCATCACACTGTTACGTGCCATTGCACTTAAACATGTTTTTAGGTTAGTTTTTGATATACGGGAGTTTCGCGCCATAATTTCAAATACGCGGTGCGCGGGAATTTTAAATAGATTAGGCGGTACTTCCGTAAGTCATAGTAGTGAGTTTGCGCAGATCACACAACCATAGAGGGGTAGACCAATACTAGACAAAGAGTGGGGACGAGTTTTGGGTGACGCTCTGAATCGTAGCTTTTTGCCTTTGTTCGTGGAGTTAAGTGGACGTTTCTTTTGGGTAACGTATCGTTATCGTATCTATGTAGATTTCCTTGTTTGCTTGTCTTTGTTGTCGCTCCCTTACCATGTTCCTGTCTATTCCCTACATAGGTAGGTAAATTTGCAGCAACCTTCGGCGAAACGAGCTCCACGACCCTGAGGTACATGCTCCGCTAGCCGCTCCGGAGGAACCGCCATCTTTAATCCCTCCGATATGGAGCCCTGAGGAACCCTGATAGAGGCCAACTTTGGTTCGGATTTCCGGGGTGAGTAAATTGTGTTACCTGTTTATTTAACTTTTTATATTTTCGACTATTACGCAATGTAAATTTAGCAGTGGTGACGTCATGGTAGTTGGCCACGCGAACCTGTCATAAGGTTGGCGCTTTCGGCCGCCAGGGCGTTGCATTGCTTTTTATCCATTGCGCTTGCGCGATGTATCTTATGAACTTTGGTAACTGTATTACCGACTTTTAAGAACTATCTATCATCATATAAATGTATCACCATCTAAAGTGTAATACTTTGCAAACTGTTTTATCGACCATATAAACTTTCACCAAGAGTAGTGTAATAACACTACAACCACCACTGCAACAAATAAAACAACAGGCAGAAGAGGTCAAAATGACACAAAAAGATGTGATACTGATATTTTTGAGAGAACTAGGAGAAAAATTACAGGAAGTAAAAGACAACCAAAGGGATCAACCAAAAAAATATTTGCAAAACAGACATCTGAAACATAGTAGAAAAATGCATAGATAACCTAAAATTGGAAATCTCTGAACAGGTTTAAGAATTAAATACAACAATAATAAATGAAGTAAAAGATAGCATAAGAGACATTTGGTTAGAGATAGATGGGAAATTCCAAGGACATGTGGACATGATAAGAACACAAGTGACAGAAATACAGAAGGAAACCCATGAAAGTGAGGCTAGACACGAAGCACGCCATCTATAAACGATGGTGACCATTCAGAAACAAAAATAAGATGAAATAAGATTGAAAAACGAATTACAAGAAGACTTAAACAATACAACGAAAGAAAAGATGGACCTGATCGAGAAGACAGTAACGTTGGTACAACAAAGGATCAGTAACGTAGAACAGGGACAAACAAGTACTTGGACAAAAACACAAGAATGGAGACTAGGCCGGGAATCACTGCCAAAATTAGAAGGGAGAAAATCGGAACAACCAATGACATTTTTAGGAAAACTAGACGAAATAATCAAGCACGAACGAGAAATAAACAAAATTCAAATCATTAATACAACTTTAATCGGCCATACAGAAAAATGGCTTAGTATCATAAAAGAAAATTATAAGACTTACGAGGAATTTAGAAATTTATTCATAGAACAGTATTGGAGTGAGACACAACAAACAAAAGTTAAAATGGATCTGATATCAGGGTACTACAACAAATATGGTGGAACGAGAGAAGAATACTCTATTGAAAAATTTAATCAAGCACGACATCTGACACCAGTTATGAGAGAACGCGACATAATTCAATTATTAGCAAGACACATGAATAATAAAATACATAGAGCAGTAGCAACACAAAACATAAAGGCATTTCGAGAACATTTAGAGAGCATTCGCAATTACGACATGTTAAGACAAATAAAAGACAACAAACACCAACATCGGCATCAAAATGAAACCACAGTAAAAGGTGGGTATAAGAGCAACTTATTCTATGGCGATAAAAATACTGAAAATAGAAGACACATCGAGCAGCCATCAAGATACGATAAAAATAATTTTAAACCCCTAGTACAAAACTGTAGACAACAATATGGATACAACAACCAGGATGGACCACAGAAAAGACAAGAATATTGGAATCGAAATTACGGACACGAAAATATAGGCGATGGACAAGCGAAACAAAGGTATCGAGAAAGTTGGGAACGTAATAAACCAGAAAGAAACGAAACGAGATTTCGAAACACTGGAGACCGTACAAGAGGAAAAAATGCCAACATACAACAAATCACCACAGAAGAGTGGAGAAACAATACAGAAGATACAATAACAGTGGCTCAAGTGCATAAAGAATTTAGAATAATTTGAATTAACTTGTCAAAATTCCACAATTAATTTCTGTATAAATAAAATAAATTTGTTAAGAAGTTTTAGAACTGGTTTTTAAAAAGGCAGCTCCCAAGACCTGAACCTTAACTGGCGCAGTCGTACGGATGTCAAAAGGTCACTAGGAAACCCAAATTCGAAGAACTGGTGGTCTGGAATTTCAATTCCGAATTTGACAGAACCAATCAGAAGTTGGATGCAAAACAAAAATCGTTTAAATTCAACAAATCCAAACAGAAGTTGGAGGCGAAACAAAAATCGTCCAAATTCAACAAAAGACAACCCGGAGAATATACAAGCATAGATCGAATCCAAAAACCGACGTGGAGGACGTACAAAATTAACAGAATCCATAAAATTAACAAAACAATTAGTGTAAGTTCATTTCCTTAAACCAATTGAATTTATTTTACAAACATTTGATATTTGCTAATATAAGAGAATTTTTTATGATTTTACTATTTATATTTGTATATTGACTATTAGTACTATTATTTTATGCTATTTAATGAAAATAATTGACTTAGGTACTAAGAGAATTATTTTCAAATCTATTTTTGTTTAAAAGTGACCTATAAAAACTAGAGAACCCAAAAGACGCATTACATGCTCACTTGAGACAATTATTACGAAAGTTAACTAGCGCAAAATTATAGAAACAAAACCAAAACAAATTTTAATTAACAATACGAAATTAACTGGCACACAAAAATAATTTAAAAATACCCAAAACTAAAGCGAAATTGAATTACAATTTAATACCAAGATCTTTGTATATAACGCAACTAAATAAAGAGAACGAATTATCCACACGTAACATTATCGCATTCTATAAACAATAGACACACCTTGCAATCTATTATTAACTTAGCTTATTATTACGAAAATTAACAAAAGGCAAATTCAAACGCAAGTATCATCATCGAATAAAATCATTTACCCAACGTAACGCTATAAACGATTATAGTTGGAAACGGTTATATCTAATTATAACTACTGAACAATACCATCCAAGAAAACGTGCATCCTAAATCTTTACAAGCTATTGAAAAACGCGCATCGTAACTGTATAGAAGGTATAAATTACATTCATTCCCCAAACCTGACAATTATAATTAACATACTTTAGTACATAACAACGCAAAAATTCATTCTCATACCAACTGAAAACAACACCTTTCAGAAAAGCATAATTCCATATCTATAACAAAAGCATTTGCACCTTCAAATTTTTAAGCGACGGAAAATTACACCTACAGTAGATTTAAAAAGAACCTTGTAATTAAAGTACAACGGAGACGTTGCTGCAAACAATTAACTGAAAAGCAACAATCTTACAGTAGTTTAAAACATTGTAATTAAAACAAGATCGTTGTATTAGTTATAAAAGGAGATTTTTATGTAACTTTGAACAACGCAAAAGACGAACCCTTGCAAACATTATATTAAGAATAAAGGTGACCGGACAATATAATTACAAAGAAAGCAGCTTATAAATTACACATATCCAAAGGAAGAGATAATTACAAGAGACAGATTTAAATCAGCAGAAATAAATTAAAAATAAGTTTTAACTGACGCAAAGCAAGCAAAGTAAAATAAATTACCACAAATATTACTCAGGCACAACGAAACCTTTCAGGAATCAAACTTACAATACAATTAACATCAGTTAATTAAAAATAAACGTATTCAAGACAGTATCAAGCGTAAAACCCATAAAATAATTACAGCACCGTACAACTAAATACAATAGAAGCAACTCAATTCTTTAAATAACCTAAAACGACTCGAGCTAAAAGTAGCAAGCCACGGAAAATTAATAAACTCAAGCAAAGAATAACAATACAAACCGCGAAATAAATCCCAATTCTACGGAAATTTGAAATTAATTAAAATTAAAACTAAATATTATTAGAACCCCCCCCTCCCAGCCATAATGAGTGTAGATATAAAGATTTATTTGGAGACAGTTTCTACGTATAATGCCGATAAAACTTTATTAGGGATTTATATTACCGCGTGTGAACTATTTTTTAAAACTTTTTACAAACCCGGAGACAACGATAGAAACCTATTACTCCTACGCCTTATTATCAGTAAACTAACCGGACGGGCACTAACACTAATTGCCAGCTTTGATAATTTAGAACAATGGGAGGACTTTAAAAGAATATTGATTGCATATTTTGGCCATCAACGTAACCTAAAATGCCTAGTACGCGACTTAATAAACCTTAGAATGGAAAATAACCAATCCCTGTACCAATGTGGAATAAAATGCCAAGATGTAAGAAGTTTAATTTTGAGGAAATTAAAAATTGAAAAACCCGACGAAATATCCGCCTTCTAAAGACAAAAATGTATGACGAAATGGCATTAGACATATATCTAAATGCACTACCAGAACGACTATCAGACAAAATCAGATTCCAACGTCCCCAAAACTTAGAAAATCCATCAACATGATAATCGAAGAAGAAATCGTAATGTATTACAGAAACAGATTATACAACCCGAACGCGAATGAAAGTTATTCACCAATAAAAGCTATTCAAGCCGCGAGACAAACAATTCCCCAACAAACATTCACATTATTCAATACACAAACAAACCAACCGCGAACCAATAATCCACATTTTAATAACGCAAACTTTAATAATCAATATAAACAATTTTCAAAACCAACGTTTAACCCGAATTTCACGAAATCCGAATTTTAACCAAGATTCAAACAAAACGTAAACCAACAAAGACCTGCATTCAACGCGAACCCTATCAGAAATTCACCAATGAAAAACAACAGAAACAATCCTAATAACTACTACAAACCCACACCAATGGATACCTCATCTGGTAGCACCAGATCAAATACAAAAATAACACACATTCGACCAAACCCTAACCAAAAACGCACTTTTACATCGGAAGAACTATTTCATCAAGAAGTAGAGGCATTTGATAATGACCAGAATAATGACATTCAGCCCAGTACAAACAATCAATCAAACCATGTAGAAACTTATGAACACGACGAATCCTACGAAACCTATGAAAAGGACGACGAGGAAAACGCGTGCTCAAATTTTCAGATAGACCGATTCATAAACCACCAAACTTAATAAACTTAAATAATATAAATTACTTAGTACTACCCTATATAGAAATACCCCATGCCGAATTCAAACTACTAATCGATACCGGATCCTCAAAAACATTAATTAGCCCCCGAACCGTAAAGAAACACTATTTAGATTATGTAGAAAGAGAACCGTTTAAAATTAAAACAGCCCATCCAACGACCCTACACCAATTCGTAGCTAACATACTCTTACCCAAAACATTCAACGTAAAAATAAAGCATAAATTTTGCATTTTTGAATTCAATGACAAATATGACGGACTATTAGGAATGGACCATCTAAAAAAATTAGGAGCCAACATCGACATAAAGAACCGTTTATTAAGAACCAAATATGGACGAATCCTCATTAAATTTCAAAATACCCAAGTTGAACAAAAATACACAATAGAACCCCGAACAGAGAAAAAAATTAAAATCCCAGTAAATTCAAATAACAAATTAGAAATAATATATCATATAACATTTCAACAAGAAGTAGAAACCCCAACCGCATTAGTACAAATAAAAGATAATTATGCCACAACGACGATTTTAAATTCAAATGACTATCCCGTAGAACATTTTTAACAAATCCTATTAACGTAGAAAAATTAAATTTTAACGAGATGGAAATAGACGAAAGTTTAAACGACAATTACAACCCCGCAGAAAACGACGAAATGTTAAGAGAAAATTTAAGTAGCATTCGCTTTAATAACGACATCATTCAAGAAGAGCAAAGAGCAATCAAGAATGTATGTTTTGAATACCGCAACATATTCCATTGTGAAGGAATACCCCTAACATTTACAAATACAGTCAAACATAACATCGAACTAACGGATAACAAACCCATATTTACAACAGCATACCGACTACCTCAGGTTAGTTAAGAAGGTTGTAACGGGCATTTTTATAGTTTAACCTTTTTACGCTACTCAATTGGTAAACACATTTCTGCAACTACTATCTCTATGTTTTATATTTATTAACTCGTGGGTATTACTTTAAAAGTAGATAAATTGAAGTTTGATTTTCATTAATAAATAAAGTGCAATGAATTTTAAATAGGATTATTCGTACTTATCGAAACTGATAAACCGCGGTAATTAAGTATTAGATATGATTGCGGCATTTCACGTTTTGTAGGTTGCTTATGTTATTGTACAAGTCTAGATAATAAGTTGATACGCGGTTGGAATAACAACGATTGATATATCTACAGACGGGGAGTTCTAGTTTGTTCTTTGTTCATATATGTTAATTACGTTACGTTGTTAGTTTCGTGCTTGGTTCCGATATATGTTAATTACGTTGAGTTCTAGTTTGTCCTTTGTTCCTATATGTTAATTACGTTACATTGTTAGTTTCGTGCTTGGTTCTGATATATGTTAATTACGTTGAGTTGTAGTTTGTTGCTCGTTCCTATAGATTGTTTACGTTGAGAAGACTGTTTGCTGTTTGCTTTGAAACGTATGAAAACAGATGAGGAGTGTTAGTTTCGTGTTTGGTTTTCTATATATTAATTACGTAAAAGGTACTGTTTGCTTTTGCTTTGAAGAGAGTGTGGAAAAACGCGATGTTGTTTGTTGAAGCCAAGCTCGTTTTTCACTAAATAAACTGTGATAAAATACAAAGAACGGTATATAATTTGTTGTAAAGTGCTTATAATGTGTATTTAAAGTGGTTTTGGGTATTGGTAATATTTACTCGTTCGGGGTACCCAATGTGAAATCTGCAAAATCGCTCTTTTTATTGTGAACCTATCTTCATTTTTACGAGGTCGTTCTAAATATATATGTGGTTGGCGCGGAGTTTGAATTGGTAATCATAACCTATTCAATTATATTCCTAGGTGTTTAATTCTTGTATAATGTTAGACGAAGAACAAAATTCCGTGATCACTGTTGCTCCTACAGAGGTAGAAAGAGCTCCCGATCTTATTCGAATTCCGACGCGTGATAATGTCTGCTGCTAACACCAGTGAAATACGTAGGTGTGATTAGGGTAACGTGTGATAAGTTCCATCAACACCCTCCCAGTAAAGGGTGAAGTGCTTCGCTAGTGCAGGACCTCGTGACTCCCACCTTCAAATGCAAGGAAGCGTTACTGAAGGACTTTATGTAAGTTGAACTATTTCCTACTTGATGTGACTTTAAATATCTATCCGTTGTTTTGCAATATCTTTGTCGTTCTGATGCCTTTTACAATAGACTTGCCTGTTATTAAAAAAAAAAAGAAAGAAAAAAAAACAATCAATACTACTGAATTACTCATATCACGTGTGTCTTATCTATTTATCTTTTGTCAACATTTTATCTGATTTATGTTTAATTGGTGTGTGAGGAAACGTTTCTGCTACTCCCCAATATTACCTCACTTTGTACTAAATATTTTTGTATTGCTTTTACCGTTGTTATATTATATAGTTTATCTAAACAGTTTTTATTTACATTCTACAAAGTACTGAATAATTTAGACTTTTCATTACTGCTATACTTATTCTTTTTTTTCAGGTTTGCTTAACTATTTTTCTTGCAGGTATTGTTACTAACTCCTTACCGCCGCATACATCATAGGTCAGTCTGCTTTCTACAACCCCCCCTACTCTCCGATTGAGCCGGGTCATTTCTTTGGCTTACGTAGCATAAATTTGGCGCCCAACGTGGCTGCCACGAAAAAAAAACGTAACAGAAATTTTGGCGCCCAACGTGGCGCCCGACTTTTTTTTTGTGGGGCCCGATTTTTTTTAGAGGAGCTCGATTATTTTTTTAGAGGGGCTCGATTTTTTTTGATTTGCTCTTGATTTTCTAAATTTTTTTTATGACCTTGATTTTTTTTTGGCCTTGATTTTTTTTTGGTGTATCGGTTCGATTTTCTTGTCTGTCTATATTGGCTGGCTCTAATTTTTTTCTGGTGTAGTCTTGAATCTTTTTCCTTCGCTATATAGAAATTCCTTGATTGTAATTTTTTTCTTTTTTTGTTGTGTGAATTATCAGAGTTGTGTTTTCGCTGGTAATTTGGTTCTGGAAGACACTGGCGCTCAAGTTTTCTGTACACCACCTTCTTTTTTTTCTTTTCTTTACGTCACTTTCGCTACCTCACTTAAATATAATCCTAATGTCCCCGATCTAGATCTGGTTGTATTATACGACTTTTTTTTCTTTTCTTCTTGATACCACAGTTGAAGTCTTTCGTTACTTTTTCCAGTTTTCCGTTTGTCGTTCCCTAGCTTACTTGAGGCTTGACACTTGTGTCTTATGTTGGCTATTGCTGTGGGTTTCCTTCCTCGCTACTTTTCTTTTCTTTTGGTTTCTGCGCGCGAAATCAATTTCTTGAGGTTGGGAACTGTGCTGTTTCTTTTCTAAAGAGACATCCGTCCTTTGACGAATCAATTGGCAGCGTTTATGACTCTACACCTTGGTCCTCTCCGATTGCTACTGCTTACCTATCTTTCCCTGTGGATTTCTTTACTCTTAGTTGTGTCTGACATTTTGGTCCTTCGAGCCGGAATTTTTTTTTTGTGTGTTGGTTCTGATTGGATTGGTATCGTTTGTTGTTTCGTATTCCTATTCATATTTTTGTAGCTAACCCATCCCGTGACTTTTTCTGTTGGCTAGTTCTACCATTTGTTTACTATTTGACTAGTATAGTCGCTTTCTACATCCATTCCCTGAGGTAGGCGTCAGATTTATTTTCTTTTCCTTTAGGAATTTCGACTTGGTCGCTTCTGTAGGTCTGTTAGCCATACTCTGCTTGAGTAATCGTTTCATACGAATCTGTGTTACCTCAGTTGGAAGTATTATAGATGGTGTACTAGCTTGCCTTTGTCCTTTACTTTGTCTTGGTTCTTTCTTTGCTGTACACTTGAGGGTGACAATTTTGCTACGAGTTTTCTTCCTCGTTTTTTTCTTTTCTCTTGGTTTCTCCGCGGGAAGCCAAAACTTTTCTTTGAGGTGGAAAACAGAAATGTCCCTTTTGGGGACATCCGTCTTTTGACGATTTTGAAAGTAGCTAAGACCTTTAATCCTCATTGCGTGTTTACTTAATGCTTTCTTTACCTGTTCTGTCGTTGTTGGTTGCGATAGATGACTTTGTCTTCTTTTAGAAAAATGTTCCTTTTCTTATACTGATATTGGTCCTTCGGACCGGATAAAAAAAATTTTTTTTTTGTTTGGTTCCTTGTCTGTCATATTTTTTTCTTTTTCTTTTTTTCTTTTTTCTTTCACTCCGACGTCTTTATTTTGCTAGGGGGGAATTTGTAACGGGCATTTTTGTAATTTAACCTTTTTACGCTATCCTCAATTCATAAATACATTTCTACAAATTACTATTTTTATATTTGATATTTATTAATTCCTTAGGCGAGTGCGTCGTATTAAAATAAGCAAATCGCTGTTTGTATCAAGTGAATGCGTCCGAATGGTTTTCATATTGTATGCAATTTAACTCGCGTGTATTAATTTTAAAAAGATAGATAAATTGAAGCTTGATTCTCATTAATAAATAAATTCCAACTTCTCGAAAACAATAAACAGCCTGTAATTAATTATTAGATACGATTGTTACATTCGCGTTTTAGAGGTTCCTTATGTTATTTAGCGAGGTAGATAACAGTCGATAAGCGGTTATTATAATAGCGTTCTAAGTTCTGTTCTGTGTTCCGATGTATTACGTACGTTAAAAATACGGAACATGTGACGGACGGTTTTTATTGCTTACGCGTGTCTTACTAATTGTTTTTAGTTGTTTTTATTGTACAATAAAAGTTTTTACGGAACATTGACTTAGTGATTACGCATAGCTTTACTAATGGTGTTTTTAGTTGTTTGTCTTGTGAGATAAACGTTTTACGGAACATGTGACGGACGGTTTTTATTGCTTACGCGTTACTTTACTGATTGTTTTTTTGTTGATTTGTTTTTCTATATTTGGAACTGTATGTGCGATCTAGTTTTCGGGGTCCCCTTTTTTTTTGTGAGAGTGAAGCATGCTTTGGATTGTTTAAGTGCGGTGATGCTGTGGTTTCTGAATTTTCGAACAACAAAGAATCTGAAATGGATCATGGCTTGCGTGAGTTTCGTTATTCAAAAGCATTAGATTTTTCTTTGTTACCATATGTAGCAAATAAAACACCTCACATTACTGTTAGTATAATGCAAGAACTTATCAGATGACATGCATTACATCGTGTCTTGAAAGCACGTGATTCTAAATTCTTATTACTATTTTTCTCTACAATTTGTGTTACAAAATATTTCGGAATTATTGTCTCAGGAAATAGAATTAACAAGAAATTTATCAATGCTAGCTGGTTCCATCAGCGTGATAATGTCTGCTGCTAACCCCAGTGATTAGTGATTAGTGTAACGTGTGCCAAGTTCCATCAACACCCTCACAGTGAAGGGTGAAGTGCTTCGTTAGTGCAGGACATCGTTGAATCCCACCCTTCCGTTGCAAGGAAGCGTTGCTGAAGGACTTTTTGTAAGTTGAACTATTTCTTACTTGTTATTGCTTTAAATATCTATCCGTTTGTTTTGCCATATCTTCGTCGTTCTGATATCTTTTACAATAGAAGGAAAGAAAAAAAAACAATTAATACTACTGAATTACTCATATCAATTGTGACTTATCTATTTATCTTTTGTCAACATTTGATCTGATTTATGTTTAATTGGTGTGTGAGGAAACGTTTCTGCTACTCCCCAATATTACCTCACTTTGTACTAAAAATTTTTGTATTACTTTTACCGTTGTTATATTATATAGATTACCTAAACAGTTTCTTTTTTTTACTTTCTACAAAGTACTGAATAATTTAGACTTTTCGTTACTGCTATGCTTTTTCTTTATTTCAGGTTTGCAGGACTAATCTTTTTTATTGCAGGTTTACTATTCTAATTTCTTTTATTGCAGGTACTGTTACTAATTCCTTACCGCCGCATACATCATAGGTCAGTCTGCTTTCTACAACCCCCTCTACTCTCCGATTGAGCCGGGTCACTTCTTTGACTTTCTTTGTGTTACGTAACAATCAATACGAAAACAACTTAGCATTAACCGGAAGTAAATTAATCACCCTTAAGGAAGATTGTTATTTAAAACTGAAAAATGAAGTAATCAGAGTTTACCAAGATCCCGTACAAACCAAGAAATTAGCAAACTTACTCGAATTACAAATCAAGACAACACCAATCGAAGACGAAGAAATACTTTAAAAGCCCATGCAACTCGAACATCTGGAACTAGACAACCTCAACCACGTCATGAAACTTATGGAAAATTATAAGGAACATCTAAGCGAATTAAAAACGCCCAAAGTGTACTACGATAACATTAGTGTTTGAACAATTGTATTAATTATTTTGACTATTTTATTGATCATTTATGTAATTTACAAAATGCATATTAGGTATACAAATAAAGAAAACAGTTTTAGATTTAATGCAACAAAAGTAAACAAAGAAACAAATGTACCATTAGAAAATATGAATTTTAAGCAATAAAATTAAATAAATTTAATGAATTAAAAATCAAGAAAAGAAAAACTCTTAATTTTTTATGTACGCGGTAGGAGTTATGTAACCCCCAATTGATGTACATATTATAAAATAGAATAATTAAGAAATTATTAGAAAGTGTGAATGAAATGTTAAGTGAAGTGCAACATTGTAAATACAAGAACAATTTATAAAGTTTATTAACGTTCATGAGAACGGATGCGCTACTTTGTATCGCAGACGATAGTGACACTGCAGATGTCAGATCACAGACGGTCAGGTACCGTGATTACTTAGAAGTTAAGATTACAACAATATAATTATGAATAGTATTAAGAATAAGCAGACATGAGATCTGCAAGTTCCCACAGCCATGTGAGGGGGTAGGAACATTATAAAAAGCCCGGGAGCTCAAGGACCCGGCAGTCAGTCGAGTATTCCGCTTTAGCATTGCAGTTTGCTAGACTACTTAAAATAGTACATTTATTAATTAATTTTGAATTTATCAAAATTCCACAATTAATTTCTGTATAAATAAAATAAATTTGTTAAGAAGTTTTGGAACTGGTTTTTAAAAAAACAGCTCCCAAGGCCCGAACCTTAACTCACCCAGGTCGTGAAACAACATTATCACATATTCGGCTGGGATATTTTGGCCACTTAGTAGTTTACGAGAAACCGAAAAGTTAGTTCGAAACTGTATTACTTGTATCAGATTAACTGTTTTCTAAACAAATAATTGCAAACCTTTCTCAAAACAGTCAATGTTGTAGCGTTCTTTCATAAAGTGCGTGCGCACGTGCGTGCGTGCGTGCGTACGTGCATGCGCGTATACGAATATGCTAAATAGTTGCACAAAGCCTTCAAAACTGCGTGTCCAATTTACATAGGTAGTAAATATTTTCAAAACTTATATATTGGTTAGAAATGAAAATAGTTATCGTCTTATTGTAGTCCTTACGCTATATACTTTTAATAAAGGCATTGTTTTATAACGTTTTAAACGGTGACTTTTCAGTTTATCCTGTAAAGAATATTAAAAATTAGTGAGAAGATTAGAGAATAAAATACAATTTTGACCAGTACGATATTTTTCGATTACTATTTTAAAGTTTAGCGTTTCGAAAGTTGCCACTGTACTAAACTAATGCTTACCTCATCCGAATTCTCACTTTCACGTAAGAGTTTCCTTATTGAGGGTCTAATAAAGGCTCCATATGGATCTTGATAATTTTCTAAACGTGGAAAAACTTCACTAGTAGTTTGGTTTAAGAGCCTTTCTCTTCCCGCCTCTTCTTCACATAAACGAACCTTTCTATCTACCTTCATTACATACTGAGCCGATACTCGCCTGTTTGTTAAATGTAATGGTAACATTTTGGAAAAGGCATCGCAATATTTAAGAATTTTACGTGAAAAACGGATTCCCATGTTTGTGAAATAACATCAATACGTACAACAATTGAGTATTGTTAGCTTAATCTTTAAGAAATTAATCTTAACTGATAAAACATGCATTGTTGCTATTATTCGCGTATTCATTACCGCAGTCGTAGAAGAACTAAGCTTTTGGTAGCTGCAAGTATAGGTAGGGGTACTTTTCTATAGATTCCTCGATCGTATATATAGATTATATTAATTGTCTATTGTCAAAATATAGAAAATTAGTCACAAAGTGCAAGATGTATTAAAATTAAGTATGAATTTTCAAACCCGATTATTCAGGTATTTCTGAAATTTAGATACTTAACTTATTATCTACAGGATACACAAAGACTATCAGAATCATAAAACCGCTTATGTTAATATATAATTGATCATTTGTTTTAATGATGGCCAAGTGAATTCGAGAAGATACGTTTAAGTTGTTGATTAAATGATAAACGTAATTGCAACTCATTAGTCATGTCTAAATGCTAATTCCAAAAAGGACAATTGTATCGTTTTACAGAACCCAAAGCTTTAAAAATCAGAAACAAACCCAAATTTTTAAATATGATTCAAATCTTGTAAAAATAAAACCCGCCATTCACACTAAAAACGTAGTATTTTCTGTTACAAAGTTGATTATACAAAAGAATTTGTCATAATTAGCATTCACGTTTTCGTACAAAAATTTAAATTTCAAATAAAACTTTAAATAATTTAATATACGTTCAACTCAAAACTAGGTCTCATATATATTAACATACTAAAAACACTTTAAATTTTAAATAAAATTAATTGTATACTCAAACAAACAAAAAGAATTTTAATATTTAATTAAAACGCTGTTCCTGCATTCCATAACATAAGTTCTTCAATAACAATTTTAAATCATGTTTTTAAAATGAAGTTTATAAACCGATTGGGGAAATTTACATTAAATTTATTACTTAGAGTATGGGCACACTTTTTTCTAGTCTGAAGAATATTTTCGTCTAACTTTTAATCGATCAAGTTCTTCTGATGGAAGAATTTTGCCACACCCATGAAATTCCATATCGACTATATTTTTATCGATTGATTAAGTTTCTAGCAAAATATTTATTATAAATTCAAAAATAAATATAATATTAAGTATAAGTTTAGCAATTCTGTTTTATGAAAATAAAGCTTTACTAGAATTATTAAAACTAGAGCAAGCTGAACTTACTGTTGTTAAATATATCTTTTTTGAAATTAATATCGAAAGTAAACTGTGTTGGTGGTAAACAAATCTATACTAAATATTTAAATGGTCATATCAATACTAATTTACATAAACAACTAGTTTAATAAAATCAAACACTACTATTTTAACAACGAAAGGTTTTGTGGTCAATTTCATAAACCAAAACAAAAAGGGGATTTATACTAAAGATACGGACGTCACTTTTAATAAACCAAAACAGATTGTGTTAATGACGTCTATTTATAAATTACGTTCTTCAAAGAAAAACAAATTATGTTAATATTGTTATTGAAACATAAAATATTCTTGGGTTTTATAAAAAAGTGATATAATATTAGGTAACCAAAAAAGTTCATGCGGTTTTGATAAATTACGAAATAGCCATCATCATCATTAGGTCTTCAGTCGTGAAACTGGTTAGACGTGTACCCTCATTGTTTCCTATTCTGAACTAACGTACACATTTCCCTGAAATTTTCTACATCTACCTCTTTTTACTATCTCTGCTAGTAATATATCTCGTACTATTTCCCTAAATGCTTTAGAACGTATTCTCCCATTCTATTTCTCCTATTTTTTTCCACAGATATCTTTATTCCTCTACTATTTTTATAACCTATTTCTTATTAACTTTGTCTGTTCATGCTATCAACCTCATAGATCTGAAGCATAATATTCAAAAAGGCTGTTACCGTTTTTCGGTTTGCTTTTCCTACTGCCCGTATTTCATAGGCATACAGTGCTGTGCTCCACGCATGCTTTCCATAATTTTCTTTTTGTTTCTATGTTTGTTGTCTTTGATCATAGACGCTGTTCTTTCTTGTTAGATGCATTTCGGTTCCCCTCTATTGTTTTACAATTATATACCCTATTTCTCCGACATTCAGTGGTTGTAAAGAAGAGGCGGCTCCGTGGCGTAATTGGTATGTGTGTGACTACTACGCCCAATGTCTCGGGTTCGCATCCAGACACGGTCCGCTTGAAAAATATAACAATGACGCGAAATTTTTTAGTTCTAGTATTTATAATGAACTAATTATGTATATAATTAGTATCTCTATTGCTTAAGGTGTAGCTCTTTTCGAGTTAAAAAAATTCTTTTAAATTATTGACATTTTTTCATAAATTCGTTCAAATACCAATTTTTATCAAGTGCTTCAAGCGTACCCTTTTATGAAAAAGCTTTTTATTCTGAAATAATAGAAATCAAACAAATATCTGTATCAATTATTATTGGTCCTTTTCGGTACTTGAAGTTGCCTTGCATATTTTATTAACTATTATGAATTTTCTACATGTAAAGGCAAATGAAACTACCTTTGATCTTTTGAAACATGATACCAAAATTTTCCTTATTTAATATAACTATAAAGTTTGCTGCAAAATTCGTTACAAAATTTACCTAATGTGAAGTATATTGTATAGTTTTTGCATTAATTAATAAATTACAAAATGCTGATGGTAAATCTCAAGGACCATGATATATTATAATTTCTTTCATTCCTAGCAATTAGTAATCCCTATTACTAACTTTGTCACGACCTTTATCTGTCGTACATAATTATATCTTCCCCTTAAGTCTGAATTATTTCAAACCTTCTTCTTTCCCGGATACCTATTTCATTTCAAAATTTCATAGTTTTCTCGTCCCTAGTTAAAAAAAAATTTTGTCACTTTTCTTAAATGATTTCATTCTTTTCTTAAAGTTTCTTTTTTTTTCTTTTGTTCTTATTATTGCACAACTTATCGCATTTTTTTGTTGTGGTTGACATTTCCTTCATTTGAACAACTCAAGGAATCTTTAAGGCTTGTAGTAGCTAATCTGGGGCTGCTGTTTTACTATTTGGCTACACATAGATTTACAAACGATGCTTCTGTAGTAAAAAGTTGATTTCAACAGGTGCGTCTAGGAGAAATTTTTATTCGATGTTTTTTCTTCCACAAATATCCCAATAATTTTTTACAATTTTCGTCATTAACTGTTTTTCTGTATCTTTTATACATTTTTTCTGTTTTCTTGTGAACGTGTTTGTAAAGACTGTTGCTTTTTGTCTTTTCATCATTAATCCTTTACTGTGTTTTCAATATATTGAAAATGTATCTACTTCTATATATGAATAGCTGCCTATCGCTTTTTGAATTTTCCGTGAGAATATATTTAAGTGGATGCGCTCGATAGAAAGGTGATTTGTCTAGGTATACATGGAATCTAGATATTTTTAATTATCGACATGTTCGTAAAGAACATTGCCGGGGGTTCCTCATACCAATTTGTTTTAATAGTAAAAATTAAGTGTACCAAGCCGCATACTCTCAGACCAATTTTGTGTGGTCAGTATGACGCGCGGCGCCGTGGCGTAGTTGGTATGTGTGTGACTACTGTGCCCAAGGTCCCGGGTTCGAATCCCGACACGGTCCGCTTGAAAAATGTTAGGCGAGCATTTTTCACAAAAATACACCCTCGTTCGGATGAGAAGTAAAATGGAGGTCCCGTGTGTGAGAGTTGTCACGCACGTTAAAGATCCCTACCTTGCTTGGAACAGCAAGGGTTCGGCAAAATTCCAAATTTTCCAGGAGTGGAGCATTAAAAAATCACATGTAAGGTTGTGAAAGAGAGAAGCAGCCTGTGGCTGCCAAATTCCCTCAGCACTTGAACATTTGCCGATTTAATATTTTTTCAATATATCTTTTCGCAAAGTCAACATTAGTTGCAGATATTTCACAACCAACACCTGTACTTGTTTATAATAATCATCAGATTTATATGCACTTATTTTTTCGTCATTAGATTTTCCGTCTTAAAACTGGTTGGACACTCACCTGCACTTATTTATATTCTGAGCTAACCCACACAGTTCCCTGAAATTCCCACACAACCTATATACAGCTTGGTTCCCCCTTCTATTGTTTTCTTATTATATGCTGTTGGCAACACTTGTGCTACTCACGCCGCTGAAATTGTTGTCGTCCCGGTAACGCAATGAACTAAAGAGAGGGTGCCTTGAAAACTGAATGATTAAAATGTCAAAGAATTGTTATTGCTTATTACTTGAATTTATTTAGAATTAAGCTGTGTATTGACGAGAAAAAAGGGGAAACCAAAGTAAGTAGTGTTATTATAACTAAAACGAATTGTAATTATTGTTTCAATATATAGTTTTTTAAAGCGATACGTTCGCTAGAAACCTGTGTTTGAATCTGGCGGACAAACTGCTCCGAAGATTGGAATCCTGCTTTAACAAAATCTTTAAAAAATTTGAAATATGAGTCATCATTCAGACGTCACATACTGCGCCACATGCAAGCTGCCAGAGGACGGTGACATGGTCCAATGTGACGACTGCGATGATTGGTTCCACTTTCACTGTGCTGGTGTTTCCGCTGGTATCGAGAGGATAGCCTGGACGTGCTTTAATTGCAAACACAAAGAAAACCTCAATATCGAAATCCAGCGGCAAGAAGACAGGGTAATAGCGAACAATGAACAACGTACGCGCACTGTGAGCGTTGAGCAAAATCGAATACACACTCAAGCTGAGTTTACTAATAAGCCTAGTTTTTCTGATACTGAATTAGAACTTAAGTACCTAGAAGAAGAGCGACAAGCTAATTTGCGCTACTTGCAAAAAAGGTATGAGCTATTGCAAAGGCAAAATAATGCGTGCAAAGACAACTCGCCTGGGCGTTCGAACGCAATAGACTTAAGCTACACAAAGTATAAAGACTACATTGCACCGGGCTGTTCTAGCAATAGCATTACGGGTAACTGTAGTCCGACACAAAACTTGCTAAATTATGAATCTTTGCCTCTGTTTACACCTGCTACACCTTTGCGAGCAGAACACATTCATGCTCGACAAGGGTACCCATGACTTGCCGGTTTTCAGTGGAAAACCCGATGAATGGCCGGTCTTTATAAGTAGCTACGAAAACTCAACTAGACTTTGCGGTTTTAGCAACGACGAAAACCTACTTCGCCTGCAACGATCATTAAAAGGTAAAGCCTTAGAGTACGTCAGTAGTCAGTTATTAATTCCCGCTCTGGTTCCTGACATCATTTCTACGCTAAGAATGGTATTCGGAAAGCCAGAATATATAATAAATAGTTTGCTAGAAAAATACGCGCCTCTAGTGGTGTTAACGTCAACAAACTTGAAACGTTGATCGCCTTTTCGATGGAAGTTAAAATTTAACAGCAACTATACAAGCCGCAAGACTTGATTGGCATTTAAATAATCCTTTACTTGTCCAAGAGTTGATCAGTAAATTACCAGCCCAAATGCGTCTAGAATGGGCCATGACCACAAAACGTAATGTCGAAGTTAATCTCTTGACCTTTAGCCTATGGCTTTACGAATTAGCTTGCGCGGCGAGTTCCGTAACATCAGTTCCTCCAGCTGCAAGTCAAGACGAAAAGCGTAAAACGCATCGTGTCGCCTTTCACAAGGGACAAGAGACATTGGAAACCAAAGCAAAAAAAGATTGGCGTCAAGCAGAAACACACAATTGTGCAGCGTGCTTACAAGATCATAGCATCGAAAAATGTGACGTTTTGAGAAAATGACATACAATGACAGATGGGATGTTGTCCACAAGAAACGGTTGTGTCGTTCCTGTTTAAAGTTTCGCAATCCACGATTTTGCAAAGAACGACACGAGTGCGGAATAGAGCGTTGCACTGCAAAGCATCACCGGTTACTACATAAAATGGTAGTAACACGCGATACTAACGTACAGCCAAATACCGTGGCAATACATGTACAAAAAACTTCAAACGTACTGTACCGAATCGTTCCTATTGTAATTTACAGTCAAAAAGCTTCTGTAGCAATTTATGCGCTCCTTGATGACGGTTCTGGGCCAACCATAATAGAAAAGACGTGATAAGGCAACTGGATCTAAAGGTGAAACATCTGAGTTATGCTTGCGGTGGACCGATGGTTCTATTCGTGTCGAAAATAACTCAGAGCTTGTAAACCTTAAAGTGTCCAGCAAACACAACCCCAACCAAACCTTCACGTTGAGGGACGTACACACCGTTAGTAAACTAGACTTACCTACTCAAACATTATTCATGAAAGAACTTGAGGTGAAATACAAACATTTAAAAGGTCTACCGGTAGAGTCGTACCAAGATGTTGTACCACGAATGATTATCGGTCTAAACAATAAGCACGTGGCCATGCCCATGAAGTTTAGAGAAGGCAAAACCACGGAACCAGCTGCTACTAAAACACGTTTGGGTTGGACAGTTTATGGAGTGTTAGAAAAGGAAGACGTTTGTGGGTCCGTAAATGCGTGCTTTCAGTTACACATCTGCGAATGCGATAGCGACATGGCATTACACAAACTCGTTAGCGAAAGCATGACGCTTGACGATATGGGCCCCGAAACCCAGCACGAAATCACACCGATTCCGATAAATTGAAAATGCTCGAAGCGTGTGT
Source organism: Platerodrilus igneus (assembly GCA_036346225.1). Taxonomy (NCBI): domain Eukaryota; kingdom Metazoa; phylum Arthropoda; class Insecta; order Coleoptera; family Lycidae; genus Platerodrilus; species Platerodrilus igneus. The sequence continues at coordinate 560,563 of JARFIW010001182.1, forward strand.
AAAACGAACGGGAAACCACTTTACTTCTAAGCTTCTGTGGCGTGCAGATAACATAACTTTACCCGATAATTATAATATGGCTATGCGCCGACTAGTATGCTTCGAAAAGAAGTTAAATCAGGATGCAGGGCTCAAGGGTTTAGTAAGTACTCATATAGACAGCATGCAACAAAAGCAGTATGTGCGAAAGCTTACCCCATCTGAAATAAAGCAAGAGTACAAACGGCAATGGTATTTACCTATATTTTAGTGCGTAATCCGAATAAGCCAAGTAAAATAAGATTAGTGTGGGACGCAGCGGCTGTACACCATGGTACCTCCCTTAATGACTGTCTTGAACAAGGCCCGGATTTGTTACGTCCGCTTCTTCAAGTTTTATTCAACTTTCGTATTGGTAGAGTTGGAATTTGTGGTGACATATGCGAGATGTTTCATAGTATTCACATTGATGTAGAAGATCAGCAGTGTCAAAGATTTTTGTGGCGCAACTGCGAGAAGAATCGACCACCAGATGTTTATGTTTTGCAAGTTATGAGCTTTGGCGCATGCTGCTCGCCATCGGTAGCGCAGTATGTCAAAGATAAAATGCCGAAGAATTTTCTAGGGAGTTTCCACGCGCCGCTAAAGCAATACAAGAACGTCATTATGTTGACGACTGGCTCGACAGCGTTGATACTCCAAGTGAAGCTATTGAATTAGCCAAAAATGTTATTGAAGTTCATAAACGTGGGAATTTTCATATTCGTAACTGGCTTTCAAATTCTCGAGAGGTAGTGGCTGCGCTCGGTCCGCCAGAAGTAAAGAAGACTTGCCACGCAGGGCAATCAATCGATCATGTGGTTCAGCCAGAAAAGTACTTGGTCTGTGGTGGCAAACAAGTAACGATACTTTTACGTTTAGTTTAAAGTATACAAAAGCCAGCACTGAAATTCTACATGAAGGAAAGGCACCAACCAAAGAGAACTTTTAAGACTGTTGATGTCAATCTTTGACCCCTCGGCCTGCTATCATGCTATACGATTCAACTCAAAATCCTGCTGCAGTGCGTCTGGCGTACTGGAATCGAATGGGACGAAACAATCCCTAGTGAGTTGATACCTAGTTGGAAGCAATGGCTTTCACACTTAGAGCTAGTGCCGCAAATTCACATTCCAAGATGCTACAATAACGACGTGAGAGCACAAGACTGCTTAATTGAATTGCACGTGTTTGTGGACGCAAGTGACTGTGCGTATGCCGCTGTCACATACTTCAGATTCGTTTACGAAAACAAAATTCATGTTTCATTGATAGGTTCTAAGGCAAGGGTAGCGCCATTAAGCCCAATATCTATACCCCGCATGGAACTTCTCGCTGCAGTACTGGGTTCTCGCTTTGCAAGGCATATAGTTAAAGAACATGAGCTTGTAATCAGCGATACACATTACTGGTCAGACTCGCAAACTGTTTTAGTATGGATTCGTTCTGACCCACAAAAGTACAAAGAATTTGTGACGTACAGAATCGCTGAAATACAAACGAATACAAATGTAACGCGGTGGCACTACCTACCATCAAGACTAAATGTTGCTGACCTGGCTACGAAGTGGCATAATAAAAATGTATTTGAACCGTCGAGCGCGTGGTATTCGGGTCCGGAGTTCTTGCAGCTACAAACTGACCAATGGCCCCTGCAAAATTTTAAATCAACGAATAATTACATTTTTGACCCGCAAACAGAGATGCCTGAAAAAATCGTGGCGGTCCAGATAAAATGTTCTCCAGTTGTTGATACCTTCCGCTTTTCAAAATGGGAACGCTTGGTGAGATGCGTAGCTTACGTCAAACGGTTTATAAGAAGGGTGCGCAGAGCGAGGCAAAACGACTTACAAGTTAGTACGAGCGTAGTGGAACTAGAATCGAACCATCTGACAGGGGAAGAGTTAACACAGAGCCTAGAATTTCTTTACAAGCTTGCACAAACGCATTCGTTCTCAACCGAAATGGCGAATTTGCAACGAGACCCCAGATATATTCTAGACAAAGGAAGTACTCTTAGGAAACTCTCTCCCTTCGTTGACAACCTGGGAATACTACGACTGCATGGACGGTTAGATAACGCCCCAATCGCAAGTGAAACAAAGCACCCAATCATTTTACCAAAAGATCATAGAATCACGTATTTGCTGATTGACTGGTATCATCGTAAGTACCATCATGTTCATCACGAAACCGTTGTTAACGAAATCTTTCAAAATTCTATATCTCAAGTTTGCGACGTATATTGCGAACAGTTAGAAACAACTGTCAAGTCTGTAAAAATCGTAACACTAAGCCCAATCCGCCAGAAATGGGTCAATTACCCGAAGCACGTTTAGCACCAAACTCTCGCCCGTTCACATACGTTGGGGTAGACTTTTTCGGACCATTTCTAGTGGTAATTGGAAGACGCTCGGAAAAGAGATACGGCGTCCTGTTTACGTGTCTGACATGTCGTGCAGTACACATTGAAGTAGCCTATTCGCTGTCCATGAACTCGTGTGTAATGGCGATTAGGAATTTTAGTAGCAGGAGAGGCATGCCGGCACAGATGTTTAGCGACAACGGCACAAATTTAACGGCAGCCGAAAAAGAGTTAAAAGAAGCTTACAAGCAACTGGACTTTAACGCCTTGCAGGAACAATTTACTACATCCGAAACTAAGTGGACCTTCATCCCACCCGCTAGTCCTCACATGGGAGGTTCTTGGGAGCGGATGATACGTTCTGTGAAAAACGTGCTGTACCATATTGTAACACCCGAAACGAAATTATCAGATGAAAAACTGCATAACCTTTTCCTAGAAATTGAATGTATTTTAAATAGCCGACCGCTTACTTACTTATCGCTAGACACCGCAGAACAAGAGTCACTCACACCAAATCACTTTCTGTTGGGCAGTTCTTCTGGCGCTAAATTGCCAGGCAAATTTGACGCAACCGACCAATATATTAGAAGTTCTTGGAGACACTCTCAGTTTTTAGCTGATAAATTTTGGAAGAGGTGGGTGACTGAAGTGCTACCGACTCTTACTAGAAGAAGTAAATGGACCGATCAAGTCAAACCTCTGGCAGTAGGTGATGTAGTAATAATCATCGATCCGAACTTTCCTCGCTGCACTTGGCCCAAAGGGATCGTAATCCAAACCTTTGCTGGTAAGGATGGCCAAGTTAGGAGCGCCCGTGTTCGAACAACCAAGGGAGAGTACCATCGTCCGGCAACCAAGATTGCAGTGCTTGACGTGAAGGGGATCGCTCCGAACAACGCGTAGTTGCCACTAGTAAGGTATAAACTCACTCGGATCGTTTTACCGGCGGGGAGTATGTTGGCAACACTTGTGCTACTCACGCCGCTGAAATTGTTGTCGTCCCGGTAACGCAATGAACTAAAGAGAGGGTGCTTGAAAACTGAATGATTAAAATGTCAAAGAATTGTTATTGCTTATTACTTGAATTTATTTAGAATTAAGCTGTGTATTGACGAGAAAAAAGGGAAACCAAAGTAAGTAGTGTTATTATAACTAAAACGAATTGTAATTATTGTTTCAATATATAGTTTTTTAAAGCGATACGTTCGCTAGAAACCTGTGTTTGAATCTGGCGGACAAACTGCTCCGAAAATTGGAATCCTGCTTTAACATATGCCCTATTTCACCGAGATTCAATGGTATGTGAAGGGGGGGGGCTTGAGTACCTAGGTCCCGGGTTCGAATCGCGACACGGTTCGCTTGAAAAATGTTGGGCGAGCATTTTTCACAAAAATACCCCCTCGTTCAGATGAGAGGTAAAATGGAGGTCCCGTGTGTAAGTGTTGTCACGCACGTTAAAGATCCCTACTTTGCTTGGAACAGCAAGGGTTCGGCAAAATTTCAAATTTTCCAGGTAAAAAAAACTCGCTTCCTGGCCAATGTAGTACCTTCGAGTGGAGCATTAAAAAATCACATGTAAGGTTGTGAAAGAGAGAAGCAGCCTGTGGCTGCCAAATTCCCCCAGCACTTGAACATTTGCCGATTTAATATTTTTCCAGTATATCTTTTCGCAAAGTCAACATTAGTTGCAGATATTTCACAACCAACACCTGTACTTGTTTATAATAAACATCAGATTTATCTGCACTTATTTTTTCGTCATTAGATTTTCCGTCTCAAAACTGGTTGGACACGCACCTCCACTTATTTATATTCTGAGCTAACCCACACAGTTCCCTGAAATTCCCACACAACCTATATACAGCTTGGTTCCCCCTTCTATTGTTTTCTTATTATATGACCTATATCACCGAGATTCAATGGTATGTGAAGGGGGGGGGGGACTTGAGTACCAAGGTCCCGGGTTCGAATCGCGACACGGTTTGCTTGAAAAATGTTGGGCGAACATTTTTCACAAAAATACCCCCTCGTTCAGATGAGAGGTAAAACGGAGGTCCCGTGTGTAAGTGTTGTCACGCACGTTAAAGATCCCTACTTTGCTTGGAACAGCAAGGGTTCGTCAAAATTCCAAATTTTCCAGGTAAAAAGAACTCGCTTCCTGGCCAATGTAGTATTTTCGGGTGGAGCATTGGAAAATCACATGTATGGATAATAAAATCCTATCTATCAGATAGAGCCACAATAACATCCTATGGGAAACGAATTTCTACTAGCGCTGAAGTCCCAGAGGGATCGATACTCGGACCGATGTTATGAAACGTAGCCTACGACAAGATATAAATATAAAAAAAGAACAATGAGTGTGGCTAGTGGCATATGCCGATGATCTAGCAGTAATAGTATCGGCAAAAGTAAACAAGAGATAATAGAGAAAGCCGAGTGCACCATAGGAAAAATAGTGGAGGTATTAGTGCCACTAAAACTAGGTCTGGCTAATGACAAGACAGAAATGGTAATACTATATGGGGGACAAAAGCTTAAAAACATCGAAATACAAATTGACAAACACGTTATTTGTAGTAAAAATGCAGTCAAGTGTATGGGAATATATCTGAAAAGAAATCTCAAGACGACAACCCACATTAGAAAAATCTACAACAAAGCCAACCGAATGGTCACGGCAATGGCAAAAATCACTCCAAATATAAAAGGACCTAAAACACAAAAGAGAAAAATGATAGCTGCCACTATAACTCAACACTTCTATATGGAGCGGTTATCTATCATGAGGCAACCAAGTATAAATATATAAACATTATCAAGCAATGCTGGAAAGAATCAATAGAAAAATAGCAATAAGAATCACATCGGCGTATAGGACGGTATCGACAACAGCTGTGTTAGCCATCTCTGGCACCATGCCGATACATCTAAAAATTCAAGAGAGACTGGATTTACATCAAGAAAACTACAAAAATAAACATGAAATCAAACAGGAATTAATGGATAAATGGCAAACGGCATGAGAGACATATCAGGGTTGGATCAAAACTTTCATAAAGAACGTAAAGGATTGGCATAATAGACAGTGGGGAGAAATGGATTATTACTTTACGCAAGCCTTCACAGGATATGGGATATTTGCCAAATATTTGCATAAAATTAAAAAAAACGAGAACAGCACATGCTGGTACTGCCCTGATGAAGACACTCCACATCACATAATTTTTGTCTGCGACAGATGGATGCAACAACGACTACAAACAGAAATACAATATGGGACTATAATTACCGAGAGCAACATCGGAGCTACTTCTTGAAAACCAAGCCCAATGGAATAATATTACCAACATGTTAAGAACAATTATGAAGGAAGAAGAAAAACATGAAAGGATAATAAATACAAACTAGAACCGAGACGAAAAAGTTAAAAAGCTGTAAGATGCCCCACAAGCACCTGAAGTAACGCTTATCAGTGGTCCCGGGATGCTTATCTCGCCAGTGGGAAGAGAGGGAAGGGAGGGAAGGGTTTAGTCGGTAGGTGCAACTCTATAAAAAAAAAGGTTAGGTTAGGTTAGACCTTCTATTTTCTAACTAATAATCAATATTAATAAAATAAAACAAAATTCCCTTAGACTTATAATAAGAGAATATTTTAACCATAACTTTTTAAGGTGAGGTTCCAATAGATTTCGAAAAAAATATTATTATCCCACTCCCAAAAAAGTCAGGAGCTGATAGGTGTGAGAATTTTAGAACGGTTAGTTTAACTTCTCATGCTTCCAAAATACTCATCATCATTAGGTCTTCAGTCCTAGAACTGGTTAGACGCGTACCATCATTGTTCCCTATTCTGAACTAACCTACAGATTTCCCTGAAATATGCACAGTTTGAATCTATAACTGTCTGATCTAGGTCTACATCTACCTCTTTTTTCCTATCTCTGCTTGTAATATATCACATACTATTCCCCAAAAATGCCTTAGAACATATTCCGCCCTACTATTTCTCTTTTTCCCCAGATATCCTTGTTCCCCTACTATTTCTGTAACTTATTTGTTATTATCTTTGTCTGTCCATGCTATCGTCCTCATACATCTGAAGCACATCATTTCAAAAGGCTGCTACCGTTTCTCAGTTTAACAGAATGACCGCCTTCAATTTGTGTTGCGACCCAGGATCAGCCCTCTTCAGGCAGCCAATACGCTTAACGTGAAATCAGCCGACCAACTTCTATTGGTGAATTTTATATAAATTCAATAACTTGGAATTGGAAAACATTTTTTGACATGTTTCTATTTATACAGTTGAGAGGATGGTTATTAAAGAAGTGTGCGATTGCATTATTGAAATGCTTAAGTAGTCGTTTTTTTATATTTATTTTGAGGAGGAAAATTCATTATGATTTAAGTTACCTCTTTGGTAGATTTTAACATGGTTCTGAAGTGACTCTATGGCGGGTTTACACTTGTCAGATACCAATGTTGTTCTATGAAGATTGTATATGGATCTGAGGCGACCCTATGGCGGGTTTACACTTGTCAGATACCAATACTGTTCAACGGAGATTGTATATGGTTTTGAGGTAACCTTATTGTGGATTTATACTTGTCAGATACCAATGCTGTTTTACAAGGATTGTTAATATGCTTATTTTTATGTAATTAGTTATTTTATATATAAATAGAAATCATGTATGTAGGCTGTATTTCATGTTAATATTGCAAGGAAAACCCAGGAAAAACTTGCAATGCTACCTAGATATTGTGGGCATTTGATTTTCATTTGTTATTTCTTTTGTTATTTCTTTTAGTAATGGAATCCATTGTTTACTGAAAGTCACGGATTCGTTTGCAACTCAGTTATTTTTATGTAGGGTTATATAAGCAGCTACTTTGATTTTGCGTTTTTGGTGGTTTTCTTCTTTTCTTCTTTTCAGGGAGTATGTGTATTCAGCTTGTTCCCTTTCTATTGTTTTCTAATTTTATATCCTATTTTACCGAGATTCAGTGAAGGAGGTTAAGCAACCTGTGGCTACCAAGATCCCCCAACACTTAGACATTTGCCGAAATAATGGATTTCCAGTAAATCCTTTCACACACTTAACATTATTCGAGAATATTGCCCAACCAATTCTTGTAGTTACTTATAATACTCATAATGTTTAAGCACAGTTATCTTTTCGTCATTAGTTTATCCATCTTGGGATTGGTTGGATGCGTACCTCCATTGATTTCTATTCTGGGCTAGCCTACACATCTCCCTGAAACCTCTACAGCCTACATCTTTTACTATCTGTGTGCAGTAGTCTAATCTAGGTCTGCCTCTTCTTCTCTTTTTTCCTATCTCTGCTTCTATTTATCAAAATCTATCTACCTATCTATCTACCAAAATACTAACAATAATAATTAAAAATAGAGTAGAAGCTTTGACTGAGAATTATTTAGGCGAAGACCAATATGGTTTTCGTAAAGACAGAGGGACTAGAGAACCGATACTAATGATTAGGGTAATTATCGAAAAAAGGTTACAAAAATAAAAAGACTCATTTCGCGTTTGTAGATTTAGAAAAAGCATTTGATAGGGTTAATTGGATTGTTATGTTCAGGGTTTTGCAAAAATAAGAATCTCTCATAGGGATAGAAAATTATTTACAGTCTATATAAAACCAAAGTGTAGTAATTAGATTTGATGAAATAGAAAAGGAAGCTAAGATTAGAAATGGTGTTAGACAGGGTTGTATACTGTCTCCTTGATTTTAATGCTTATATTGAGGAAGCTTTAAACTTAGCTAGAGAGAGAAAGAGATAGGTATTAGTGTACAGGGTCAGAAAGTAGACATGTTACGTTTTGCAGATGATATAGCCATTATGGCAGAGTCTAGAAAAGAGTTAGGAGAGTTTTTAAATATTTTAGATGAGATACTACAGAGTAACTATAGTATGAGAATTAACTCAGTAAAGACAAAGATAATGACAAGTGAGTTACAGCCTAGTTCTAAACCAAAATTAAAAATAGGTAATACCGAGTTAGAGGAGGTAGATGAATTTTGCTATTTAGGTAGTATAATTACAAAGGATGGACGTAGCAGAAGGGATATAGTAGCTAGAATAGCTCAATGTTATTATATCATGTACAAAAGGCAAAATACCAATAATATTAGAATACTTGTTTGTTATCTTTCAAGTTTAATTATAAATTTGCTTGTGCTTGATAACGACCTGTCTTTGTAATAGTTGGTTCAATAAATTGAAAGAATATACTTCGTTGAGTATATAAAAGAATTTTATTATCAACAGGTTATGGGCCCAGGCGCATGCCACGTGCTAACAGTCGTTTTGATTACGCATTTGTATTTTTAAAATAGTTAGTAGTATCATGGCAGTTAATTATTTGGCGAGTGTTCCAAAATTATTGGGCCGCGAAAATTACGAGGATTGGTCGTTTGCCCTGGAAAACGTGTTTGTTCTAGAAGGTTTAACCAAAAGCATAGATGGTACCGAAAAGATGCCGGTCTAATCGCAAAAGCTAAAGCTAAATTGGTACTGACATTAGACCCATCATTGTACGTGCACATCAGGAATGCAGAAACGGCGATTGACCTTTGGACAACCTTAAAAAATCTATACGCTGACAATGGTTTTACAAGAAAAATCGGACTCTTACGTACATTAATATCTTTACGATTGGAAAATTGCGAATCCATGGAGACATATAAATCTAGTTTTGGAAACTTCGCAAAAGCTACGTCGTACTGGTTTTGATATAAACGAAGAATGGGTGGGATGGTTACTTCTTGCCGGTTTGCCAGAGAGATTTGCACCTATGATAATGGCAGTCGAGCACTCCGGAATTTCGATCACCACAGATGCTATAAAAACTAAGCTGCTTGATATGGATACCGATGGCAGTACAAAAATAAATGCAGGAAATGCGTTTGTTGATAAAGGTAAACCACGTGCAAGGAAAGCGAAAGATAAATTTTCAGGTAGTACGACAACGTCCAATTGGGATGTTAATAAGTCGGTCAAAGATCGAAGTAACATTATTTGTTTTAGGTGTAGAAAACCTGGACATTTCAAATCGCAATGTCCTGATAAGGCACATAATAATTGTGTTGTTGCTTTAAGCGCAGTGTTTGCAAACGGACAATTTCAAGATACAGATTGGTATATGGATAGTGGAGCCAGTTTTCACCTAACAGCTGTAAAGAATTGGGTAAGAAACGAAAGAAAACCTGAGGTAACAGAAGTTATGGTAGCTAATAAGTCAATATTATCTGTTAAATGCGCTGGTGATATCGCTCTAAAAACTATGATAAAGGAAAAACCGCTTAATATCATTTTAAAGAATGTGAAATATGTCCCTGGTCTTACTACAAATTTATTATCTGTAGGCCAACGTATCAACAATGGTATAGGCAAATCACTTTAAGAAGAACCCAACGTCATATGCCAGATTGCGCAGAAATGTAATAACAGTGGCGTAGTTGAGTTATTACAGTATAAACGGAAGATATGGCGTTAAATAGTAAAAAAATAAACAACCAATTAAATTATAATTTAAAATTTTTAATATAATATCGCCATATGAGTTGTGTGCATCAATATCCCTAAAAAATACTGCTATAGCAAGGTTATTTTGTAAAATCCGATAAAGCAAATGATTGAATACCATGGCCTACTTAAGTGGTTTCTATCTCATTCTAGTGTTCTGCAAACACATCTGTTGAGTAACTTATTGTTTTATTAATGTTAATTGTTATATACAAGATATTTTATATTAGTTAGATGGCGGTTTAAAACTGTCCGTCTGTGTATCAAGTAAAAATAAATAGTAATGAAATCTAAAACTTTTACAAGGTAATTTCCGATTGGTTGATCATAAAACTCTACGCCACTAAAACCTGAATACTGCCATCCCTAATTACATATAATGAACTGTTCCTAACCAATTTTTGCTTTGTGCGCATGATGACGTTGGGTTCTTCTTAAAGTGATTTGCCTATAACAAAGTTCTTTTTAATAAAACTGGTTGTAAAATTTATAATAGCAATAATCTATTAGTGGGAACGGCCCATTTAGTAAATATTGTATATAAATTAGATGTAAGCAAGCAAGGTGCATTTTTAGTAGCACCTAATATTACAAGCGGACTTTGGCACAGGCGTTTTGGTCATATAAACGCAAGTTATTTAAAAAAAATGACCACGATTGTAAACGGATTAGTTTACAAAGGATCTCCAAAAGATCTAACAACTAATTGTGAAGTATGTTGTGAAGCGAAGCAAACACGCTTACCGTTTCCAGATAAGTGCAGTAGAGCTACTGATTTGCTTGAAATTATTCACAGTGACATTTGCGGTCCAATGGAAAAGAATTCCATAGCCGGATCCAAATATTTTGTGACATTTATCGATGATTATAGTAGGATGTGTCATATTTATTTTTTGAAAACCAAAGCTGAAGCTTATGAAAAGTTTACGGTTTATAAAAAATTAGTGGAAAAACAAACTAGCAAACAAATTAAGATCCTTAGATCTGATATCGGTGGTGAATTCTGTAGCTTAGCTTTTGAGAATTTTTAAAGGAAAATGGGATTATTCACCAAACGACTAATAGTTATACACCAGAACAAAACGGGATGGCTGAAAGGTTTAACCGCACCATTGTTGAAAAGGCTAGATGTTTGCTTTTTGACCAGAAACTTAGTAAATGTTTTTGGGCAGAAGTATGCAACACCGCGTGCTATTTAAAAAATCGTTCTGTGGCCTCAGGCATTTCAAAAACCCCTTTTGAAACATGGACGGGTAAAAAGCCAGAAGTGGGGCATTTACGAGTATTTGGTAGCCCGGCGTTTGTACATGTTCCTAAAGCAAATAGGCAGAAATGGGACGTTAAAGCTGTAAAGCACATCTTAGTAGGTTATGCGGACCACGTCAAAGGTTATAGGTTATACAACCCAAACACAAAAGATTATAATCAGTTGAGATGTGACTATAATGGAAAATACTAAAGAAAAAAGTATTGTTATAGATTGTGAGTTTGAAAAGTCGACATCAGTTTCAGTGGGGGAAGTACCTACCGCTACTGAAACTTTAAACCTAAGTACAGGAGAGGAAAACATTATAGATTTTAGCAGTGATGACGATGGCGACTATGAACCGTCAATAAATGTAAGCTTGCCTCAAGCACCGTTACGAAGGACTCAAAGACCCCACAAACCTGTCATTAAAAGCGATTCGGTATCTTATGTTAGCAAAGCGGCCGAAGTCATATTGAGTGATCCGAATTAGTGTTTCAGATGCTTTGTCAAGGCCGGACGCTGCACTCTGGAACGACGCTATTGAAAAAGAATTAAAGTCTCTTGAGAAGAACAACGCTTGGGAGCTTGCCGACATTGAAGAAAATTCTACCGTAGTAGGTTGTAAGTGGGTGTTCAAGAAAAAGATAAATAGTGTTGGTGAGATTAAATATCGTGCGCGATTAGTTGCTAAGGGTTTCAGTCAGAAGCCAGGTGTTGATTATACGGAAACTTTTTCACCTGTAGTTAGATATTCGCCTTTAAGATTGTTATTTGCTCTAGCTGTAAAATTAGATTTAGACATTAAGCATTACGACGTTAAAACGGCATTTCTTAATGGTTATTTAAAAGAAAAAATTTTCATGAAAATACCTGAAGGTTTTACATGTAAAGAGTCAAATAAAGTATTAAAGCTTAATAAAGCTATTTATGGTTTGAAACAATCTTCCAAATGTTGGAATGACAGAATTAACACGGTTTTGTTAGAATTAGGATATAAAAAATCTAAGCATGAACCTTGCGTGTTCATTAAACGAATTAACCATAAACTAACAGTCGTTAGAGTATATATGAATGATTTTTTCGTTTTTTCAAATGATAGTACCGAAAGTGATTTCTTAACGGAGGAACTAAGTAGTAAATTTGATATTAAAGATTTAGGTGATATTAGAGAGTGTTTAGGAATTGATGTTAGTTACAACAAAAAGAAAGGGGTCTTATGTTGAAGCCAAAGACGTTACATTAATCAATTGTTGGAAACGTTTAATATGAAAGATTGTAATTTAGTTAAGACTCCAATTGAAACTAATTTAAAGCTTGTTCCTGGTGATCAGAATGCTACTGATTCTGTACCCTATCAGAATTTAATAGAGAGCTTGATGTATTTAGCCGTACTTACAAGGCCTGACATTGCGTTTAGTGCAAGTTTTTTGAGCCAATTCAATCAGTCGCATACTGAAGTTCACTGGAAATATGCAAAACGTATACTTAAGTATTTAAAAGCTACTCAAGGCTACTGTTTAAGGTTCTCTAGGGAAAACACGGAGCTGGTTGTTTTTGCTGATGCCGATTGGGGCAGTAGTTCAATAGACCGAAAATCATATACAGGCTACGTATTCCAATTTTTCAGCTCGGTGATTTCATGGGAGAGCAGTGAACAGAGGACCGTGGCACTTTCGACTACAGAGGCGGAATACATGGCAATTTCAGAGGCAACTAAGGAAGCTATATATTTGAAAAATCTGTTCTTTGAGCTCACCGGAAATGACCATTGTATTACGCTTTTTAGTGATAATAGAAGCGCCATAAACTTCTCAAATAACCATTCATATCATAAGCGCTCCAAACATATTGATATGAGGCATCACTTTGTTCGCGAGGCAGTTACGAACAAATTGATTTTGCTAAAGCATGTACCCTCTGATATGATGCCTGCTGATTTACTTACGAAAGGATTAACAGCTGAAAAACATCATAGTTTATTGAATCTGTTGGGTATTATTAATATCAATGAATAATTAATTGTATTTTGTATTTTTTTTTGTAAGTGGGGGTATTATTATATCATGTACAAAAGGCAAAATACCAATAGTATTAGAATACTTGTTTATTATCTTTCAAGATTAATTATAAATTTGCTTGTGCTTGATAACGACCTGTCTATGTAATAGTTGGTTCAATAAATTGAAAGAATATACTTTGTTGAGTATATAAAAGAATTTTATTATCAACACTCATGCTAGAAAAATGTTTTTAAAAAAGAAAAACTTACTACTAGCTAATAGTATTAGTTTAGATAATAGAAAAAGTTTTTTAAAGTCGTACGTATGGAGCGTTCTACTATACGGTAGTGAGACTTGGACAATTAAAGAAGTAGATAAGAAAAAGATAGAAGCTTTTGAAACTTGGTGTTACAGGAGAATGTTAAAGATTAGCTGGACAGATAGAGTAACAAACGAGGAAGTTTATAGAAGGATAGGTGAGGATCCCTGTATGTGGAAACAATTGAAGGTCAGGAGAGATAGAATGATAGGGCACCAGTTAAGACATGAGGGACTATTTAGTAAAGTTTTAGATTATAGGCTACCAAATAAAAATAGAGTAGGAAGACCTAGACAAAGCTATATTAGTCAAATTATTAGAGATTTAGGTTGTGAAGGGTATGCATACCTTTTTAGACTAGCTCAGAATAGACAAGAATTTAGAGCTGCGTCAAACCGACTTTAAGTAAGTTCGAAAACAAAACAAAAAAATAAAAATCAGGTAACTAAATGTCACCATGACATAACTCACAATTAGTTAGCGGTCTGGCATGTTGGTAGCATTTCGTTGCTTAAGCCTTACCATAACATATACTTTAACACTTTTCCTTTTTGAAGCGGATAACCAGGTCATATTTCATTTCCTTATAAATGGTAATCATGTAAAGATGTTAGAGTTCTTTAACAACCATCAGGTTGCTAATATCTATGTAGAGCCAGGTGGATAGGAAAAAGATAGAAGGATATAGGAAGACCTAGACCAAACTATATTAGTCAAATTATTAGAAATTTAGGTTGTGAAGGGTATGTAGAGCTTTTTAGATTAGCACAGAATGGAAAAGAAGTTAGAGCTGCGTCAAACCGACCTTAAGTAAGGTCGAAAACAAAATAATAATAATAACTTTTTAAGGGGTCGTTTCTGCACAAAATGAATAACATATTCTTGCTCAGGGAAAAATTCCCTATTGAAATATATATACGACACCTTAAAAAGTGTCTTTCTAAAACGAAGTCTTACCGTTAAAAGTTAAAAATATACGTGTACAAGATACACTCCCTAATGATTTACCTGTAGTTGACAAAATTATTTCAGTTGTAGTAAAAGAACGATATACTCTCATAGGAAGGGTTATTAAGGAACCCGTTCGCTATTGAGATTATTTAGTCTTTTACAAGTCAACTCATCATCATTTGAGTAATTTGTATAATTCTTTAAAGTAGTTTTAGGTTGTTGTTAGTTGGATTTGTAAAATTTATTTATAGGGTAATGTTATAGTTTCATCTAGGCGGTTAATGTTGTTTTTTTGAAGGGACAGAAAGCTGTCACTTCAAGAGTGGGAGAATGTCAAGTTTAGCAATGATTTTTGAAGAGGTCGGCTATGAAAAAGTATATGTCCATTATTCATTTTATTTTGACATCCTTGTAAACTGTTTGGAAAGAGTTTGGAGAGAAAATAAATGATAAAAACGTGCAAGTTGACAGGACTTTTAGTATACATAAAAATACAAATATTTATATTACAGGTAAGCGCACTATTAAAGATCAAACTTCATATATACTGTTTCACACTAAAAGCATAATAGTCTCTAATACAAATACATCAATTATACAAAAAATTATATCAAAATTAGCATTAAAATTTTCGTACTAAAATACATACATTGTAGACAAACTATAATTAATCTTATATCAGATCGACTAGACTACATTTTGCAGTAAAATATTGACATTTATTGGAGAAACTTTAGATTTGCGATAGAGATAATTATAAACTGGAGAGCAAGACAGAAAGAATTTTAATGTTGAATTAAAACGCAATATTACAGAAGAATATAAAAGTTACTCAACCAATAACAGGATTAAACAAATTGTGTTCGTGTTTTATTGCTGTTATCTATAAAAAGATTGCAAATTTACTTTAAATTTATAACTTAGAGTGAGACTAAGGTTATTTACATAATTTGTAGGAAGAATTTTAAAGCCAAAAGAATGCTTTTGATCGGTTTTTAATTCTGAAAATTTGCATATCAATTCGATTTTTATTCACTTTCTTTGATTTAATAATGGTATAACATTTATATTAGTTTCAATAATTCCTTTCTACAAAATTGTTAAAATCAATACACTTAGTACTTTTAAATAATTTTTCTGAAATAAAAGTAGAAAGCAAACTGTATTTGTGGCAAACAAATATATGCTAAATATTTAAATGGTATTTTAAATGGTAATTTATATAGAAAGCGTTAATAAAATCAAACACTGTCCTACATTTAAAAACGAAAGCCTCGTGGTCAATATTTTAAACCAAAACGAAAAGGTAATCTATGCTCGAGGTACAGCCATAATTTTTATAAAAGCAAGTTATAAAGCTAGTTATAAACCAGATAAAGAAAGGGAAAATTAATTTTATGCGGACAAAATTTATATTGACGTTATATTGACGATTCTACGATTGGTAAATATTAATTAAGCACGATATTTTAATTACTTTGTTTCAATTAGTATAATTAGAGCAATTAAAATACATTTACGTGAAATAAATTAGTACCATTTAAAACAATACTAAGATAACGCATTAGTTATTAAATAGAATAAACGTCGCAAAAATAAAAACCCCTGAAATAAAAGATTTCATAAACCATATAATGTAGTGAATAATTTTGTCTGGCATTAGGAAAGTAATTCGAGCATTGTGGACAAAAATTAATATAAATTGTTGGTTACTTTGTAAAGAGAAAATTCCAATGACCGGTTTCGCTGTTATTGCAACTCCTCAGATTGGATCATTTCTCTCTGCAAAACAACCAACAACGATTTTGAAATTATAACAAATCATGGTGTATTAATATTTGACTAGTTTTTAAAATTTTGTCTGGCAATTCCATCTATGCTATTATGTCAGAGACTTGTAAAAGTTACCGATAGTTTGCTACGTGCCGCGACGTAGTCAACAAAAAAAGACAACAAAGAAGAAAGAAAGGGAAATTGGCCGAGCTCATGATGAACAGGTAAAATATACAGGATGTTGATGAAGGAATTAAGAATAGCAACGAAATTGATTTAACTGAAAAACAAATTAGAGGGAAAAAGGGGTAATTAATTTATCCCAAAACTAAACGTAACAAAATCCCCTCCCTCAGCAAAATTAACAGGTCGAGTAGGGAAGCAAAAGTATGGGAGTGGACAGTACTAAACAAAACAAAAAACAAAAAACCCCAAACAACAAAAAAAAATCGCTTAAGAACTAAAAGAAAATTCGTTACGAAAACAAAAAAAAAAAGACACCCAAAAAAAAGAAAAAAAAGAACTCATCCGGATCGAAAGACCAATAGTGGTAACGATCGGACTACCAGAGAAAACGACACAAGACACTCACTGGAGTGAACCGAGTACTAGGACAACAGAAAAAAGGAAGGGAAGACGGGTAATAAGCAAGCATCGAGGACGAAGATGGAACGGCATCGACACTGCTGAAAGGTCGTCGGAGGACGGATATTTCTAGTGAAGAAACAGTAAAGTTTTCAACCTCAAGAGAAGAAATTGGTTTCTCGCAAAAGAACCAAAGTAAGAAAAGGAACGAGAAAGAAAACCAACAGTACAATCCAAAACAGGCCCCAAGGGTCAAGCCTCAAGTATGCAATGGAACAACAAGGGAGAACGGGAGGAAGAGAGGGAGAACGCTGGTAAAAAAACGATGTACTACAAACTGTGGTAACCAGGAATTGCAACAACCAAAGAACCAAAGAAAAAAAATGCTCACTAGTCCTAAAGTCGACTAAGTCGGGATTTCCGAAGAAAGAAAAATGGACTAGAGAGCACCTACCATAGGAGCAGATGGACGAAACAATCGGTATAGGAACCGGCAGCAAAGAAGACCAGCCAAAGAAAAAGGAGAGGAATGTGTAACGAGAGGAACGAGAAAAAAAAGAAAAAAAAACCAAAAAGAGTAACACCAACATGACAAATGCAAGAACCACAAAAAACCTAAGAATCGCACACAACAAAATAAAACAGAATTCCAGTATAGTAATGTATGAGTATGTGTGTGCGTGTGCGTACGTGTGTGTGTGTGTTGTTGATCTATAAAAATGTGAGCGTGTGTGTATGTGTTGGACCGCTATTGTCGCCTCTTACGACAGGCAGGTCGTCCCGAAACCACACGGGTGCTCTAAATGCCCAATAAAATTTAATGTAAATCAAGCTGACCCCCATAAGTTTGAGTTTAAAATTATCAAAGGCTCGAAGCTACAAAGCCATAGCAAAACGCGAAATGAGAACGCCATGAAAATGACGTGAGCAGCAGTTCTGGTTACCGTTGCGACCTTCGGTCGACTTATAACTAACCTAATTTAAGACAGGTGTTTATTGTTTACTGATCTGCGCCGCTTTAGTTTACAAAATTTAAATAAGTCACCTGCTTTAAGATATTTCGCTTAGTCTAATTTAATTTACCTCTATTTATATTAATATTAATCAGGAAATGTTTGCCTCTCTTCGTCATCGTCCTCTGTCTCCGGTGCCTAAACTGCTCATTGTTATTTTGGTTTCATTTTATTGACGTCTGCTTATTTGATTTAGCGCGTTCAAGTGGAATTGATCCTCCATTATTTATGTTGCTTGTTTTTGTCGGATATGTTTTATTCAATTGAATTCAGTTGTTCTACTTGCTTTTATGAATTTTCCTTTATTTATCCGAACTGTCAACAAATTGCAACGACGTTGCTTTGGGTTCTATTATTACGCCCATATAATTTTGTTTATTTATTTATTGCTTTATCTATTTTATTTATTTATTCCTTTGTTTATTCGCTTATTTATTTGTTTATTTATTGTTTGTTTTACTTTTGCCTTTTCCCCTTCCCTTCCGCCCGACCGTCCGCCATTCTGCTGCCGTGTTTAAACTTTAACTTGCATTTATTTCGAGCCCGAGCCCAAACTTAACTCCAAACCCGGCCCGAACTCGATTCTCTAAACCGGAACTCGAGTCCGAACTCATCTTTGCCTAAACTTCACTATTTCCACTTCAACCTTTATTTAAACTAGCTATATCTTGCCTTTGATTTCACTTCAACTTCTGTTTCGCTTCGCTTTGTTTTTGCATTAATTTTTAATTTTATTTAACTTCGGTCTAACTTTGCCTTTCACTTTAAACTTTGATTTTTTGATCTAACTCTGCCCCTGTTATTCTCGAGGAGGTCATACTCTATCCTTGGCTTTAGTTTTGCCTGAGTCCGGGACGCGCGTCCGTTGCCCGAACCCAGGCCGAACCCTTATCCGGACCCGAGCTCGGACGCATGCCCAAACCAGGGCCAACTCCAGCCCAAATCTAAATCCAAACCCGTGTCCAATTCCCAACCTGGGGCCGAACTCAAACCCGAGCCCTCACTTTAATTTACTTCGCCTATAGTTTAACCTTACTCTGGCCGAACTTTAACTCTATGTCACACAGGGACAGCAGCACGCGATACAAGAGGTGGCAAGGGCAGTTAGAAAACTCAAAGCGCGTTACAGAAGAAAACTGTCCGTTGTTAGGATTGGTGGCAAGAAAGTCAACGGCAGAAAAGGAAACATCATAGGTTCTCAGAATATCAACGGTAGAAAAAGAAAAGTATTGGCTGTAAGAGAATCAACCTTACGAAAAGAAACACAAGCAGAGCACACCCCAGCCACGTTAGATAAAGGACTATAAGTATCACAGTTAGGAAAGAGAAGAACATTGGCGGTAGGAGTATTAACCTTAGGAAAAGGAGCAGAATCCGATAACACTTCAACCGTATTACATAAAGGAACAGAATCAGTTAGAGGTTTATCAACGTTACAAGAACAAACCGTATCAAGTAGAACTTCGCCAATGTTAGATAAAAGAGGTGAATGAAGTTGATCAATATGAAAGAAAGGACCAGCACCAGACAGAATTTCATCAACTTTACAAGAACCAACAGCATCAGGAAGAATTTTATCCACAATAAATAAGGAAGCAGAATCAAGTTGACATTCGTCAACATTAGATAACAATGCATCAGCTAGGATTTCACCAACCTTAGTTAAAAGAACAGAATCAAGAAGCATTTTGTCAGCATGAGGAAAATGACTAAGAGTAGGTAACATTTTATCAACGTCCGATAAAGGAGTAGAATTAAGTACGACTTCATCACTGGTAGACAACGGAGTAGGAACAGACAAAACTTCAGCCACAATAGGAACTGATTCCTTAACAATAGTAGATAACGAAACAGAATCAGGTAAAACTTTGACGATAACAGCAACTGGCATCACAGCTACAGGTCCACTAACTTCAACACGACCTTCGCTGACTAAATTAGAAGTTATCGTCACTTCAGCTACAGATGTTATTGTAGGTACAACAGAAATTTCTTGACTAGAATCATTTAGGAAAGCACGAACAGGTAAAATTTTGACAAAAACGGCAACAGGCATTAACGATACAGGTTCATGGACTTCAACAGGACCCACTCTAACTGAATTAGAAAATATCGTCACTTCAGCTACATCTGTTATGGCATTTACGACAGAAATTTCTTGGGTAGAATCGTTTAAGAAAGCGGGAAGAAACTCTTGAGAAGCTAGCTGTAAGTTACTAATTTGAAGTATGGGTTGCACTGGTCTTGGAGGTACAGTTTAGGGTGAGATTGAATAAGTAGGGCGAGCATAAGGAGGAGTAGAATAGGATGTGGAACTAGAAATGGAAGAAAGTTTGTTCAAAGCTACATTTGCTGAAGAAGGGTATTGATAGTAGGAGCAGGATGACCTGGATGAGGGACAGAAGAGAACGTAGAATGAGAAGCAATTTTGACACATGTTGAGTTCGTCGGAGTTCTTCGACCCGTCTCAAAAAATCATGTACAGTAAGAGTGTTCGGAACACCAGAAAATTTCAAGTTCCAATCCCACACGGGAAGGCCTTGGTAGGAAGTCGAAAAAGGAGTAGCAACTAGATTTAGGCACTATAGCAGTGGCTGATTACGGTTCAGCAGTAACAGTATGTGGGTCGTGACTAGGTGATACGGAATTATCGGCCAGAATCTTTGCCGGTTCCAACTTCAGACTTTCGTCCTTTAACTCTTGCAAGGAATGGACAGTAGGCAAATGGGTTCAATAAAATGGATCAGGGTTACAAAGCAAAACGGACAATTGAACATCTTCACTAAAAGAACCATAGTTCCCAAACAGGCCTGTCATACACGCGAAATAGTTAGTAATGCTTTCGGATGACTTCTGCAGTCTCTTACAGATCATATTAAACACCACCAACCTGTGATCAGTCATTTTTAGTAAGAATAAAAAAGAAATTGGGAGAAAGTAACTAAGTAAAGGCTAACCGTAACTCGATAAAAGCTAAAAAAAATTATTGCGAATACAGGCCAATTTAAAACTTATCCTAGGGATAAACTTCAGGAACACAAATAGGAGCTAAACAACAAAATAAAAATTAGGAAAGTAATAGGGCGCCAGCGTTTTCAACGGACTCGAATTATCGGCGAAAACACAATTCCGATAATCTGAAATGAGCCAACCGATGATATTGAGCGATCAAGAAAGAAAACAAATTAAAATTTAAGAAGATCGAACCCACAAAAAAAATAAATGCTAGTTCGAACGTAAGGGAAGAAAACATAAGTAGCATCAGACCGAGAAATGCGGGTAATGTACGAAATTAGGCAGTAACAACCAACAATAAAAAATCGAACCAGGAATTAAGCGAAACCAAATCGGAGCCAAAGTGACGCGAAACAGAATCGGAGCACAAATTAACGAAAACCAAAATCGAAGCAAACATTACCCAAGACAAAATCGGAACCAAAAATTAACTAAAACGAACTCGGAGCAAAAGTTAGTCAAAAAATAGTCGAAGCCCCACGCCAGGGCGTCAAAATTTATGCTACATGCCGCGACGTAGTCAACAAAAAAAACAACAAAGAAGAAAAGGAAATTGACCGGGCTCATGATGAACAGGTAAAATATACAAAATTTAAGAATAGCAACGGAATTGATTAAATTGAAAAACAAATTAAAGGGAAAAAGGGGAATTCATTTATTCCGAAACTAAACGTATCAAATAGGTTGCTTACATTCGAGTATAGGGAGCGCATAAGTTTCATTTTGCACTTATTAATACACCATGATTTGTGTATAATTCCAAGATCTTTCTTGGTTGTTTTGCAGAGAGAAATGGTTCAATCTGAGGAGCTGCAATAACAGCGAAACCGGTCATTGGAATTTTCTTTTTTCAAAATAACCAGCAATTTATATAAATTTTCGTCAACTATACTCGAATTACTTTCCAGATGCCAGACAAAATTATTCATATCAAGTAACTAGAAACGACTTAGTTTCAGTAAACCAACATCCTTAATTAGCATTGGGTGTAGTACCTTCTTAGAAGGTTCGCCAATGTTAAGAAGGTAACCAGCCTTTTTTTAATTTATTTTTCATACAATGTAATAAATATGTAATACAAAAATGTTTAATAGGTATAGAAGGCAAGGCATCATGCCATAAACAAAACTACAAATTATACACTAATGAAATAAATAAATACGCGAGAAATGCAAAAACCGTTAACAGGAAATATTATATTGGAGACATGGTTAGATATTCAAGGCAAAATTCAGATATGTATATAACGGAATAATAATCTTATTATTAAGCATGGATTAATTTGGTTAAATTATATTACCGTATGTTGCCGGCAATTAATTTTTACAGTGGGAGAAATGACGAGCGACGGAAAAGAACGATATAATTATTTACGAGCAGAAAATTAGAAAAGTTCGAAATATAGTAACACAAACGCTTAGTAAATAAGGGTTGGAAGTTAAAGTTTGAAAAGAAACGTATCATCAAGTTTAAAAGGCGATAGTATTCCTGCAGAGAAAAAAGCGCAATGTGCAACTTATTTTTTCAATTTACACTTGCACTGGTAGGGTACGTTTCAATTCACGTGTTGTTGAATTAATGTCGTTACGACCAGTTAAAGGGGTTAGGAACCTGGAGAGTTTATCTCTCCAATTATTTGAAATTTTGTGTTGTGTAAGTGACGTACTGGAAGTTTCTGGACACTCTGAAACTTTTAAGGTTTGGAATTTAAACACAGTGAGTAATATGTTTATGCTTTTTAATAATGTATATGTAAATTTTGAATATAAACGGGTTTGCATTCATGCAGAATAAAATTAATCTAGCATAAGGGTAATGATTTTGCTGTAAAATAAATTAGTGACGGAGCTAGTGTTGGTTAAATTTAACCATAATGTTATTGTGCAAGGAAGTTTGGGACATTTTAAAATAGTAAGAAATACGTACGTATGGAATTTTAAGTGTAAATTTTGTTCGTAAAATTTAGTATTAGTTAAAGTATAAAACATTAGTATTTTGAATGGATAATAATAGAAAAGTTGGTATTTAAATGTCTTCTGTATTGTTATTAGGTGCATTTCTGGAAATTGAGATTTATAGTGTCATGTAATTTAATATCGAAAACGGAAAAATTAGACTGATAGTACTACTAATGAATTTAATTTAATGTATTTTTTTATAAATTCTTCTAAGTAATACCTGGCCAGAGTGAGATTAAACAAGTAGGTTTTTCAAGTATATTTTTATTTATATTACAATTATTCAGTGTCAATAGCAGATAAGTATAAATTGAATTTTATTTGCAGTCATGTATGAATTAGTATAAAGATTAGGTTATTTTAACAAACATCCGGTCAACCCAGTGATGGAGTTTTATTTAGTAGAGCCATTTCCTTAATTATAACAAAATTAATGTATGTGTTTTTACGGTATTTTAAAGGAGGGTAACATATAAAGTTATAAAATTTAGGAAAACAGAAGCAAAGGAGACCTATGCGGAATAATCGTCTTTCGAGTAGATGTTATATCAAAGGGTTTGCTGAGACAAAGCGGTTTGACGCTTTTTAATTATGACAAGGAAAAAAAGCCTTTTAGGGTAAGTAAATATAGTAAAATAGTTTGTTTGTATTTCAGCCATTTTATTATTTTTTATTTACTTTTTTATTACTTCTCCCATAGGAACCCGCTCTACCGTAGCTAGACGAGACACCCTTAAATTGTTACAGGGTTCTGCTTTTTCAGGACAAATTTAAATTTATAACGTAATACTCATTTTAGTCGTAACAAAATATCATTGCAAAACGGTATTCATCACAGGAAAAGAGACTACGTTAAAGACAGTGCATATTATTGAAACGAAAGAGTTGATTTTTTCGAGCCTCTAATAAACTGGGTATTACGATTTCTGTTCATCTGGTTCTGTTATATCAGTAATGGGCAATTGTTTTGGTTTGGCGGCTAATTTATGGAAACGGAGGTTAGCAGAGTGCCGCACCTTTTAACTGTCATGGAAAATTTGAAATGAATTTTCAATCACGTCTTAACAAGCCACAAAGACTCTGCATTGAAATACCCCTGACCTCGATAGTTCTAGTCGTACAAACCTTGAAAGCAGAGGAAGCGGGGAATACTTATGAAACTCTGAACTTATAAAACCCCCAGATAGTGGTAGTGGTCGCAACGCGTAAGGGTATCTTCAGCAGAGTCGAATAACACGCTCGCCGTGTAAAATGGAATTGCTAAGCTAGTAAATGATTACCGGTGTTAAAAATTGGAACTATGTGCGAACAGGTGTCCGAGCGCAAGTTAAAGCGCGGATTAAGAATATCGGGAGTTAATAATGTGAAAGTGACATGTGAGAGTTTTCATTCCACATTACGTGAGAGATTTGAATTTGTCGCAACCATTTTCTGCACTAGAAGTCGACAGGGCGTTTGTATAGGATAATAAATACAGGTGAGGTTATTAAGTTTGTTTTCCACTGTATAAACGTTACTTGCTACGATTTGACAATTGTAATTAAAGATAACAAAAAGAATGTATAAAACCTGTTATTATTACAAAGGACGATCACGTTGGTGCACGCTTATTTAAAGCGCATGGTAGAGGCATAATTTCTTAGGCATAAAACCTCAGTACTGTAGAGACGAAATAGTATCTGAAAATTTAATTGATCGACTTCTATCATTCATACATTTAAGTTGTTATTTTTTAGTCCCACGCATATTTGGATAAAGTAGGACTAGATTTTAGTAATTATTTTGTTTTCTGTATATTATTTATTGTGATAACTATATTGGCTAATGTAGGTTAGGTGTACTAGATGTGGAGTTTTGTTTTATTTTTGTGTACACCAGTAGAAGGGAATAATAAGGGTGTAAGTAAAGCTCTATTAACTTCAATCTGCAGAAAAAACCTTTAAAATCGTCTCTTAGAACATACATTGTCTAGTGAAACTGAAGTCAGATGGGTTGATGCCCAACGGCTTTATATTAGGCAGAAAGTTAATAGACCTCTTCGGCTAGGTGTAAGTCAAAGTGTTGGAGTTTGTAAACCTCTAAAAAAAATTTCCATTTGCTTTTATAAAACCCATATTATCACTGAAAGCTCGCTTGTGATTTATTTACCGTTGCGTCTCATTGTTAGAGTAAATTTAATTCAGGCAACTAGCGTCAATTTAGCACGTAACTAGCGTTACCAAATTGTATTTGTAATTTTTCCCATTCTCTTTTTCTCTTCGTCACAGCATCACAGTTAGTTTTAGACAGCTCTCTACTTCCTATCCTTATCTAGCTTACGAAACATTTACCAAATATCTATACCCGCACTTGTCTTTATCTGACCTATACTTGACTCATTGACTTGCTTTAGATGCTCTACCTCCTGCTCTGACCTCTATTACTATTCTAACCTTTTCCTCATGCATAGGACCCATAAACCTTCCACGTTTTTCCTTACTGAACTTGTGATAATTCAAAATTACCGAACAATTTTTGTTGACCTGATGCTAAGCATTCTTTAAGTCTCTCAAACCTACTAATTTCTGTTTGCCTAATGTTCAAGTTTCACGACCGTATACAGTTGCGGTCTTCGTATGGTTTCAAAAGTTTCTTTGTGGCGTATGGAGAGTTATCTTACTTTGTAGCACCAACGTTTTCTTACAATTTTTTTGCCTGAACCATTCTTTTCTAGCTACATATTTCCTTTTACTTTATATGAACGTGAACTTTTTTTAATGCTCTTCCTTTAAGAAATTACTAATGTTCTCATAGATTCTTGCCATCTAGAGTTGTTTTACAGTCTACTATACTTTTATTCTGTCTTGATTTTAATACCATTTAGTTTATCGGACAAACTCTTAGATTTTTATTTTCTTTAATCGAGTTTTGCTACTATTTATTTATGGTAGATTTTTATATCTGCATCGAAGAAGTTTTTATGCTCGTACCTTTGCTGACGCTTGAAATAATCTCTTCAATTTGATCATACCTTTTTTTAGATTTCTCGTCGTCATAACTCAACTATCACTGAGTCTGTTAGATTAGTACAAAGTCTAACTGGCTATTACTCTATCACTAGTCTGTTGAATTGTCTTCTACTTTGCAACGCAACTTTGTCATCTCACCCTGAAGTGAGTGGGTGACTACAAAAACCCTTTTCTAAGAAAAGTAGATAAAGGAAAGGCATTCTTTCGATGTAACTAAGAATTTGTTCTTGAGCAAGGCTATTAGAGATGGTCGTGGATATTCAAAAGCTATACTCTCTACAACACTCTACAGAAACTAACATTAAAACAACAGTAAAAAGGGCGCTACCAAGTCCTAGACTGATAAAAAAATAAGATGTACTTTAAGGAAGAACTTGGTAACCCTCAGCGAAAGAATTACATTTACTGTGTAAACACGGTTATCAAAAAGAAGTGCGTAGTATCGTAATAAAACAATATAATTAGGACAGAGAAAATACATAGGAGGTGTGCTTTTACTACCTTGTTATTGTAATACAAATCACATATAAAATTATTTCTTGTAATAAAATTATATCTGTTATCAAACCACACTATTGGAGCTACTGGAAGACTATTGTAGGACAAGCTTTCCGTTTTAGACTTTTACTAATATAAAAACCAAGTAGTACCACCAAACAAACTTGATAGGAAACACTGTAAAAATAATCACCAGCACGCCATCATTAGCATTTTACCTATTTAACAATATAAATCAAAGAATTGTTTTGTTTCTCTAATTTTGGACGCATTCGCCCAATACTATGTTATTCATTTAATAAATCTGTTTTCTCCTTTATGTTTAATAATTTCATTTGCAAAATGTACAACAAATATTTATAAAAACAAAGGTTTCCAGAAAGCGGTAGCATATTTAACTTTGTTGGAGTATACTTTCCCTACTAAAATCATATAAAATAGTAACTTTTTATACAATATAGTTTACGAGGTACTTTGGTATCCCGATCTGTATATCCAGGCTCACAATATTGTTGACACAACTACTAATGTTTTAAATTTTTGGTTAAAAGTATCTACCGTCTGCATATTTAAGAACTATATGTTAAACGTCAATTCAAAGTTAAGCAATTCCTTAAAAAAATGGGTCAAAAACTGTACTAAATCACATCCAAGGAAAAGTCTCTTAACAATCTACTTAAGTTTCAGATATTAATTTCTAATAACTATTCGTTTAGTCCGTGTAATGAAAACCGGTTTTAAGTTACAAATGTTACTTAAAGCGCAAACGTTGATACTTTCAGTGAAAATTCTGATTTCACTTTAGTATAAATAAATATTTGTTAAGTTAACATAAGGGAGCCACTTTTTACAAAAATTTCCGGAACTGCAAATTGCCAAGAAATTGAATACATATACTTTCTCTCTCGTTCTTGAAAGTGACTTCCTAATTTAATTATTCCCCCTCCCCCAACAATTAAACTCGTGGCACAGTAATTTTCTTAAAACCATCAGTAACAAACGCTGAAATCGAAATCAAATTAGAATAACAAATCAAATATTACCGTCAACAGAGAAAGCAAAGCTTATGTTGAATCGTCCCATCTAAAAGTACAAATCAAAATAGAGATTCGCATATCGCACCCTCGATTCCTTCTAAAATGCATCTTACTTGTTTCAAGAACCGAGAGCGAATGCCTTTTGATTTGACGAAATAACAAAATGATCTCATGTTGTCATATTGAGCAAGCTTTAAACAACCATACAATAAAGCATGAACCTTTATTATTTATTAAAAATAATACTCCACTACTAATTGGATAATAATGCAAATGCTTAAGTAAGGAACTAATTACTGTATTAAATAATTAGTACACTAAATGTAGTAAAGCAAAGAATCCACGTATCTATAAACTCGTCAAAAATATATGTTACAACTGTTCTCACATTTATGATAAAACCTACACCTGAGCTTAGTTTGTATTTTCCAGAACCAAAGTGGCTTTTCGTCGACCATTTTATTTTAGAATCATTGCCTAATAGTAAGAAGCCCTTTGCTAATTTTTAGTTTCGTAGCTTGTTACAGGTAGAAATGGCGTTATGTTATGAATTTCGATTTTTTCATAAGGGACAAGAACTCATAACAATTTTATAGCGGCGCCGGAGCTAACTTTTAGCAATGCGGACGTGAGTTCCTATGGAAAACGATTAAAATAAAATACTATAAAGACGTAAAATTGGGCGAATACTTTAAAGTATCCACTTACTTTAAAAGGCTTTACTGGTTATCAAAAGTAAGGGGTCCTAAACCGTCTTGTCCCAGCAATTCGTTTGATGTTTTCGCTATTCTGAAGGCGGTTGTTCTGGATAGGTCTCCTAGCTGTGGGTTTTCCTAAACTCGTTCCTTCATCTTCTGCCTTTTATAATTACACCTTAAAAACAACTTCACTTCCTATCAAATTTCAGAAATTCTCAAAATAAAGACCCCTCCTAAATACAGCCTTCATCATTGATGTAGCTGGATATCCTCTCACAATGATCAACTTACCTATATTATAACTTACTCAAAATAAAATTTGATCTAAGTTTAAACTCTATTAACAACAATTTCCTATAATATAATTGCACGTACATTAACCTCAAAGAAAACAAAACTCATTTAATCTCCACTGGTCAGATATCCTTAACAGAACTAAAAAAATATTAATCTGTAAGTAGTACCACCATTCCATTGTACTAAACTCCTGAATTGCCTTATATGACTTTTTAAATCCTATTTACCCTGCTAATGCACTTAACAACAGCACTTACAAATTCAAAGCATAATACCAACATTTGCTTTTGCCATTCTGAGATTCATTAAAAAAATATATTTACACAAAGAATTTACTAGTACTACATCCTACAATTAAAGCTTGTTTTTCACTTAATACTCGCGTCCTCCTTAGGGTTCTAAAAGTTTTAAATTTCTTTTCCAAAAATCTTATACTTAAATGCAAACAACCAATCCCGTCGCTTTACGAACCAATTATCACTTATATCTACATTCGCTTGTATATATTAATTAAGTGCCAAACAAAATACATACAGTACTCACAATTTAGTAATTTAAGGATTTTTAAGTTACTCCACTGATTGACTGATTATTCCTTGGCATTCGAGTGATTTAATATTCAATATATAGTTGCAGATTGAAAAGTCACTTATCGCCCATATAATACACCACCGCCGTCATTTACATATACCCAAAACACGCGTGTTTGAACTTCCTGGCCAATTGATTCAGTGAAGGGCAAAAGAATTTGTCATCGATCACTTGTCCGAGGGGCCTTTCACCTTTATACACGCCTATTACCCTTAAGCCATTTTTTAACTCTTATTTTGCTTTATTTTCGAACTTAATCGCTTTATTGCAATCACCCAACCTTGTATTAAAATTTCGAATTCCGTTCCCACACATTATAAGTCTAATGTTTTTGTAGGGTCAAGTTCAATGCCTTCAAATCGTGTAGACGCATTACTCCTTATAAAATTTTATCATTGTGTGGTTGTTGCGGTTTCTTGAACCCCGTGCGAACTGATACAAATACTATTGTAGACAGCAATGTTCCTGATTTTTATCTGTATTTTTTCTAATTGACTGCGACTACTTAAAAACCCCTATTGTCATTGCTGTTTATCTAAAAATGTGCTACGTGCTTGTCCTGATTTAATATTATATCAAAACCCCTTCATTCACTGTAAACTACTTAAGCTTCTATAAAAATAAGGGTATTTCCTCACGAAACCTTCTGAACTAACTGAAATTAATAAATGCTTTTCGGTTGAGGGGTGTATGCTTAAGTAACGCTAGAGCGTTACAAACTTCTCTACCTTCCTGAACCTCTAACCGTTCAACGTTCAGATTCGCAGTCGTTTCTTCATTTTCAGTTTTTGTTTCGCAACTTCTTTCACTTTTCTGGGATTCGAAGAGGGATGATCTACCAAAATTGCGTAGGATAATAGGACCTTGTCTTTACTTGGGGTTAAACGTATATCAGCTTTGTATGGTTAGGCTTTCTATTTATAAAAATTAAATGTACTTGTTCGTGCATTTACCAAATAAAAGAAGTTTTCCAAACGTATTTAAGAGATGACCAAAATTTTGTCGCCTCTAATGAATATACATTTTCTAATTTTACTTTTAAGCTATGGTTATCTAATATGCTTTGTAATTTAACAATCACCATGGAGGATGGTGCTTGAGATGCCCGACAGATTTTTGATAATGATAAATTTGAAGAATTTTTTCCTCATGTATTAATCTGCAATTGATACGAATAATGAACTGAATTGCTGAGGAAGTCGTTATTTGGAAAGTTTTTGTCTGTAACTTGTATGGAGATGTAAAAAATGCCAAGACAGAACTGCAGATTATGTAAAAGGCAAAAAAAAAATTTATGAAGTTAGTTAAAATCATTAACACTAGTAGATAAGCTACCTATGTTCAAGCACAAAAAACCGGTTTTCCCCATGTTAAATCCCATAAGGAGGCTCAAGGTACATTTTGCACTTTTTTGTACCCACTATAGGAATCCCCATAAGGAAAAATTGTGGGTCATTCCGACATTCTTTCTATGTTTGTAGGAGATAAATCTATATTGTTTAGTACCAATTAATATTAGATGTTTCTCAGCTACCCGAATCTCTAGGAATTTTTTAGATAGCATTATCCCCCAGAGAGCTACCCCAATTTAAGATTTTTTTACCGCTAACATTCTGAATCAAATAGTTTTCTTCGACTAGCCATTTCCACCCACGAGATAAATGTACATTGTTTGGTATCAATCAATATTAAAATTTTCTCTCCCCAGGGAGCTACCCTCATTTTAAAATTTTCTGCTGGTAGCGATTTCTGACCGTCCATATAAATTTTTTAGTTATGCGATACATTAAATTAGTCTAGAATTTTACGCAGAATCTGAATATGCAAACAGATTTAAAATTGGACCACCCCTTGCAAAGTTATACCCTTAGTGGAGGATGGTGTTCCTTCCCATAAGGAAGAAATGAGGGAGATGAATCTCATCCTTGCTCTCTCCTTGTGGACCTCATTGTGAGATTTTGCCCCAACCATCCCTACCCTAAAAAATCGATAACCTAACCCCTAAAATTTTTGAGATACTTCTCGGTGTCTATTGACACCGCACCCACGAGATAAATCTATATTGTTTGGTATTAATTAATATTAGAATTTTCTCAGCTACCCGAATCTCTAGCAATTTTTTAAATAGCATCATCCCCCAGAGAGCTACCCCAGTTTTAAGATTTCTTTTACCGCTAACATTCTGAACCAAATAGTTTTCTTCGACTAGCCATTTCCACCCACGAGACAAACCTATCTTGTTTAGTATTAGTTAATATTAAATTTTTCTCAGCTACCCGAATCTCTAGCAATTTTTTAGATTACATCATCCACCAGGGATCTACCCTCATTTTAAGATTTTTTACCAGCAGCGATTTCTGGCCGTCCTTATAAATTTTTTAGCCATGCGATACATCAAATTAGTCTAGAATTTTATGCAGAATTCGGATCTCTAAATAAATTTAAAATCGGACCACCTCTTACTGCGACACAAGGAAAAACAGCACGGTATGTCATTAAGCCGTAAACGTTCAGCTCCGACAGCTGTTAAGGGATCTTGTACGAAACAACCACGAATTATGTGTAAAGTATGCGATTTCGAAATGAAAAAGACTACCTATGCCGCACACTTGAGAAGCAACAGACATAAAAATGCCACAGTTACTGCTACTGGCGAAGATGGCGTAGAAATGGTTAGCACAGCGTTTAACAACCGTATGGCTAGCTATCGCATAAAGAACTCCAGTGTCGACGATGGAGTGTCCGAGTTTCTTTTAACACAAAAAATATGGTTATAACGTCTTCTAGTAATCTGAAAAATATGTACGAGCTGTTAGCGAAACCATGAGAACAAAATCAGAGGAATTTGAAACACGTGGGGCCGGTTGGTCTTTGGAAAAGGTGCTCTATTTAGGAATAAATATTAATAAGTATAAGCCGATATGAGGAGTTCTAGGTTAAGAATAAAAATTGTGAATATGTATTTAGAAATGTGGTTTACAAAATTTAAACTGTATTAGTAAAAATTGTCTATAATAAAAAGTTTTAAAAAATGGTTTTTAGATTTTCTGTTAGGTATGAGGTGCAGGAAAGTTATAATTTAGAGGGTGTGTGGAAAATGGTAAGGGGTGGTCGGATTTTAAATCTATTTAGAGATTCGAATTCTGCATAAAATTCTAGACTAATTTAATGTATCGCAGGGTTAAAAAAAGACAGAAATCGCTGCTGGTAAAAAATTTTAAAATGAGGGTAGATCGCTGGAGGATGATGCAATCTAAAAAATTCCTAGAGATTCGGGTAGCTGAGAAAATTATAATATTAATTGATACCAAACAAGATAGGTTTATCTCGTGGGTGGAAATGGCTAGTCGAAGAAAAGTATTTGGTTCAGAATGTTAGCGGTAAAAAAAATCTTAAAACTGAGGTAGTTCTCTGGGGGATCATGCTATCTAAATAACTGCTAGAGATTCGGGTAGCTGAGAAAATTCTAATATTAATTAATACCAAACAATTTAGATTTATCTCGTGGGTGTGGTGTCAATAGACACCGAGAAGTATCTCGAAAATTTTAGGGCTAACCCGATTTTTTAGGGTAGGGATGGTTGGGGTAAAAATCTCACAATGAGGTCCACAAGGAGAGAGCAAGAATGAGATTCATCTCCCTCATTTTCTCCTTATGGGAATTTACATGTAAAATGCGACGGCGCTGCGGCGGTGGCGGCGTCAATGTTTTCGGCGGAACACCATCCCCTACTAGGGGTATAACTTTGCAGTGGGTGGTCCGATTTTAAATCTGTTTGCATATTCTGATTTTGCGTAAAATTCTAGATTAATTTGATGTATCGCATGACTAAAAAATTTATAAGGACGGTCAGAAATCGCTACCAGCAAAAAATCTTAACATGAGGGTAGCTCCCTGGGGATGATGTTATCTAAAAAATTCCTAGAGATTCGGGTAGCTGAGAAAATTATAATATTAATTGATACCAAACAAGGTAGGTTTATCTCGTGGGTGGAAATGGCTGGTCGAAGAAAACTATTTGGTTCATAATGAACTTATAATTGTGGTAGCTTTCTGGGGGATGATGCTAGAGATTCGCGTAGCTGAGAAAATTCTAATATTAATTGATACCAAACAATATAGATTTATCTCGTGGGTGCGGTGTCAATAGACACCGAGAAGTATCTCGAAAATTTTAGCGGTTAGGTTATCGATTTTTTAGGGTAGGGATGGTTGGGGTAAAAATCTCACAAGGAGGTCTACAAGGAGAGAGCAAGGATGAGATTCATCTCCCTCATTTCTTGCTTATGGGAATTTACATGTAAAATGCGGCGGCGCTGCGGCGCTGGTGGCGGCGCTATTTTCGGAGGAAGACCATCCTCCACTAAGAGTATAACTTTGCAGGGGGTGGCCCGATTTTAAATCTGTTTACATATTCAAATTCTGCGTAAAATTCTAGACTAATTTGATGTATCGCATGGCTAAAAAAATTATAAGGACGGTCAGAAATCGCTACCAGCAAAAAAACTTGAAATGAGGGTAGCTCCCTGGGAAATGATGCTATCTGAAAAATTCCTAAAGATTCGAGCAACTGAGAAAATTCTAATATTAATTGATACCAAACAAAGTACATTTATCTCGTGGGTGGAAATGGCTAGTCGAAGAAAACTATTTGATTCAGAATGTTAGCGGTAAAAAAATTTTTAAATTGGGGTAGCTCTCTGGGGGATAATGCTATCTAAAAAATTCCTAGAAATTCGGGTAGCTGAGAAAAATCTAATATTAATTGGTACTAAACAATATAGATTTATCTCCTACAAACATAGAAAGATTGTCGGAATGACCCACAATGCCTTCTTATAGGGATTCCTATAGTGAGTACAAAAAAGTGCAAAATGAACCTTGAGCCTCCTTATGGGATTTAACATGGGGAAAATCGGTTTTTTGTGCTTGAACATAGGTAGCTTATCTACCAACACTTACAACTTAACGTGCTAGAACCGTTTAGACTCAAACCCATCAATTTTGTTAAGTTAAAACTTATACGTACAACTCACCTCTTTTCCGTGCAACAGCTCACCTATCGAAGGTCTTTTCATAGCTCTCTTTGAGTTTCTGTAATTTTCCAAACGCGGAAAAACCTCCCTTGTCATTTGAGCGAACGATTTTTTTCTCTTCTCGTTTTTATCACATAACTGTGCGGATGGAGTTAAGTTTACTAACTCGCTTACTGTATCTTGAGCAGATAACGGACCGTTTTCGCGTAACTGCAGTGCTTCGTTAACGACACCGCCATTTTCGGCATTATTAACTGAAAACCGATTTTCCATTTTGGTAACTTGGAATTTTTTTATTCAGTTAATTTTTAAAAGATTGACTTCAAAGGGAGATTGCGTCGAACTACTATTGTTGAGCTTTAATTGTTTCAGCTGTTGAGACACTGAAACTTTAAACGAGGTTGCGGGCTTATGTATATACTCAATTGACGAGCGGCAGTTTAATTATATCTCGTTTAAAGAATTCTTGTATGAGTACATATTGATTTAATTAATTAATTGATAGTTGTTAACCTCTGAGAATTTTTGCAAGGGTCGTGGAGCAACTAAATTGGTGTTCCAACACCAAATTTGATTACTTAAGTGACTCATAGTTTACTTCATTGTGTAAGTTTCCTTGAATTTTCTGGCTTTCAGTGCATGAATCTGGACAAAACCAACACATCCCTTATGCATATTCTGTATTGTAAATTATCCACATGGCCACCATATTGTGGACTAATTGTGAAAAATAAACAGTGAGGACCAATGTCCAAACAGTGATTCACTAAAATTAAATATATTTTAAATGAAATTAACTGTATCTAAGATCACTGAAGTGTTTCGTCATTTGAAATTGATAAAAATATTGTAAATTCTAGATGTACTTAGATAAGATATAATTCGAGGGAATGTTGAGTACACTTAAAAACGAGGACTTGGATGTAAAAATGAAAACACTGATAAACATTTTTTCGGTGAAAGCTTATACTTTTAACTAAACAGGCTCCTTCTTTGCGTAGCCATACACACCTGAAAGCGACTTTTTCACGCATAAGTTTCATGTAGGTCGATAAATGGTCTTTATTCGGATTTAGATAAACGACACAAAATCCCCAGAGAAGAAGAAAAAGGTAGGAAGGGATTAAAGTGGAAAAATGTTACACGAACAAGATACTAGAAAAAAATAAGAGGGCGGAAGGGGTGCATAACACCGGATAGCAGCCGCCAGCTCTGCTTACTGTTGTGATCTGAAGACCCGACTTAAACTATCTAAATCTTGCTAGATTAGAATTTACTGATGGATTCGAATTGTGGAGTGTATGAGCGTCAGAGTATTAACTAGGTCTTGGTCGGAGTTGGTTCATTTAGTGTAGACAAAGCAGTTCAAAGGGTAAACATTCTAGACTTCAATTTTACCACCGCTAAAGAATGCCTAGACATGGCCTTCAAGATTGGTGCTAAGATAACACTACTCCATATACACATCCACTTACCTACGTCGCAGCCACTTCCATTAAATTACCATTACAACATGCTTCCCTAACTAAATGCTCATTGAACATCATAACCTTTAAAACGCAGCAGCACCGACATCACCATAATCGAATTTTTAAAATTCACCAAGACCTACCAACCTTCATTGTTCCCTTAGAAATCTCAATATACAAAGTACTTGCGTTACAAAATCCACTGCTATCATCCGAACTACTAAACCTACTGATATAAACTTAATTTCCTCACTTACGCGGAGCATCTGTAACATTTATCTCCCCAAACACAAACTTCCCCAACTTATAATGTTCAGTCAAAACTAAGAAATCTTCTTCCCAGAAGCGCTTACCTTCATCTAACAACAAAACCCCACAGCCACTCCTCCCAGAATAATCGTACAAATCAAAAAGACGGTACAAAACTGAATTTTTCTGAACATTTCCCCCAAACTCAGAGCAATCATTTGCTAACAACTTCTGTCTTTATAGGGTATAAATCCTGCAGAATTAGAGACCTTGTCGCAGTTACCCGATCTGGCAACTGCCAACGCTTTGGTCACCCAGCTAAGTCCTGCCACTTCCCCGCCTCCTGCGGCCAATGCATCAAACCCCACATAACAAAAATGTCATAATCTACCCCACCTCGTCTCTAACTTGTGCCAACTGTTACCGAATAAATTAAATCGCCCCCACAACCACGTAGTAACCAACGTCGAGTGCTCTGTATTCCTACGCTAAATCTACACACTGGTAAAACAACCGCACGGACGGCAAGATACTTAAGTTAGAAAAATTTATACAACAATACCACTTGACAATCCACAACACCCATCGACAATCTCCACATGAAAATCTCCGCACTATAAATCTAACATTGAAATTACCCTCTACGCTCCAGCAGTTTCCAACTTTACAAATTTCTGGCCAATGTCCCGGATCTTACAAACCCGTGATTAAAACCCTATCACTTTCGATATTTTGCCAAACCTACCACCAAAGGTCCACCACAAATCCCAATCCTTAATAGCCACAAAACTATTACCTTGCAACCCTTGCCGACCAAATCACTTCATTCCTGTCAAAAACATACTCTGACACTCACCGACACATACACACACTCTCCAGATTTGTAATTCAGCATATTCACATTGCCGAAAAAATACTAGTCTCTACGATCTACACCATTGTAAACCCACGAAGTAACAACCGCCAGGACTGCATTTCACAGAAATCGACACAGACTACAAAAAGCTGAACGATCCAGCTCCGACCAAGACGTAATTAATATTCTCACGTTTCTATGTTCCACAGACAAAACAATACAAACATCCGATCACAATTATCAGGAAACGGCACTACAACACGATCATTAACGTGCGACAAACTGACCCGGAAATTAATAAAACCAACTGCCTCACAAATCCACACCCCCCCCCCAGGTCGCAAATTTAATAACTTTACTGATAAACACGGTCATCCCTTTCTGCTAGAATAAACGTTTCATTCGAACCGAAACAGCTTCATCTGTGATCAGCAAAAGTTGTTCAAATTTCTGCAAGATGAGAAGTTGGCACTAGAAGGATTGATTGTATTGTTATCTTTGTGCATGAAGTTCAAAAATTCCTGTTTTACCTGCTGATATTTGTTAAGGCAGGTTGCTCGGCGATTTGCATTTCAAAGAGATTTTCCACCCTGTACCTCTTTGTGGGGTTTGATCCAACAATTGATCTGTTTCGTTTCGAGCTCATGCATATATCCAACTTTCTCCACAATTAATGATGCCATAAAACAAATTTGATAGGACTGAATTAAATCGTTTAACCACTTCTTGACACCAGTTAACACAAACTCTTTTTTGACCTTGAGATAAATTGTTTGATATTTTGATTTTTTATGTTTAGTCCTTCATTGCGGTCCATAAGTACGGCGACAGTCAGCTTATGCAGAGCCATGTTGTACAAGTAGGACTATTTACGGTAAAATATTGTCTCGTGCCCTGCGGGCTGACTTTTGGTGCCAAACTGTCCCCGCCGCGGATTATTCTAGTTTGACTTGAGATAGGTTGCTAGGGTTCTTAGATCTGTATGTGAGTGTGTGGTGTATGTGTGTGTGCGTGTGTGCGTGCGTACGTGCGTGCGTGGGTGCGTGCGTACGTGTGTGCGTGTGTGTAAATGCGCGCGCACGTGTGCGTGTTTATGTGCATGTATTTGTGAAAAAGAAGAAAGTTTAGAGCAGTTTCGCTTCTTACGAGTGCTGTACTTTGAGTCCACTCTGACTCGGCACCCACAATTCGCGCCGTAAAATAACTGGGCGCTGTATCCTGTTTACAACCCTATTGACGGCCACATAATTTGAGTAAGGACCGCTACACTTGCAGCAACGTCCGCTATGCTTCACCCGATGGTACTACATATAGTTTAAACGCGAATAATTACGTGTTTCATATAAATTGGACTTCAAAATTAATTGATAGGTAATTATAGTTTATAAACTAAAACTAAAGTTAGCATTTAAATAACAGCCCCTAGCTCTGCTTACCGGTGTGACCTAAAGGGCCGACTTAAAACTATCTGAATCTTGCTAAATTAGAATTTACTGATGGATTCGAATTTCTAAGCATACGCAAAATTTATTAATAGCGAATCCAGCTATTTGTTCCTACTTTATAAATTTACAATTTCGTCCGCCCTAGTCTAAGTAATTTATTCTAACTTCAGCCTAAATTCGTTCTAACATTCACTATCGTTCCATAACTGACTTATTCTAATTTTAATTTTCATTTCTATAGATAATATAACCAAAATAAGGCAAAACGTCAAACAAAACAAATCAAGCAACAGAACAATAAAATATATAAATGTACAATACAGGTAGAAAATGTAATATATAAATATCTAAATAAAGCACTCGGCATATAACAGTGCATAGAATGGCAAAGAAACATTCCTCACATTATCAGCATAAGCCGTGCTGATGCATTGTATCGGCTAGCACCAATACACTAGAACGTGCTCGTTCACAATTAACTGCAAAATTTACTTATTAATGCAAATCAATGCTTATACTATTATAGCCGCCACAATATTTATAAATACCTCGAAGGTAAGTTTCTCCTAGATCCGTCTACCTACACCTAATCATTTTTTAATGTTAATGGGAGAAGAGTATGCACTGTTAAACTCCAGGTGGGTATGCACCACATGTCCAGGGGATCACAATCACTATCACTTTGTATGACCTGGGGGATGTGCGGTTTCGCTCTAATTTAATTTCTTAGTTTAATTGATTTATATGGTTGGATTAAGTCAATTAAGAAATGTGATTTAGTTTGGTTACTTATTAGTCTGGTTTAAAGTTTTAATACTCAATGTTTTCCGCTCGTTTTAGGAAAGACAGTGACTGATTAAGTGTAAAATTCATCGTGCATATTTAGATATTTGGGTGTTTTGTTTTTTTGTATATATATTTTTTAATTTTGGTAAATTAAGTTATATCGTGCTACAGAATGAATTTTATGCGAGGTCTAAACTACCTCCTATTCTAAATTTCAAGCGTTCCCCCTCCCTTTCGGTTTACACTCAGTGTCCAGTCTCACGACCATTCCCGCAAACTGCTTCAACGCCCTCTAGTTAGCCACTCGCTAGACTTCTGCCAAGCTCTTGGGCCGTTCGAACCCCCTCGACAGCTAATTTCCTATACTTCAACCTGATGTTAGCCATCTCAAATGGGCAGTCAAATAGCACGTCCTCGACACTTTCTTCGTCCTCGCCGCATTCGCACCGGTCATTCTTGGTCAATCTGAATCTTTGCAGGTAACCTTTTAGTACCTCGTTTTCTGTTACTAGCTTCGCCACCTTATAATCGAACTATATCTTTATTTTATCTCTAACTTTTATACTCAATATAAATTTGCGTGTCAACCTGCCCGTGGCAGTGTTGTCCCACCTCTCCTCCCACTGTTGGATGAAACTTTCTCGCAAGTTTTTCTTAATTATCGATTCGGTACCGATGGATACGATGTAAGAAACTCTCCTGTTGCGGACTCTTTGGCCAGTTCATCTGCTCTCTCGCTTACTCGATTGCCGTAATGCGACCTAATTAAATAAAACTTTCCCGAAACCTAAGGGACGTGTGCGCTATTCTCCAGACGTCCTCATGAAGATCTGTCAAAGTGTTCATATTTACCAGAGCTCTCACGGCCGATTTGCTATCATTAATGATAGAGCATCCACTTGTGCCTGAGTGGTTGATGACGTACTCTAGAGCTTTCCTTATAGCTACTAACTCGCACTGAAAGATTTTGTTCTAGTTAGCAAGTTTAGCTTGGAATTGGAACACTTCCCTCTCTCTCTATACACAATGACCAATGGCCTATTGGCGGTCTTGCATTTAATTTACCAATGCTTCATTTAAGATACTACATTGGCCAGGAAGCGAGTTTCTTTTACCCTGAAATTTGGAATTTTGTCGAACGCTTGCTCTTCCAAGCAAGGTAGGGACAACACACACACACACACACACGCGCGCGATCTACATGTTACCTATCATCCAAATGTTTGTAAAAATTACTCACTTAACGTTTTTCAAGCCGACCTGGTCGGGATTCAAACCCGGGACCTTGGACATAGAAGTCACACGCCATACCAACTACGCCACGGAGCCGCCTTTTTAGTTTATTGACGGTCCTACATTTGTTTTTTCCAATACACCACCCAAAGGCACTACATTGCCCAGAAAGCGAGTTTTTTTTACCTGGAAATTTGAATTTTGCAGAACCCTTGCTGTTGTAAGCAAGGTAGGAATCTTTAACGAGCGTGACAACACTCACACATGGGACCTCCATTTTACCTCTCATCCGAACGAGGGCATATTTTTGTGAAAAATGCTCGCCTAACATTTTTCAAGCGGACAGTGTCGGGATTTGAACGCGGGACCTTCGGCATAGTAGTCACACACATACCAACTACACCACATAGCCGCCGCTTATTGACGGCCCTACATATGATTTCCCAATGCTCCACCCGATGGTACTACATTGGTTTAGGAAGCGATTTCTTTACCTGAAAAATTTTGAATTTTGCGGAACTCTTGCTGTTCCAAGCAAGGTAGGGATCTTCAACGTGCGTGACAACTCTCACACACGGGACCTCCATTTTCCCTCTCATCCGAACGAGGGCGTATTTTTGTGAAAAATGCTCGCCTAACATTTCTGAAGCGGACCGTGTCGGGATTCCAACGCAAGACCTTGGGTGTAGTAGTCACACGTATACCAACTACACTACGGAGCCTTCCGCCTATTAACCGCCCTACATGTGATTTTCCAATGCTCCACCCGAAGGTACTACACTGTCCAGGAAGCGAGTTTTTTTTCTGAAAAATTTTGAATTGTGTCGAACCCTTGATGTTCCAAGCAAGGTAGGGATCTTTAACGTGCGTGACAACACTTACACACGGAACCCCCATTTTACCTCTCATCCGAACGAGGGCGTATTTTTGTAAAAAATGCTCGCCCAACATTTCTGAAGCGGACCGTGTCGGGATTCCAACGCAAGACCTTGGGTGTAGTAGTCACACGTATTCCAACTACGCTACGGAGCCTCCCGCTTATTAACCGCCCTACATGTGATTTTCCAATGCTCCACCCGAAGGTACTACACTGTCCAGGAAGCGAGTCTTTTTTCTGAAAAATTTTGAATTGTATCGAACCCTTGCTGTTCCAAGCAAGGTAGGGATCTTTAACGAGCGTGACAACACTTACACACGGGACCTCCATTTTACCTCTCATCCGAACGAGGGCATATTTTTGTGAAAAATGCTCGCCTAACATTTTTCAAGCGGACAGTGTCGGGATTTGAACCCGGGACTTTCGGCATAGTAGTCACACACATACCAACTACACCACATAGCCGCCGCTTATTGACGGCCCTACATGTGATTTCCCAATGTTCCACCCGATGGTACTACATTGGTTTAGGAAGCGATTTCTTTACCTGAAAAATTTTGAATTTTGCGGAACTCTTGCTGTTCCAAGCCAGGTAGGGATCTTCAACGTGCGTGACAACTGTCACACACGGGACCTCCATTTTCCCTCTCATCCGAACGAGGGCGTATTTTTGTGAAAAATGCTCGCCTAACATTTCTGAAGCGGACCGTGTCGGGATTCCAACGCAAGACCTTGGGTGTAGTAGTCACACGTATACCAA
Organism: Platerodrilus igneus; assembly: GCA_036346225.1. Taxonomy (NCBI): domain Eukaryota; kingdom Metazoa; phylum Arthropoda; class Insecta; order Coleoptera; family Lycidae; genus Platerodrilus; species Platerodrilus igneus. The sequence goes on from JARFIW010001182.1 coordinate 602,210, forward strand.
CTACGCTACGGAGCCTCCCGCTTATTAACCGCCCTACATGTGATTTTCCAATGTTCTACCCGAAGGTACTACACTGTCCAGGAAGCGAGGTTTTTTTCTGAAAAATTTTGAATTGTGTCGAACCCTTGCTGTTCCAAGCAAGGTAGGGATCTTTAACGTGCGTGACAACACTTACACACGGAACCCCCATTTTACCTCTCATCCGAACGAGGGCGTATTTTTGTGAAAAATGCTCGCCTAACACTTTTCAAGTGATTCGTGCCAGCATTCGAACCCGGGACCTTGGGCGTAGTAGTCACACGCATACCAACTACATCACGGAGCCGCCGCTTATTGACGGCCGTGCATTTATATTTCCAATTCTCCACCAGAAGCTACTACATTGGTCAGGAGGCTAGTTTTTGTTGCCTGGAATTTTAGATTTTGCCGAACCCTTGCCGTTCCAGGCAAGGTAGGGATCTTTAACGTGCGTGACAACACTTACACACGGGACCTCCATTTAACCTCTCATCCGAACGAGGGCGTAATTTTTGTAAAAAATGCTCACCTGTCATTTTTCAAGCAGTCGGCCGTGTCGGGATTTGAACCCAGGACCTTGGGATCCGTAGTCTTACGCTTACTACATTGATCCACGGCGACGCCGCTTATTAACAGCCTTACATGTGATTTTCCAATGCTCCACCCGAAGGTACTACATTGGCCAGGAAGCGAGTTTTTTTTACCTGGAGAATTTGGAATTTTGCCGAACCCTTGCTGTCCCAAGCAAGGTAGGGATCTTTAACGTGCGTGACAACACTCACACACGGGATCTCCATTTTACCTCTCATCCGAACGAGGGTGTATTTTTGTGAAAAATGCTCGCCTAACATTTTTCAAGCGGACCGTGTCGGGATTCGAACCCGGGACCTTGGGCGTAGTAGTCACACACATACCACTATGCCACGGAGCCGCCCCTGCTTATTAACAGCCGTTCATTTACATTTCCAATGCTCCACCCGAAGGTACTACATTGGCCAGGAGGCGAGTTTTTTGTTGCCTGGAAATTTAGAATTTTGCCGAACCCTTGCTGTTCCAAGCAAGGTAGGGATCTTTAACGTGCGTGATAACACTCACACACGGTACCTCCATTTAACCTCTCATCCGAACGAGGGCGTAATATTTGTGAAAAATGCTCACCTACCATTTTTCAAGCAGTCAGCCGTGTCGGGATTTGAACCCGGGACCTTGGGATCCGTAGTCTTACGCTTACTACATTGACCCACGGCGACGCCGCTTATTAACAGCCGTTCATTTACATTTCCAATGCTCCACCAGAAGGTACTACATTGGTCAGGGGGCGAGTTTTTTGTTGCCTGGAAATTTAGAATTTTGCCGAACCCTTGCCGTTCCAGGCAAGGTAGGGATCTTTAACGTGCGTGACAACACTCACACACGGGACCTCCATTTAACCTCTCATCCGAACGAGGGCGTAATATTTGTGGAAAATGCTCACCTGCCATTTTTCAAGCAGTCGGCCGTGTCGGGATTTGAACCCGGGACCTTGGGATCCGTAGTCTTACGCTTACTACATTGATCCACGGCGACGCCTGCTTATTAACAGCCGCATAAACTAGTCATTAGAGCTACACCATCCTAGGAAGAGATGGTAGCTACGCTAACCAATAGATTACACCAGAAGAAAAAGGGTGAGCAACTCAATGAGTTAAATGAATCAAGTAGGCACAGGAAGAGACAACTTAAACGAGAACATCAAAATATCGCCAATGTGCAGATGTGGTTATTTTGGTAAACAACATAGGATTTTACCAAGATCCTCTTTGATCCCGAATACACAGCGTTAATCAACTTAAAAAGATTAGCCACTATTAAGCCCAGCCAATCTACACCACCGACATTGCCCTAAATACCTGTTACGGTACTCTGTGAGGACAAGAAAAATAGCAACGAAAGCAACGTTATTAGTCCGCACCGATTATCACAAAAAAAAAAAAGAACAGAAAAATTCCGTGCTAATTAACTAGTCATATGAAATACGGGCAGTAGGAAAAGCAGACAGAAAAACGGTAGAAGCTTCTTGGAATGCTGTGCTTCAGATGTATGAGGATGATAGCATGGACAAAGTTAATAACAAATAGTTTAAAGAAATAGTAGGGGAACAAGGATACCTGTGGAAAAAAAACAATAAAATAAATAGAAGGGTAGAATACGTTCTAAAGCATTTTTGGGGAATATTACGGAATATATTACAAACAGAGATAGAAAAAAGGAGGTAGATGTAGACCTAGATCAGATAGTGATAGATGCAGACTGTGCAAATTGCAGGGAAATGTAGAGGTTAGTTCAGAATAGAAAACAATGAGAGTACGCGTCTAACCAGTTCCGGGACTGAAGACCTAATGATGATGATGAAATTATTAGGATTTATATTATTCCTATTTAAAACATTTGGCACATTCAGAAATTACACAGCAGCTTCAACATCAGGTTCGAAAGGAGGATCTCGTTTTCTTATATCGCATCCAATATTTTGCAATACTGCTGTAGCAATAGTAATTGCTTCTAGGCTATTGAGTTTTTGGCGAATTCCAAATGCAAGAACAGGAACTCTTCTTTTCCATAGGCTATAGCTTCGTTCCACAGTATTTCTAGTCTTTATCAAGGATTGGTTAAATAATTGATCTGCTGCACTAACTGGATTTGTTAATGGTGTTACTAAAAAATTTTTAATGGGGTATCCACTGTCCCCTACAATTAAATTGTCCTGCATGTCTCTCCTTTCAAATTTACCTCTAATAACGTGTAACATTATTTTGTAATGTTAACAATTAAACAAATCAATTAATTAAAATTCAGTAACTTGAATAAATTATAAACAAAAATTTACACCAATAAATCACCTCATTTTATTTAGGATCCTTTATATTAAAAGACCACATTTACCGATAGCTTCGGGCTAGTAAATTCCAGCGGCAGGTCATCATTTAAAGCTCTACACTCTCGTAAGTCAAATACAATAAACCTCTTAAAAGTTAAGTCGGGTACAGACTGACAAATCCGATAAAATTGAAATGTAATAGTACCTTTTTAGCGTAAATAAAGGAAACCAATTTCAGTTTGAAAAGCTTAACCTTCTTAATACTTCGTTGATTGACAGCGGGTTAGACAAAACAAAATATTATAAATAGCGGAAAGTATTTCCAATTTGATTTGTTCAAATATTACAAGTAATTTTAAGTAGTCTGGAGACATCCATTGTATTTAAAATCCATTTCGGCTCAAGTAGGTTAGCCGGTCTTTGTTAAGGGCAGACGGCTGTCGCCATAGATAGGTTCCACATTGCAATAACTAAATAATTTGTAGAAGGTAAAATATAATTTAAACCCTTGGGGAAATAATTGCTTCCGTGATTCTCATCTAAAAAGGGGTTGGATTTGGTTTCTGAAATCTTGTTTTGTGGGAGGTTCTGATCAGTCATTGGATAACAAAAAATGACGTACGTGATTATTAGGGTAGGATTTAATCTATATAACTCAAGGCTTAGCCAAAAGACGGGGAGTTCTTCCAATGGGGCCGTCCGTGGCCAAGAAGTAGAAAGAAACGTAGTTTGCGGGTAGCGTTTCTCCGGCATGACAGCTAGAATATTCCACTTCGTATCACGTTAGTAAAAAATTGGAAAGAAGTGTTACTCTTCCAGTTTTGCGAGGGTTATGCCCATATGTCGCGAATTTATAGCGATGCAAGATAAATATTAAAAACTTGCAGGCGTGTGACGCACAAGTAAGTGATATTGTCAAAATTCTGCCAGGTTCGTGTGCCAGTCAATTTTTTTTTAAACATTACAAACAGAAGCAACAAGCGAGATTCTCTTCCCAAATTGAATAACTGCTCTACATTGGAAAACAAACCCTCAAACAATGGACAATTTTTTAGTAAGTACGTTTTTATAGTTAAGTAGCATGACCAATTTTAGTTAGTTTGTTTGTTAGGACGTTTTGGCCATAAACCGTAGGATTAATTTAGTATACGATTTATAATATAAGTTTCTTTCATATACAAGTGTTTGATAACTACTTATGTACTCAAAATTTTCATAAATTCCATAGTCACCTATTCACTTAAATTTCTAAATGAAAATCAATGCATGTAAGAGGTCCACGTTTATTGCTCTGTGAATTAAATAGTTTTGTTTGCCGATGATTAAGTCAATAGTTTTTCTTATTTTTTTATATAAGTAGTAGAAAAGTGAGGAATTGATTAAAAGAACCAATTGTCCTCCTTGGGATGACAAGTCTCCCAAGGTTTTGTACGAACATTTAGACATTCTCGACTTGTCTGGCGCCCTTGGCAATTGTCATTAAGCCACAATATTTTATGAAAGGTAAGTGCCAAATCTTTTGTAGTATATTATAAATTAATTTAACCTTTTTTTTCAAAATTTTAACCCTCTATATGATCCACGACCTTCCGCTAGCTAGTGCCGGTGACCCCCCTTTAATTTTTGTTTTACAGGCCGCCCCCATTTTATAATTTGACAGGAAAAGATACACTTAGTAGCTTTTCCGCCTGTAACAAAATTCTTGGCGCCCAACGTCTGTGGGATGACATGTAACAAAATTCTTGACTCCCAACGTCTTTGGGATTGCTTATGTAAAATTCTTGACGCCCAACGTCTGTGGGATTACTTATGTAGCAAAAGTCTTGACGCCCAACTTCCTTGGGTCTTGTTTTTTGAAGAATTAGAAATGTTTGTTATTTGCTTATTTCAATATCAATTTTATATAAACTACAACCTTTCAAAAATATATGTGGCATTTGAAAAGAAAGAAAGAAAAATTCGAGTGTGAAATAATTATAAAGAAATTTTTTTGAGATATATTATTTTTTACTTTTTAAAGAGAATTTTATAATAACATTGTACACATTCTTTAATTCAAAGATGGAATTTACATACAGTGTTGATAGGTTATTAGAAGATGAACTAGTTTATGAAATAACTGTACGAGGAATAAACACGGAAAATATGACAGTAACTGATTTAAGAAAAACCTTACGAAAAACGATTAGATTAGAAACTGAACCAGATGAAGATTTTGACTATCCATTTGATTTTACTGAAGATGTGACAGTTGTTAAAAATGTTTTAACACTTTTACATGAACATATTTCAGATTTAAATGTTTTAAATTATGACAGTAATAAAGTAAGAATAGAAACAAAATTTGCATATTGTTATTCTAGACTTTCCAGAAGTTTACCAGATGACGATAATGATGAAAAAATTAGGAATAAGTTACAATTAGAGTTAGGACGTTTAATTGAATCTTTTCGTAAAGTAGGAAATGACATTTTAAAGACAAGAACACAAATTGCTTCCAAAGAGGATAAACCAATTTTAGACGAACTAGAACGAGAGGAAACGTCAGAAATATTTGACATAAATAACGTAGACTTGATCGAATTTGACAAAAACTAGACTTAGCATCATCTACAACAAAACAAGAAAAATTAGGGCCGTAGACGAGCACACGCAAAATATAAATAGATCTTTTCAAAATAATAATCAAAATTTATCTCATAATACAGTATTGCCCGAAATAAACAGTACTGAAATTGTAATTGTTTTGTATATTTAAAAAATACATATTATTGACACTTTATTATATGTTCTAAATGTGCACCTCCTCGTTCGAGACAGACTTCATAACGATGTTCTAAGTTTCTGGTCATGTTATTGAATAAGGGTTGTCTCAGGGCTGCGAAGAAGACTCTAACGGCATCCTTTAATTCATCGATGGTTTGTGGTGCCCGTTTGAAAACGGCATTTTTAGCCATGCCCCAAATGTATGCGTCTGGAGGTGTGAGGTCTGGAGAACGTGAAGGATAAGGGAAGTCAGTAAATCGTGATATGAATTTGCTTGGAAAATGTTCTTGAAGAAATTGACGAATTGCGGCAGCAGTATGGCAAGTTGCCCCGTCCTGCTGAAAAAATTGGTTTCGAAATGCCAAGTTACGTGCACGACAGAATTGACGTAGATCAGGGATAAATCGTGTTAAAATTTGTCTGTACCTCTGTTGATTAAGTGTGACTTGCCTACCATTCTCTTCGATAAAGTACGGACCAATGATTCCGTGTCCGGAAACAGCACACCAGACACTCACTTTTTCACTATGTAAAGGAACCTCTTGAACCTCATCGGGTCTGGCAAAGCCCAGAAATCGATTTGTGCGACGATTCACATAGCCTGACAAGTGAAAATGTGCTTCGTCTGAAAACCAAACATTTTCAAAAATTCAGGATTTTCATACTGTAACGCGAGAATTCTGGCGCAATATTCCACTCTACTGCGATAATCCCGAGGATGTAGTTGTTGATGTACCTGAATCACATACGAAAATGTACCCAGCTCCTTCAGGATTCTTTGAAAGGAAGTTCTTTTAAATCAAGTTGTAACGCTGTCCTTGCCTGGCTGACTTTCGGATTTTCTAAGATTTGCTCAAAAGCACGTTCATGGTTATTGTTGTTGTTAACTGTCCTGGGACGCCCCGAGTTTCCTTTTCGTTGGCACAATACACTACCTGTATTTCTAAACTTTTCAATAACCTTCAAAATTACAGCATTACTTGGAGAACGTTTATTAAACCTTTGTGTGAATTGATCAGACACGTATAGCAAACTTGCACCATTACGTCGGCCGATTCCGTATGAACGAAAATAATGCTCTACCAGAAACACTTTCTCCTCTGTACTTAACACCATTTTTAACAATTAGGCCCTACTAATTACTTGTTTGAGGTTTAGTTGACAGGTCTATACTAGCTAACTTGAGTGTGACAGCGCACGCATAAAAACACCGCCAACTTAGTTTCAGTACTGTTTATTTCGGGCAATACTGTAGTTCTGTAGTTTATAAGGTTACTCCAGTTGCAAAATGGGGAATAACATTTAATGGCGATACTTCGGTAAACGCATTTTTAGAACGGGTCGAAGAATTAAAATTTGCTAGAAATATGTCAGACTCTCAACTTTTTGCAGAAGCATGTGATCTTTTTGCACATAAAGCACTAATATGGTATCGTGCAAATAAATGTTTAATAAATAATTGGACCGAACCAAAAGAGGCATTAAAAGACGAATTTTTACCACCCGATTATGATGAAAAATTAATGACAGAGATTAAAGCGAGAACGCAAGGAGAAAACGAAAGTATAGGACTTTACGCAGCAGTAATGACAAACATGTTTGCTAGATTATCAGAACCACTCACTTTGACACAACAAATAAAAATATTACGAAAAAATATGTTACCTTTTTACCAGTCACAATTGAGTTTAGTCGAAATAACTTCCATACGAGAACATTATAAAGTTAGGAAAAAAATTGGAGGAACATAAAATATCAATTGAAAACTTTATCCCACCAACTCGAAAAACTAATACTTTAGAAACTGACTTGGCATACACAGATGTTAACGTTTCACAGAGTAGGTCTTCCAATAGAAACCAGATTTCAGCAATGCAAAATGTTAGTTCAAACAATTATATAAAAAAACGTGCACCGACGTGTTGGAATTGTCACCAGCTAGGACATTTTCAGATCGATTGTAGACAGATAAGACGAACGAACTATTGTTATAAATGTGGCACTGACAATGTTACGTTGAACCGTTGTCCGCGTTGTCAAAAATATAGAAATAATTTAAACTAAAAGAAGGGGCATTAGATAGTCGTATAGTGTCCCGCACATTTTATAATTCGACAAAACATGTTCAAAATATGATTTATGATAAAGAAGAAAAATTTCAAAAAAATAAGGTTATGTTAGATTATGTAATAGAACAGTCTAAAAATGACGAACGTCCTTATGTAAGTGTAGATATTTTAGGAACAGAGATTTTAGCTTTATTAGATTCAGGAGCAACAAATACAATTTTAGGAGAAAACACTTGGGAATTTTTATCAAAATTAGGTTTAAAATTAAGAAGGAAAGAAGAAGAATGTCAATTGGCAAATGGTAAAATTTTAAAAGTTTTGGGAACAGTTACGTTGCCCATTAGATTAAAACAACGTTTAGTGGTTTTAGACGTTTTGATAGTACCAGATGTTCAGCATACTTTAGTTTTAGGAATAGATTTTTACAAAAAATATAGGAATAATACCAGACATTTTTAAAGGCGAATACACCTTTGCAAAATTAGATACTATCGAAAAGAAAGAACCGATTTTACATTTGACATTAGATTTAACAGTAGCACAAAGAAAACTGTTAGATACCAGTATTGAAAAATATTTTTTTGATTTACCTGAACTAGGCCGTACCGATTTAGTATACAATAAAATTAAAGTTAATAGCGGACCAATTAAGCAAAGATACTATCCAGTTTCACCTACAATGCAAAAACATATAGATAGCGAATTAGATAAATTATTACAATTAGGAGTAGTTCAAAAAAGCAACAGTTCATGGTCAAATCCAATTCTTTTAGTGAAGAAAAAAGACAATTCTTATCGTTTTGTAGTAGATTTCAGGAAATTAAACAAAGTAACAGAAAATGACGCGTATCCAATTCCGTACGTCTCCTCCATATTAGATAAATTGCGCGACGCGAAATTTATTACAACTTTAGACATTAAATCCGCTTATTTTCAAATTCCACTAGATAAAGATTTTTATAAATATACAGCTTTCACTATACCTAATCGAGGGTTATTTGAATTTACACGTTTACCTATGGGTCTCTCAAATGCACCCAGTACATGGTCTAGATTAATAGATAAAGTGTTAGGTCCAGAATTAGAACCTTTCATATTTTGCTACCTAGATGACGTCATAATTTTGACAAACTCTTTTGACAAACACCTAGAAATATTACAGGAAGTTTTTAACAGACTTTAACGCGCAGGACTGACTTTAAGTAAGGAAAAATGTCACTTTTGTAAGAGTGAACTAAAATATTTAGGTTACGTAATAAATGAAAACGGTCTCTTGGTAGATCCAGATAAAGTAAAAGCTATTTTAGAAATACCAACACCAAAAACCGTAAAAGAAGTAAGACGAATAATCGGAATGGCTTTTTGGTATCGTCGATTTATCGAGGGATATAGTATCATTATAGCTCCATTGACCGCATTGTTGAGGAAAAATAGAAAATTTGTCTGGGAAGAGTGTTGCGAAACAGCCTTTTCCACTATAAAAAATTGCCTAATTTCAGCACCAATTTTAACTTGTCCAAATTACGAATACGAATTTACAATTCAGTGTGACGCATCAGATTATGGAATTTCGGGTGTGTTGACGCAAAGTATAGATGGAAATGAACAAGTAATATGTTATATTTCAAGATCTCTAACTCAAAATGAAAGGAAATTTACCGTAACAGAAAAGGAGTGTTTAGCAGTTCTATTCAGTATAGAAAAGTTACGTCCATATATAGAAGGAACACATTTTACCGTCATAACAGATCATCATTCTTTAATTTGGTTAAACAATTTACAAAATCCAAATGGTCGACTGTGTAGATGGGCCATCAAATTACAACAATACGACTTTGAAATAATTCATAGAAAAGGCAAAGATAATGTAGTCCCAGATGCATTATCGAGGGCTGTACCAATAATTGAAACTATACAAATTAAAAATGACAACAACAACTCTGAAAATTCTATGCTAATAATACCAGACACAAAAATTGTAAACGAAAATACTAAAAATAATAAAAAAGAAATTCACAAATCAAATACTCAGTATGATAATTGGTGTAAAAGGATGATTAATAATGTTGAAAAATATCCAATAAAATATAATCGTTGGAAAGTAATAGACCACAAATTATTCAAACATGTTAAACCAAAATTTCCAAATTTAACCGAAGAGACAGACAACTGGAAAGAAGTAATTCCAAAATCACAAAGGAAAGAATTTTTAAACGTTTTCATGATGAACCGACGGCTGGTCATTTAGGAATTTTTAAAACTTATGAAAGGATATCTCAGAAATATTTTTGGCCGAAATTACGTGCAGAAGTAGCAAGATATATAAACCAATGTAAAATTTGTATTTCACACAAACCAGAACAAAAACTTCCAGCAGGAAAAATGTCAAGACATCCAATAATCTCAAAACCTTGGCAAATGATATCCATAGATTTAGTAGGTCCACTACCTAGGACTACAAAAGGACACACATGTATTTTATCCGTAGTTGATACATTTACAAAATTTCCCCTATTTTTCCCGTTAAGACAAGCCACTGCATCGTCCGTAGTTCAAAAGATAGAAGAGTTTATAATTTTACTTTTTGGAGCACCACAATATGTTCTAGTAGATAATGGTGTACAATTTCGAAGTCATTTATTTAAAAATTTAATGAACAAATACAAATCCAAAATTATTTTTAATGCATATTATCACCCACAAGCAAATCCTGTTGAACGAGTCAACCGCGTTTTAAAGACAATGTTGGCATCTTATGTGTCAGATAATCAGAGAGTATGGGACAAGATATTACCCATGGTTTCGTGCGCTGTTCGTACCGCAGTTCATGAAGTAATAGGCATGTCGCCATATTTCGCAAATTTTGGTAGAGAAATGGTATTAGATGGTTCTTCTTTAGGTGAAATAACGGATTCAGAAAACTTAAGCGATATTCAATTTTCAGAAAGAAAACAACTAATAGAGCGTATTCCAGAATTAAATAAAGTATACCAAGAAATAACAAAGAAATTAGAAATAGCGTATAATAAATCAAAACATAACTATGATTTACGTAGACGAGAAGTAGTATTTTCAGTGGGAGATACAGTTTGGAAGAAAAATTTTGTACTCTCAGACGCATCTAAGTATTTCAATGCCAAATTAGCACCGAAATATGTAGGTCCTTTTACCATAACAGAAAAAGTTTCAACAAATACTTATGAGTTAGCCGACGAAACAGGTCAATCCAGAGGAGTTTGGCATGTTAAAGATTTAAAAGCAAATCCAATTGGATATGACGAAAAAAATAGTTATGAAAACCTAATATTAATAAAATTAACCTAATATTAATAATTAAGAAACTTGAAAACGACGCTTATAATGTAAAAAAAAAAAAAAATTTATACAAAAACTTAGTTTTAAAAATACTAGTTAGGATCAGGATAAGGATAGAAAAGGATAAGTTAGCAAATAGGAATGAAAGAGTAAATCTCTTAACACAAGATTTTTAGAAAAAATCTCCTTTTGTAAGGGGAGTGTAACATTATTTTGTAATGTTAACAATTAAACAAATCAATTAATTAAAATTCAGTAACTTGAATAAAGTATAAACAAAAATTTACACCAATAAATCACCTCATTTTATTTAGGATCCTTTATATTAAAAGACCACATTTACCGATAGCTTCGGGCTAGTAAATTTCAGCGGCAGGTCATCATTTAAAGCTCTAGACACTCGTAAGTCAAATACAATAAACCTCTTAAAAGTTAAGTCAAGACTGACAAATTCGATAAAATTGAAATGTAATAGTACCTTTTTAGCGTAAATAAAGGAAACCAATTTCAGTTTGAAAAGCTTAACCTTCTTAATACTTCGTTGATTGACAGCGGGTTAGACAAAACAAAATATTATAAATAGCGGAAAGTATTTCCAATTTGATTTGTTCAAATATTACAAGTAATTTTAAGTAGTCTGGAGACATCCATTGTATTTAAAATCTATTTCAGCTCAAGTAGGTTAGCCGGTCTTTGTTAAGGGCAGACGGCTGTCGCCATAGATAGGTACCACATTGCAATAACTAAGTAATTCGTAGAAGGTAAAATATAATTTAAACCCTTGGGGAAATAATTGCTTCCGTGATTCTCATCTAAAAAGGGGTTGGATTTGGTTTCTGAAATCTAGTTTTGTGGGAGGTTCTGTTTAGTCATTGGATAACAGAAAATGACGTACGTGATTATTAGGGTAGGATTTAATCTATATAACTCAAGGCTTAGCCAAAAGACGGGGAGTTCTTCCAATGGGGCCGTCCGTGGCCAAGAAGTAGAAAGAAACGTAGTTTGCGGGTAGCGTTTCTCCGGCATGACAGCTAGAATATTCCACTTCGTATCACGTTAGTAAAAAATTGGAAAGAAGTGTTACTCTTCCAGTTTTGCGAGGGTTATGCCTATATGTCGCGAATTTATAGTGATGCATGATAAATATTAAAAACTTGTAGGCGTGTGACGCACAAGTAAGTGATATTGTCAAAATTCTGCCGGGTTCGTGTGCCAGTCAATTTTTTTTTAAACATTACAAACAGAAGCAACAAGCGAGATTCTCTTCCCAAATTGAATAACTGCTCTACGTTGGAAAACAAACCCTCAAACAATGGACAATTTTTTAGTAAGTACGTTTTTATAGTTAAGTAGCATGACCAATTTTAGTTAGTTTGTTTGTTAGGACGTTTTGGCCATAAACCGTAGGATTAATTTAGTGTACGATTTATAATATAAGTTTCTTTCATATACAAGTGTTTGATAACTACTTATGTACTCAAAATTTTCATAAATTCCATAGTCACCTATTCACTTAAATTTCTAAATGAAAATCAATGCATGTAAGAGGTCCACGTTTATTGCTCTGTAAATTAAATAGTTTTTGTTTGCCGTTGATTAAGTCAATAGTCTTTTCTTATTTTTTTTATAAGTAGTAAAAGTGAGGAATTGATTAAAAGAACCAATTGTCCTCCTTGGGATGACAAGTCTCCCAAGGTTTTGTACGAACATTTGGACATTCTCGACTTGTCTGGCGCCCATGGCAATTGTCATTAAGCCACAATATTTTATGAAAGGTAAGTGCCAAATCTTTTGTAGGATATTATAAATTAATTTAACCTTTTTTTTCAAAATTTTAACCCTCTATATGATCCACGACCTTCCGCTAGCTAGTGCCGGTGACCCCCCTTTAATTTTTGTTTTACAGGCCGCCCCCATTTTATAATTTGACTGGAAAAGATACACTTAGTAGCTTTTCCGCCTGTAACAAACGGAATTATTAAAAACAGTGGAGTCGTGTGCAGAACCTGGCGAACCTGCTACTATGTTGTGTATTTTCAAATCTGGTCCATCAATAGTTTGAACGTTAATTGAAAAAAAATGTTCTATTTCTGAACGTTTCCGCATTGTTGCCTCCAGGTAACCGAATTTTAATATGGGAACAGTTAAGAGCACCGATATAGCGAGGAAATCTAACTATGTTAAAACGCATATTCAACATTTCTTCATTCATCATCATTTTGTTTTCGACCTTACTTAAGGTCGGTTTGACGCAGCTCTAGCATCTTTTCTATTCTTTGCTAATCTAAAAGTTCTACATACCTTTCACAACCTAAATTTCTAATAATTTGACTAATATAGCTTTCTCTAAGTTTTTCTACTGTATTTTTTTTTTTTTTTTGGTAGTCTATAATATAAGACCTTACTAAATAGTCTCTCATGTCTTAACTGATGTCCTATGATTCTATCTCTCCTGACCTTTAATTGTTTCCACAAATAGGGTTTCTCACCTATCCTTCTACAAACTTCCTCATTTATTACTCTATCTGTCCAACTAATCTTTAACATTCTCCTATAACACTCTCCTCTTTTCTAGACTCTGCTATAATAGCTATATCATCTGCAAAACGTAATATGCCTATTTTCTGTCCATATACACTAATACCTATCTCGTTTCTCTCTCTAGCTAAGTTTAAAGCTTCCTGAATATAAATATTGAAAATCAAGGGATATAGTATGCAGCCCTGTCTAACACCATTTCTAATCTTAGCTTCCTTGTCTATTTCATCAAATCTAATTACTACACTTTGGTTTTTATATAGACTGTAAATAACTTTTCTATCTCTAAGAGAGATTTCTATTTTTTGCAAAACCCTGAACATAATAATTCAATTAACCCTATCAAATGCTTTTTCTAAATCTATAAACGCGAATGAGTCTTTTTATTTTTTGTAACCTTTTTTCGATTATTACCTTAATCATTAGTATCGGTTTTCTAGTCCCTCTGTCTTTACGAAAACCATATTGATCTGCCTAAATAATTCTGTCAAAGCTTCTACTCTATTTTTAATTATTATTGTTAGTATTTTGGAAGCGTGGGAAGTTAAACTAACCGTTCTAAAATTCTCGCACCTATCAGCCCCTGACTTTTTTGGGATTGGGATAATAATATTTTTTTCGAAATCTATTGGGACCTCACCTGTCACATATTACTTTCACTAGTTCATATCATCTGTCTAAAGTTTTCTGACTTGTATATTTTATTAATTCTGCGGGAATATCGTCTATCCCCGGCTCTTTATTTAGTTTAAGATCCCTAACAACTCTATCAAATTCCTTTGTTAATATTGAAAACCCTATTTCTACATCCTCCTCTTGGTCGTTCTTTAACTCATCCATATCGTCTCCCTTATATAAATCTTCTAAATATCTTTTCCGTCTATCTGCTACCTCAATTTTATTTTATTAGAAGCTCATTATTCTCATCTTTAATACCATTATATTTTTTCTTATCTCCTTGCTTATATTCCTCTTTTACCTCACTATCATTAAGCTTACCTAGATCCCAACCCTGTCACTTAGCCTTTCTCAATTTTTCCATCACTAAATTGTAAGTACTCTTTAACTTTACGTCCTAATATTTTACCTAACACTATTCCTACCCCTGCTTGCCCATTAGTTGAAGAAGTTGTAAGTATTCTATAATTATCTTTCCAAAAGTCATTACTATCTGGCCATCTCACCTTACCAATACGTAAAATGTCCAGCTTTCCTTTTCTCATTTCGACTAATAGATTCGTTAAATTATCTACTCTAAGTATAAGTAATGACCTTATATTTTAGGTCCCTATCATTAAATCGAACCGTTCTTCATTAGTATTTGGCATTTTGATATAACAAGGGCGTAGTCGTGCTAAGCACGAGAAACTTTATAAATTGCTTTAATTGCAGTACTTTTATGAATTCCCATAAAATCACCAACAGTAATTAGAAAGGATCCTGTAGCATAAAATCGAATGGTTAAGAGCACCATAACAACAAGTGAAATTGCATGATTCCTAAAATCAAAAACACCTCGCTTTAAAAATCATTTTTATAAAATCTATATTGTTACCTATTTATTTTGGAACTAACTATACCACCAGTTTCATTTACTATCCTGTAAACAGTGTTTTTGGACAAGCGAAACCTCAAAAAGAAATCGTAGTTATCCCACCTTTCAAAATGGTCTCTTTTTCTCAAACAACGGGGAACCTCCTTGGCCTATTCAAATAATTTAAATACTCCATGTCTTCGTCGTCATCGTCTAATATAAATTAAACTAAGTCTGTTTCCGTAATTTACAAATAAGGATTACTTAATGCTTATGTAGATTAAAGTATATGAATGATTTAGGAAACTAATTGAGGTTAGGATCATCGGTTTAAACCGTGGAAAATCGAGGATCAAGTTTAAACTTCGTTCAGTCGCTGAATTGGTATTGAAACACTTAATAAACTCGTGGAACGCAGTTTAAAGTATGAACTAGGTATAAACTTCAATTGAGAAACCGGCCCTTAGTAGCATATCTTTGTTATGTACCGCACGAAATTTACTGCCAGGCTTTAAAGTAGATAAGCTGGGTATGTACGAGCGCAAAAGCGTGCAATTTTCGAACGAAAATACCTGTTTTCCCATGTATTTTGAGCATTAAAGTCTCAAAAAATCTAAGGTCCGTTCTGGTCATTTTTGTACCATACATTGAATTCCCCATAACAGTCTTAAAAATCCTCATCGCATACAAGTAGAAGGTAGGGGGCATCCTGGCGCACTCCTCACTCCTCGCTCACTCATTTTTACATGTAAATTCCCATAAGGAGGATCTGCGGGTAAGGGATTTCCTCCTTGATCCTTCCTTGCTCCCTACTTGTAAACCTCCTTGTGTGTACTGTGGAGGAGGTGATTTTTTCCTTGCTTAATTTTCACCCCCATCACCTCTACCCTAAAAAATAGATAACCTAACTCCTAAATTTAGGACCAACACTTACAACCACCATATAGGTAAAATCACCGCAACACCATGCTCTCGGTTACCTAGTTTCGGCTACTTTTCCAAGGTCGTGGTGACGTAATAGCCTTTTTTAAATAAAGAGCAATGTAATACTACTCTAACATTGTTATTCTGGCATTATACATAACAAATTTAAAAATATTTTAATGCCAAGCATGGAGTCATTTATACTTAATTTTAATACCAAGTTATACACAGAAAACAGTCCTTTCTTTATGTTTGTTTGGAGTGGTTTTAATTTTATCTAATTTTATTCACAGTTTAAAATTTAAATCGACACCTAAGTCCTCTATCTCCTTTTTTAGCCATTAGTTTGATACATAGAGACCGTCTAGGTTTTCGAATTGTAAAATGTACCGAAGTTTGTCTCTATATATAAAGACTTTGACTCTACCGACAACCGGATCCATTCTTTCGTGTAATTCTTGTAGCTTGTGACAATCTTTTAATCGCGGCTCTCCCACTATATCCTGCATACGTATCTTGTTAGCTTGCCCGACTTCTTCTTGTCGGTATTGGAGGGAATCCTTATTCTCTCACTCGCTGTTGTGTAGTTGCATGTCCACCACTTTTGGGAATATATAGTCGTCATAGGTTGTAGGACCCTTGGTTTTAAATAATCCGGAAGGTTCCTTACTAGGCGAATATACAATATTTAGCGGAACCCCTTTGCGTGTGGTGTACGCCAAGGTTACAACATCCGCACTTCTTAGTTCGTACGTTTTTAGAATATCCTTTTAAACAGTATACCGATTTAATACCATCCTTTTCCAGGACGCTTACATAACTAAAAGAGCTTTTTTACTAACCACAAATGCATACAGCTTGTAGAACCCGGATGTATCTAAGTTAGTCCATCGGCACATAAAATAATCTTTTAATTCTTTCTCATTTTCTCTAATAAGATGTTCTTTGACTAACACATCTTTGTATTGTTCGCGTATTGTCGCAGTGTTTTCCATGTAGTCCAACTTTCACCTTTTTGCATCCATTTCCTCAATTCCAGCTGTCTTTTTCTTCCACTTACAGCGTATGGCGTGCATAAAGCGTAAACGGATATAGTTTACTACTGGTATTTACGCGTTGTCGTACAACCTTTGGGCGTATCTATCAACCCCAATTCCAAAATGATTATTTCTTTTGAAATTGTAGAATATGGTGTTGCAGATTGTGTAAAATATGTTCTACCTGCTGTAATGTAGCACTTGTGTAAGATTTTTATTTTATCTTGACTGTCTTACTCCTCTACCATCTCCAAATAATTTACAGGTAAATAGTTAAAACTAAAATTTTTCTCTTTCCTCTGGTTTTTCGGACCACTTAATTTTCAAGCCAGTCAATTTCTTTGTATTTCTTTTTCCCCAATACACGTACTGTAGTAGGTTATTATACACTAAACAGCAGCTATTTTGTAGCTTGTCCGAAAGCTTACTCCACATTTTGGCAAGTGGTACCGAGTACATTGGCACCTTTAAGAAGTATAACTTACTATCTTTCAATAAGGTTAAACAGTCTTTTAAGGAATTATACACCCGTTCCACTCTGACATAGTTTCCAATTGTATAGTTGTATATTGTCGCTTCAAATCGCGTAATGCCATGTTCTTTGGCCAAAGTAGACGCGAATATTTCTCTTAAACGTGCATTTGGACAACGTAAAGAATCTAGTATATAATTTCCAAGTTGTGTATTAACACCGGGACTTGTTATCTGACACACAAATTCGTTGTATATCTTAATTCTTGCATTGGTTGTTAGCCATGTTAAACAATCGATTACCACAGTTCTATCGTTGTCAACTATAATATTGCAGTTTTCTTCGTATTCGCCCTTTTAGCAAAAGTTATGGTTTGTAGTTAAATAAATACACATCTCTCTCTTGCAAAATATGCCAGCGAAATCTTGGGTTACATCCATGTCAAAAAGATAGTAATAATCATTCTTGAGTTCATCTAATATATCTGGTAGTTCTTCCAATAAAGTTTCCAACTTAATAACTGCTAGTTCCACTTTGTACGAAACACATATAGAATTTTGGAATTTTTTATTAATGCTTTCGAGGCCTTCTTTTCCGATAATTTCTTTTATTACCTGGCCCATCTTGTTAGTGCTTTCCAGAGAAATCGGAAGCTTAGCTTTAACACCATGCCTAGCGGAAACAAATCGGTCGAACTTTTTTCGTAGATAGCTGTTAAATGCACCACAAATTTCTTTTTTTAGAATAAACATCCTTTTGTTTGCAGATGTTTTCTCGGCGTCAGAAAGGTCGCAAATTTTAACCAACATTATATTGTCACAAAATAGTTCTGTAATTGGTGTGTGTAGTCCACCAGTCAGCATCTGTTCGCCTTCGACATAACAAATATTACCAATGTCTGTCACCACTCACCAGATTATTGTTGCACATATTTTCTGCCAGCTGCCACAATCCAAATGGCTCATTTGTTGGTTTCACTTTATTCCTAAGAAGTTGAGAAACGTTAATCACCTTGGAGATACTCATGTTTACCGTTCTAGCTACTGCTGAATACTAAATTGAATACGAAAAATTGTTCCTTATGTAACCTACAGAGTGGGGGCGTATATTGCCGAAGATACCCGATTACATTTGACGAAATGCGCAACCGCTACTCCGACATAGGTCGAATTTAATCCGACTTAGGTCGGATAGGTCGGACTGGGCAGGGGTACCCATCGCCATATGTCCGGATATATGTTGGATATGTGGGATGTATACTGGACGTATGTCGGATATAGCTTGAATGTATGTCAGATGTATGTCATACGGATGCGAGAGGAGCGAGAAGGACAAAGTAGAGGGAGGGAGGAGGGTTTATGTTAGTTCAGTTGTTTGGAGTTAGGTTAATCGGTGTTGTCTGGAGTTTGGTTGGGTTAGTTGGACTTGTGCAAACTTAGGTTAGATAGCAGGAAAAATTGATAAGTTAGGCCAGCTCCGCGGCGCTAACCTAACCTATCAATTTTTCCTGCAATCTAACCTATGTCTGCACTAGTCCAACTAACCCAACCTAACTTCAGATAACACCGACTAACCTAACTCCAAACAACGTAAACTAACCTAAACGTGTATTGAGGGAATAGCAATACAAAGAAATTGACTGGCTTGCAAATTAAGTTGTCCGAAAAACTAAAGAAAAGGGAAGTATTGATTAAGTATGTGATTTCGGCTTTTACTTTTAACTACTTACCTGTAAATTATTTGGAGGTAGTAGAGGCGGAAGAGAGCCAAGATAAAATAAAAATCTTACACAAGTACTACATTAAAGCAGGTAGTACATATTTTACACAATCTGCAATATTCGCCCAGAGGTTGTACGACAACGCGTAAATACTAGTAGCAAACTCTGTCCGCTTACGCTAAAAGAAATTGCGCCATTATGCACACCATACGATGTAACTGGAAGAAAAGGACAGCTGGAATTCGAGGGAATGGATGCAAAAAGGCGAAAGTTGGACTACATGGAAAACACTGCGGCAATACGCGAACAATACAAACATGTGTTAGACAAAGAACATCTTATTAGAGAAAATGATTAAGAATTAAAAGATTATTTTATGTGCCGATGGACTGACTTAGGCATATCCGGGTTTTACAAGCTGTATGCATTTGTGGTTAGTAAGAATGTTATGTAGGCGTCGTTGCGAAAAAGGATGGTACTAAATCCGTATACTTTTTAAAAGGTTATTCTAAAAACGAATTTATCCAAATGGCAGATAACATAGACGACCTAAGGAATGCGGATTTTGTAACCTTGGCGTACATCACACGCAAAGGGATTCCGCTAAACATTGTATATTTGCCTAGTAAGGAACCTTCCGGATCATTTAAAAACGAGAGTCTTACAACCTATAGCGACCATATATTCCCAAAAGTGGTAGACATGCAACTACACAACAGTGAGTAGAAGAATAAGGTTTCCCTCCAATACCGACAAGAAGAAGTCGATCAAGCTAACAAGTTACGTGTGTAGGATATAGTGGGAGAGCCGCGATTAAAAGATTGTCACAAGCTGCAAAAATTACACGAAGGAAGGGATCTGGTTGTCGGTGGGGTCAAAGTCTTTATATATAAAGATAAACTTCGGTACATTTTACAATTCGAAAACTTAGACCGTCTCTATGTATCAAACTATTGACTAGAAAAGGAGATAGAGAACTTGGGTGTCGATTTAAATTTTAAGCTGCGAATAAAATTAGATAAAATTAAAACCACTCCAAACAAACATAAAGAAAGGACTGTTTTCAGTGTATAACTTTGTATTAAAATTAAGTTTAAATGACTCCATGCTTGGCATTAAATATTTTTAAATTTGTTATGTATAATGTCAGAATAACAATTTTAGAATAGTATTACATTGCTCTTTATTTATAAAAGGCTATGGCATCACCACGACCTTGAAAAAGTAGCCAAAACTAGGTAACCGAGAGCACGATGTTGCGGTGATTTTACCTATATGGTGGTTGTAAGTATTGGTCCTAAATGTAGGGGATAGGTTTTCGATTTTTTAGGGTAAAGGTGATGGGGGTAAAAATGAAGCAAGGAAAAATCCCCTCCTCGTACACACAAGGAGGTCCACAAGTAGGGAGCAAGGAGGCAATCCCTCCCCCGCAGCGCCTGCTTATGGGAATTTATATGTAAAAATGGGTAAGTGAGGAGTGCGCCAGGATGCCCCCATCCCCTACTTGTATGCGACGAAGATTTTTAATTGTTATGGGGAATTCAATGTATGGTACAAAAAAGACCAGAACGGACCTTAATTTTTTTGAGACTTTAATGCTTAAAATACATGAGAAAACCGGTATTTTTCGTTAGGAAATTGCCCCTTTTGCGCTCGTACATACCCAGCTTATCTTCTACTCTTTACAATACACATGGCTCATCAGACAGTACGGATTGTGTACGAAAGGAGTTATTTTGCGCAGAAAAAAAAAACCCCACTTAATTTCTCCGATATCAAATGTCCTAAGAAGGCATACATTAAGAGCCGCTTATCAAGCTCGTAATATATGGGACCACGCAAATATTGCCGAAGACAATATTCCTATACTCCAAAGGGGCGGAGATGGATTAAAAAAGACAATAACTGGTCTCCTCTTTGGTCTGATCTTCCTAAAATATAGAAAGGTGAACTTGAATTTTAGGACAGGCGCATTTTTATTAATACAGGCCGCCATCTTGGATCCCCTCCACCTGTAATAAAGTACTGCGGGCCAAATCATTATTTATTACCCTAAATCACCTCTGTGCCAAAGAACATGTTGCTATCATCACGTGAAACGTTTTTTCATGCACCGCTAGTACTAGTTAGCTGTTTTTAACAGTTAAGTTCAACAAGAGTTATTAAGACAATAATCTTTTTATTTTTTGATTTGCAATAGTATAACTAACCTCTGTTGGTTTCTTTTCTCCCTTCAAAAGTTCACCTAAGGATGGTCTTTTTAAAGCTCGCTCACAGTCTCTATAATTTTCCAAGCGCGGTAAAATTTCAAGAGTCGATCGCCTAAAGTATTTTTTACAAAATACAGCGTCGGTTGAAATTTTATCCGATAACCTAAACTTGTTAAAATATGGTAACTTCACATAGTCATTCGAATCACTTTCAGTATCATCATCAGTTTGAGGTGCAACCGAATATCGGCTTTCCATTTTTAAAGTTACGGTAATGCATGTCACTCGCACTTCACAAAACCTATGACTTTTTCCACGTACTTGTTTTAGGCGAACCGTAAAATGTTGCGTGTGTCCTTGATTTTGTTTTTATGATTTGGTAGTATTCACTTTGCATTGTTAAGTGGATGTATGTTTGTGACAGGAAGACATTGGACTGTTGATTTGGACAATTGAGTAACCATGATTTTGAGTACGTCTATGTACAACGATTTTTGTTTGTTTTGTGCGAGATCGCATGTTAGTGAGTTGTCGAAATTAACCTTGCTTTGTATTGAAATTCTAAAAACAAAATATACCTTATGCGATTTCGCAGTATTATTATTATGATGTAAGGTGTTTATCAGTACAAAGCACCTACATCTACAACCTTGAGCAGTTTGTTTTAACACAATATTAGAATAGGTATCATTATACGTAATATGTCTAAGGCGAAAAAGGTCTGCCATTTATATTGTAGCGCGCTACTACTACCGCGTTTCACTAATTTAAAATAAGTAATAACAAGAATCTTTATTACTCACTGTTCACAAGCCTAATTCACAGTATATGCCTTATTTATAGATGTTTTCAGTCCAATTAACAATGAAGCACTATCACACAACTCACATTTCCGGCACCACTCCTTCACATCTTCTTTGCAGTTCACCCAATAGAATCTTTCTCTTACTCTTTTGAGAGTTCTTTTCACGCCAAAGTGAAAATACCATCGTGCAAGTGCTGCAACACTTCCGGCACTCTGTTTCTCGGCACTATCACTTGAAGTCTCTCAGTGCCATCTTCACATTCCAGGCGTCGTTTTAAGATTCTATTTTCCATCACCAAGGAGTCCCACTGTGCCCAGTATGCCTTCAGGCTTCTACTTAAAATACTAATTTCTTCCTAAGCTGGTCGTTGTTATCTACTTTTCCACTCAATAATACGTTCCAATTCGGCGTCATTCTCCTATTCTTTTCGTATTCTTTCGGGTTGCGAAGTATCATCTGTCACCGTCTTTCTATGGATGACACTTATTTTCTCTTCCATCTTGGAGCAATGATTGCAGTCTATCGAACAAGGTCTCCTTGACAGAGCGTCTGCATTCCGATGACTAGTTCCTACACGATGTTCTGTGTCAAAGTGATATTCTTGCAGTCATTCTATCCACCGTGCACCTTGCCCTTCAGGATTTTGAAACTGCAGTAACCATTTTAATGCAGCATTGTCTGTTCTCAACAGAATTTACGACCGTATAAGTACTTATAAAAGTGCTCTACGAATTTGACAATGGCCAACACCTCCATTCTTGTCACACAATAGTTCCTATCTGTTCGCGACAAGACCTTGCTAAAATATCCAATAACTTTTTCTTGTCCGTCCTGCACTTGAGAAGGAACGCTTCCTATAGCTGTGTTACTGGCATCGGTATCCAACACAAATTTCCTCTCCATCCGTGGATAACTCAAAATTAGTGCTGTAACTAGTAGCCGTTTCAGTTGTTCAAATGCGCTGTGGCAGTCGTCATTCCAATCATATTCTTGTCCATCTTCCGTTAATTTCGTTAACGGTTTGGCAATGTTCGCAAACCCAAGTATAAAACGTCGGTAATATGTGCACAATCCTAGAAAACTGCGTAGTTGGTGTATATCTGTTGGTGTATTCCACTCTTGTACCGTTTTTATTTTGTCAGGGTCAGCTCTATTCCGGTCTCCGAAACGACATGTCCTAGGTGTTTTACCTCTTTTCCAAATAGGTGACACTTCTTTGGGCTCAATGTAAGGTTTGCCCCCCGTAATCTTTGGAATATCTCCTCTAGGTTCTTAAGATGTTCTTCAAAAGACCGGCCTAACACTATCACGTCGTCTAGGTACACCAGACAGTATCGACTCCATCAATCGTTCAAAAGTAGCAGGGGTATAGCATAATCCAAATGACATGACCTTGAACTGCCATAATCCAGTTCCAATTGTAAACGCAGTTTTTTCTTTATCGTTTGGCCCCAAGCCTACCTGCCAGTATCCGCTTTTCAAGTCCAAGGTCGAAAACTATTTAGATCCGGATAAAGTATCCAAGGTGTCATCAATTCTGGGCAAAGCATAGCTGTCTTTCTCAGTCACATTGTTAAGCCGTCGGTAGTCTACACAAAACCTTGTCGACCCGTCCTTTTTCTTGACAACACTACCGGGGATGCCCATGGACTATTCGAGGGTTCAATCACTCCCTGTTCTTCTATATCGGTGATAATTTGCTCGTCTTCCTTACGTTTTGCCAAAGGAAGCCGTCTGGGGTGTTGTCTTATCGGTTGCGCATCTCCACTATTGATCTTATGTTGCACAACATTCGTCCTTCCTTTCTCACTCTCATCCAGTGCAAACACACCTCGATATCGTCCGACCAGTTCATTTACCTTGCCCAGTTGGTTGCCGTTTAGTCCTTGACACGAAGGTATCAACATATCCAGCAATTTCTGTGAGCAACCGTTGGCTGGTTTATCTATCGTGTCGTCCACACAACGTTTAATATGGCATACTGGAATGCAACTTCCCACAATCATGTCTTTTTCCAGGGTCACCGTATGCGGATTAATGTTCAGCACCCTTACTGGTATCATATTTCGAAACTTTACCAGTGTTCTTCCAATCAGTAATCCCTCCTGGCCCATTCCCGATTCAGTTGCTTCCATCATGCATATTTGTCCTTTTCGGATCGTACCATCCGGCCGTCCCATTACTATCATTTCCGTCTTCTCGGGTATTTTCATATCACAAATCATTCGAACTTGCACCGTCTGGTTACTCGTCCCTTGAAATGGAGTTTCATCGTCATCTATCCGTAGCACATCTTCTTTCATGTTCACATGAAACCCATATTCTCTCATGAGATCCATTCCCAAAATCACTTCTTCTGTGATTTTAGCTACCAACACCCGATGATTAATTAGTTTGTCTCCAATTCCCAACGTTACGGCAGTCTCTCCGCGAGTAGAAATTTTCTCACCACTTGCCGTTCGAAGACATACCGATACAGGTAGCACTTTTCCACGACCAACCAAATCTGGTCTCACAATAGTCTTTGTCGCTTCTGTATCCACGAGTAATCGGACAACCCTACTATTAATTCTACCATCAATATAAATGCTTCGGGGCACTACGTTGTGCTATCGACATTTGTCACTTTACATCGACTTGCTTGAGCTCAACCAGTTGTTTCTTTGGTTGAGTACAGCTTCTCTGTATATGACCAACTTCTCCGCAGCTCCAGCATCGGAGCTAATCTGGCAATGTCAGCTTCGAATTCTTGCAGGCTTTCATTTGTTTTTTGCGAGCGGTTCTTAATTTGTGCATGGTAAACCTGTTGAAGATGTGCGTCTCCATATCTCATTTCAAGCTTCGATGTTAATAGGCCGTAATCATTCTGCTGGTGACCGGGAACCGTTTGTAAGATGTTAAGAGCTTCCCCCCGTAGGGCCACTATTAGAGAGATAGCCTTCTCTTTGTTGCATCAACCGTTGGCTATTGCGGCAGCTTCAAATTGTTTTAAATACGTGGGCCAAGGTGTTTTGCCATCGCATGTGGCTGGTTTCACTTTAAATTTAGTCGGTATTGACTCGCTTCTTTCCATGCTTCTTATTTCTGGAATGTTCTGATTTACAGCTTGGTTTGCTAATCCAAGTGACCCCGTTGTTAGTGAAATCATTTGTTCTTGCAGCCTCATCACATCTTCTTCCATTTTAACCCATTTACTGTCCAACTTTTGCTCAACCATTTTTACTTGTTTAGTGAAATCTTCTTTCAATGCAATGAAGCTTTCCATTAATCTTTGTTCTAACGTGGCTGTCTTTTCATTCAACTTTTCTTCTAATTTCGCAGCATTTTCGCTTAACTTTTCTTCTATTTTCTCAGCATTTTCACTAAACTTTACTTCCATTTCGCAGCATTTTCACTCAACTTTTCCATTTTCTCAGCATTTTCACTTAACTTTTCTTCTATTATCTCAGCATTTTCACTAAGTATCACTTCTAGTTTAGTCGATCTTTCCTCCATTTTCTCAGCGTTTTTGCTAAACTTTTCTTCCATACCGGATTTAAAATCCTTAAGGAAATTCATTAAAGTTTCAGCGTCCATCTTACTTTGACTTCTTGTTACAGACATATACCAACTACTTAAATATCCTTAGACTTGTGTTTTAAATTAATCACTATATACCCCACACCTGACACCAGTGAAGCGGGCTACTGCTACCGCGTTTCTCTAATTTAAAACAAGTAATAACAAGAGTCTTTATTACTCACTGTTCACAAGTCTAATTAACAATATATGCCTTATTTATAGATGTTTTCAGTCCACTTAACAATGAAGCACTATTACACTAATGAATTTAAAAGCACTAATATCTTCTTAAACTAACTTCTCTACCATAGGTCCATTAATAACACTAACACAACTATTTGTATTATACTTCTTTCTA
Organism: Platerodrilus igneus; assembly: GCA_036346225.1. NCBI lineage: Eukaryota > Metazoa > Arthropoda > Insecta > Coleoptera > Lycidae > Platerodrilus > Platerodrilus igneus. The sequence continues at coordinate 628,395 of JARFIW010001182.1, forward strand.
TTTATGTATACTACAAGCTGCATGTACATTAGACAGCATATAACAATTATGTATACTCTTGGACTTCCAAAAGCTCAACTACTTTTACTTTAGAACGATATAATTTATATTAGACATTCTAGCATAGACTGAACTCTTCAATTAATTAGCGGTCTTATATATACTCTGAATTAAAAAAGGATGACTCATCCTCCAGTAATTGCTAAAAGAATTCTCGAACCCTTGAGAATAAACAGTGCTTGGGGCGTTTTGTGTGTTTGATGGGTTGCCTACTAGTAGCTCGGAACAATATATATATATATATATATATATATATATATATATATATATATATATTTATATATATATATAAAATAATAATTGCACATTCGAATGTTTTTAATACTAACATATTATATGTAATAAGATGAAATAATAACTCAGACTTCTATGCAAAGCCTAAATGATAAATTCAAATCAAGCTAGTAATTGAAAGGTGGGAAATATAGAGTCCTGGACAAAACTTGAATTTGTATCTTAGGCTTTCCAGGCTCAAACGTTTTCCAATTACGCCACCGGGACAGGTGACGACAATCAGAAAATTTACAAATCTAAATCATGTACACAACCATACATCAACCTAACTTTCATTTACATTTGGCATTTTTGTCAATCATATTTTACAGTGTAAAGTTTTTGACTTATGTCAGTTATAGACAGGAAGCGACACTCAAAAATTACGGCTATAAGCCAAGTATTAAATATATAAATATTGTTGACACCTGTCCCGGAGGCGTAATTGGAATACGTTTAAGATATAGATTCAAGTCCTGTACGAGACCTTATATTTTCCATCTTTCAATTACCAACTTGATTTGAAATACTCTTTTGAATTTGGATTTCAGGTACGACTCCGTATCATTGGTCCTAGTGTGTGGTTGAGTAATCGAAGTATTGCCTTCTGGTTGTATATCAATGCTCATTTCCATACCTACAGCAATCTTTTTGAATTATCCCTGGTGTTGAGACCATGTAGGCGTTTTTCTATTTTAATAGCTTTTCTAATTATTCGCGAGGTGTGGTGTTCAATCTTAGCTAGTGTTCTAGTATTCTTAAGGTCGGTGTTGTGACTCGTAGCGTTGATTTAGCGATGAGGTTTTACCGTTCTTTTTCATTGCATTTTTATGTTCTTCCGTTCTGTGTTGTCAGAGTGGTGTTTGTTTCTCTTCGGAGCTAGGGCAGTTGGTTTATGATGCGCAATAAGCTTGAATGGATAGTGTTGCACAGCGTATTTGTAGTCGCTCAGTTCTTCTTTAACGTGTTTCAGTCTTCTATCATGGATGGCTTCTCGTAGTAGTGCAAAGAGTATATTTTTCGTATAGTTCGTTTTGTGGAACGTTATCTCCGTACACTTTGGTGTGATGTTTTTATTTCGGCAACGAGTTACATATCCCAAAATTAATATGTATATTGAATTAAACGCAATTATTAAATCTTAAGAAATAGAATGTTGCATTGTATAATTGAAGGACACACTATAAAAGGTTAATGAAAGGTCATGATCAGGTGTGAGAAACGAAGCAACTACTTTGTATTCCAGACGTAACATGATACTGCAGGTGTAAGTCACAATAGATTATAAAAAAACAATTGTTAGAATTAAGATTACTAAGAAGTAATGCACTGTATTTTATCAAGAAGTAGCAGACGTGAGATCTGCACTTCCTACAAGACAATGCAAAGCCATGGATAGCATAAATACCCAGAGGAGTTCATGATGGTGAATCTGTCTCGAACTTTATAACTTTAACATTGTTGGTAGTTGAAGCTACTCACCTTAATTTTTAATTATTGATTACGTAATTTCAAGCATTTTATCAATTTTAAATAGTTTAGTGAATATAAACGTTTGAGTAATTGTAACAAGAAGTCATTTTTGTAATTGTATAATTGAAAATAAAAATTGATAGAAGAGTTTTTGGCAATAAAACTTTTTGAAAAGAATCTCCCAAAGGGCCTATCTAACGTTGTATAAAAACTAAGTCACATTAGTAACTTACCTGTTCTTGATTGTTGCTTCTCGACGACTCTGGTTTGATAGAATGTATCCTTTCCGTAGAGTTCCATAATGTTAATCTTGAGGTTTCTACGGACGTTGTCTGCTTTGTCAATTTTCCGGGTATTATTACGCATAGCTAGCTAGTTCTTAAGTGAACCGCTGTCAATTTGGCGACGTTACGCCCAAATCACATCTGCCACCTTCTGGTTTTGTAGGTTGAGCATTGAATGAAGGAGTGCTTCTTTGTCCTACTATATATACTGCTTAGAGGATATGCTTCGTCGCACTTGCTTGATTTCTTGTGCCGTTGCCTGTCATTGATTCTAGTGTTTGTTGTGGAGTTTTTCTGCATGGCTAATTTAATAAAATATTCCTTTCTGGTTGTTCATCGATGCGTAGACTAGTAACTGCTGATTTCCATGCCTGCGGCAGTTTTTGGGAATCATCCCTTGGGTTGAGACCATGTGGGCGTTTTTCTATCAACGACTTCTCAGATTATTCTCAAGGTGTACTGTTTGATCTTAGCTATCGTTCTAGTATTTTTTAAGTAGCTGTTGTGACCTGTAATGCTGAAATGCTAACCTAGCGATGATGTTTTATGGTTGTTCTTTCATTGCGTTTTTATGTTTTCCTTCCTAACACTGATTCTTCTGATTGTCTGCCCAATGTATGATTTGTTGCCGTCTGAGCATGGTATTTCGTAGTCTCCTTGGTCTTCTAGTGGAATCTTGTCTTTGAGATTGTTTAGTATTGCGCTGATTTTTTTATGAGTGTTGGGGCCTTATATTTTCTTCCCTTCATTTACTAACTCGATTTGAAATGATCATTTGGGCTTTGCACAAAAGTCCAAGTTATTATTTCATCTTATTAACTATATACGTAAGTATTTATCAATTTACCTTGTGTAATTAATTTACCTAATACATATATATATATATATATATATATATATATATATATATATAATGCTATAATAAGGGGTTTATTTAGGGGTATATTGAGTCGTGGTGGTCGCGCAATACAAAAAAAATAGTACTAGGAATTAGAAAACTGCATTTAATTTGGATAAAAAGCACATAATTCGCATATTATGCGAAGAAAAACATTTAACACCCTGTATAAGGGCCGCAATTAACTTTAATCAATGCCAGTAAGCATGTCCTTCAATAATATAAACATATTCAGCAGAGAAATAATTATACACGCAATTAAAATAGTTCTAAATCAAGAAATGTTCATAAATAGATACGCATGGAATAAGGTACAAGCTAGTAGATCATCACGCAATATCTATTAAAATTAAGCATGTGATAATGAAAGAAGAATTTAAAAAATTTAAAAAAAAAAGAGTTTTAAACAAAAGATATAAACAAAAATATGTTGATGTACGTCATTTATGCTACGTGACTCCATTCATGAAATTCGTTCGATTCCCAAAAAGCTTAATCTACACATACAAGAGCCATAAGCTAAATTAAGGGCCAAGGTAAATTAAAATTTCCAGTAATAATACCAAAACAAGCGGTAAAAGATTGACAAATAATAGAAATATTAGGAGAATACGTGATCGCTGAATCGTTCCATCAGAAATAAACTTGTAAAATCCACAAAAATACTCAAAACAACCTGTGATTGGCTGCAATCTCTGAACGACAGTTCAGATAAACCAATGAATTTTAATAGGGATAGACAATATAACGCCCAGAGTTTGATAAGAGTCAGTGTCAATTAGAACCACGTCGAAGCTGCGTCACTGTTACTCAAAAATTTACGCGTCAAATTAATATTTAAATTAAATAATTAAAATTTGTGAAAAGTGGTGTTATATAATATTTTTAAATAAATTATAGTGAAAATAGATGAAAAAGGCGTCGCCGTTTGCTGGAAAGCGTGAGTAGAAATTTTATTAATTAATTTAGGTTAAATATGTACGGCTCTTAGTTACCTCTAAGAAAATTTTAAGAAAACTAAGAAAACTCTAAGAAAACTCTAAAAAAACTCTAAGATTGAAACTATTTTTTGCTTTACAAAAGGCACCACGTTGTGAGCGCCAGTGAAACTTTTTTTTGTTGTCACTACGTTGGATGGGCCAGTGAAGCATATGCCCCACGTTGGATGGCAGTGAAACTAAATTTTTTGTTGTCATCACGCCCCAATTTTATTGTTGTTTGGGCCCTAAACGTTGCGGCGTCACTGAAACGTTATTTCTTCTACATTAAGGCGCTAGTGAACAAAAATCTTTCGACATAGCTAGGGGTATATTCCTGGGTAGAGCAATAAGAAGTGGGGGGTAAGTCGAATTCTGTTTGCAAACCAGAGTTAAGCTAAATCAAATAGGCGCCACCATGTCCTGAGATAATTACGATAATTGCAAAGCACAGTTCTAAGGGCGGACGTGGAAACCAAAAGATAAAATGATCGCCTTCGTTAACAAAAACGTGTCTTATCAAAATAAGACGCAGCTCCTGTAAGAAATTGCAAAGATTAAATAAATAAAAAAGTAGAACACCATTTGTGTTCTATAAAAGTATATAAAAAAAAATAAAAAAATGTATATCCAATATGATATTGGCACCAAATTATTACTCAGAAAAATTTTACCTTTGTGTAATTAGGTTTGATCGCATTTGACCAAAATAAAAGCCTCAAATTTGAACTAATTGTTTACTAAAAAAACTCTTTTAAATTATCGGAACTTTTTAACAAAAAAAATTTGTCATTAACAACTACATCAAAGTTAAAGTTTTGACTTTTTTTAAAACAACCAACTTTAAACATGAACCTGTTATAAATATTTGAGTGAAAATAATTTGCAAGCATAACACACTGAATTACGTTCTAACCTGGGCAGATCCTTTTAGATAGATTACAATTACTAGAATCTTACATAACGTGGATTTGAACTTTCATATTTACGTTTAATAATTTATGTATAGATAAAAACTGATCACAAAAATAGGAATGTTTTGTTTAAATTCCATTACAGCTGCACGAAGCATCTGCTTTCATGACAACATCTGTCAACTGTGCAAAACAAAAAAATATGACGTCGAAAACATACGTTGAAATTATCGAAGGTTTAAATGGAACAAAGCTTGTTATTATAGAAAGGTAGTATGACAAAATTTTGTTCTACGACTTATAAAACCAGTTCAACAATAATTGAAATTTACACAATTTACATGTTGTAAACATAATAGCAAGTTTACGTGCTGTAACCTTCAAAACACATGCATGAAATATCTTATAACTAATAACGAACCAAAACTGCTTTTGTTGCTTCACGATAAATCGAGATGGAAATTTCGTTTTTCAAACAAAGTTACCAGCCATTTTTAATTAGATACGACTGCATCCAAATTAACATCCATAATTTCTTAGTAGACAAATTTCTTATTAGACAAATTTCAAATCGACTGTTCCTAAGTAACGGTAATTCTAAATTTTTGGATCCTACATGACGAATTCTACATGTTTCATTCTACGTGTCGCGCTAAATAAATTAATTCAAATTAAATTAGTTCGTAAAATATATACTTTACCAACCGTTAGTAGAAGATATCTCAATAGTTAGTAATTGATGCGAATGTTGCCAGCCTCTAGCCGAAAATACATCTTAATAAAGCTGTTGCCAGCGACCGACTAACTTGTCAAAACTAGATCCGAGTGGTCGCGACGTTAGAGGCGTGGAATACGAAATAAACAACTAGAGATGCGCTTGAAAATAGCTTTATGTGACACAGATATATTAATATAAGTAGACCAATAAGGAACAATGCAGGCTTAGCGCATTATTCTTGTAATTCAATGCAAATAATTATTACTGAAAAAATAAAAATGTTACAAGATATCTTTAAGTACCTCTAAGTCAAGACAAGGAAAATTCTAAGTTACGTCTAAGTTACTACAATTCTAAGTTTCGACAAGCAAATCTAAATAAAGCACGCAGTAAATTTTGGAAACAAATTAATGAAAATTATTGGTTCAAATTCACGTGAGAAAACACAAGGCAGAGCATTGTTTTAAAAGAAGCTACTCGATTGAAGGTAATCTGAAGGTGTTGATCCACAACACGCAGCAGCAGATCAAAGGGGAAACCAAAGAATGACACAACGGGAAAATTACAGGTCAGGGCCACCTAAAATAAGGCATTATTTCATTTTCCTTCATTTTAACATTGACTATATTTTGTAAGGAGTCTACAAAAATATTTCATACGTAAAAATGTACGTAAAAAGGGGAAAGGTCTTAAACGTTTTGGATTTTCCAGTAATAGTATCATTTTTGGTAGCTTTAAATTAAAGAAAGGGAGATACAATTTTGGGGATAAATAATCTAAATATTATAAATTGGTTCAAGGGTTTATTTTTCATATAGTAAAACTGTAAAGTATAGATATTATTTTCTTCTCATTATACAAATATTGATCGACTTCGTTTTATCATTCTAAACAGGAAAAGTTTCAGGGAAAAGGGGTTAATTTATTTGATTATTGTAACGTTATCCACTCTGTGTGAGTTTAACTGAGCTAGCCGTAGCATAATTAAAATTGGACTATTAGAAAGAGATGTAGAGCGGTGGCGGACAGCAGAAAACTGGACGTCTATTACATCGGCGGGCAGCGTTATTATATCAATATATACTGTGATATTTAGGGGTTAACAAGGCATTATTATTTGTCAATTGGTAATTTATTTCGTGATTCAGTATGTGGAAAAACAACAAACAATTTGAAACGCTTTTCAAAATCATTAGTTTAGAAATTAATAATTTTACTAAAAAATTTCAGTAAGCTAAAAGCTAATTTTCATAATCCTGCAAATATTAATACCCATAGAGTGTAGCGTGAGTCATATTAGAAACATTCCGTATGTAATATAATCATGTCACAAACATATTTTAACTCTCGTATTGAATAAGTGTAAATTGTTGGGATAATTTCTAAAAAGCTTTAGCTTTATTTCTAAGATTTAAAACCGTTTAGTTCACAAGCAAAGTGACAGTTATATTATTTTGTTGGAAGCTTTTAAAACATACTTCAAAGGAGCAAGTTTCCGTTGTAAATAGGCGAGATAAACCGTTTATTTTTCCGTGTATTATTAAGTAAAGTAGATTAAGACGGCACAAACAAACAGAAAATCCAGGTAGTTGTTAGTTCCAAAATCAATTACAATAAACTTATAGCCTCTTAAAAAGATGTATAACTTAAGTTGGAAGGGTAACTGTTGACCGTTACGAATAAAGCTCGACAACAAAGAACCAAAGAGAGGTTAGTTGATAGCATGTGTAGAAGTAAGACAGATATAACACGTGTTAAGCGTTCGTTGATTTGAGTGAATACAAGGTTAGTGGCGAACAGACATGGAGAACAGAGTAAGAAATAGTTAATTTTAGCGCGTATATTAAAGTGAGATAGACATAACACGTATTATATTGAGGGGCGTAGTTTAAAACCATAGCGTTCGTTACGTGGAGTCTGTACAAAGTTAGTTTAAGGTAAAGTGTCAAAAACGAGGAACTTCATTTAGTGACGTGCGACAGTTTGTTAGCTTCAACTGATTTTTAAAGAAATGAGTGTCTTTTAAAGGAGATACAAAGAATTTTGAACGTACGTTAGAGGAGTTTTGGGAAACGGTGACCGTTGGAGTGTGTTTGTGTGGGGCAGTTTCTGGAATTGTTGTGTACGTTAGGGAGGTGGTTGTAGAAACGAGTGAGCGTTGAAAGTTTTACGGAGAATTGTTGTGGCCAAATGTTTGTGTTTTAGAAATTTTTAAGAATTAGGCAGATTTGAGAGGTGGGGAAGGAAAATATAAGCTCCAAGAGCTTGGGATGATGGTCCCTTACGCTCTCAGTTTTCAACAAGCGTACATCGCTGGTTTAGTGCTATTATATCTCAACAAGCTGACGGCTCTAATGCCAGATATGCATAGAAGTTTAATTTGATGTAAGTAAAAACAGTTTGCTTTTAATTTGCACTAAGTGTGCAAAAGTATGCATTTGGAAAATGAGTAGATATCAAGGTTTGGTCGGTTTGGTTGTTTACCAACAAATTTATGGCATTAATAGAATAGGTTTCGGAGTTTGGAAGCCCTATCGAATTGATGAACAAGATGGCGTTTTAGTGATATGGTTGGAGCCTTGCAGCCTTGCAGTTGAGGTGATTGCAGTTCAGATTGGGGTGTTCCTGAATGCCGCAGTCATTGGTGGAATGATGGTAGGCCAGTGTGTAGTTATTGAATCCAGGTAACTGATGCTTTTTTATTGTATATGTGTGTAAACAGGTGATTAATGACCTTGTGCACTGCGGTGTATAATTTTATAAACAAAAGGGACAGACAGGGAAAAGGTTTTAAATTGAACAATTTAATTTGAATTATGTTTATTGTATTTCATGTGGGAATTTAGGATAGGGAGTGATTAATCATATTTTGATTGATGTACAAGATATTGATTGGAACAATTAGTCTGGAATAAACTTTGATATCGGAATGTATTGTTAAGGAAATATTTGGAGGGGGATATAGAGTATGTAAGTAGTGTGTGAAAGAGGAGTTTAATTTTGATTTTAACGCGTACACTTTTCCTGATATGTAAATAAAAGTAGGCGAGTTACTGGTGCAGCATTTTTTTAAGTAGATAGGTTTATTTTCAGAAGGCGGCCGAGCAGCCGTGGCAAACTTCATAAGCAGATATCTTCAGGTAGTCAGAGTAGATCGTAGCAACTAATGGCAACCCTGAATGTGAGACTTTTTGTATTTTCAGAGAAAGAACGTAGCAAATTAATGACGCCCAATAGTGGAGCCCAAAACGAAGATCGTAGCATATATATATATATATATATATATATATATATATATATATATATATATATATTGCTGTGATATTTTCCTTTGAATGCGGGAACTGGGTCCTTTCAACAAAAAAATTCTAGTCCCACAGATTGGGAGTCATAAGCTGCTGTGATCCTCTTTTCGCCTCGGCTGCTCACCTAATTTTATAAACCTCCTCATTCATAAAAAAAAAACAACACATTCCTACCACAAAAATCAACGTTAACTCTATTTACATCAATATTCAGAATACATTAAATTTTCAAATTAAATTTCAGCATAAAATTCAGTTTTAAAAAGAATTTCAAGATTAATTTTATTATCACTTTAACGTGCATCCAGAATTAAAGTCCTTGTTGGATGCCTACTAATTAATATAACAATATAAGCAGACCGAGTCTGAGTATAAAGGAGCATCTACCACCCTTTACGTTAATTAACCAGGTTCGTCTAATTGAGCTCAAAGACATACCCAAAGTTTCATCATATTCCCGAACATCAATACTAAATACCCTTTCTACTTAAACAAGCAAATTTCATCTTAAAATTAAAATTTTATGGTTAGTACAATTTCACTAATGTCTATTTAAAGTAAATCAATTATAAAGTTATTCAACACACACAAAAATGTCAAACAAAATAGTATAATTTACCTGAAGGTTACTGTCCTCGAAGCTTCAATGTACATCGTCCCTTTAGTAATCACACCATTCCAACAGGATTATATTTACGGCTTCTAATTCTCAACGCTTTTAAAATTTTCTCCATCACCATTTATTTAAAGTTGTTTCTGGGCTTTTCCGGAACTCATCTGTGTATATCTGACCCTTGTTTCGTGGATCCAGACACGTATTTGAACTATTTAATTATTAACACCCCCGAAAAGTAGCAGAGAAATTCATGTGTCTTTCACCAATATACGCCAAAACTGCCTACTTTTGTGTATACATTTGTCGTTGTAAATTTTGCTAATTGGTACAGTGATACTAAATTTTATTACCTTGTATCTAAGTGCACTGAAGTACATTCATGTTAGCACGTAAATAACTAACTATTTTGAATCACTAAAATATACGAGCAAACTTTAAATTATTTTATCAAACTAAAATGCACTGTTTAACATCTTGAATCAAGTCGCGGATGTAAGAGCTTTTAACGCATCGAATAGTCAAAAGTCTAAGAGACCAAAATTCATATTACCACCGGTATATATAGCAAAAAGCCTGTCTGTCGGTCTGTTCCCCAAAACAGACAATTCTTAAGAATTTCTCATTCTATGTTCCCAGTCCGTTGCTCGCGCGTCGGTTTTTACGAAATTTCACTCGCCCCATTTAAAACTCAGAAATTCTCACACGGCACGCAAACATGTCCAAGAAAAACTAATTAATTTTGTACAGAAATTGTTGTTTCTACCTCTGATATTTGCATCCTATTTTCAACCAATTGTGACCCTCGTGACGTTGCTTAAATCACGCCTTTTACTATATGTGTTTTTGCTTGACGCATTTTCTCTTTCCTTTTCTAACCTGTTCGTATTGGTGCAAATTGATATTCTTTATTATCGATTATATTTTAGTCCATGTGGACTATCTGGGTTTAATAACCCCGTATCGCACCTTCTCGTGAATATTAAGCCCCGGTTTCTCCAAGATTCTTTGAAACCATTTGTTATCTACACAATTTTCGCCGTACGTGATATTTAAACTACGCAGGTGTTCAAAATAATATTAATTCTCAGAGCTTTTAAATAAACCCTGTTTTGTATTTCGTGCTAAAGCATCTGACCGTTTCCAATATCCTTAGAATCGACATGTTTATCTAAACAAATTAAACTGAAATTGCCTTTTAAAATACGCAGGTGTGTTCAAACATCCTACTTCTAACTAACACTTCTAGGATTTGCATTTCATTGGGTTTTACAAGTTTCTATAGATATTATCTGTACGTTTTGTTCAATACCGGTTACTTGAAATAGAGTTAATTAAGATAAATTTTGCACGTAATTTCCATTTGTTTAGGAATAATTACATTACACGCAGAGCTTTTTAATACTGCTTCTTTTGATATAAAGCGTCTTGTACATGATTTAAATCTCTTATGTTTAATGAAACTAATAAATTTTTATGCTTCACGGTTTTAATAACGCGTATTATCTAATAATATTCATTATACACGGTGATTAAAATTATTTGATGTGATTATTTAATTTTCTACCCTGGTCTAAATATGAGTAATATATATATATATATATATATATATATATATATATATATTGCTATGCTATTAGCGGAATTATCATGCCCCTACTTTGAGCTGTTATTGATTTATTGCTATCAACTGGAATTCTTGATCCCCTTCGTTGTGCGCCTTATTAATTTTCTACGTACTCTAAATTATTGGACCACCATTTTAATATTCACTATAAATTGTAATTATCTCCTCCTCCGGCTGTCTTCTTAATATTGCTATCAACTTAACTGGACCTTATCTTAAAACAACTTTGTCTACCAATGGCAAAATTCGATACGTTACCGCCTTGCGAGTTATCAATTTCCTATTCCTTGTGGCTCCGCCTTTGTACTATTTAAATCTTATGACCTCGGCTAGCATTTATTTGTAATTATAAAATTCAGTAAATTTCGATTTTATATAATGAAACCAATATGTTATGTACAGCTTTTGAAATTATTCGAAATACACTTTTCAATCAGTTAATTTTATAAATCTCATTTATTAACAATCATTTACTCAAAAAACCCAAAGTCACCAAAGAAAACTTATTATCTTTACCAACAAAGTGTAGAATATTCTAAACCTGTTATCATATTACTCATTCTATACGTATGCAACCTCTTTTGTTGACTTTTTCACAAGCATATCATATTTAGCAAGTTCAATATTTAAAATAAAAATTTATATAGAAAAACAAAATGTCTTATAACTAAAATCTGACCTGGTTTATTTTCACATCGACGCTTCCAATAAAAATGATCTTCCCTAATTCTGGATTCCATTTAAATTATTGCCATTACACTATGGACCACCATTATTAAATCATACACCCCAATTTATCTCAATTCTTCAAACTTAGGCTTTCATCATTCTTGCCCCAGACTTAAAATTGTAGTTTGTTTCATCCCTGTACTTCAAAATTGTATTATTCTTCTTTTCCCCTGGACATCTAAATTGTATTACTGTATTTATCCCTGAACATCAGAATCATAGTCTATTTCCCTCAGACCTCGAAGCCCTATTATTTTTTTGTTTTAGTTTAAAATAAATTCATTAAAAGCGTACTTACGTTTAAACGGCAATTATAATCTTCATATTCGCACTCATTTTATTTCACTTTCATAATTATTACGTATTACTTTGTTTAATGGCAACGCACTTCGGCCTTTGTTGAGTTCAAAACTGTCTTTCTTATCAAGGTGCTCGCTAATATATTCTCGAATTCCCACTCCATCCGTGGGTATGGTCTAGAACTCGTCGCTTATTTCTGACCAATCAAATAATTTCATTTTGTTACGCTCACTGTCAGCTAGCGTACTTAAAATACATCGTTTTGTATAGCTGGTGATATAAAGTTCGATGTACATTAATAAATAAATAATTATTCGTCTTTATGCTATCTATTGAGGTGGAGATAAGAGGCGCTCAGATGTTATGTTAATGAAGTCGAGTTTATATAGACGATAAGCAGTTATAATAGAGCGAGTTTATTAAACAGATTAGCGTAGTTTTAGTAGTTGTTCGTTGTTTCTTAAATTAAGGAATTGTAAATTGGATTGTTCTTGTCTAACCGCTGTAATTAATGAGTAGATATGAGTGCTGCTTTCATATAAATACTGTTCCTTATGTGGATATACGAGTTTATTAAACAGAAGAGTCGATAAGCGGTTGTAAGAGCAAGCAGTTTGTTTTGGTTCCTAGATATAAATTGCGTTGAAAGTACTGATGCCCGTGTTTTGCTTTTGAGAATAGTGAGAATTGCATGCGGTATAAATTTTCGAATTGTTTTTACGGAACATTGACTTTATTGATACGCGTGTTTTACTAATGATGTTTTTTTTTGGTTGTTTTCTTGTGGAAATAAAGTGGTATAACTTGTTAAACTCGACGGCACGTGTTCTTACGGAACAATTGACGGACTTACGGAGTGTTTACATGTACTTTTTAATTGTGGGTTTTTTAGTGCATACTTTAGATTGTTTAAATACAGTTTTAAGCTTGGGTTTTGTTTCTGAAAATGATGATACAGTTGTAGCAGATAAAACACCCCGTGTTAACAGTAACTTACTGCAAGAACTTGTCAGATGACCTGCATTGCAGCGTGCCTTGAGGGTTCGTGACTCTGAATTCTAAATTTTTATTACAATTTTTGCGATTTGTGTTGCAAAATATTTTCGAAATTGTTTTCTCAGAAAATAGAATTAACAAGGAAGTTATCAATGCCACATGGTTCCATTCAGTATGATAATGTCTGGGGCTAACACCCGTGAAGTGTGGTGAAGTGCTTCGTTAGTGTAAAGTGTACTAAATTCTATCAACCCCATCACAATCAAGGGTGAAGTACTTCGTTACTGCAAGACTTTCTGTAAGTGAACTTTTGCTACTTAGTATTACTTTAAATATCTAACCGTTGTTTTGCCATATCTTCGTCGTTCTGAGACCTTTTTGCAATAGAACTGCGTGCTTTAAAAAAAAAAAAAAAAAAAACTAATACTACTAGAATTACTCATATCAATTGTGTCTTATCTTTTTATCTTTTATTAACATGTTGTCTGATTGATGTTTAATTGGTGTGTGAGGAAACGTTTCTGCTACTCCTCAATATTACCTCACTTTGTAATCAAAATTTTTTTTGTAATGCTTTTATCGTGATTATAATATATAGTTCATCCAAAACAGTTTTTCTTACATCTACAAAGTACTGAATAATTTATGCTATGTTTACTATCTTTTTTTTTTAGGTTGCTTAACTATTTTTCTTACAGGTACTGTCACTAACTCCTTACCGCCGTATACATTATATGTCAGTTTGCTTTCTACAACCCCCCCCCCCTAATCTCCGATTGAGCCCGGTCATTCCTTGATTCTCTTTGTGTGTTACGCCCGGCTACAAGAACAACGTAGCATAAAATTGGCGCCCAACGTGGCCAACACAAGAATTACGTAACAATTTAGAGCAGTTTCTGATGTAATACTCCACGACTCCCCATAATCACAACCTGCCCGCAGCTGTCTTACGTTATCAACATGCTGTATTTTGATAGATTACTTGCCTTTCCATAAACAACTGATGCAACTTGACTTTAAATTTTCATGTTTACATGCGGTTCACGCAATTTTTAATCATTTTTCTTATCAAATAATGGTTAGATATTTGTACACATTTATATTAGCTACCTGAAGCTCTATTTCTATATCCGTTTTAATCTAATCGTCTGGAACTCCTTTTTAATGCGTGTCTAATTACACTTTATCATTTATTTATGAATATACGCGTGCTTCCACTGAAAATATCATTATTTGTTTTACCTAAATTAACTAAACTTTATCTACAGGATATTTAATATTTACTATCTACTTAATGAATGTATTTCTCATTCCTACGCCAACTATGCCTACTTTATATACAGGGTGCTGGCTGCTTACTATCTACAAACTATGTCTATTTCTTAATTATTTCCTAAATAAGTGACGTTTTCTGCTGCCTATTCTAATTTCTCATTTCTAAACGACCTTTACTATAAAGTGCACTCTTAAACAACCCCTTATCACAGCATAATATATATATATATATATATATATATATAGTTTCTATTTATTTTCTCTTACAATTTAAGGCTAAATTATAATTCATTCACTGGAGATGCAGGACACCACTGGCGAGCATTACTTAAATTAATTAATATAGAATTTTTTACCAACGGGGTGGGGCTTCCTAGAGCAACGCGAGATTATTACATATTAGTGACACCAAACATATTATTTTTGAAAGGAGGACTTCAAAAAGTTGTTAAGGCATCGAAAACGACGTGCTTACTGTCTACTACTAAGTAATACTGCAATAATGTTTAATGTCATAGTTATGTTTGTTTGAACTTATATTTTTGTATGGAAAAATATCTTTTACAAATTGAGGACAGTGGTAAATTTTTGTAGAAAGAGGTAGCAGAAAACATAGACCTTAGCAACTTATCTAATATTAAAATTTTGAAAAGTAATAACTAACCTCTGTTGGTTTTCCTTTTCCTTCCAAAATTTCCCCAATCGATAGTCTTCTCAAAGCCCCCTTGCAGTTTTTGTAGTATTCTAAACGCGGGTAGTTTTCCAAATTCCACTGACTACAGGAACTTCTATTGAATGCTTCATTGGCAGTCGAATTTTCACCAATATGTTCACGAATTGTTAACGTGATGATTTCATTTTCCTGTAACTTCGGAGCACGGTTTTTCTTTTTTATGCCAAATATGTTTTCCATATTTTGAGTCTTAACCATGAACTATATAATAGTTTCTTAAACGCGCGCAATTCACATTATTTCTGTGGTGTTAACGGTTTCGGCAGTTATACAAATGGGATGTCTTGTCAGTGCACATTTGTGTGCTAACTCCAAACAATTATACGCATCTCTTTCTAAAAAATTTTTATTGTGGTTGCGTAAATATTGTTCTGCCCGGATATTAGCTGCTTAAAACTGCTTTTCTGTATTCCTACGGAGTACATTTAGCATTTACTTGTATTGTATTATCGGAGTTGGATCTCTGAGAAAACCTTGCTTTGTATTGTTAGTTTTTGAAATAAAGCAAGTACCTTTAATTTCAATACGAGTATTCCCATATTATCACGAATTCTTGATGGTATATGAAAAAACAAGTGTAACATTAATGCAGTACGTCAAACTACCTTGAATTTTAGACTTTTGCAAATATGCTCTGACGTATTGTACCAAGATATTTCGAAAGGCTGGATATTGTGCTACGTTTAGCGACGTAGCATACAAAAAAAATCCAAAAAGAAAAAAGACCGGGCTCAATCGACGAGCGGAAGGCAAAAATAAAGAAAGAAAAATTACACATACTCATTCATACTCAAAACACAACATATCAACAAAAGTAACCTAGAATTAAACACAATAAATAATTACACACTAAATCTAAAAAAAATATCAACCAAAAGAACAAATTATTTTTTTTAAATTGTGAGCTGCCGGTTTTGGGTTACACCCTAGATTGAGTTTCAACAAAAAACAAAAATTAAGCGATATTACCCCTATAAAGCCCTCAGCTCTAAATCAGCATGGTAAATCTAAAACTAAGTATATAAATCTAATGACAACAACATTTTCAAACGTGCTAGCAAGCCTTCAAGTCATTTTCACTTTAATAAGTTGTACACTCTTAGTTATTTAAACCAAATAGTAATGCATTCACATAGTGTCAATAAATCTCAAACTAATTTACTAATTGTCGTCTAAACGGATTAAATTTAGGAATGCATGAGGTTAAATCGGAAATCCCAACCGATATGGGCGCAATCGTAAATGATGGAGAAAGAAAACACTCACCCTCAAAGTTGCTGACATCGGGGTTGAGTCACTAGCTGGTCCACGGCAACGAGTAGGTGGGCCTACACCCAGAAAGAACGCACTTGGCCTCCCATTACGGCAAGGGAGAGCATTCATCGTGGCTTTAAAGTCACCGGAAGAAGCTAGAGCATTTACCAGTAAAAATTAATTTAATTTCGAAAAAAAATACAATTTTCTAAAAACTCTAAATACTCACCACCCCGTATTGTGTGCGCAAAATCTTCATAGCAAAAAACAAAACACCCAAACATTTTTGCACGTGTCTGTTGTGTAGATTGGAAAGCAAATAAAATCAATTTCGTTCAGCCAGTGACTAGAGTTCAAAGTGATATTTCTATTCAGAATTAACTTGGAAAAACACAGTTTATATTGGGATAATACGCAGCTTTAATTCGACGAATTCTTCCGACGGAAAACACATTAGAAGCAATTATCGGATATTTTGAACCCGTTATCGACTGTCTGAGTATAGCGTAAACTTTAGGATAGGAAATTCTGGGAAGTAGAATTTAGTCTTAATTAGCGGAAGTATTTACCAAGTAAAATGTACAGGATATTTAATTTATCGAATAAAGCTTTGTTTTAGAAGCAAAGTGGATTTTATTTGAAAATTATTACCCAGCAAATTTCTTTTTAATTATGAATCGACGATTTTATTTAACTGTAGACATGGAATTTAGATATACGGATAATTAATTAGCAAAGGATTTGAGTTGAAAATTATTGTAAATAAAATAACCAATTATTGCTGAAAATGAACGTAACAATTGTATGGGTTTATTTAATAAATATGATATACACGTTTCAGCTAAGACCGT
The DNA here is from genome assembly GCA_036346225.1 of Platerodrilus igneus. Taxonomy (NCBI): domain Eukaryota; kingdom Metazoa; phylum Arthropoda; class Insecta; order Coleoptera; family Lycidae; genus Platerodrilus; species Platerodrilus igneus. The sequence continues at coordinate 645,675 of JARFIW010001182.1, forward strand.
CCAAAAAATCTTAAAACCAAAGTATTCTAGTATAGTGTATTGAGGTACAAAAAATGGAATAGTATAAAACAAAACAGTGTGTAAGTGTTATTTAGTGAATTCTGCGTTTAGTGTAAGGTGTAGATTCACGCATACTTTGGTCGAAAATGCACTATGTATGTTGATGCTTTCCTCTATAACGCTAGTTATAATTTTGTATACGTCTTATATGCTAAATTCCAGCATCTCCCAAAGACTCTGGTCTCTAAGGCATCATACCCCTTTGGTCCCCCCACGATCACAGGCTGGTGTATTATAGTTGTATTGCTAGTGCGTTGTTGCAATACCGACGTGAAAGCCACAACGATGTACTTTTTAACTTTAGACTCGTAGGATAAGGATAGGTTTCCGGGACCTTCTGTAGTAGAATTGGGGGTCCTGCTGCCACTTTCTCCCTTCTCCTGCTTCTCACTCTTCACTCTAACCTAGGTTTGTACATGTAAATTTCCACTATACAGTCTCATTTTAAAGGGATTTCCTCCTTGCTCCCACCTTGATCCCTCTTTGCGTAGACGTCCGCATTCATATCTAACCTAGGTAAGAGCTTTCTTCGACTAGCAAACTTTTCCTTAGAGCCTTAAAATTTCCAAGAATCTTCAACATAACTTTTCCACACTTCATTTCTTTTTGTTTCTATTCACCTATCTTATATCTAGATTCACGCTAAATTATAACTTTCCTGCATCTCATACCTAAAAGTAAATCCAAAAAACCATTCTTAAAACTTTTTATTACAGACAATTTTTTACTAATTTTGTAAACCCCATTTCTAAATACATATTCACAATTTTTATTCTTAACCTGGAACTCTACACATCGGCTTATACTTATTAATATTTATTTCTAAATACAGCACTTTTTCCAAAGACCAACCGGACACACGTGTTTGAAATTCCTCTGATTTTGTTCTCATGGTTTCGCTTAAGAACACATGCATTTTTTCCAGATTACTAAAAGATGCTATAACCATATTTTTTGTGTTAAAGAATTTCACATCGGTAGACTCTTCTTCAATTTTTGTGTAGATGCCGTAGAGTTCGCAATTAACTTTTATTGCTGCATGTCCTGTTCTTTTTTCATTAATTAATCGAATAACTCGCTCTTTCTGCTTCCTAAGAAACTCGGACACTCCAACGTCGGCACTGTCGTTCTGTATGCGATAGTTAGCCATACGGTTGTTAAACGCTGTGCTAACTATTTCTACACCATCTTCGCCAATAGCGGTAACTGTTGCATTTTTATGTCTGTTTCTCCTCAAGTGTGCGGCATACATAGTCTTTTTCACTTCCAAATCGCACACTTTACACAGAATTCGTGGTTGCTTCGGAGAAGGCTCTCCAACTGGTGGTAAAGTTGAACGTTTACGGTTTAATGACATACCGTACTGTTTTTCCTTGTGTCGTAATAAGTTGTCCATTCTCGTAAAAGCGATACCACAAGACCCACAGTTTAAGTACTTTGCTGCTGATGGATGTATAAGATTAACCCTGGACAATGTTTAAGCCACGACATTTGTTCTGGTGTCGTTTGAGAGCATTTTTCCAGGTATAGGAAGCACCACAATTGTTGCAATTAAAAATATTTTCGGACCGCATTTTTCTTCGACCAGCTTCCAAGGAGTATGAATTATAACTAACGCTTTACATGTAGTGAATCAATTTAAACCTTTTGAAGGGAAACTTAATAAAACGCTTTAAACGTTTACTAAGGGTATATTATAATTATGTTTACAGGATAGTCACTAATAAAATAATTAAATTTTTAAATACTTTTACGTCATGTTTTTGGAAATCGCAGACTTGTTTCTAAATGAATCACCGAGCGAAAGTACATGCATTGTTATTAAATTAAAGAATTTGTATATCATTTTGCGAAGGCGGTGAATTAATGTAGGAGAGCAATGCTTATAATTATTGTTTAAATACCGGTAAGCTCAAACTGTAATTCTTTAGAAGTAAAACTTGGGTATTTTACAAGACTTGACAGTTTCTAAGCATATCACCGAGGAGAATGCATTTTATTGTTATTAAATTAACGATTTACTAATGTAAATCACTTATAAGCTTATCAACGTTGTCGACTGTCCTCGCTATAATTACTAATGCGAGGTCAGTTTTGTAAATTGTTTGGAAGTGAAGCTTTGTTTCCCTAATACTAGTAATATTCAACTGTATTTTCCGGAATTATAAATTACCGTCGGCCTTACTGCACATTTTGAAAGAAATTTCCGTACAACGTTCCAAGATACTATTAACCGCGTAATCGCCCAAGACAGCAATTGTCGTAAGTAAAACATTTTGTTTGGCGCATGCTAAATGGTTATCCATATGCATAAGACAATGACCAAATCCTCCACGGTCCATCCTTAACGTGTTCAAATTCGAAACGTTAAATTCCTCAATATTAGTGTTGATTACTCAATTTTGTAAAACCATTTAATTAAATAAATCAGATCAATATACGAGTAAAAAATTTATTTAAATGGATACTATAAAACCATTTTAGATAAAGAACCAAATTAATATCAAAATTCAAAAAATAGTATTTTTTAAAATACAAACGTTCTGCTTGGCGCAGTTCAGAAAATTTTTCGAATGCAATAAACAATGATTAGATTGACTATCTTTTCGTAACTGCTTCAAATTTGCAATACCAAACTGTTCAAGATTCACAACGTCGTTAGCTGGATGGTAGCGGGTGATGATGTTTTTCTTTAACAACCCTTTTACATATACGGTTTCATGTACAGGTACTATATTTTGCAAAAATAAACTTAAACGTTGAGCTGATAATTCATTGGTCGCAGGGATGTCCCAGTCTAACCCGTGTGGGTAATTTTTACAAAAATCGTTATACCTTTGGAAATTCTCATCCAAGTTTTCACTTCTTAACTCTTGACTAGAAAAGTGACGCTTATAATTGTTTTATAGTGGTTTTACCTGTTTTTATTTAACAACCAACACCATTTTTAGATTTTTTATAAAAATTACTTCTAGCTGTATTTTTAATATAGCTCCGTCGTGTAAGATATCAATTATTATTGTGTTTTCCTCAGATTCTCAAATCGTTTGAAATTTTTTTTAAATAGAACAACCCTTACTGATATACAGATCAACCTTTTACAAATTATACGGTGTTCATCTTTAATCTATTTTTAAACAGTATTGCTCTGTCTTTTGAGATAAACCCATCATGTAACCTATCAAATTAATATAGAATTTCCTGGGGAATTGAAATCAATCATTACGTCTTTTAAAATTAGCTCCAACAAAGATCCGCATAATGTTTTAATATTCAAAAACCTAACAGCAAAATACCTCTGCATTTTTATTTTGATGTAACTCAATAATACAGCAATTTTAAAAAAATATTTATACAATATTTATAGTTATTACTATTTCTCTGCTCGAAATTCTGCATATGCCGTTAAGAAGTAAAAACTTGGATGAGATTTTCCGAAGGTATAACGATTTTTGTAAAAATCACCCACACGGGTTAGACTAGGACATCCCTGCAACCAATGAATTATCAGCTCAACGTTTAACTTTATTTTTGTAAAATATAGTACCTGTACATAAAACCGTATATGTAAAAGAGTTGTTAAAGAAACACATCATCACCCGCTACCTTCCAGCTAACGAAGTTGTGAATCTTGAACAGTTTGGTATTGCAAATTTGAAGCAGTTACGAAAAGATAGTCAATCTTATTATTGTTTATTGCATTCGAAAAATTTTCTGAACTGCACCAAGCAGAACATTTTGTATTTTAAAGAATACTATTTTTTGAATTTTGATATTAATTTGATTCTCTATCTAAAATGGTTTTATAGTATCCATTTAAATAAATTTTTTACTCGTATATTGATCTGATTTATTTTAATTAAATGGTTTTACAAAATTGAGTAATCACCACTCATATTGAGGAATTTAGTGTTTTGAATTTAAAAACGTTAAGGATGGACCGTGGAGGATTTGGTCATTGTCTTATGCATATGGATAACCATTTAGCATGCTCCAAACAAAATGTTTTACTTACGATAATTGCTGTCTTGTGCGAGTACGCGGTTAATAGTATCTTGGAACGTTGTACGGAAATTTCTTTCAAAATGTGCAGTAAGGCCGACGGTAATTTATAATTCCGGAAAATACAGTTGAATATTACTAGTATTAGGGAAACAAAGCTTCACTTCCAAACAATTTACAAAACTGACCTCGCATTAGTAATTATAGCGAGGACAGTCGACAACGTTGATAAGCTTATAAGTGATTTACATTAGTAAATCGTTAATTTAATAACAATAAAATGCATTCTCCTCGGTGATATGCTTAGAAACTGTCAAGTCTTGTAAAAATACCCAAGTTTTTACTTCTAAAGAATTACAGTTTGAGCTTACCGGTATTTAAACAATAATTATAAGCATTGCTCTCCTACATTAATTCACCGCCTTCGCAAAATGATATACAAATTCTTTAATTTAATAACAATGCATGTACTTTCGCTTGGTGATTCATTTAGAAACAAGTCTGCGATTTCCAAAAACATGACGTAAAAGTATTTATAAATTTAATTATTTTATTAGTGACTATCCTGTAAACATAATTATAATATACCCTTAGTAAACGTTTAAAGCGTTTTATTAAGTTTCCCTTCAAAAGGTTTAAATTGATTCACTACATGTAAAGCGTTAGTTATAATTCATACTCCTTGGAAGCTGGTCGAAGAAAAATGCTGTCCGAAAATATTTTTAAATGCAACAATTGCGGTGCTTCCTATACCTGTAAAAATGCTCTCAAACGGCACCAGAACAAATGTCGTGGTGAAACATCGTCCAGGATTAATCTAATACATCCATCAGCAGCAAAGTACTTAAACTGTGGGTCTTGTGGTATCGCTTTTACGAAAATAGACAACTTATTACGACACAAAGAAAAACAGTACGGTATATCATTAAGTTATAAACTTTCAGCTTTACCACCAGTTGGAGAGCCTTCCCCGAAACAACCACGAATTCTGTGTAAAGTGTGCGATTTGGAAGTGAAAAAGACTATGTATGCCGCACACTTGAGGAGCAACAGACATAAAAATGCAACAGTTACCGCTATTGGCGAAGATGGTGTAGAAATAGTTAGCACAGCGTTTAACAACCGTATGGCTAACTACCGCATAAAGAACGACAGTGCCGGCGTTGGAGTGTCCGAGTTTCTTAGGAAGCAGAAAGAGCGAGTTATTCGATTAATTAATGAAAAAAGAACAGGACATGCAGCAATAAAAATTAATTGCGAACTCTACGGCATCTACACAAAAATTGAAGAAGAGTCTACCGATGTGACATTCTTTAACACAAAAAATGTGATTATAGCATCTTTTACTAATCTGGAAAAAATGCATGTGTTCTTAAGCGAAACCATGAGAACAAAATCAGAGGAATTTCAAACACGTGCGTCCGGTTGGTCTTTGGAAAAAGTGCTGTATTTAGAAATAAATATTAATAAGTATAAGCCGATGTGAAGAGTTCCAGGTTAAGAATAAAAATTGTGAATATGTATTTAGAAATGAGGTTTACAAAATTAGTAAAACATTGTCTGTAATAAAAAGTTTTAAGAATGGTTTTTTGGATTTACTTTTAGGTATGAGATGCAGGAAAGTTATAATTTAGCGTGAATCTAGATATAAGACAGGTGAATAGAAAAGAAAAGAAATGAAGTATGGAAAAGATATGTTAAAAATTCCTGGAAATCTTAAGGCGCTAAGGAAAAGTTTGCTAGTCGAAAAAAACTCTTACCTAGGTTAGATATGAATGTGGGCGTCCGAGTAAGGAGAAAATCTCTTTAAAATAAGACTTTATAGTGGGAATTTACATGTAAAAACCTAGATTAGAGTGTGGAGTTGAGGAGCAGGAGGAAAGAAAAGACACCAGGATACCCCAATCCTACTACTACCTTCTTAATTAATTCCGATGTCTGATACAATAGTAGTGCCTTCTTTAGAAAGTATTATAAAAAGGGTGGGAGTAGGGTGATCTATTTTTGACCATTCACTTTCTTTTTTAACAATATTAACTGTAAACCCCGATAACTTAAACACTAAAACCACAGGGTAATGGATATAGGTGGAATTGAAACAGCTTCTCTGATTATTGATTAAATGGGGAACCGCTCAAAAAATAGGAAGTGTCACATAACCCGGTGGCAAATCGAACTTCAATGTAGTTTACTAAAATAAAACTAACAAAGTTCTCGACCTTTTGGCGGCTTTTCGGTTGAAGTAGGTGAGGTGCTTCTTCACCAAAAAATTCTAAGTAAAAGAATACATTTTAATTGTTCATTAATTAATTTTGGTATATTTATTTATAAAAATACTAATTCTTTTCAAATTCCTCATATCCTCAATCTAAACGTAAAATATCCGCTCTTGTTACGTTTACAACGCGGCCGCAGTTCGACCCAATGTGATGTGGGATCTCGTTAACCTTATAATATAGGTAAGAGAAGATTCACGCCGCGAGATAGGTTTTGGGCCTTTGGGAGCTTCTTTTAAAAAATCTTTATTTCCAAAAAAACACTCCTATCAAGTGTATTTTATTTATACAGTAATTACATTAATGATTTGACAACTTGGACGTTATATTTTCATTAACGTTTTAATTAACAAATATTCAAAGTTACTATAACTAATGAGTAGCTCAACAACCAACAATGTTAAAGTTATGAACTTCGAGACTTACTGGCCATCATGGGTTTCTCAGGGTATTTATGCCTTCGCATCGTCTTGTGGGAAGTGCAAATCTCATGTCTGCTACTTCTTGATAAAATACATTGTATTACTTCTTAGTAATCTTGATTCTAACAATTGTTTTCTTATAGTCTATTGTGACCTGCATCTGCAATATCATGATACGTCTGGAATACAAAGTAGTTGCTTCCTTTCTCACGTCTGATTAAGAACTTTCATTAACCTTTTATAATGCGTCTTTCAATTATACAATGTAACATTCTATTTCTTCAGACATGATAATTGCATTTAAATATACATATATATTAATTTGGGGGATATGTATCTCACGCTTCTTCAAATTGCCATCAAAATAGATGATTATCATGGTAACAGTGACATTGTTTGCTGTATAACCCATATACATTGATCTCATCAAGTGAAGATTTGGCTGAATATGATTTCTTATCTGCAGTCTGTACCTATATTTGCTGTTGTAGGATATACTGAATGAATTCAATTGGGACCAATACCCCAAACCCCCATTTTTGAAAAAGGTAACAATTTATACATTTCCAAATTGTGTTCGAAATGTACTCAAATGTACCGTCAATAATTCAAAATATTTTATTGTCCTTCGAAAGCTATTATGAAAATCGTTAGGAGGGACCGGGGTAATGATAGCTCCCTAAATGTTTAGTTTTTATAAAATTGACCTTAATGAAATGTACGAAATGTACCCAAATCTACTGTCAATAATTCGAAATATACCACTTTCCTTAGTAAGTTGTTATAGAAACTGTTATTGGGGATGGAGTAAAGTAGCTTATAGAACTATTTAAATTTTCTGAATTTGGGAAGTTGTATAATTATGTATAATCCCAATTTGCTAACTATCGACTAACTTTCTTTTCTTACATCTTTCATAATCTTGTCTATATGAGACTGCCTTCCTCTACAAATTTTTCCTTCGACTCTGCCATATTGTCCTAACTATCTATTGTTGTCTTGTTAACTACATTTCATAATTTTTATTACAGTTAATTTTCATGCCTACATCTCTATCTAATATATTTTTTATTTTCTTTAGTACAATTTCTAACTTCTTATCTGTTTCTACTAATACTACTAAATCACCCACCGTAAGGGTCTGTATGTTAATGGCCCTGAGACACTATTAATTATCACAAGGGGTGAGTTAGAGCAAGGAAAGCAGTTTACTGGCCTAATAGTTTCTTAATCACAGAACGCAAATGATGCACAAGGGTCCACAGGCTGCTTAAATAACTCCAGGATATGATTATGTATCATTACAATAGTTAACACAACTAAAGGACCACTGGGCCGTAATAAATACAAGACCAATTTCTTACCTCAATGTCAATAGTGCCAGGAGCCAGAGAATCAGCATTGGACACAACTACAACACGTTAAAAGTATTATAGTTTAACACAAGTAAATTGCAATCAAAGCATTTAACATCACTTAATTGATATATGCTGGTCCACGATTCCGGTAGATCATCAGTGAGCTTCAGATAAAGTAGATTTCAATCTTTACTCCACAGGATTCAACAGCAGCGTGAAATTAAGACATTAATTTACCTGCTACGATCACCTACAACACCATTGCAATCCAAAACTACTAACAATAATTGTTTACACTTGTAAATAATTATTATTTTGCATTACTAAATAACAATTAAGTACATCAAATTTAAAACGCCACTTCCTTTGACCTTTTATTAACTGTCAGTCTCTAAACCAAAACCTACTTACATTAATTAAATATTCTAACATCATCATCATTAGGTCTTCAGTCCTGGAACTGGTTAGACGCGTACCATCATTGTCTCCTATTCTGAACTAACCTACACATTTCCTTGAAATTTGCACAGTCTGCATCTATCACTAAGTGATCTAGGTTTGCATCTACCTCCTTTTCCTATTTCTGCTTGTAATATATCCCATACTATTCCCCCAAAAAAGCCTTAGAACGTATTCAGCCCTTCTATTTCTCCTATTTTTGTCCACTGATATCTTTGTTCCACATACTATTTCTATAATGTATTTGTTATTAACTTTGTGTGTCCATGCTATCATACTCATACATCTAAAGCACAGTATTCCAAAAAGCTGCTACCGTTTTACTGTCTTCTTTTCATACTGCCCGTATTTCATAGGCATACTGTGCTGTGCTCCACACATATGCTTTCAACAATTTTCTTCTTGTTTCTATGTTTGTTGTCTTTCATCATAGGCGCTGTTCTTTCTTGTTAGATGCAGTTCGGTCCCCTTCTATTGTTTTACAATTATAGACCCTATTTCTCCGACATTCAGTGGTTGTGAAGAGGGTCCCGACACGGTCGGCTGCTTGAAAAATGGCAGGTGAGCATTTTTCACAAATATTACGCCCTCGTTCGGATGAGAGGTTAAATGGAGGTCCCGTGTGTGAGTGTTGTCACGCACGTTAAAGATCCCTACCTTGCCTGGAACGGCAAGGGTTCGGCAAAATTCTAAATTTCCAGGCAACAAAAAACTCGCCTCCTGGCCAATGTAGTACCTTCGGGTGGAGCATTGGAAATGTAAATGAACGGTTGTGAAGGGGGGTAAGCAGCCTGTGGCTGCCAAGTTCCCCCAGCACTTGAACATTTACCGATTTAATATTTTTTTCAATATATATTTGTTACGTTTTTTTTCGTGGCAGCCACGTTGGGCGCCAAATTTACGCTACGTAACACAAAGAAAGCCAAAGAAATGACCGGGCTCAATCGGAGAGTAGGGGGGGTTGTAGAAAGCAGACTGACCTATGATGTATGCGGCGGTAAGGAATTAGTAACAGTACCTGCAATAGAAGAAATTAGAATAGCAAGCCTGCAATAAAAAAAGATTAGTCCTGCAAACCTGAAATAAAGAAAAAGCATAGCAGCAATGAAAAGTCTAAGTTATTCAGTACTATGTAGAATGAAAAAAAAAAGAAACTGTTTAGATAATCTATACAATATAACAACGGTTAAAGCAATACAAAATTTTTTAGTACAAAGTGAGGTAATATTGGGGAGCAGCAGAAACGCCTCCTCACACACCAACCAAACACAAATCAGACAAAAAGTTAAAAAAAATAAATAGGTAAGACACAATTGATATGAGTAATTCAGTAAACAAATAGGTAAGACACAATTGACATGAGCAATTCAGCAGCATTGACCGCTTTTCCCTTTCCCTCTTTTTTTTCTTAATCGCAGGCAAGTCCATTGGGAAAGGTATCAGAACGACGAAGACACGGCAAAACACGGATAGATATTTAAAGTAATAATAAGTATGAAATAGCTCAACCCACAAAAAGTCCTTCCGCAACGCCTCCCTGCAACGGAAGTGTGGGACTCAGCGACGTCCCGCACCAACGAAGCACCTCACCCCCGACTGTGAGGGTGCTGACGGAACCAATCACACGTTACACTAATCACAAATCACTCGGGTTAGCAACAGACATCATCACGCTGATGGAACCAGGTAGCATTGATAAATTTCTTGTCAATTCCATTTCCTGAGACAACAATTCCGAAACATTTTGTAACACAAATCGTAGAGAAAAATAGTAATAAGAATTTAGAATCACGTGCTTTCAAGGCACGATGTAATGCATGTCATCTGATAAGTTCTTGCATTATACTAACAGTAATGTGTGGTGTTTTATTTGCTACATCTGGTAACAAAGAAAATTCTAATGCTTTTGAATAACGAAACTCACGCAAGCCATGATCCATTTCAGATTCTTTGTTGTCCGAAAACTCAGAAAACTACAGTATCACAGCAACAAAAAATCAATTAGTAAAAGCTACTCGTACCACTAAAACCGTCAGTCAATGACCTTAAAACACACGTGCGTCGACCAAACACGTTCGCCCATAAAACACACTCTCTCCAAAGCAAAAGCAAACAGTAAACTTTTGTAATTAATATCTAGAAACCAAACACGAAAACTAACAACCGCTCATCTGTAGAAATAAAATCGTTGTTACTTCAAAACCGCGTGTCCACTATCCATCCAGACTCGTATATCCACATAAGCAACAATCAAAACGTGAATGCAACAATCATATCTACTAATTAATTACTGCGGTTTATCAGTTTCCGATAAGCTGGAAGGCAATTTACGAATAATCCATTTACAATTCGTCCTTGCAATTTATTTATTAATGAAAATCAATCTTCAAATTATCTACTTTTAAAGTAATACCGACGAGTTAAATTGCATACAAATCTGAATTATTCTGAAGTATTTCCTTTATACAAACAGCGATCTCAAAGAAACGATGTATTTTTCAGTACGTTAACAGAAAGGAAGCGAAAAATGTTAAACTACAAAAATGCACGTTACATATTTTCGCACAGTCAACATTAATAGCAGATATTTCACAACCAACACCTGTAGTTGTTTATAATAATCATCAGATTTATCTGCACTTATTTTATCGTCATTAGGTTTTCCGTCTTAAAACTGGTTCGACACGTACCTGTATTTATTTATATTCTGAGCTAACCTGCATAGTTCCCTGAAATTCTCACACATCCTGTATACTGGTTGGTTGCCCTTATATAGTTTTCTAATTTAATGCCCTATTTCACCGAGATTCAGTGAAGGGGTTTAAACAACCTGTCGTCATCGGTCTCGGTGGCGTAATTGGTAAACGCATGGTTCCGGCAAAACCAGGATACAGGTTCAATTCCTGTCCAACACCTTATATTTTCCATCTTTCAATTACTAGCTCAATTTGAAATGATCATTTGGGCTTTGCATAAAAGTCTAAGTTATTATTTTATCTTATTCACTATAATACGATAGTATTTACCAACTTACCTTGTGTAATTAACTACCTAAAATATTTATATATATATATATAAGATAGCTGTTGAAGTACAAAGTTAGTATATTCCAAAAAGTCGTGTATAAATCATCTCGTGTATAGTTAGTTGTTCATTACGTTTTGAAAGTCTTATAGTAAATATAAATTTGTGTTATGTGAACGTGTATATTGTACCGCCAGCAATAGACAAAAGTGTAATAAATAAATTATAATAGTGTTTAGGATTGTTAGGAAGACTTATGGTTAAGGATTTAGTTTAGGATGATATTAGTGCTTGTAAATTCGTTAGTGTGATAGTGCTTCATTGTTTATTTAGACTGAAAACATCTATAAATAAGGCATACACTGTTAATTAGACTTGTGAACAGTGATTAATAAAGACTTAAGTGAAAATGCTACGAAAATGGAAAAAATTTTTAGTGAAAATGCTTCAAAAATGAAAGATTAAGTAAAAATCATAAGAAAATAGAAGAAAGGTTTAGTGAAAATGACGAGAAAATAGAAGAAAAGTTAAATAAAAACACTGAGAAAATGGAAGAAAAGTTAAGTGAAAATGCTGTGAAAATGGAAAAAAGTTAACTGAAAATGTTGCGAAAATGGAAGAAAAGTAGAATGAAAATACAACCACATTAGAACGAAGATTAATGGAGAGCTCTATTGCATTGAAAGAAGATGTTGATGAACAGGTAAAAATAGTTGAGCAAAAGTTGGACAGGAAATTGGTAAAAATGGAAGAAGATGTGATGAAGCTGCAAGAACAAATGATTTTACTAACAAGTCGGCCACTTGAATTAGCAAACCAAGTTGTAAATCAGAGCATCCCAGAAATAAGAAGCACAGAAGGAAGCGAGTCGATACTGCGTGGACTGTTCTGGAAAACATGTCTGGTGTACCTAGACGATAGTGTTAGGTGGGTCTTTTGAAGAACATCTTAAAAACCTAGAGGAGATATTCCAAAGATTACGCAGGGCATACCTTATTTTGAGCCCTAAAAAATGTCACCTATTTGGAAAAGAGGTGAAATACTTAGGACATGTCGTTTCGGAGACCGGAATAAGAGCCAACCCTGACAAGATAAAAATAGTACAAGAGTGGCCTACACCAGCAGATATACATCAATTACGCAGTTTTCTAGGATTGTGTACATATTACCGACGTTTTATCTAGGGTTTGCGAACATTGTCGAGCTGTTGACGAAATTAACCGAAGATGGACAAGAATATAATTGGAATGATGACTACCACAGCGCATTTGAACAACTGAAACGGCTACTAGTTACAGCACCAATTCTGAGTTATCCATGAATGGAGGGGAAATTTGTGTTGGATACCGATGCCAATAACACAGCTATAAGAAGCGTTTTTTCTCAAGTGCAGGACGGACAAGAAAAAGTTATTGGGTATTTCAGCAAGGTCTTGTCGCGGCCAGAAAGGAACTATTGTGTGACAAGAAGGGAGCTGTTGGCCGTCGTAAAATCCGTAGGGCACTTTTATAAGTACTTAAACAGCCGTAAATTTCTGTAAAGAACAGACCATGCTGCACTAAAATAGTTACTGCAGTTTCGAAATCCTGAAGGGCTAGTTACATGGTGGATAGAATGGCTACAGGAATATGACTTTGACACAGAACATCGTATAGGAATTAGCTATCGGAATGCAGACGTTCTGTCAAGGAGACCTTGTCCGGTAGACTGCAATCATTGCTCCAAGATGGCAGAGAAAATAAGTGTCATTCATAGAATGCCGGTGACGCATGATACTTGGCAAACCGAAAGAATACGAGAAGACCAGGAGAATGACGCCGAATAGGGACGTATTATTGAGTGGATAAGTAGAGGACAACGACCAGCTTGGAAAGAAATTAGTATTTCAAGTAGAAGCCTGAAGGCATACTGGGCACAGTGGAACTCTTTGGTGATGAAAAATAGAATCTTGAAACGATGCCTGGAATGTGAAGATGGCACTGAGGGAGGATTTCAAGTGATAGTGCTGAGAAGCAGAGTGCCGGAAGTGTTGCAGCACTTGCACGATGGTATTTCCGAAGGGCACTTTGGAGTGAAGAAAACTCTCGAAAGGGCGAGAGAAAGATTCTATTGCGTGAACTGCAAAGAAAATGTGAAGGAGTGGTGCCGGAAATGTGAGTTGTGTGCCTCTGAAAATGGCTCGGTTATAAAACGAAAAGCCCCGATGATACAGTATAACGTGGGGAATCCTTTTGAGAGGGTGACCATTGATATAGCTGGTCCGTTTCCTAAATCAGAGAAAGGAAATAAATACATCTTGGTTGCAATGCATTATTTTACCAAATGGCCGGAAGCGTATGCTATACCTAACAAAGAAGCCGAGACGCTTGCAGATGTATTAGTGAGGGAGTTGTTTTGTCGCTTTGGGGTTCCGTTGGAATTACACTCCGATCAAGGTCGGAACTTCAAATCAGCGTTGTATCAGAACGTCTGCAAGCATCTTGGAATGAGGAAGACTGGAACCTCACCACTTCATCCTTAATCAGATGGAATAGTTGAAAGAATGAACAGGACGTTAGAAAAGTACCTAGCCAAAGTTGTCTCTGAACATCAACGAGACTTGGACCAATATTCACATCTGGCGTACCGATCTTCGGTACATGACAGCACAGGATACTTGCACGCTTGTGTGATGTTAGGACGTGAATTGCGGCTACCACGTGATCTTCAGTTTGGATTTAAACCTGGAAAAAAATCGCAGGCGAAGATTGCGTTAGTAAGCTTCGTGAAAGATCAAATAGCATTCACGAAAACGCCCGAAAGAATATCCAGGCAGCAAGTGATCGAATGAAATCACAGTATGACACGGGAGCACAAGAAGATAGTTAGCAACCTGGAGATTTAGCGTGGTTGTCAAAATTACAAAGACAATGGGAAGGCCCGTACGAAGTGCTAAAAAGAATTAATGATGGAGTCTACCGGATCAGAAGATCTCTCCGTGGTAAACCGAAAGTGGTACACTTTGACCGTTTAACATCCTATGCTGGGAACAACCAAAAAGACTCTAGTAATAAAAATGGTGTTTGAACAGTTATTAATCATGAGCCAAATGTAGATTTTGAGAGTTTCATGGCGGCGTATGGTTGTTCCGCTAAGGCGAGATTTGGCGTTGTTGTTGAAAAACAGCAAAATCTGTTTAGAGCACCAGAAGAGTATTTCCTTACACATTGCGTAGCTCAAGATCTGGAAATGTCAAGAGGAATAGCTGTGGCTTTCAAGAAAAAGTTAGATGTGTGGATAAATTAGTACAACAGCAGCCAACTGTAGGAAAAGCTTTGGTTCTTCAGAATAGAAATCGTTGTGTTTACTATCTGGACACAAAAAATTCTTCATGGCAGAGACCTAGTTATGGACATCTATGGGAGACTTTGCTGAATCTTAAGGCTCAGACGATGGAAAATGGAGTAACGAGACTAGAGGTGCTCAAGCTAGGCTGTGGACTGGATCGCTTAGATTGGACGATAGTCCGAAATATGCTAGAAGTAGTTTTTCAGGAAACCAACATCCAGGTCCTTGTTTGTTGTTATCAACCGGTTGCCTACCAAGACCAAGAAAAGAGTGTTGACTGTTATTTCCAGCGACGTGGCGGATGCACCAGAGGAGATAGCTCCCGATACCGTCATCAGTCATCGAAGTGGCGTCAAAATGTATTTACAGTTACGAGACGTAACGGTTTTAAAAAGAAGGCAGTGTTACGAACTACTATTAGGCAACCTGTCAAACACAAGCGGCGTAACCGATGTATATTCTACAGAAGTCTCGAATTTTCCAACATGTATAGGAGTATTAATCATCTATTTAAATTAGGGTATATATGAGACCGCTGATGAAGTATAGAGTTATAGAGAGTATTGAGAGTATAGAGAGTATAGAGAGTATAGAGAGTATAGAAAGTATAGAGAGTATAGATAGTACAGAGTTATTAAAATGTTTTATATAAATCAACTTGTGTATAGTTAGTTGCTTATTACGTTTTGAAAGTCCTATAGTTAATTTAAATTTGTGTTATGTGAACGTGTATATTGCACCGCCAACTTGTACATCAATAGACAAAAGTGTAATAAATAAATTATAGTAGTGTTTAGTATTGTTAGGAAGACTTATGGTTAAGAATTTAGTTTAATAAGATATTAGTGCTTCTAAATAGCATTAGTGTGATAGTGCTTCATTGTTAATTGGACTGAAAACATACATAAATACGACATGTACTGTTAATTAGACTTGTGAACAGTGAGCAATAAAGACTTTTGTTATTACTTGTTCTAAATTGATGAAACGCGTTAGTGGTAGCCTGCTACAGTATTAAAATCTTGTGATAATATAAAGTGTAGGAAATGATGCAGTGTTACAAAAAAAGTGAAGGGTACGTTTGGCATTTGTTTCTAAACTATTTTTCTGTAACCCGGGGTTATTAATAGAGGCGGATAAAACGTTATATTATTTTTCATACATTCAGAATATTTCCTTGTGATTTACTTATTATATTTTAGATGAGATACTACGGAGTAACTATAGTATGAGAATTAACTCAGTAAAGACAAAGATAATGACAAGTGAGTTACAGCCTAGTTCTAAACCAAAATTAAAATTAGGTAATACCGAGTTAGAGGAGGTAGATGAATTTTGCTATTTAGGTAGTATAATTACAAAGGATGGACGTAGCAGAAGGGATATAGTAGCTAGAATAGCTCAAGCTAGAAAAATGTTTTAAAAAGAAAACTTACTAATAGCTAATAGTATTAGTTTAGATAATAGAAAAAGTTTCTTAAAGTCGTACGTATGGAGCGTTCTACTATACGGTAGTGAGACTTGGACAATTAAAGAAGTAGATAAGAAAAGATAGAAGCTTTTGAAACTTGGTGTTATAGGAGAATGTTAAAGATTAGTTGGACAGATAGAGTAACAAACGAGGAAGTTTATAGAAGGATAGGTGAGGATCCTGTATGTGGAAACAATTGAAGGTCAGGAGAGATAGAATGATAGGGCACCAGTTAAGACATGAGGGACTATTTAGTAAAGTCTTAGATTATAGACTACCAAATAAAAATAGAGTAGGAAGGCCTAGACAAAGCTATATTAGTCAAATTATTAGAGATTTAAGTTGTGAAGGGTATGTAGACCTTTTAGACTAGCTCAGAATAGAAAAGAATTTAGAGCTGCGTCAAACCGACTTTAAGTAAGTTCGAAAACAAAACAAAAAAATAAAAATCAGTTAACTAAATGTCACCAGGACATAACTCACAATTAGTTAGCGGTCTGGCATGTTGGTAGCGTTTCGTTGCTTAAGCCTTACCATAACATATAATTTAACACTTTTCCTTTTGAAGCGGATAACCAGGTTATATTTCATTTCCTTATAAATGGTAATCATGTAAACATATTAGAGTTCTTTAACAACCATCAGGTTGCTAATATCTATGTAGAGACAGCTGGATAGGAAAAAGATAGAAGGATTTAGGAAGACCTAGACCAAACTATATTAGTCAAATTATTAGAAATTTAGGTTGTGAAGGGTATGTAGAGCTTTTTAGATTAGCACAGATTAGAAAAGAAGTTAGAGCTGCGTCAAACCGACCTTAAGTAAGGTCGAAAACAAAATGATGATGATGATTTACTTAACATAATTTTGTAAAATTAGTCATGACTACTTTGTTAATTGAAAAATAAGCATTTTTAAAATGGATACTGATAAGCATGGAACGCTTCTGAATTTGTTGAAAACATTAAGTTGAAGTGTCCCTTGGAAAAATGTGACAAAAACTTTGTCTTTGAACGCGCATTCCTTCATTTTGATAACAATGTTGAATGGTATTAAAAATCGCGAAGCTCTTCTAATTTACGATCTTTACAAAGCCAATTAGAAGTAATTATTATTGGCGAAAAGTAGTAAAAAACAATGTACATAATTTTCAGCCAACTGCAATATTTTATTTCTATAATCACTGATATACTTTTGAAATTATTAAAATACAAAATAGTAAAGGTCTGATTTTATAAACTAACCTTAGGCAGTTCTTCTCGCCCACTTAAAAGCTCTCCCAAAGATGGTCTTTTCCAAGCTCTCTTGGAGTTCCTATAATTTTCTAGGCGTGGTAAGACTTCGCGTGTTAACTGTGCAAACGATCTTCTCCTTTTGCTCGTTGTATCAAACAGGAAGGTTGTCGAAGGTACACTTAATAATTCAATTGAATCTTGTTTCGGAACAGTTAACTTAAGACACCCATTCTCAAGCAATTGCAAATCGTCGTCGCCACTAGGATCGTCGACACGATTCACCGAAAACCGACTTTCCATTTTTACAAATTTTGTTTCAAAAATATCTATAACATTCAAACATTTTTTTTAAATAGCACTTAGATAAATCTTTGATTTATATTCGTATAAAAGTCGCGCTAAGTTGAAAACGTCTAGGAGCTTTCATGCTTTCAGCCGCCCAACTGAAGCTGTAAAACTCGCAGAAGCTATCCTAGTAGAGGAGAGGCAGCGCACTTCTTACACCTTTCCGAAATGTGTCTGTTTGATGAAAAAAATTAAATATAGCTACAGGTTTGTTATTTCAAAATTACCATATGGCAAAACACGTACAAAAATTAATTATTTAGATGTAACTTGTTGCGTGAATTGTCCTGAAAGTTAGTCCGTTCTTAAAGTTAGCGTCGTTCGTTTGTTATTTTAAGAAAAAGGCTATTTACTTTACTAATCGTGTAGCATATTTTTAACAAGGCTTTCGACAGTTTTTAAAGCAGCATATAAAACCTATGTAATAACCATGTATTTATAGAAATGTACTAAGAAAATCTAATAGTTTAACCGTTCATCCTACAGCTTTGTAAACGCTGTTGTAGCACGCCGACTTCGGGAACAAGAAAATGAGGAAAATTCAGAAATTTGAGATCTAGCCCCGCAGAAAGTCGTGTCAAAACTAAGAGTTTGTTACGTTCATTTTTCAACATAAATTAAATACCCTTTTTTCCCCTGGTTAAGCCATTACCCGCTCGAATAAATTCCATTTCTATTTCTAAATTCTCCAACAATACCCTATATAGTGCACCTGTTCAGAATAAGCTCACGTTAACATAATTTTTACTCAAATCCACTTTGCTTTTAAAACGAAAATTTGTTCGATAAATTAAATAGTCAATATCTTGTTTTAGGTATCCGTTAATTTGTTAAACATTCCGATAACGTATAATTGCTTTCTCTTGTGTTTCCCATCTAAAGACTTGTCAAAATAATGGAGCCTACTACTATTTGATAGCGTGTTTTCCAGTTTGCTAATCGCGCTTTGATAACGTGATGATTGGAGTTCGAACTCTTGTTAATTAAACCAATTTTTAATGTGATACAGCAGATTGTACGTTGAAATATTTTCTACAATACTCGTCCCAGTAGTTCAAAAGCGATGCACGTTATTTTGTTCGACAAGTAGGAGGTATCTTGCGTGTATCGGTGACTTTTCCCGCATCCTAGTCAGATTCTCTTTTTAGCTTTTAGCTGGATGCCAAATTGGTTCTTTCTTTATGTAGGTCCAACTGTTCTTTGCCACAGATCAACTGCCGTTGCCTGCCGATCGATAGTGCGGTCATGGTGGCAGGGTAAATAGGTTCCGACGACCGTGGCGATGTGGTGCTGATTCACTCCCGAGGGCGTGCAAGCTATGTATCCTGACACATACAGGTATACAACTTTTTCTTTTGTGTATATCAAGGGCATATTCCTTATCAACGTTTGGTGTAGCTATGTGATGTACCATTGTTAAAAATGTTTGACAAAAGTTCCCACACGCTTATTCTTTTCTACTGATTAGTTTATTTTACAAAAGGTATTATGTGCAATTGTAAAAACGTTTGACAAAAGTTCTTACATGTTTATTTTCTACTGATTAGTTTTATTTTGTGTAAAATACGAGATGCGCACTTCGTATCTAAAGTACTAAATTGTTCGTATCACATAATTGTTTGCTTTGAAATAGTAACGCTTAATTTATTTCTTTGGCTTGTTTGTACAAAATTCTTTATTTATTTTTATTGTTAATAGATAATCGTGGGCGACGTGTTTTTTCTGCTTTTTTGGTATGTAGGTGAATCCCCCTCTCACTCTCCGGTTTGGTATTTAGCCCGGTATTTACTTTTCTTCCGGCCACGGCTAGGTACGTAGCAAATTTTCAAAAGAGTAGTGGCAGTAGAAAAAGAAGCGAAACCACCTAAACAAAATAATCCAAGATGTTACCGGCCGATTTGGTACTACGACACCGAAGAAATAATCATGATTCTTAAGCGGACTAACTGTGGCCGGTTAGGAGTTTGCATCGTAAAAGCCACAGTTAAATATTTCTTGAAACCCTGAAGCAGTACTTATTGCAGGACGTCAATTTGGGAATAATAACGAAATCGAGTGTGCACCAGCACTAATATAATACGCTAGATGGATACGAGATTTCTTTCGTATAATAGGTTTAGGTATATCGCATGTAGTTGTGTAATATTCGAACTTAGTTACGCACATTAAACGTGGTCTTGGTTTTACACGACAAGGTTTTAGTGGGAATAACCTTTATTATCCTATTATTTTGTGATAAAGGCGGTTCTCACAGGTCATGCAACGGACATAACGTTTAGCGACCAATCAGGACATGTAAGAACAAGCGATGGTTGTTTGGTAGTTTTCAAGTTTTGGAAAACACGCAATGGTATTCAATCTTGACGCGACTCTACTATCATTAACTACTGTGTGAAGAAGTGTCTTATGGACCGGGTGAAGATCCACCAGTCGATCTTCTCTATCTAATCCATCATCTCTATTATCTATTTTGTGCTCCTGTTTACCTTTTAGGTAAGCATCAAACTTTGCTAAGAACACATGGTCTAGATGACAATTGGCAATAACGCTGCAGAACCCAAAGATAAAAAAATAATTATTTGTTACCCAGTTTGCCAATATGCATTAACTTAGAAGGTAAGTAAATGTAAATAGCAATAGGAATTAGAAAACTGCATTTATTTAGCATGAAAAATAAATAATTCGCATGTTAGACAAAGAGCAAATATTTAACACCCTGTATAAGGACTGCAATTAACTTTAATCAATGCCACTAAGCATGTCTTTCAATAGTAGAACACATATTTAGTAGAGAGATATTTATACATGCAATTAAACTACTTCAAGAAGCGTTCATAAGTTTAGGTACGCATGGAATACGATAAAACCTAGTAAGTCATCACGCAATTAGAAAGATTATAGTAAAGCGCTTTGATAAGAAACGCACATTTCGAAATAAGTTTTAAATACAAGATATAAACAGAAACATGTTGATTTACATCATTCATGTACATAAGTGTATTAGTTAAATTCCCCAAAAACTCTATCTACACAAAGAAGAGCCATACGCTAAATTAAAGACCAAGGTAAATTAAAATTTCCAGTAAGAATAACAAAACAAGCGGTAAAAGATCGTGAAATAATAGAAATACGAGCAGAATACGTAATCACGGAAAAGTTTTATCAGAATTAAACTTGTAAAACTCCTAGGAATATCCAAAACAACCTATGGTTGACTACACGACTTGGAACGACAGTTCAGATAAACCAATGAAATTTAGATAGCATAAGCTATATAACGCCCAGAGTTTGATAAGAGGCTCAGTCTAAATTTGAACCACGTCAAAGCTGCACCACTGTTACGCAAAAATTTACGAGTCGAAATAAATTTCAAATTAAATTATTAAAATTTGTGAATAGTGGTGTGATATAATATTTGAGAACAAATTATAGTGAAGATATATGAAAAAGCTTTCGCCGTTTGCTGAAGAACGTGAGTAGAAATTTGTTAATTAATTTAGGTTAAATATTTATAATGTAGGGCGCTAAGTTGGACCAGGAAAATCTGAATAGCCCCCTGGAAATTTAAGTTAAGCACGAGGTACATTTTGGAAACAAAAATTAATAATACTAATAAAAATTATTAGAGCACAAAGCAGAACATTGTTTTAATGAAGCAACTCGATTGAAAATAATAAAGGGGTGTTGGTCCACAACACGTAGCAGCAGACCAAAGGGGAAAACAAAAAAGGACACAGCAGGAAAACCACAGGTCAGGGCTAACTAGTATAAGGCATTATCTCATATCTTAAAATAAACACTGACTATATTTTACTATTTTGTAAAGAGTCAACAAAAATATTTTTATATGTAGAAATTTACGTAAAAAGGGGGAAAGGTCTTGAACGTTCTAGATTTTCCACTAAAAGTGTCTTTTTTGGAGACTTTAAATTAAAGAAAGGGAGATACAAGTTTTGGGATAAATAATCTAAATATTATTAATTGATTTAAGTGTTTATTTGTCAGTTCCCAAAACTGTGAAGTGTAGATATTATTTCTTTTCATTTTACAAAAATTGATCGACTTCGTTTTATCATTCTAAGCAAGTAGGATTTAAGAAAAAAGGGGTAAATTATTTGACCATCGTAACGTTGTGCACCCTGTGTGAATTAAACTGAGCTAGCTGTGGCATAATTAAAATTAGAATATTAGAAAAACACAGAGCGGTGGCGGACAGCAGGGAACTGGACGTTTATTACATCGGCGTGCGGCGTTATCATATCAATATATATATATATATATATATATATATATATATATATATTGATATGATAACGCCGTCGTTAATGGACTGGTTAGCTTAATTATTTTGGTAACAAGATGGTAGTATACTGGGTATGAAGTCCAAATAATAATAGTTTAGGAGCTTTCATGCTTTCAGCCGCCCAACTGAAGCTGTAAAACTCGCAGAAGCTATCCTAGTAGAGGTGAGGCGGCGCACTTCTTACACCTTTTCCGAAATGTTTCTGTTTGATGAAAAAAATTAAATATAGCTACAGGTTTGTTATTTCAAAAACTCATCGATTACCATATGGCAAAACACGTACAAAAACTAATTACTCGGATGTAACTTGTTGCGTGAATTGTCCTGAAAGTTAGTCGGTTCTTAAAGTTAGCGTCGTTTGTTTGTTATTTTAAGAAAAAGGGTATTTACTTTACTAATCGTGTAGCATATTTTTAACAAGGCTTTCGACAGTTTTTAAAGCAGCATGAAAAACCTATGTAATAACCATGTATTTATAGAAATGTACTAAGAAAATCTAATAGTTTAACCGTTCATCCTACAGATTTGTAAACGCTGTTGTAGCACGCCGACTTCGGGAACAAGAAAATGAGGAACAATTCAGAAATTTGAAATCTAGCCTCGCAGAAGGTCGTGTCAAAACTAAGAATTTTCAGAAGAGTAGTGGCAACAGAAAAAGAAACGAAAAACACCTAAACTAATTAATCCAGGATGTTACGGGCCGCTTTGGCACTACGACAATAAAGAAATAATCATGATTCTTAAGCGGACTAACTGTGGCCGGTTAGGGGTTTGCATCGTAAAAGTTACATTACATGTGATTTTTCCAATGCTCCACCCGAAGGTACTACATTGGCCAGGAAGCGAGTTTTTTTTACCTGGAAAATTTTGAATTTTGCCGAATCCTTGCTGTTCCAAGCAAGGTAGGGATCTTTAACGTGCGTGACAACACTCACACACGGGACCTCCATTTTACGTCTCATCCGAACGAGGGTGTATTTTTGCGAAAAATGCTCGCCTAACATTTTTCAAGCGGACCGTGTCGGGATTCGAACCCGGGACCTAGGGCGTAGTAATCACACACATACCACTACACCACGGAGCCGCCTCGTAAAAGTTACAGCTCGAGATTCCTTGACACCATGAAGCAGTACTTATTACGGGACGTCAATTTGGGAATAGTAACGAAATCGAATGTGCACCAGCAGAGCCTGCTTTATGGGCAGGCGAATAAAGCGACCGCCTGGGGCCGCCAAATTTAGGGGGCCGTATTGCCCCGTATGTAACGTGGTAAAAATAGTTATTCATTGTCATTTAACAAATCCAGAAAATGAGAACAATACTGCAATAAGCAATCAGTGGCTGATTACACATTTCCCTTAAATTTTTTAAGACGATCTATGCGAGTCGTATATGGTTCCTGATAATTTTTTGGGGACAATAAAACTATCTGAATATAGGCAACAGTGTCCCAGAATACTTTCTCTAAAGATTCACTGCAATCAGCAGCCATAAATGAGTTCTTAAGAAACTTGTCCTAAAACAATACAAACATAACAATAAATGCATGTCTGTGCGGGTCGCGGGATGACTCGCGACCGAATTTCAGACCGAGCCGGATTGCCGTAGCTTTGCCTTCTCGTCTTGCTTTTTCCGTTAGAACCGAGATTTAGATGAGTGAGGTTATGTGATCATAATATCAGTAAAATATCCTTTTTGTTAACGATTTTTTGTAGAAAATATTTCGAGGTTCATAACTACGATTTCAAATATTGAAAATATTAGTAGTGCGAAGGGAAGTAAAAGTGTCACCGGCGCTGAAAAGCGTAAACGCAAGAGAAACACGGAAGCTTTTATTGCATCTAAAGTGCGATATTTAAACATTTTAGCAGCGTGAAGGAAGAAAAGAAGTCTCCAGCGACTCCACCTACGGAAAATTATGAAGAAAAGGACGAAGCTATTCAACATGAACATGGCTCCATTAATACAGACGCTCCAATCGAACCAGGTACGCGTACAGTTGTCCCAAATCCTGAAATTTTATCGGACTGTAATGATATCGGAATGTGGCCGGAATTTATTGATCAAAATCAGCGTGATTTTTTAGTTGGAATTGGAGTTAACAGAGTTCGTAATTTCAATTATCCAAAAAACCCTGACGATCGAAGACATTTTTCCGTTTTCTATTATATTAGACATTTACCTAACAAAGAAAAAGTTGATCGGCGTTGGCTAGTATACTCAGTGCAAAAAAACCGTGTCTATTGTTTTTGTTGCAAGCTATTTGGATCTCCAATAAACAACTTGCAAGCGATGGACCCAACAACTGGAAAAATCTTGCCTCTTATTTGTGTAAACATGAAACATCAGCGTACCATTTAGAAGAACAAAAACAATGAATTGAGCTAGAAATGCGTTTAAACAAAAATCAAACAATTGATAGAAAAGCGCAGGAAATGATAGAAAAAGAAAAGATACACTGGCGAAATGTGTTAGAACGGCTTCTGGCGATCACAAGATATTTAGCAGAGCATAACCTCGCATTTTGGGGATCTGTTGAAAGTTAATCACCTCACAATGGAAATTTTTTGGGTTTGGTGGAGCTCTTGGCGCAGTTTGATCCAGACATGTCGGAACATGTGCAGCAGGTAACCAGCGAAGAAATGCATGACAATTATTTGGGAAAATCATACAAAACGAATTTATACACTTGATCAATAGCCACACGCTTGAAGAAATGACCATGGTTATTCGGTTTGTTAACACTGAGGATAGTACTGTGAATATTATAGAGCATTTCGTTGAATTTGTAGAAGTAAACAACAGTACTGGTGTCGGACTAGCAGAAGCGTTTAAGCAAAAGTTGTCTGACCTTGAAATACCCCTTATAGACTGTAGAGACCAAGGTTATGACAACGGAGCGAATATGAGTGGCTGTAAAAATGATGTTCAAGCTCAGATATTGAGAGAAAATCATAGAGCATTCTTTCTTCCTTGCGGATGCCATAGTTTAAAGGTAGTGTTGGGTAATATGGCCAAGTCGTCTCGTGAAGGAAAGACGTTTTTCGGAATCATTCAACAAATTTACGTTCTTTTTGCTGGCTCAACAAATAGATGGGACATTTTGAAAAAATATATAAGTATTGACAGTAAAACCATTAGTAGAATGTCGTGTTGACTGCGTAAAGGCAACTAGGTATCAAGTTGGCGAAATATATGATGCATTAATGGATCTACACGAAGAACCAAAGAAAAGAAATGCTAATTGGTTTTATAGTCGACTAAATTGTGGCTTCCGAAGAAGGAAAAATGGACTAGAAAGCACCTACCATAGGAGCGGATAGACGAAACACAATCGAACTAGAGGCCGACAGCAAAGAAGACCAGCAACAGGAAAAAGGAGAGGAATGTAGAATGGAAGGAACGAGAACAAAAAAAATGAAAAAACCAAAAAGAATAACACCAAGCACCAAATACAAAACAAAAAAAAATAAGAATCGTACAAAAGAAAAGAAAACAATTCCAGTGTAGTTATGTATGAGTAGGTGTGTGCGTGTGTGTATATGTATGTGTGTGCGTGTGGGTGTGTAAGAAGTGTGTGTGTATGTGTTGTACGTGTATAAAGTGTGCGTGTGTGTATGTGTTGTGTTGGACAGCTGTAGTCGCCTCTTACGACAGGCAGGTCGTACCATGGGACTATTCTATTCCAGGACTCACGCAGGTTAAGAAGAAGCAAGAAAACGAAAGAAAACCTAGCAAAACAGGGAAATAAAACAAAATCGTAATGTTTAAAAATCAAGTCCGACGGAGAGCAAAATCGGCATAAGGATCTGGGGCGCGAGGATTAGATATTGGGCTTAAGGCGTTTACGCCGCCAGAAGGAGATCGAAACAAGATCAAGGACTTTAGGACTTCGCCGACATACATCTTCCGGTTTGAAAGGAGCATAGAATAATGTCTGCCTCAGTTGGACAGTTTTCTGCCACACAGGAACAGCAGGGGTGTAGAAGTTGTAGCACGAGGTTGAGAAAGTGGTGGCAAGGGTAGAGTGGGTAGTGGTTGTTGTAATTTATGGAACTCAGAACACGTTATGGAAGACGATTGTTTGTTTCTAAAAATGATGGTAAGAAAGTGAACGGTAGAAAAGGAAAAAGTATGAGCAGTACGAAAATCAACCTTACGAAAAGAAACACAAGCAGAGCACACTACAGTTACGTTAACTAGAGGGACAGAAGTAGATAAAATTTTAACGACGTTAGATAGAGGACTAGAAGTATCACAGTTAGGAAAGAAAACAGCATTGGCTGTAGGAATATCAACCCTAGGAAAAGGAGCAGAATACGATAACACTTCAACCATATTACATAAAGGAACAGAATCAGGTAGAAGTTCATCACCGTTACAAGAACAAACTGTATCAGGAACAACTTCATCTCCAATAGACGAGAAAACAGAATCAGTTTGACCTTCGTCAACATTAGATAACAGGACATCAGCTAGGATTTCACCGACTTCAGCTAAAAGAACAGAAGCAATTAGCATTTTGTCAGCATGAAAAAAATGGGTAAGAGTAAGTCTCGTTTCATCAACGTCCGATAAAAGAATAGAGTCAAGTAAGACTTCATTACTGTTAGACAACAAAGTAGGAACAGACAAAACTTTAGCCACAATAGAAACTGATTCCTTAACAATAGTAGATAACGAAACGGGGTCAGGTAAAACTTTGAGGATGACAGCAACAGGCATTACAGCTACGGGTTTCCTAATTTCAACAGGACCTTCTCTATCCGTATTAGAAATAATGTTCACTTCAGTTACGGCTATGATTGACGGCACGACAGAAATTTCTTGAGTAGAAGCATTTAAGAAACCAGGAAGATGTAAAATTTTGGCAAAACGGGAAGACGCATTAAAGATACAGGTTCATGGACTTCAAGAGGACCTTCGCAGACTGAATTAGAAGTTATCGTCACTTTAGCGACATTTGTATTTGCAGACACGACAGGGATTTTTTGGGTAGAATCGTTTAAGAAAGCGGGAACAAACTCTTGAGAAGCTACCTGCAAGTCACTAATTCGAAGCATGGGTTGTAATGTTGGTGAAGGCACAGTTTGGGGTGAAAGTAAATAAGTGGAGCGAGCAGAAGAGGGGTAGAATAGGATGTAGAACTAAAAACGAAGGAAACTTTGTTTGAAGCTGTATTCGCCGAAGAAGGGTAGGTTTTGATAGTAGTAGCAGGATGACCTGGATGAGGGACAGAAGAGAAGGTAGCGTGAGAAGCAAAAGAAATTAGGCAGCTAGAGGTGAGAACAGTGTTTAAAGTATGATTCGAAGACCTATTAGTAGTAGGAAGACAGTGTGAACAGTTGCGACAGTTGCTGGTAACCACGATACCAAAGTAACGCTTTAGCCTCGAACAAGTCCACTGCAGACTCAAATAACTGCAATTCTGACACATGTTGAGTTCGTCGGAGTTCTTCGACCCGTCCCAAAAACTCATGTACGGTAAGAGTGTTTGGGTTACCAAAAATTTCAAATTCCACTCCCACACAGGAATACCTTGACGGGAAGCCGAAAAAGAAGTCATTTTGAGTACGAACAAGAAAGAAATTGGTAGAAAGTAACTAAATAAAGGCTAACCGTAACTCGATAGAAACCAAAAGAAAATTATTGCGAATACAGAGCAATCTAAAACATATCCGACGGATAAACTTCAGGAACACCAATGGAAGCAAAACAACAAAATAGAAATTAGAATAGGGCTGTAGAATAAAAGAAAAATCGGAGAAAGAAACCAACTCTAGACTTGACGAAGAGAACAAAATGTACCTAGAGGAAAGGAAGGAAAAAGAAAAATCTTGGACACCAGCGTTTTCAATGGACTAGGATTATTGGCGAAAAAACAAGTCCAATAATATGACATGAGCTAACCAAGGATATTTAGCAATCACGGAAGAGAACAAAATCAAAATTCAAGAAGATCATACCCACACAAGAAATAAAGAAAACCGATTTTTATATGAGGAACACCAAATAACCGGATGAAGAAGAAAAAATAAACAATAGGTCGAACGTAAAGGAAGAAAAAAACAAGTAGCATCAGACCGAGAAATGCGGGTAATGTAGGAACTTAGGCACTAACAACAAAAAAAACGGAGCAAAATTGAGCAGAAATTAATCAAAACCAAATCGAAGTAACCGTTAACTAAAACAAAATCGGGGCCAAAGTTACACGAAACAAAATCGGAGCCTCACGCCAGGGCGTCAGAATTTATGCCACGTACCTAGACGTAGCCGGAAAAAACGTAAATACCAGACTAACTACCAACCGCGGAGAGTGGGGGATTCACCTACATACCAAAAAAAAACAAAAAAAGAACGTCGCTCACGATTATCTATTAACAATAAAAATTAATAAAGGATTCTGTACAAAGAAGACAAAGAAATAAATAAAGCGTTACTATTTCAAAGCAAACAATTGTGAGATACGAACAATTTAGTACTTTAGATACGAAGCGCGCATCTCGTATTTTACACCAAAATAAACTAATCAGTAGAAAAGAATTAACGTGTGAGAGCTTTTGTGAAACATTCTTTTAAATTGTACATAATACCTTTTGTAAAATAAACTAACCAGTATAAAAGAATAATCGTGTGGGAACTTTTGTCAAACATTTTTAACAATGGTACATTACACCTGTAGAGCGATAATATTGATTTGCAGCAACAAACAATAGTTCTACAGTGTCACGTTTCTTATCACAAAAAAAACAAGATGTATACCTGTATGTGTCGAGATACTTCGCTTGTACTCCATCGGGAGTGAATCAGCACCGCATCGCTACAGTCGTCGGAATCTATTTACTCTGCTACCATAACGGCACTAGCGATCTACAGAAAACGGCAGTTGATCTGTGGCAAAGAACAGTTTGGCCTACATAAAGAAAGAACCAATTTGGCTTCCAGCTAAGGGCTCCTACTTGTCGAACAAAAAAACGTGCATCGCTATTGAAGTACTGGGACGAGTAATGTAGAAAATATTTCAACGCACAAGCTGCAGAATCAAATTAAAAATTGGTTCACATATCACGAGTTCAAACTGCAATCTTCGCATTATCAAAGCGCAATTAGCAAACTGGAAAACACGCTATCAAATAATAGTTTCGATCCATTATTTTGACAAGTCTTTAGATTGGAAACAAAGCAATTATACGTTATCAGATTGTTTTGTCAATTAACGGATACCTAAAACAAGATATTGACTATTTAATTTAGCGAATAAATTTTCGTTTTAAAAGCAAAATGGATTTGAGTTAAAATCATGTTAAAGCGGGCTTATTCTAAACAGGTACACTATATAGGGTATTGTTGAAGAATTTAAGCGGGTAATGACTTAATCAGGGGAAAAAGCGTATTTAATTTATGTTTAAAAGTAAACGTAACAAGTTTGTTTGTATTTTAGCCATTTTATTTTGAATTTGTCTGTTTTATTTTATAATTTTTTCCATAGGAACCCGCTCCCGCACCACTATAATTAGCCGAAGCACCCTTAAATTTTTACGCGGTCTCCGTCCCTTTAGAGCACATTCAAATTTATAATGTAACGCTAATTTTAACCGTATTAGTGTGCAGTAGACTTTTGGATGAAAAAAATGATACATTGAATGTATTTAAAATCCAATAATATTAAAAATAGAAATGTTGTGAAAACACAAAGTGTTGCAAATGATGCAGTGTTAAAAAAAGTGAATGGTATATTCAACATTTGTTTTTAAATATTTTTTTGTAGCCTGGAGTTTTTAATAGATGTGGATAATACTGCAATTTATTTTTCATACATCCAGAATATTTCCTGTGATTTACTTAATATAATTTTAGAACATTAGACATAACAACTTTGTTTAATGAAAAAACTAGCATTTTTAGAATGGATACCGATAATTTGTTGAAAACATTAAGTTGAAGATATCCAAATGAAAAATGGGATAAAAGCTATGGCTTTGAATACGCATTCCTTCATTTTGACAACAGTTGAATGATACTAAATTCGCAAACTCTTCTATTTTACTATTTTTACTAATTAGAGGTGATTATTATTGGCGAATAAGTAATGAAACACCCTGTATGTAATTTTCAGGTTACTGTAATATTTTGTTCAAACTACATCTCTGATATACTTTTGCATTTTTTAAATAAAAGATGGAGTTGTTTTGGTTTTATTAACTAACCTTAGGCAGTTCCTCTCGTCCACTTAAGAGCTCTCCCAAAGATGGTCTCTTCAAAGCTCTCTTGGAGTTCCTATAATTTTCAAGACGTGGTAAGGCTTCGCGTGTTAACTGAACAAACGATCTTCTCCTTTTGCTCGTTGTATCAAACAGGAAGGTTGTCGAAGGTACACTTAATAATTCAATTGAATCTTGTTTCGGAACAGTTAACTTAAGACACCCATTTTCACGCAATTGCAAACCGTCCTCGCCACTAGGATCGTCGACACGATTAACAGAAAACCGACTTTCCATTTTTACAAATTTCGTTTCAAAAATATCTATAATATTCAAACATTTTTTTTAAATAGCACTTAGATAAATCTTTAATTTTATATTCGTTATAGTCGCGCTAAGTGAGTTGAAAACGTCTCGGAGCTTTCACGCTTTCAGCCGCCCAACTGAAGCTGTAAAACTCGCAGAAGCTATCCTA
This sequence comes from Platerodrilus igneus, assembly GCA_036346225.1. Classification (NCBI taxonomy): domain Eukaryota; kingdom Metazoa; phylum Arthropoda; class Insecta; order Coleoptera; family Lycidae; genus Platerodrilus; species Platerodrilus igneus. The sequence continues at coordinate 676,633 of JARFIW010001182.1, forward strand.
GTAGAGAGAGAGGCGGCGCACTTCTTACACCTTTTCTGAAATGTTTCTGTTTGATGAAAGAAATTAAATATAGCTACAGGTTTGTTATTTCAAAAACTCATCGATTACCATATGGCAAAACACGTACAAAAATTAATTATTTAGATGTAACTTGTTGCGTGAATTGTCCTGAAAGTTAGTCGGTTCTTAAAGTTAGCGTCGTTTGTTTGTTATTTTAAGAAAAAGGATATTTACTTTACTAATTGTGCATCATATTTTTAACATGTCTTTCGATAGTTTTAAAGCAGAGTTAAAGCTATGTAATAACCATTTATTTATAGAAATGTAATAAGAAAATCTAATAGTTTAAGCGTTCATCAGACAGCTTTGTAAACACTGTTGTAGCACGCGGACTTTGGGAACGAGAAAAGAAAAAATAATTGAGATATTTAAAGAGTAGCTCCAAAGGGGGTCGTGCTAAACTAAAGAGTTTGTAGAGGAGTAACGGAAACAAAAAAAATAGCGCAAAACTTGTAAACAAAATAATCTAGGCTGTTACAAGACGGTTTGGAACCACGACACCAAGAAGAGGATTGTTATCCTTAAGCGAAATAGCTCTAGCCGGCGGGGGGGGGGGTAGCCTGACGTTCTGAAACGGTACTTATAGAGATATAAATTTGAAAATCATGACAAAATAGGGTGAGCCTAACCAATAATATAATACAGAAGGTGGATACGAGAAAATCTCGTTACTGGTCGAAAAACTCTCAAAAGTTTGTCGATCAAATTGACTTCCTGTTACATCACGCTTTTAACTAAGCGTGTTCCAGCGTAAAAGCCTCCATACCAATAAATACTATGTAAATAATGAAATATAAATCAGAAAGATACCTCGCAGGTGGATAACAAAAATTCTGCCTCTCAAAACTTGATTGGATATCAAGCTCAGATGACCTTATCGTACAAGAGAAATTTGGGTGTCAGTAATCCATTTATCCAACTACCGTTGGTAAAAATTATTTACTTCAAAAATACTTTTACAATGTAAATGCACCTTTTTCGAATCCGCGATTTCTTTCACTACAAACCAAATTCAAAGCTACCTACGAATTACTTAACCGGTTTACCCGCCCGATGATTGTGCTTGTCAATAAACTTAAGATAAAAGCTTGTATTAAAAGATTCGAATGAATCTAAATAATTTGTACCATTATGTTATGTCGGCATTTATAAGTCATATTGTTTCAGGCGATTACCAGATTTCCCTTGATTGCACAGTTTCTACGATGTGAACTGTTTTAAGGTCGAAATCATGCGGTTTTAGGTGAGTGAGAATGGTTATATCTTTCCACAGCTGCGTCATTTGTGGGTTATTAAGCCTTAAACTCTATATTGTTTTATAGGTTCCTGTCTGAGTAATCTACAATGATTTCGGTCTTTTCAATTCGTAAGAATGCCTACAAATACACTTTCCTAAGCTAGGTGATTTACGGAAATATGTTGGTTTCTTATTTAATTTAGTTTGTTGCACATTATTGTGTAAAGCTCCAAAGTATAGGTTCATTAATTAAGATTATGGGATTTTTAAAATTCTGTGTGGAAAAATCCTTGCTGATTATTGCGATTTTCGTTGACACCGTGAACACCATGCTTTATTAGTGTCCTCACGGATATTGATGTAATTGGCTTATCTTTGCGGTTGTAAGCCGCTGATATTAGACTTTTCATGTGAAAAGCAGTTTATTTCTCTTCAATGCAAGCGGAAGTGCGTCAATCCCGGTTGGAGGGGAGAGGCGTTTAATGTGAGAAACGCCGCATAGCTCGTGAATTAGCGTAGCAAATTTCCTAGAAGAAACATTTAACTACCGCCTGCCGTGTAGTGCTGTCGTGAGTGCTCTGTTATCGGCCAGCGAGTTACCAGCAGGAACATTTGTAGCAGCTACCGACAATAACAACAACAACAAGAACCTAAGATCATAACCCTAAGGAAAACGTTCGCGCCCACTCAAATGTCGGGGTAAGTGTTTCTCAACTTTATTTACTTGCCCGGAAGTTTATTGGGAGCGGATGCTGGTAATGAATTGTTGGTTGAAAAAGAATGTACTACGTACTTTACTATTTAGATCCTATTTTACTATTACAACGAAATAGTCATGCTAGTAATTGTAAACAACTCAAGTTTCTATAAAATTTTAAGGGTGTTTAACTAACTTAAATAAATAAGTGCTTTTCTATTTATGAATACATGCTTAGTAAATGCATTAGAGTTGCACAGGTTATACATAATGTTGACGGAAATATAAAATAAACACAATGTAAAAGTGTTTTCAATGTATTTGTTCAGACTGCTAATGAAATACAATAGCCGTAGGCACGTGATTTCTACATGATGAAACTATATTGACTCACACATTTGTCATGTAATTCTGCACAAGTTCTATAGTAATATTCTACCATGACATAACCCCCGAATGTATGAAGTGTACGAAAAAATGCCAAACTCTAGACAGTGGACGGAATACAATGAATAAATTATTCGTATACTATAAACGGGAATACATGTATGAGAGGGTAGTTGAATAATTTTCTTTGACTATGAATTTGCAAACGGGAATTAAACGTGGTGTTATCCACGAATTTTCGACAGAACCCAACAACACTGATACAATTGGGACGAATTGGTCCCAACGTGACGAAGGCAGAAAACAAGAACCCGGTGGCACATTGACTCAATCCTGACATCATCGAATTCTTTAACCAACTAAGGCGCAGCTGTAAGTTTGTAGCTAATTAGAAACTTCTTTTATTGGTTGTTGGTGGTATTCACGCATGGCGTTTAACAGTCAAATATTGATAACATTATTCCATGTCCACCTATAATCCAAAGTATCGTGTAAAGTTATTAGAAGTATAAAATCTATTTATTGCTTAATTTAAAGGTTGAAGATGTGTTTCAAATTATGATAGTTAGATCATCAAGGTTATGACTAATTGAATATCAACTGATTCATGTAATTTCACAATTTTGTGTGTGTGTACCTGTTTACAGGAGTAATGTTATGATGCTTGTACTCAAATAGATTTAGGTGACGCAGTGAGTTAAAGGTAGTGGTCTTCTCTGTATACACAACTTAGCACTTGGTAAAAAGAACTCCATTCCATCAGCAGGCCGATGCAATTACGATCGAAATACCCGTAATTCCAAGGATATTACTAGACTAGACGAGTTGGCGTCCATAAATTAATGACAGCGTTGAGAATTTTTCAAGTTAAGTGCTATTTGGCAACATGGCTCGTAATTGCATCTATTATTTTACATTTAGAAATTTTTTTCCAATTCTTTAATTGTTTCTAAGGGGACCCATTCCCCCCACTGTAGGTAACCGGTGCGTCCTTCTGAGTAATTTAAAATTTAACAACTTAAAGCTTCATTTATCCGTAACACATCTTACGCGCACAAAATTACTTGCAGTTAAAACTAAAATAACAGGACTTTGAATTAGAATTAATTTCAAGGTTATAGAACCACAACTCATCGCTAGATGGAACGCATAGACTTACCTTGGGAGCTTCTTCTCGGCCATGTAAAAGTTCTCCTAATGATGGTCTCTTCAAAGCGCGCTTTGAATGCCTATAATTTTCCAATCGCGGTAACGCTTCTCTAGTTAATTGGACCAATGACCTTCTTCGTTTACCCGTCGCCTCACACAAACAGGCAGTTGACGCTGTATTTAACAACTTACTCCCTGTATCTTGATGGGGTATTGTTAACCTCACACAACCATTTTCACGTAGTGGCATACCTTCATTTCCAACACCGTCGTCTTTAATTCGCTTGACCGAAAACCGACTTTCCATGCTTTTAATTTTGATACACGATACTCAGTATTACATATTTTTCGAAAGAAAAAATTATAAATAAAACTTTTTACTACAATTTGGTGCGTGTCTGGAGGTGAGATGTTATCGCGTGCCTTTTCGCTTCCGAGCTTTCGCGATATTAGCAACTGGTGAACTGAAGTCTCCGAACTGCGGAGCGCTTTATGTATTTGCAACTCAGTCTGCGCACTGTTTACTCCCTTTTTAGAAAAGTTTCTCCTCTGTGGAGGAAAGTAAACAGTACATAATAGTTCATTTGATGGCAACTACCTACGAACGAGCAGATAGGTTTAATCAATATTCAGAGGGAAACTCTAAACCAATTAGGTGATTCGTTAGAAACGTAAAAGAAAATTTGCAGTGTTTGTTCTTCTTGTTTTCGCGTCATCAATTGACTTTTTGACGGACAACCCAAAAATTAATTAACTTTTGCAAACGGTTTGACTCAAGTTGAACATAATCCCAACGTGGCGCACAGCAAGTAGCGAATTCAACTGCACCCACCAAATTAATTCACAATAACCAATCAGAAAGTAACTTAATATTAGATTACCCGACAGAGAAAAAAATTCGTCAAATGAATGGTGGGGGATTTGTCTTCTTTCAATCCTTGATTAAATTTCACAGGACTGTCTGGAAAACGTATAGACCTACAAACACTTCCAGAATTGAACGTTAAATGAAAATAATACGGAAAGCAAACATCAGAAGCTTTTCACGGTTTTGACCCTTTTGAACACGCCTATATGTGTACACACTTAAGTGTCGGCCGAGATCTATAGAAAACACGTGCGGCCTAATTTGTTTTATGCTCCCTATTGATTCAATATAGGAGCACTGGCTAATCTAATGTCAATATTATCTTTTTTAGAAGGAATTTGATGTATTACTAGACACTGTGAAGGCAGTGGAACCTAGGGGTAGTAAATTTTAATTCTTTAAGGCTCCTTGCTAAAGTACTACATTGTAAAAGATTACAGAAAACTAGAATTATGTTTTTGAATGCACTCCAATAAAAATATTTTTTTATTGAAAGGTGAACAGGTATTACAATTCGTATAACCATTATTACAACTAAAGTTCAGTAATCCAGCTATAACGTTTACACTGACCAGTTTGTTGTTACTATTTAATATCTGCTTTTATACAAATTTATCTGGGTAAAAGTCAAAGTGATTGTTACATTCAGACCTTTCCTCTATTTACTATCATCATCATCATTAATCTTCAGTCCTATTCAGAGCTAACCTGCACATTTCCTTGAGATTCCCACAACCTACATCTTTCGCTATCTGCCTGTAATAGTTTGATCTAGGTCTACATCTACTTTTCTTTTTTTATTGATAAAAGAATAAAATCTCCAAAAATATTTATTAATATCCTGGATTGCAGAAATTTTCGTATTTTATTACAATCATGCACATAATAAAAAACCAATTCTGCATTGTTTTAGTTATTTTGACGTCACTATGTTACAGCCATGTTAAAACCGGAGCCACCATGGTGGCCGTCATATTTTTTAAAATTTTATTCCTTTATCGATTTATCAATTTCTGTTGTTTTTTTAAATATTAAACATTATGCGCTTCTTTTTTGGGGCTAATTTAAAAAGACGTGATAATTAAAAAAGGCCATACAAATTTTTATCAAATAGGGCCATGGCAAGCTTGCATGTTTTATTGTAACTGCCATAATTCTTTCAGAAGTTCCTATATAATTTAATAGATTGAACAATATTATTGTCTTTAAAGTACCGCAACAATTTGTATTGACAAAAAATCTAAAATGACGGTGGTGGCTAGAGGGGTTGTTCGATTTTAAAAATTCCAAAAGATTTGAGAAGCTGCGGAAAAACAATATTACTTGATATCCTACACGACGGAGCTAATAAAAGATATCGCTAAAAGTATCTTTCGGTATAAATTCTAAAAATGGCGATGGTGGCTAGGGGCATGATCTGATTAAAAAAGTTCTTTCAGATTCGGGTAGATGAGAAAAAATTATAGCGGTTTGATAGATTATACTACTAGAAAATGTACACAAAATGAACCAAAAATACAAATAAGGAACAACAGACTAGGTGTTTAGAAATTCATAAACAAGAAAGCTACAAAAATCGGTATTCTTCAAATTTAAGCTCCTACATAATTCAAGATAAAATTTGTAAGATGTTTGTCACGACTCTTACCCTAAAGTTTTCATGTTTAAAATTTGACACTTAAATTATATTATACTATTAGTAAATTCTGTGTAACGTACCACACCCTATGTTCAGGCAAGAGATCAACTAAACCATTAAAGTTTAATAACGTTAAGACTAAATTGAATTTAGAAATTTTCCCCTCCTTTGAAATAAACTAAATTAATTCAAAGTTTGCAGCACGCCTCATGTATTTATTAACCAAGAATACGCCGACATTCATTTTATTTGTGACTTTCAAACAGAGAACAGCCCAATCATCAAGTTTTTTTTAAAACTCATCGTCTCTTTCGAGAAGTTGGTTTACTTAAAAATCGTAAAAAGATAGATACCAGAGCTGAACGCTATCGAGAAGAGCTATTGAATCTTTTTGAGGTAAATAATTGTTTGAGTTTACGTAGGGCTAGTAAACAACTTCGGATTCAAAATGTACAAGTCTCAAAATCAAAAGTATTACGTACATCACTAAGAAATCGTCAAAAAGCATACCATTTACAATCTGTTCAAGATTTAATAGACGGCGATGCTGTGTTGTGTCTAAATTTTTGTAATTGGACGATTTACCGCATCAACAGAGATGCAATGTTTCTTCAAAGGATTTTATGGACTGATGAATCTAATTTTGCAAGAGGAAGTATTGTAAAAGTAGAAGGACGAAGACGGAATTAGTACAATTTTTGTATTTTGTTTTCATATCTAAGCCACATAAAAGTTTTCTTCGACTAGCCACATTAACCTAAACCAGAATTTCTTGGGCAATCTAAAACCGTTGAATTGTTTAAATCGGACTACCCCCCTGTCGTATTACACCTTTTTAAAGCCCCGGACCTCTTCGGACATTTACTTTAATCTAGAGAGTGAACGTTTTTTAAAACCCCACTACCGCTCGGTTTGACGTCACAGCTGCTTTATAAAAGTTTTCTTTAACTATGAGGACAAATACCTCTACATAACCCCTAAAATCAGGGAAAAAATACCTTAGAATTTTTTCGATGTGTTGGGATTCAAATTAAAGCTCTTTTAATTGGGATTACATTCTCCACCGAATTCTTACCTAAGAGCCTCGACCCAAATTTTAGCTAATGTATTATAAATATATTCTAATGTTTTAAATTTTACTAATAAACAATTAAATTTTAAATACGCTTCTATGAAACGACTACAATCCAATTAGATAAATAAATAGCGATATTACATTCGATCCTCAGATCCTTTCTGGTTACCCAAGATGCATAATTTAATCAAGCACTTCCCGGACGGTCTAATTAATACTGTAGAAATTTTTAAAATCGAACCATTCCTTTTCAGGTTAAACCTCTCAAAATTACTACTCATATACATTTAACTCCTTCTTTAAAACCTCGTTAGGACATTTACTTTAATTTAGAGAATAATAAAACTTAGGGGTGCTACTACCTTAAACCAAACAAAAAAAAGCAAGATAGTTTAATACATTTATTAATAATTTTTGCTGATGTTAGCGATACAAATAAGTCAAACAAAATTTATCAAGAAATATTATATTTTTAATAAAATATATACATGTATTGATAACATCCATAAACCGCTGTGATAACCAGAGTCTGGTGAATCTGGTATAGCCAAATCTCCAAATATTTGCGTAAGCGATCGCATTGTAGCCGCATCTTCTAAGTACTGGATGGGGTGGCATTTAATAATTTTCAACACGGTCAAGTAATTTAAATTGCTGCAATCATTAAACAAATAAATACTTGCACGGCTCCCCTCCTCTAATAACTTTTAAACCCCTTCTTTGTCCGTCGTATATCCACATACATTTTTTATATCTCCTACAAATTTTTTGTAAAATTCTCGAAAGTTTCTACATCTCAACTCCTACATTTTATAACAGATTAAATCTCGCAAATTTAATAGCTTGATGCACTTGTACTCAGGTAACACAATAACATTCCGATCTTTCGTAATTTCCATATTATATAAATTAATTTGCCACTCATACACTTCTATTAGATGTTTTGGCAATCGGTTTCATTTTGAATTCACGATCCGGTTGTAACTCTAAAACATCTGCGCCAGAAAACCCATTCAATCTTGCGTTTGCTGCTTCTTGGGTAAATTGTATGATTCTAAATTCCAATTGAAAATTGCAAAACTCACTCCATTTAAAGTAATCCATTTCTATAGCATAATTTTGACATATTATACTATTGCAAATAATTTGTACGGCTGCTTGCAAACCACCGTATAAATCAAACGTTATGGTGGTGAAAATTTGATGTAAATGCACCTAGCGCATCGATGGTCTTACCTACTAGTTTGTCGAAACCTCTTCTCGTTTACAATCCATGCTTGGTACGCTGATATCGAATAAAATTATTCTTTGGGGTAAATTTGGAATGGCATACTTCGCAAGCAAACACTGCACCATGGGGGTGTTCAGGGGCGTGAGCACCAACCGCAGGTACTGCTACTAACCCTCTCATACCATGCACCTAACGTTGACTCCGGATGAGATTATCTTTTCTAGAACGTGCATGGTATGGCAGGGTTAGTAGCAGTACTTGCAGTTGGGGTTCACCCCCCTGAACACCTCCATGGTGCCGTGTTTGCTTGCGAGGTATGCCATTCCAAATTTACCCGAAAGCAAGCTTTCCAGAATTTTCAAAATTTCTTAAAATTATTCTGCAGAAAAGAATTAAAAATGTTTTAAGTTGATTCAAAAGTTTTGGTGTTATTCTTAAAATAAGCGAATGGTTTGCATATTGCTGTAAATCTTAGGCCGCGTTATAACATTTCTATAAATACATTAGCTAAAAATTTGGGTTGAGGGTTTGTGTCAAGGTAAGGGGTAGTCGTGAAATTCCGGGTTAAAGCGTATATTTCGGGCGACCAAAAAGGATTTAAAGATCGAGTTAAAATTAAGTAAACAAAAAATTTAAAGGTACGAGGCTTTAACAGAGTGTAACTTTGTAAGGGATTGTCCGATTTTAAAAATTCAAACAGCGTTAGATTGTTCAGGAAATTCTAGATCAAACTTATGTGTCACATCCTAAGAAAAATTTGTAAAGGATAGTCGGATTTTAAAAATTCAAACAGGATTAGATTGCCTAGAAAATGCTAGATCAAACTTATGTATCACACCCTAAGAAAAAACGCTCCGAGTGGTGGATCCCATAAGGTGAATCTGAATATGGTTAGTCGGAGGAAACCCCTACCTAGGTTAGATATAAATCGGGTGAATTGGGTGGATCCGGTGGATCGGTGGCGGTGGTGGTGGATCGGGAATTTACATGTAAAACCTAGGTTAGATGGTGGTGCGGTGGCGGTGGCGCTGCGTTCGGATTGGCCAATTCTACTACTTATTATTATAGAGGAATAGGTATCTTCCGATGCCTCCATGGTAGCTTACCCTTCTGCCTTGCGGCTTCAGAGTTCCTTACTATGGGGAAGACACTTACCGTGAAGATCTTAACGGTAAGTAGTGTTGAATTTATATGGGCTCCTGACAAAGCATACTAGAGGAGTTTGATGTTCACCTCTCGGGGATCCGTACCAGGAACTCATACTGGCCAACTAAACCCACCTCTCTCTTCCCACTGGTAACAAAGTGCAATGGAACCGCTGTCATGACATCACTTCATTGCACGTGCGGGGATATTTATCATCTCTTCACAATCCTTGTTTCTCTTGCTCGTTCCTCTTTTTCTTTCGCTTGCAGTAAAATTCGAAAATATCTGTCAATAGCCTTCAATTTTCTTAGCGAACTTAGGATTGTGTCTGCAATATTATTTGTAGCGATATTTACGTCTATTTCCACTTTAATTATCTCTTTGCTCCATCTCCCACATATGAAAAGGGTGTTATCGGCATCATCTTCTTCTTCTCCACAAAACTAACACTAGGCCGTGTACTGTTTCCTGATTTTGTTCAGATACGATCCAAAACAACCGTGACCCTACAGCCTCTGCGTTATATAATAATCAACTGTGCGGTGTTTTCTCGTCTTCCAGATGCTTAGGTCAGTTATAATACTTGCCTTTCTCTTCCCTTTGTAGAATCGCTTCATCTATCCTGCCAAGACTGCATGGTTTTCCTGCTGTTTTCACTTTGAATATTTGCATAGTCCAGATTTGAGTTGTTTTGCGGGTTGTTATAGTTCTCAGCGATATCTCTATCAGATCCAAGGGTATCAGGCCTGCAATCTCTAGTGCCGCCTCACTTGACACGGTACGGTACGCTCTACAAACATGCAGGATTATGACTCTATAACATTTTAGCAAATCATTTTTTGCTTTCGGTATCAGTAGAGCCCTCTCCCATGCAGGTGCTGCATAAGTAACAACCATCTGTACTATCGAAATAAGCACTCTCCTTTTTTATTCCATTGGCCTTTTACATTTGGCAGTATCACACTGATGGCTCTCATAACCCTTGTCGTCTTATCAGTGACTTACTGTACATGTTAAAGGAATGTCATTCCGTAGTCAATAGTAACTCTTAAATATTTAACAGTTAGGCTTGGAAAGATCTCGTACCTATCCATATGAAATCGGCTCTCTCTTGCTTTTTTCTCTAATTTCAACACTTCTGCGGTGGTCTTCTCTGAGGCTACTTCCAGTTTATTTTCTCTCATCCAACTGTTAACCATATCCAGAGTTTGACTTGCCATGACAGTCAAGCCCTGTTGGCCTTTTGCACCCTTCTTTGCGGTCACCACTATAAGCAAATCATATGCATGGCAGATCAGGTAAACTCCTTAGGGTACCGGGATACTCATGACATGGTCATACAATATATTCCACAGGATAGGCCCCAAAACTAAGCCCTGTAGAACCCCCCTGCCAGATGTCTGGTCACGCACATTCCAATCCTCAGTGCTCTCTGGTTTAGGTAGGGCTGTATTATATTTACTGTATTCCCGCTAATGCCTTTGGCTTGCAATTTTTATATAATTTTTTTCAGCAGGTTGTATTGAAAGCATTCCTAACATCCACTAGTATGAACGCATTCCAACCAAAACGGTTTTGTTCCACGAGGCTCATGGCATGCACTATGGATCTGCCTTTCCTAAAGTCGTACTGGTTATCGTGGAATCCACCTTTGTTTTCAATTTCTTCTTAAAGTCTAGCATTTATTAGGTGCTAATACGTCTTCACTAGTATATCGAGGAGGTAAATCGGTCTATACCACACAGGTTGTGAGGCATCTTTTCGGAGTTTTTGTATCAATACCAGTTGGGCGGTTTTTGCATTTGCTGGGAAACTCTCCATATTTGATCAAATTATTATACAGCTTCACAAAGTAGTCTGCATTGTCCTTCACAATTGCCTTTACCGTTTCAAGTTTGATACCGTCTGGACCTGATGCTTTCTTGATTTTAATGTTTTGGCTTGTAGTTACAAGTTTTTCTGTTGTAAATGGCTGCCACGGGTATACGATTTGTGCTCCTACTTCTTCTGCGTGCACATCATCCCATTTTCTTACAATAAATAATTCGGCAAAGGTTCTTAATTTTTCTCTATCCGTCACATCTACCTTAGGCATGCCCATATTTAATTGTTAACGCACAATTTTATAGTCGTCTCCTAATATATTAATTTCTAGGTTACCTACCAATTCTGCCCATTTTTGCTGCTTTAGGTTTGCTGCTTTTGCTATTTTGTGCACTGCCATATGCTTAACGCTTATTAGACATTTATTTATATATTTATATAATTATATTTATTTATATTTTATATTTACACTTTATATTTATTAGCATGTATTGTAGTATTTTGTGGCATATTTGTTTTGTGTGACGTTCTGTTGCCATTTTGGTTGCAGTATATATTTGGGAAGGAAGAGTAAAATTGTGAAGATTGTAATCATAATATAAATCAGTTAGGGAATGATAGGGAAAGCTAGGGATGGATTTAAATTAGTTAGCTAGATTTGGATAGTTTTAAGACGACCCTTCAGGTCGCACTGGTAAGCAGAGCCGACGTCTGCTATCCGGTATTACGGATCCCTCTCACCTCTCATTTTTGCTTGTGTCTTGTTGATCGGGTACACTCCAAAGTCAGCGCTAAGGATACCATTATTTAATCCCTGTTTTTAGTTTTGTTTTTAGTTTTTGTTTCAGTTTGTCAGATTTTAGGTTTGTTAGATTGTTAGAGTTTGATAGGTTTGTTAGATTTTTAGAAATGTTAGATTTTTATTTAGTTTTTTATTTAGGGTGGATTAACTATGAAGTTAGAATAAATTAGAAGCACGATTATTTTCGCGTTTAAACCCAATGTAGTACCTCCGGGTGGAGCATTGGGGACGTGGCCGCAAGTATAGCGGCCGTTATTCAAATTATAATGCTTTAGGTTTGCGACTATGAATTTAACCAATTTCTTGACATCCATGTACTCTCTTTTCTTGTTTTTCCTATCCTTTCCTTCCTGCGCTCTTTAATATTAACGCCTTTTTCTGCGGCCGTCCTGTATCGTAGGCCAGATCTCCTCATCCCAGTATGGTAATTTATTACCGTCTGCTACCTTTACCATAGGTGTCGTCTCCTTTAACGCTTTCTTTATACTGGTAATACACCTCTCTGGTGTGATTTGGGTTACTTCGCCTTCTGCAGTCACTTTTCTAAAGGCCTCTACTATTTTTTATTATTCACATCTATATATACCCATCTTCCTTTTTTTGGTGTAGTTCTTCCTATTACTGTGAATTTATATCGGTGGTCACTGTATGTTTCCTCGTCTAACACCTGTCATTCCCCTTTATTTTTATAAGCCCATTACTAACCATGGTCAGGTCTATATATGAGACTCGGTTAACCCAGGTCAAAAGTTGGATCACGTCCATCATTTATTACTGTCAGATCAAGTGAATTCGCCCATTCCGACACTGCTTTCCCTTTTTCATTTGTACTGTTACCGTCTCATAGACCATCTTTTACATTAAAATCTCCTGCTACTATAACCTCCTTGTCTGCTCTTTGTTCCTCCCAACTTATTTAGTTTAGGCTCATCATAAAATCCTTCATTGGACAGTTCGAACTTATGTACAAAGAAATTAAAGTATACAAAGACATGTCTACACTAGTGTAGCTTTGGCCACTAAAGAATTATGTTACAGATATGTTCTTATTGCTCTTGACTATGCAGCTGATTTATCTGGGTTACAGAAGTAGTTTCTATTTACTTTTATCCTTTGGTTAGGCTCACTAATTAGCACGAAATCACATTCTCTTTTGGCCGCTGTCACTAGCGCCATGTCATATGTCATGACACTTCTATTGGTATTAATTTGTAGGAACTTTATCATAAATACTATTTACAACATCAGTTAGACAACACGAATAAATAAATAAATAAATAAATAATCAATAAAAAAATAACAGATTTGCTTTCTATATCATAGCCCATTATCACATATTTTTAGCACCTCTCTATGCTCTCTCAACCGTTTTTTGTTGTTTGGCATTAATTAGCGCCTTTTTAAACACGTCGTATTTTCCTCCTACTGGTCTATGTCCTTCTCTTTCACATAGTATGCAAAATTGGTCATTGTTACATGCTATTGCCATACGCCCTTTCCTTTTCACAATTACGACATAAGTTGCGTCTGTTCGGTCCTGTGCAGGTTTTGGGTATATGACCATGGTACCAGCATTGGTAGCATGTCTCTACTATAACTCTCCTTTCCGAATAACATGATGTTAATCCTATTTGCAAATTCTCATCAATAATCTTCTTGGCATCATCCTTGTTTATGTCAGAGATACTGCCTGTGTTCCCCTGTAACTGGGTCGCAGTGTCACCAACTTATATCTTTTTTGGTCTAGTTTGCCTATTCTTGCTTCCAGTGCATCTAGGACTTCTTGTGCGTCTGTCGCAGTATCCAGCCCTTTAATGTCTACACCCTCCCTATCTACGTCTTTGCCTATTTGTTAGGTTCTATAGTACTATCCTTTTGTTTTATAGTCTCTTTGATTTTTTCCACCGCAGCTTCATCTTTTTCAAGTGTAATAAGCACTTTGCCATTTTTGGTGCTCTGCACCCCTTTAATCGCTGTTAACGTTTCACTATTTTTTAGGTCCTCCTTTATGTCGGTTATTAGTGTTTTGTAGCCTACCCCTCTTTGCTCGACGACTAACGCATATGTTTCCTTTTCTCGTATACTCATTGGGTTTTCTTCTCTTCTTTCCTCTTTTTTCCCTTTCCTTCCTATGTAACGTGTATATATGAGTTTTTGTCTAATTGTTTTGGTATATCCAACAGTTCATGCGTAAAAATGCCGCATTAGCGATCCCGCTTATTTGATGTAGGGCTACCTTTCCGTCATTCTCAGTTTCTTTCTTGATTTGCTGCAAGTGTCTAAGCAAATCAAGTTCCGTACCGTCATACGCCGCTTTTATTATTTTCTTAGTTATTACCGGTAATGGTCCTTTCAAACGCACTATGGTTTGCATTTCTAGAACTTCCAGGTCTTTTGTGACGTTACTTAGTTCAGGGAATCTTTACCTGTACAGTCGTTGTATGCCAATATTCATTTGTGGGTCCGCAGGACCTACCACCACAACCTTCGTAGTGTCCTTATCCGCCTCAAGAGGAATGCCCACTATTGCTTCTGCCCTAGTTAATAATTTACTGTCCGAAGAATGGTGCTTAATTTTTTCCTACGCCTCTACTGTGTGATCCTTAGGCAATTTCGTCACTATGACATCAGGTGTAATATTTTGATTACTCCATTTTTTCTGTTGATTTTCTAGTTTCTTTATTCTGGACGCTAATCCGCCAGGCACTCCTCTTGTACCACCCTTAGGACACCTTGACGGATATCTTCAAGTCCCGCCTTCATCTCCTGATGAATATTAATATTAACATTTTTAAATCCCACCAAATACTCAACTTTCTTTTGCAGTTTTCGCAAATTCAAACTTATTCCTACTTCTGGCTGCATTTCTGTCATGGGCGGGCTTTCCACCACCCTCCACTTTTTTCTTTTTCTCTTTCTTTGAATTATTTCAAGGAAGTCTTCTCCGACTCAACTTCTAAGATTTATCCCTGGCTATTGAGCAAGATTGTCTCCTTTAAATTTGCTTTTTCTATTTCTTGTTTCTCCTTCGCTCTCACTTCCATTTTTTCCACATTGACTACAAGTTTTTTTGGCTATATTGGCCAACTGGCTTATTCACTTTCTCTGTTTCTTCTTTTTCGGCCATCATCAGCCTATATATCGGGCTGTCTTGTAGATCTTCATCTAAGTACATATCAATAGGACTTCTAGTTGCCGAAGCCGCTGTGCTGCTGTCCTCTGTACCTTGCGGAGTGCAGCATCCTTCCTTTGATTCTTTACTTGCTGGGCCAAAAGAGAATCTCTTTTTTCCTAGGGTCTAGTCCTACTTGAGATGCCTTCTCTACCAGTATCCGCTCATTTCTTCTCATCTCTTCTATTGTTTTGTAAATATATACCATATTTCACCGATATTCAGCGGTATGTGAAGGAGGTTAAGCAGCATGTGGCTACCAAGGTCCCCAAACACTTGCCGAATTAATAGTTTTCCATTAAATCTCTCCGCTCGAGATTAGTTAAAAATGTTTGTTACGGTTACTTTCTGAAATAGAGAGATTCTGCATGAAACTGCAACGACTTTAATTGAAACCGTTAATCTAAAACCCTTCGTATGTTATTCTCCCAAATAATCCAAACTTAACAAATATTCAAGTATTAAAACCGGCCTGCATAAAAATGTTCCACAGTACGTGAAATGTACCCCATAACCATTTATCAATTCGGTCAAATGTTTGCTCCTCAAACGACTTTAAATAATATCCCTTTTTTGGAAATACGTGCTAGTTAGTTTATTATTTCAAAAGTTATTTGTGGAAAGATTAAAGCTTCGTTATATTAGTTGGTCGTCAAGCTACTTCGAAAACCTAGAAGAACGAAGAATTGCTAAATTGACCTTTAGCAATTCTTCGTAAAACATTCTAACCGCCGCTTGTTATTTAAACAGTCAATTGGTTAAAAGAAACAAATGCTTTGCTTCTAATAAGTTCTTTGAAAAGATTAAATACTCTAGTGGTCTATTATATGCTCGTGTTTTGTGAAACTCTACTTTGTTATCTACACAAGTTCGGTCGCTCAACTTCTATGGGCAATAAAACTGGCCATCCTAATTAAGCTATTTCGTTGTCGCGTGGATCGATAATCATACAAACGCCTATTCTTTTCTACAAAGTCAGGCAACCTACTTACTTAGCCGTGTTTCTGGTGGTTAACTCGCAGGAATGCTTTAAAGTGTATTTTACTTTCGCATGCGAGCAATGAAATTCAATGAAATTAATTATCGATTTTGTTATCGTTAAGTACTTGTATTCTAAGAAAGTTTTGCCGTTGTATATATTTTCGATTACCTTCTTTGAATATTCTACACCAATATCGGTGGAAAAGGTTTTATGTTTTCCTTCCATGATTTCAAAGCTGTATAAAGTCCAACTTTTAAAAAGGCTTCTTACTTATTCGATTTCGCTATTTTTGATACTCCTGTTATATAACATCTTGTACGCGTTGTAAAGTGGCGCTTTTAAAATGCGTGTGTGCTAGTACAGTATAGTTAAATTATTTAAGCCTCAGCCGCATTTTTCTGAGATGGTACCAAAAAGAAGATAGCTCCATGTACAATGCATTTTTCTGATTGCTTTATTTTGTGCTGCTGTTTTGGCAAATAAACATTCTGTTGATTAATTCCACAATACATTGCAGACTGACGTTAACGCTCACTTACTACTCGACTAATTATGTATTTATTTTTATAAATTATTGTTTAAAAATTTTAATGCGTTTAGAGCGCTTTTCTACTGATTGCTTTTTACTGTATAAATTAATGTTAAAGTCAACAACGGACTATTTAAAATTTTAATGTTACGAAATGCGTTTCCTAGAGCAAACTTTTACTTACTATATTATTATTTCAATATTTTTGTTCATATTTAGGGTTGGAACATATTGTAAATATGCTTATATTTAAATAGTAAAATTTTATTCTGGATATTTTTGAGGTTTAGGTTATATCGTATTATATAAAATTGAGTCTTTAAGTACATCACGTTGTAGCGAACAATTACGTAAATATGTATTTTCGACGTTTGTAAATATTCTATGTTTTCCTGTATGTTCGTAATATAATTTTCCAATTCTTTTCTTTCTAGGTCACCCACTCCACACTACGACGTTTTTAAGCTAGACCGAACTCTGATCCTTTTAGAGTTCGATTCTACCATTCTGTCTCTGTGTTTTATTGCGGTATTCGATGCAGGCGATTTTTTACTACATACTTTGCTGCGTTTTTCCTTGTCTGCACGGAATTTATTAAAACATATATTGCAAAAGCAATACCTGTCGTTATTCATATTAATCATCAGGTTTAAAAGCAATTAATTTTTCGTCATTAGGTTCCGTCTTTGAACTGGTTGTACGCGAGTAACGTTTTGGGTTTTGAGAGCTGCCTTTAAAAAGTCTTCTTCAAAAAACTCTTGTAACAAATTTTAGTTTAAACAGAATTTACAAATGGAATTTTAACAAACTTATTTAAAATTACTCTAAGTCAAAATTACTGTTAAATGGATTTTTGTAGGCTGAACAACCAACAATGTAAAAGCCGTGAAGCTCAAGACTGACTGACCATCTTGGGGCTCCCGGGGTATTTATGTTGTCCTGACCTTCACATTTCTGTGGGAACTGCAGAGCTCATGTCTGCTTATTTCTTTTCTCAATTATATAATACAAAGTAACAATCTTTATTCTAATAATTGCGGTTTTTATAACCGTCTGTGACCTGCACCTGCAGTATTACTTACGTCTGGAATACAATGTATTCACATCCGTTCTCACAACTTGCTTGTGAACTTTCAATAACCTTTTCTTTATTTATCCTTGAATTAAAATGTTGCGTCTAACTTAAGTTTCTTAATAATTTCTATTTAATTATACATATATTGATTTGGGGGATATGTAACTCGAGTACCTCCACTGATTTGTATTCTGAGCTAGCCTATACAGTTATCAGACATTCCCACTGCGTGGATACAGCTCGGTTCCCTTTCTACTGTTTTGTAAATATTTATACCCTATTTCACTGATATTTAGTGGTATGTGAAAAGGGTTAAGCCGCCTGTGGCAACCAAAATCTCCCAATTTTTGAATATTTGCTGAATTAATAGTTTTTCAATGAATTCTTCCGCACAATCAGTCTTAGTTGAAAATATTGCAAAACCAACACCTGTATTTGTTTATAGTACCCATCAGGTTTAAGTGCAATTATTTTTTCATCATTAGGTTTTCCATCTTGAAACTGGTTGGACGCGTACCTTCACTGATTTCTATTCTGAGCTAGCCTGCACATTTCCCTGAAATTCTCATAGCCTTCATCTTTCACTATCTGTGTACAATAGTCTAATTTAGGTCTACCTTTCTTTTTTCTTATCTCCGCCTCCAATATATTTCACACTATTCCCTCGTGCCTTAGCATGTGGCCTATCATCCTATCTCTCCTATTTTTTACTTTTTTCCACATATTTCCCCTTTGTTTTTAACTTTGTCTGTTCAGGATGTCTTCATCATACGTCTGTAGCACCACATTTTAAAGGCTTCTATCTTTTTCCGGTCCACTTCTCCTACTGTCCAAGTTTCATAGCCATACAGTGCTGTGCTCCACACATATACTTTCAACAATCCTTTAATTGTTTCTATCTTTGTTGTCTTTGAACACAGTAATTGCTTTTTCTTGTTAAATGTAGCACGACATTGTGCTAAGCTTTGTTTTATATCTTTTGCGCTTTTTACATCTTGCGTTATTTGGCTTCCTATGTAGCAGAAATCCTTAACCTCTTATAAGTTATCGTTACCTATTTGTATTCTAGTTTTTATCCCCCTCTTTTATATACAAGTACTTGAGTTATATTTTTGTTTAGAAGTTTCCATTCCATTATGAGCACTCTTTCTTGCTAGATGCTAATACCGCAATGTCATCTGCAAATTTAAGTATATCAATCTTTTGTCCGTGCATAGTAATTCCAAACGTCTTCCTGCATTTGACAGTATTTGTTGCCTCTTCAATATACGAGTTAAAAATTAATGGGGATAGGGCCCCTTTCCTAATATTTACTTCTCTACGTTTCTGTTCTTATTCTATTACAGCTGTTTGCTCTTTGTGTAAGCTTTTTACTATCCAACTATCCCTAAAATTCACTCCAATATTATTGATTACTTTGAACATTTTTTTCTATTTTAGATTGTCGAATGCTTTTTCCAGATCTACAAATACTATATAACGCTAGTTAAGGTTCGGGCCTTTGGAGCGATGTTTTTAAAAACGTTTCAAAACTCTTAACAAATTTATTTATTCTAAAACAGAAATTAACATGGAATTTTGAATAACTGTATAAAATAACTTTAAATCGAAAATAATTAACTAATTGTAATAAGGCGAGTAGTCTATGTAAACAACAATGCAAAAGCTGTAGTACTCAGACTGACTGCCGGGGTCTTGAGCTCCCGGGCTTTTTATAATAACCTGCCCCCTCACATGGCTGTGGGAACTTGCAGATCTCATGTCTGCTTTTCTCATAATTCTACACTTTATTACACTGTAACAATTTTATTTCTAGGTAATTACGGTATGTTAACCGTCTGTGACCTGCCTCCTGCAGTATCACTGTCCTCTTGGATACTAAGTTGCATATCCGTTCTCATGAACTGTTAATAACCTGTATGGGTTATCCTTGTATTACATTGTTGCAATTAATTTATTTAACAATTTCTAATAATTCCTATTAGATTCAATTATTCAATATATATAAGTAAATTAGGGGATACATAACTCGCTTTCTTCTTTTTCTATTGTCTTGGCAGTTGGGGTTTCTACTCCTTGTTGAAATGTCATATGATTTATTATTCCTACTTTCTTGTTAGAATTTACTGGGATTTTTATTTTTGTTTCCGTTCGGGGTTCTATTGTGTATTTTTGTTCGATTTGTGTGTTTTGAAATTTAACGGGAATCTTTCCGTATTTCGTCCTTAATAAACGGTTCTTGTGTCAATGTTGGCTCCTAATTTTCTTAGAAGGTCCATTCCGATTAATCCGTCATATTTGTCGTTAAATTCGAATACACAAAATTTATGTTTCATTTTTACATTAAATGTTCTCGGTAAGAGTATATTAGCTATGAATTGGTGTAGTGTTGTTTGATGGGCTGTTTTAATTTTAAATGGTTCTCTTTCTACATAATCTAAATAATGTTTCTTCACGGTTCTGGGGCTAATTAATGTTCTTGAGGATCCGGTATCGATTAATAGTTTAAATTCGGCATGGGGTATTTCTATGTATGGTAGTACTAGGTGATTTATGTTATTTAGGTTTATTAAGTTCGGTCGTTTACGAATTGGTCCATTTGAAAATTTGAGCACGAGTTTTCTTCGTCATCCTCCTCGTAAGTTTCGTATTGTTCGTCGCGTTCATAAGTTTCTGCATGGTTTGATTCATCGTTCGTACTTGGCTGAATGTAATTATTCTGAAAATTGTCAAATTTTTCTACTTCTTGGTAAAATAGTTCTTCCGATGCAAAATTACGTTTCTGATAAGAGTTTGGTCGGATGTGTGTTATTTTTGTATTTTGTCTGGTGTTATCAGATGAGGTATCCATTGGTGTTGGTTTATAATAATTATTAGGGTTGTTATGATTATTATTCATTGGTGTATTTCTACTGGAGTTCGCGCTGAATGCTGGTCTTTGTTGGTTTAGGTTTTGATTGAATCTTGGTTGGAATACGGGTTTCGTAAAATTTGGGTTAAACGTTGGTTTTGAAAAATATTTATAGTGATTATTAAAACTCGTATTGTTGAAACTTGGGTTATTAATTCGCGGTTGATTTGTTTGTGTGTTGAAGGGTGTGAATTTTTGTTGAGGGATTGTTTGTCTCGCGGCTTGTATAGTGTTTATTGGTGAATAACCTTTATTTGCGTTGGGGTTGTATAGTCTGTTGCGGTAATACTTTACATTTTCTTCTTCTATTACTAGGTTCATGGCTTCTTCTAGGTTTTGGGAACGTTGAAATCTGATCTTATCTGATAGTCGTTCTGGTAAAGCGTTTATATATGTGTCCAGTGCCATTTCGTTATACATTTTTGTTTTTAAATGTCGAATATTTTGATCGGACTCTTCGATTTTTAATTTTGTTAGGATTGGACTTCTCACGTCTTGGCATTTCATTCCGAATTGATGTGGAAATTGGTTGTGTTCCATTCTGAGGTTTATCAGGTCTCGTACCAGGCATTTTATGTTACGTTGATCTCCGAAATATGCAATTAGTATCTGTTCAAACTTTTGCCATTCCTGTAGATCGTCTCTACTGGCAATTAAGGTTAGTGCCCTTTTGGTTAGTTTACTTAATATCAAACGTAAAAGCAAAGAATTTCTTTCGTTATCTACGGGTTTGTAGAAGGTTTTCAGGAACATTTCGTATGCTCCAATAAAGTTTTCGAGATGGGCTTGCTGGCCATAAAAGATTTTGATTGTCTCCATATAAAGTTTCATGTCTCCACTACTCATTTTGGTTAAGGGTTGCTTTCGCTTTTGGGTAATTTCGAAAAAAAAATTTTTTATTTGAGGTTTATTTCGCTATTTGTATCGCTATTTTTTGGTTTGGATTTATTAATTTTCCGTTTAGACTGCGTTGGGTTATTTTTAGAATCGTAGTTGCTGTTATTTGTACTTAGTTACACGGTTACACGTGCGTTAAATTGTCGTGAGTTCTGCTTGAGTTTTGCTTCCTGAAAGAATCTGGAGTGGATAAATAGTTTCTCGCGGTATTTACTTCGTTTTGTATGTTTTGCGTTAGTTAAAGCTTTGTGTTTGTTCAGTTCTGCTGATTTTATCAATCTGTTGTGATTATATATTTTTCCGTGGGGTTTTTAATTAAATTGCATAAACGTATAGTTCGTCTGTCTCGTCTCCTTGAATTCTAAATATAACTTGCAGGTTTTCAGTTAATTACTTTGTTACACTTTATCTTTGTAATTTAATCACAAAGTTATGTCTACTTGAAGATGTAGTTTAGTCTCTCTTGGTTATTTAATTGCGTACGTGCTGTATAACATGCAATTATACTTGTTAAAGTAATTAATATTTACTGACAGGTGTTATTTTCAGTTTGTGTGGGAATTAGATAATTCGCTTTTTCACTCGTTAATTGCTTGCATACATGTTGCGTTTGATTATTTTTAGATATCTCCGTATTCAGTTATGCTGCACGTAATTGTAATTGTATTTCTCCGTAATGTAGGTTTAAAGTTTGCAATACGCGTTTTAATGTCGGTTAATTATAGCTTTTGTGATAAACGTTTAACTTTATTCAGTATTGTACTGGAATAATTAGCTTCTTCGTAATACAATTTATTTTTAAATGATGATGAATAGTTTTAGTTCAATGCTGGTCGTAATTTTATTCGCTTTATCCTACTTCGTGATAGATTAATTACTTGTGAATCGTGATGCAAAATGCGTTGCGTTAATTTGTACAAAGGTTCTGAAAGTTATTTGTTTAAATAGTCGTTTCTCTAAGGTTTTAAGTCTGGAATAATCGTTTCCGTAATGAGTGATGTTTTATTCACCGGTCTTAAGGATTGTATGAATTTGCACGCTGGTTTTCAATTACAGTGGTTTAAGTTACTGATATATTTGCAGAGTGCTTTGCTGTAATTTAAAAAGTATGATATGGGTGAATGTTTTAAATAATCTTTTCTTTAATTGTTTGTTTACGTTTAGCTTTATATGATGGAGATAATTTGCGTTCTGTTTTTTTTTTTACTTTACTGGATTAACCGTTGCGTTTTCGCATTGCGCTAGTTAATTTGTATAATTATTTGTACTTCGGTTACGTTTGATTTTAATGGATGTGCTTCAGTTTTTTGGTTTATTTTTTGGTTTGTTTTAATAATTGTAATTAAAAAATCTCTTTAAAATCAAGTCTCTTTTGCTTTAAAATCTCTTTAAAATTCAAGTCTCATAGAATAACACTTTTTCAAAATAAAATTCTCGTTTGAAAATAATTTCTCTTTGTAAACTATTTTCAAAAAATATTGGCATAAAATAACAATAAAATAATAATAAAATAATAAAACTAACATATATCAAAAATAGTTTGTGAGATCAATTTGGTTTTAAGGAAATGAACTTACATTAATTTCTTCATCTGTTCCTTTTGTGGGCTTGATCGATGCTGTATCTCCTCTACGGTGGTTTGCTTTGCTGAATTCGGTCGATTCGTGTACTTCCTCCAACCTGGTTTGGGTTCTGTCAAAATTCCAAATTTAAACTCCTGATCACCAGTCTTCCGATTTTTGGATTCTTCGTGCCTTTTTGACATCCGTACGCTGCGCCAGTTAAGGTTCAGGCCTTTGAAACGATGTTTTTTAAAACGTTTTAAAACTCTTAACAAATTTATTTATTCTAAAACAGAAATTAACAGGGAATTTTGAATCACTGTATTAAATAACTCTAAATCAAAAATAATTAATTAATTGTAATAAGGCGAGTAGTCTAGGTAAACAACAATGCAAAAGCTGTAGTACTCAGACTGACTGCCGGGTCTTGAGCTCCCGGGCTTTTTATAATAACCTGCCCCCTCACATGGCTGTGGGAACTTGCAGATCTCATGTCTGCTTTTCTCATAATTCTACACTTTATTACACTGTAACAATCTTATTTCTAGGTAATTACGGTATGTTAACCGTCTGTGACCTGCCACCTGCAGTATCACTGTCCTCTCGGATACAAAGTTGCATATCCGTTCTCATGAACTGTTAATAACCTGTCTGGGTTATCTTTTTATTACATTGTTGCAATTAATTTATTTAACAATTTCTAATAATTTCTATTAGATTCAATTATTCAATATATATATTTTGCTGTGATAAGGGGTTGTTTAAGGGTGCACGTTATAGTAAAGGTCGTTCAGGAATGAGTAATTACAATAGGCAGCAGAAAACTGCACTTATTTAAGGAAATAATTAAAAAATAGACATAGTTTGTAAATAGTAAGTAGTCAACACCCTGTATATAAAGTAGAAATAGTTTTTGGGCGACGCAGATAAACATAGGAAGACGCATAGTTGGCGTAGGAATGAGAAATACATGTATTAAGTAGATAGTAAATATTAAATACCCTGTAGATAAAGTTTAGTTAATTTAGGTAAAACAAATAAGGATATTTTTCAGTGGAAGCACGCGTATATTTAGAAATAAATGATAAAGTGTAATTAGACACGCATTAAAAAAAAAAGAGTTCCAGACGATTAAATTAATACGGATATAGAAATAGAGTTTCAGGTAGTTAATATAAATGCGTACAAATATCTAACCATTTTTGATAAGAGAAATGATTAAAAATTGCGTGAATCGCATGTAAACATGAAAATTTAAAGTCGAGTTGCATCAGTTGTTTATGGAAAAGCAAGTAATCTATCAAAATACAGCATGTTGATAACGAAAGACAGCTGCGGGCAGGTTGTGATTATGGGGAATCGTGGAGCATTACATCAGAAACTGCTCTAAATGAAATTATTCGATTGGTCAGAAACAAGCGACGAGTTCTAGACCATACCCACGGATGGAGTGGGAATTCGAGAATATATTAGCAAGCACCTTGATAAGAAAGTCAGTTTTGAACTCAACGAAGGCCGAAATGCGTTGCCATTAAAACAAAGTAATACGTAATAATTATAAAAGTGAAATAAAATGAGTGCGAATATGAAGATTATAATTGCCGTTTAAACGTAAGTACGTTTTTAATGAATTTATTGTAAACTAAGACATAAAAATAATAGGGTTTCGAGGTCTGAAGGAAATAGACTATGATTCTGATGTTAAGGGAAAAATACATACAGGGGTGAAACAAACTACAATTTTAAGTCTGGGGCAAGAATGATAAAAGTCTAAGTTTGAAGAATTGAAATAAATTGGAGTGTATAATTTAATAATGGTGGTCCATAGTGTAATGGCAATAATTTGAATGGAATCCAGAATTGGGGAAGATCATTTTTATTGGAAGCGTCGATGTGAAAAAAGATAAAACCAGGTCAGATTTTTAGTTATAAGACATTTGTTTTTCTATATAAATTTTTATTTTATTTTTAATATTGAATTTGCTAAATATGACATGCTTGTGAAAAAGTCAACAAAAGAGGTTGCATACGTATAGAATGAGTAATATGATAACAGGTTTAGAATATTCTACACTTTGTTGGTAAAGATAATAAGTTTTCTTTGGTGACTTTGGGTTTTTGAGTACATAGTAGATGGTTGTTAATAAATGAAATTTATAAGGTTAACTAATTGAAAATGTATTACAAATAATTTCAAAAGCTGTACATAACATATTGGTTTCATTATATAAAATCGAAATTTACTGAATTTTATAATTCCAAATAAATGTTAGCCGAGGTCATAAGATTTAAATAGTACAAAGGCGGAGCCACAAGTTGAATAGGAAATTGATAACCCGCAAGGCGGTAACGTATCGAATTTTGCCATTGGTAGATAAAGTTGTTTAAAGATAAAATCCAGTTGATAGCAATATTAAGAAGACAGCTGGAGGAGGAGATAATTACAATTAATAGTGAATATTAAGATGGTGGTCCAATAATTTAGAGTACGTAGAAAATTAATAAGGCGCACAACGAAGGGGATCAAGAATTCCAGTTCATAGAAATAAAAATAACAGCCCAAAGTAGGGGCAAGAAAATTACGCGAATAGTATAGCAATATATATATATATATATATATATATATATATATATATATATATAGGTAAATTGGGGGATACATAACTCGCTTTCTTCTTTTTCTATTGTCTTCTCCATTATCACCAGTTATAATAGCCTCCCGTGTTCCCCTGTTTCGCCTAAACCCAACTGTTAGTTACTCTCCTGCAGATTAATTCTCTTATATTCTTGCCATCTAACCACTTCCTATACATTTTCTATAATGATGTCTCCCTCTGCGCCCCTTATATTTTTGCTATATGGTTTTATATCCCTAAGATTAATTCTAATCAGTTTGTATGCTTTGTCTGTCTTTCCTATTTCCATCGTAGTTTGTACCTCTTTGCACTATTCGTCAATCCATTGATCTTTAGCTTTCTTGCATTTCCGAATAAGTCCCATTTTATGGCTTTGTATCTCCGTTTTCCATCTTCGTCTTGTCTGTTTTTGTATTTTCGTCTTTCTTCTATTAAATTCAGGTTATTCTTTGTTATCCATGGTTTCTTATTTTCTTTTTGTGTATACCCCAGAATATCTCTGACCGTCATGTCTAAGCTCGATTTAATGTTATTCCATTATGTTTCTCTACTTCTTTAGTACTAGAAATTTGCCCGATATCTTTCAGCAATTCATTTGATGTTTTTTCCAATCTTTATCTTTGTTTTTTATTTTCTCAAAGTCAAAGTGTCTTTTTCCGTCCCTTTTTCTTAAATATTTAAATTTAAGAGCAGCTTTTATAATTACGATGTTGTGGTCAGTGTCTACAGTCTTTTACTTGATTTCAAAACTGTTGTCTAACAAGAATGTAATCTATTTGATATCTCCTGGCATCTGCCACGTGTATCGTCTTCTAGCATGATGTTGAAATAATGTATTTGTGATGGATAAATTGTTTTTGTCGCAAAATTCTACTAGCCTTTTTCCCCTATCGCTTCTCGTGCCTAAACCAAATAAACCTACTACCGCCTCTTCTCTACCCTCACCTACCACTGCATTAAAATCCCCCGTAATTATTAAATTTTCATGTCTTTTTACGTATCTTAGTATCTCTTCGATATCTTTGTAAATCACTTCTACCACTTCCTTACTGTAGCTAGAGGTGGGCATGTATACTTGTATTATTGCTGTATTTACCGGTTTAGATTCTAATCTAACCATGAATTACACTTTCGTTCTTTTGTAGGTAGTTTTCTACACTGTGTGCTATCGTTTTTCTCATAACTAATACCACACCCCAATTTCCTTTCTCTGATCCTATATGAATTACCCTAAAGTCTCCGCTCCAAAAATCCCCCGCCTCTGGCCATCGAACTTCGCTGATCCCTACTATATCTAATGCTAACCTAACCATTTTAATTTTCAAGTTCTTTAGCTTACCTACTTGTTTTATACTTCGGACATTCCACGCTCCGACTCGCAGAATATTCACGACTCTTTTTCTATACTTTTCGATCACATCCTCCAAATTAGTTTCCTTCCGGGGATTTAAAAGGGGGACTATTTTAACTCTGAAAGTTTTTACCCCAGAGGATGCCATTTAAATACGCTGTGTAGTTGAGAGGTATTGTTGTGGTTTCCCGTTGCCTTCCACATCGCAGTAGTGTGTCTTAGAATGCCATACCGAAAGAGCTGCTGCCCTCTTTCGTGGACCTGTCTTAGTCTAGTTTCTCAGTAAAGACTCCACTAAATTGGTTAAATCTATAGTTCGACTCTTTAGATCACTGGAACCTTCAAACTGTTCTAGTAATGTAGAACTTCCTCAAGGTGCAGGTTCATTCAGAATGGCCTATTTACTAATGATTAACAAAATTAGTAATAATGAGATTATGACAATGAAAATATAGCTTTTATGTTTGTACCCAGCTAGTAAAAGATTTAGATATATTACACCTATTTGTGTAATAAATTTTTTAGAAAGTAAAGTATTACACATATAAAATCCCGTCTAGGATTCCCGACAATGTTTAGGGGGAATAGCTCTTTATTATCGTGTATTCTTGTGATAAGTGCGCTTCCCACGGTGCGCAATAGATATGTGTACCTTTCCCGACCAACTACAGTGCGCAGCAAAGATGTGATTGACGAACTTGCAGGATAAGCGGCCTCCATTAAAAACTCCAGAATCAAGCAGCTGTCTTGATCGACGTGTGCGGGAGTGCATTAAGAAACACGGTGAAAGGTTTACCTATCGTTCTTTATATCAAATCCTTACCGTTATTATTTTACTTGTTCCCGTTTTTGTTGTTGAAAACTAACAAACTTAGTCACGAAACTAGTCTATAAAAGACTTTAATCAACGTTGTTACATGCCAAACTGGTCATGTATCGTGTTTTAGGTTTAGAGATACTTTATAGGTTAATTACCTCGTATTTTTCAAATGATACGCTAACTTCCGCCGTTGGTGACGGTCGAGTATGCGCAGAAGGAATGCGGATGTGCGCGAGTCGAGGAAGCGACATTAAGCAACAGGACATGGACTAAGCAACAAGTATCTAAGTGCGGTGTAGTTTTTAAAGAAAAACAGGTATGTAGTTTCCCTTTACCTCCCTTTATCGTTCCGCTACCTCTTTCCTTTCAAACCCCTACCAGATGCAATAGGAAGTTCAGCAACGGATAATAATTTGATGTTCAACACGTCGTAATCACAAAAACATCCCACGTGCTGGACCCTGAGATGAAGTTCCGAGATATACGTATCACGAAAGTAATTTGATTATTACCTAGAATGTGCATGTAAATTGACATAAACATTGCAACTGCATCATCCGGTAAAAACGTGGTTAGTATAGGTTATATAACGGCGTTAGCGCCACGCCTAAATTGTAATGCCGCGTAAATGTAACAACGTGTGCAAGAGTGTATTAAAAAAATGTAGTTGAATGTATACCTGTCGTTCCTTATACCAAGTCTTCACCGTTATTATCTTGCTTGATTTCGTTTTTGATGTAAATATAAAAGGACAAATACAGTTGGTTGCCTAGATACGCGATTTGAATTTATAGAAATGTAGCAAATTTAAATTAAATGATTGGGCCAGAATAGTGTTTTTAAAGTGATGAGGTTTTATTTTGTTTAAATATGAAATAGAACGTATCAAATTCCGTCCTGTCAAAATTAAAAGATCGAGGTTGGAAGCAGAAGCAACGGACTAAGCAATACACTAGCAAGACAAATTCGTTTCAGAAAATAAAAAGGAACAACAAAAGGAAAAAGAAAAGCGTTTCATCCGACTAGCAGCTAAATATTCCGGACAAAGCCATAAAATGTAGAGGACTGACTATAGGAAAAGGGAAATTGTTTGATAGCAATCAATGAAGACAAAAGTGGAATGCCTTAACATTGCAAAAGTCGTCGAAGAACGTATATCTCTAATAAAGAAACCGTAAGGTTTTCACACTTCAGGAAAAAATTGGTATCTGACCAAAAAACCAAAATGTAAGAAAAGATACGAGGAAGAAAACCATCAGCAAAAACCGAAACGAGACAATAACTGGCAAGCGTCAAAGTATGCTAGTGAACGTCAAGAACGCTGGATAAAAACATTATAAACTGTGGTAACAAAGAATCGTATCAAACGAACAACCGAAGAAAAGAATAGCAAAATAAACCGAAAAGTCGACTAGTCGTAGTTTCCGATGAAAAGAAGGAAGAACTAGAAAGCACATACGACAGGAAAAGGATCAAAAATTAAACGTAGTCAGTGTGATAAATGACAGAAAGAAAAACTAACCAAGGGAAAAGGAAAGGAAAGTTGAACAAAAGGAACGAAGAAGCAAAACTAAACTAAACACGTAAAAACGGCACCACGTCCGAAGGAAAAAACAATAAACGAAACCGGGTGTAGTCAGGGTTTAGAATGCGTGTGTATGATGTGTGTGTGTGTGTGTGTGTGTGTTTGAATGTGTGTGGAGTGTATGTGCGTGTGTACGAAGAGTGTGTCAATATAGAGTGTGTTGTACCCGTTTAATGGGGCTTTTCCAACCCGGGCCCACACAGGGATGGATACGAAAAGCAAAACGAAAGAAACGAAAAACAAAACAAGAACATTATTTAGAAGCAAATACAAAATCCGAGAATCAAATCGTAAAGGAAGGCAGAGTCAGCATATGAAATTGAGTCTCAAGGTCTAAGAACGGTGTTTACGACATCTACGTCGCCAGGAAACGAAGCGAGATCTGGGATATCAAGATTGTTGAAATGAAAAGTTTAACATCTTTGACGTGCCAGATGCTCAAGGCACCGGAAGGATTGGTAAGTTTATAGGTCCAAGGAAAAGCAACTTTACTAGTGGGGAAATGACCAAGTTATTGAGGAGCGGGTTCAGCATTACAATGACGAGAAGCGTTGAACATAGAAAAATTACGGACACCTAATTGAAAGGAAACAGGACAACGACGGAAGTTATAACGGTCATGGGTGTTACTGTAGGCAGCGGAAAGTATCTTGAGAACATGCGAGCGGATACTTTTTAAAATGTTCGAGATCAAGCGAAAGATGTTCAAGATCAGGAAAACATATGTCGTTTACTTCGGAAAGTTGTCTAAAATAATCGCCGGAGAAAATGTGTCCTCGATTGAACATGGCAAAAAAAGGAGTACAGCTAGTAATTTCCTGTTTAGACGTTCAGATGGCGCAAGAAACTTTAGAAAGGTTGGCACCCCAGTGACGGTAATTGGCACAGATATAGGAAGCAAGCATAGTCCTGAGAGAACGGTTAACACGTTCGGTAGGATTACATCTCAAACAGAATTACTTTTTTTGCCACGAACTGTTTTCAAAATCCAACACTATATAAATGCCAGGACAACCCATTTCAGACCCCAAGCACGCGTTATTTAGTTTTCGTGTATGATAAGTTTCCAAAGTATAAACACAAATGTGCACACCTTGAATTAAATAAAGGACGATAACAGTTGGTTGGCTATCTATGCGGATTGAATTAATAGAAATGTAGCAAACGTAAATTAAATGATTGGGACTGAAAGGTGTTCTTAAAGTAATGAAGCATTAAATTGTTTTAATATGAAATAGAACGTAACAATGTGTATTGTTTCGTACTTATATATAAAGAAAACGTGTTTTGTTATTATTTATAAAAACATTTTTTAAAAATTGACCGTAAGTTAGCGAGCGTTTCTAAATAATTGTCGAAGAAGGGTGTGCTTATTATAGACAAGTGACCTCGAAAGGTAGTTGAAATTTCATCTAGTGTTTTTATTGCGTTATCTGTGTGCATGTGTGTGTGTGCGTGTTTGTGTGTGTGTGTAAATCAAATTCAATTTAAAGCATACATTTAAATTTAACACTTAGATTTTAGCTTATCGGAGGTTGTAGGCGAGATCTGGAGTCGTGTAGATGAAGTTTACGCACTGACTATCACCTCTCTTGCACATCTCCTCGGTGTAAACAGCTGAGTCAAGCAGCACGTTTAGAAAATGATAACAGTTGGTATGAAAGTCATAGCTTGATTTTCAGCTGTTCCATTGTATAAGAAAAAATGAAAGCTGCATTTCAGCTTACCAAAAAGCAAAGAGATGTAAATTTAGTGATAGGCAAAATCTCCATTAATGATCAGCGATTAAAACAGAAGTTAATCAAATGGTATTGACAGGTAATTGCCTATTCGCATTCACAATCACAACTGAAAGCAATGGGCATTTGAACTGTACGATGACACGAACTGAAATTAAACGATATTTAAAGCTAATCACTGTCATTAACAACTTCGTTCCTTTAGTGTCCTCGTTTGATTAAAATTTAATTAGGAAATTGTTCGATGTTCGACAATCCCAATGTTCCTCATAAATTCATAAACTCTTTTGTTTGGAATATACAGGGTGACTAGGCTCTGATTGAGTAGCTTTGTGTTCTCTCAGTCTAACTTATATTTAGTTTATTCTTGCTATATTTTATACTAATGTAGCAAATGCACCAAAGAGAATAGAATCAAAAGAGATAAAGCGATTGAACCAGCAATGGATTGATTGACAGTTACAAGGCTGCACTTGAAAAACTAATATAAAGTGCACAAAAGCGAAGAATCTAAAAAATATCGAAAGCTTTTGCAAGCTCCTCAAACGGGTAGTTTTAATCGAACTATGAATTCGCTACTATTATGATATAAATTATAGGATGAAATATTATTAATACGTTTAAAGAGTTTGTGTAGATAATTTACATAGTCGAATATACTAATAACTATAGTTCGATAACCGTGTTAGAATGAAAAATTATCATCAGCACGTTAGACTTTCTCATGTGTGTGTGTGTGTGTGTGTGTGTGTGTGTGTGTGTGTGATAATGATATCGCGCGAGGTGATTGAGTACCAAAATTCTATGAAAACAATAGATGCCATAAAGAAGAAAAAAGTCAAATTTTCCAATACTTAATTTTAGCATAAAAATGTATTCCCTTAGCACATAAATCTATTCCCATATAAAATCTTAGGTTGCATATAGTGTTGTGAGATACCATTTACGAAGAAGCCAAACTTTATAATCTGTGTATAAATATTTTCTTTCAAAATACAAGTCTTATTGCATTTATAAATCATAAGAACGATGCGCAATTTCAAAATTAGCATCCATTGATTGTGTTAGTTCAAAATCCGTATGTAGATATTCTTTAAAACTGAACAATGACCTGCATCCACTTTAAAAGTGCTAAAAATAACTTTATACTAAGCTATCGTATTTTTAAGAAAAGCGAAGGTAAAATCCGTAGTTTGCTAAAATGCAAAATCAACCTTTAGGAATACCACAATATGCGTTATTATTCAAAACGTTATAAACAATGGCGAATTTGCATCCTCGTATAAGCAAAGTATTTTTTCAAAGGCGTTAATTTAAAAATAGTTCTAGAATAAACTACATCAATGTTAATAAAAAGAAATACAGCATTTCTTTCTGCAAGTGTTCTCAAAGCTATTAAATCAGCAAATTAATTATCTTGTATGAATAAATGCTCCAATTCAAAGAAGAACTACTAGCGGAAGGCTATAAAATAGATAAAATAACACGTTTTAATATCTTTAATTATATTACATAAGTCGTGCAAGAGAGATAACATCTGTAAGTTTCGTTCGTTAACAAAGAAGAGAAGAAATTTTAAGACCGCAATTAATTTTACAACTGACAGCTCATTGAACAGATAATTGCGAAATGGGCGTAAAGTTTTGCATCACACGCATCTGTCATACTTCTAGAAGGAAATAAAAAGATGACATATTGAGTTTGTTTTAGTATATAAAAACGGAAGTAATTGGGGAGCGGTTCATTCATTCCTACGACATGTAATATATAAGTTTCGAGTAATTTATGATTAATTTAAGACTGGTAATTCATTTTGTTCGCGTTCCACAAATTACATAGAACTTTGAATATAAGTAATGAGGCATAACCTATTGCTTTAAAATAAATGATATTAGTGCAAAGTTACCCGCTAATTTTAATCTATTTAACAAATGTACTTTGCAAACTAACATACTTTTACGATTGAAAATGGAAATTCAAAATGGAACCAGAAACTTTTGAATGCAGTTAATTCCAATAGAAATCATATTTTAAATTATTAGCGAAGACAGTATACATTTGTTTTAAAACCTAAAAGGAATATTTGAATATTATTAAGCTAGAATAAGTTTTTATTTTTATAAAAATTATTTGTCATTGGATAGTTTCCTTTCAGCCACTTTGAGGTCAGAGCTCAAAGGGTTTTACCCTTACAAAATTTTATGATCAACTACGCCGTGAGACGGGTAATACAAGCATATGTAAATTATCCAGCAAAACTTAAAGTATATTTTGTGACTCACATATGAGATATCTTGGAGTTCTGTAATTATTAACAAGAGTTAGGTAAAGATTATTTTAATACGCAGTATTCGTAAGATAAATTTTCTGCTTAGACCCTCTAATGTTAAAACGCACGGGTCAGACAGCAGCAGAAAGGATAATAAAGTAAGGACGTTCACGAATTACGATTACGATAAAAGGACAAAAAAAACGTAGAAATACCGGGGTAACTACAAACGCGGAGAGTGGTGTGGGTCCTATAAACAAGAAAGGACATGGTCATCAAGTTTTATTTACAATGGAAATAAAAATTTTTATTTAAGCAAGCTAAAAATACATAGAAAGCAATTATACTCTATGTACAAATTCAATAATTCATCCACAAAGTGCGCATTTCGTAGCTTAACATGTAAAAAAAGCTAATCAATAGTAAAAAAAACTGGGCAATTGGTTACAAGGAAATTGATGCTTAAGAGGGGTATGTATGGATCGAGGAGTGTTTTTGTTTTGAAATTGTCTGCAAAAGAAGTGTATTTGGGCAAAAGTGAATGACGTGAGTTGTTACTTCAGGTTCTGGCTGTGAAGCATAAGAACAAAAGGTGAAGAAAAGAAGTTGAAAGAATGTAATTTGACCCAAAATTTGCTATGAATGGTACGGAATTAAAATGTGATTAAGTTCCCTCTTTGTCCAACCAATGTTGCAAAAGCTTCCGACTGTCTCACACCATCTTTATTTGAATACGGTACGTTATTTATATCCACGCTTTTAACTGAGTTTTTGGGTACTTATACTAACCAACCCGCATAAAAGGAAGTATACTGCACTCTCCGATTACTTCACGACTGGCATCGTTCAAATTTGTTGATTCTCTAACCGTTGGAAACGAACGACTGACTGATTGTATCCGGAATGCTTCTTCCTTTTGGAGTATAATGGTATACATACTGAATTTCTGCGCGGGGAGTGGGGGGTTACGTGCCGTTGTAGTTTGTTTACACTTGCATTCGTGGCTAATTTCAAGGACTGGCTTGATGCCTGGAAAAGTTATACATTGTAATGTTCTCACGGTTACTGTGTGCTAGTACATTTACGTCAAAATTGTTGTCCTTACTCGTTTAAATTTTATATATTCTTGTCTATTTAAATTATTTACCATGAATTTAGTAACATTGGAATGCACGGGAATATTTTTCAGTTACACGTTTAGTGTTACGTAGACTTTGGTATTATAAATTCCCACGTTTCAATTGCTAGTTTTGAAAAGAATGCACTACGTATTTTCCATGGATTTCAGTATTACCTTTTAACAACGACGGCTTTCTAAACTGTAAATTACTTGAGCTTTTATAATAATGTTCATGTAGTTTTTTACTACGGTTTCTAAACTAGCTAGTATTAGAAAAACTATTTCTTTATACACCATACATGGATATTTGTTACGCAAATATTACACACACATGTTCATACAATTTAGTAATCATTTAAAAACACAGACACGTAGTAGTTGAAATTACCAATATTAAGCTACAGATCAAATACAAAGTACTAGGATTTTTAATGTATTTATTCAAACTGCTAAAATAATAAAATCACCGTTAGCACATGACTCTTGCATGATGGTAATGTATAAATTCACGCTTGATTTACGCGATAGGAGTGTTTCACAATGACAACCTTCAAATGCATAAAAAAATGAGTATAAAGACAGACGCGAGTCAGTAACTGGATATCCCGCAAGGTAAAACGCAACTCGCAACTATTTTACTTTAACTTAGCTTACACGGGCAGGGTACGTTTTATTTCACGTGTTGTAGAATCAATGTCGTTACGACTGTTTAAATGGGTTAGGGCCTGAGGATTTCTCTCCTATGATAATTTAAAGTTTTATGTAGTATTGAGTTAAAGTAGCTGTGTTAGCTAGAAAGACGAGAAATTGAACTGCTGGAAGTCTCTGAACAACCTGAAAGTTTCAAAAAAAGAATTAAAACAGTGTTAAAATGTAAACTGGTTGGTATTTATGTAGCAGGTATTAACAGATTTTAATGTAAGTTTTATTGGTGAAATTTAGTATTAGTTGAAGTATAAAACATTAGCAATTGGAATGGACAAAAAAAGAATAAAATGAAAAGTTGGTATTTAAATGTTTTCTATGTTTGGTATTAAAGAAATTTCCAGAAATTGGGATTTCGAATGTTGAGTAATTTAATATTGAAAACCGACAACTGGAGTGATAGTATTTTTGATAGATTTGATTTGATTTTCTTATTCTAGAATTTCTTTTTGTAATACATGGCCAGAGTGTGGTTAAGAAACTATAGTCGAAATCAGGAAAGAATGAATGCACGTCATCAACCGTATTCGTATGCATCAAAATTAATCAATTGACTGTTTAATAAAGATTTCAAGAAATATTGTCATTGGAAATCGAAAATAATATAATGAAAACAACGAAATATAAAAGCAAACCCAAATATAAAGGCGCAGTTATACGTTATGGTTATTTTAGGTTATGTTGTATTAAAAATGACGTGTTAAAAACCGCACAAATTAACTTAAAGACTTCATTAATATAAGTGTAATATAGTTAGGCCATGCGACAGTTTACTGTTCCCATTCTTTACGTATCATAAACTCCACAGCGTAAGTCGTTACTAAGCTACTTTGCTCGAAACACGTGCTACTTGTATTCTTTCTTTCTCTTACATGTTAAATACGCCCATTGTATATGCGGAAGTATATCTTGGATTGAATCAGAAATTAATGAGGTGCATTCATTCTTTTCTTGATTTCGACTATAGGTCTTTTACGTATATTGTATTTGTATTGTAATTATTTAATGTTAATTGAGGATAAGTACAGGTTAAACTTTATTAGCATTTATTTATTAACTAGGATGTAAATTTGGTCATTGTAACAGGATCACCCCAGTCATGGAGTCGTATTTCGAAGACATTTTATTTTTTAATTATATTTAATTTGAATACAGATTGAGTGAGTGTTTTTATGAATTTTATAGACAGATCAAGTATAATGTAATAAATTTGGGAAACCGAAACAGAGACCTATGTGAAATAACCATTTTCCGTGTAGGAATAGCATCGACGAAATTGCTGAGACAGGCGGTTTGGCGCCTCTTAATTATGACAATAGAAAAGCCTTTCAGGGTAAGTGAATATTGTAAGGTAGTTTGTTTGTATTCCGGCCACATTTATTTATTATTTTTATATTGTCTTTGTTATTTCTTCCACAGGAACTCTCTGTAATTAACCAAACCACCCTTAAATTGTTACGGGGTCCCCGCTCCTTCGGGGCAAACCAAAATTTATAACGCAAAGCTCATTTTACCCGTAACAGCACTTCTTATTAATTTGTCCGTGTAAGTTTAATTTTTCTCTTTTTGCATCCGGTTTTTATTTAACGTAACGCCAACGCGTTACAAATTTCTTAAAATATTGCGGTCAAATTAGCTTAGTTTTCAACACATTTCTTAAGAAAAACGTATAATTTCAAAATTGCGAAATTTCTACTCATTCTAAACATTGAACGCCATATTTTTTCTGTAAATTTAATTTACGTTACTAGGAAGTATAAACTAGGAATAATTTGGCACACAACCTTACATAAATTTTACTGAGGATCTATATTAGCATTCGTCTTAAATCAGATACACCTTTCTCATTAGTTATAGAATTTGTCATCTGAATGAATTTGGAGTGCATGAGTTGTTTTAGGGGAAGTACCAAATCGCAGTATGCTATTTATATAGAGCGTAGACACTCCAAGGTACCAAAAATATGTCTTCAATTTGCAAGAAAAAGTTCATCGTAGAGGATTGCACAAAGACTACAGGTTTTTACGATTACTCTTGAACTTATTTTTAGAACTACATTGATGAACGCTTTGTAGATACAGTACGTATGTGAAAACAAGTATTTCTAGCTAAGTGTTACTTGCAATGAAACCTGAAAGTTTTGGAAACTCTATATAAATGCCAAATTTATTTGTGCGTGTTTTCGAGAATAACTTTGAAAATCTTAGAAGCTAAACAATTTGTGATTTACATCACCTGTTTATAAAATAACTTCATACTTGAATCAAATAATGTAAATGCATGAAGATGGCGCATAGGTACATGGCGCAAAGTTCAAAATGGTTCCTTTCGTAGCGTTCGGAATATGTTTACCGTCCCAAAAATTAAATGCACCTAAACCAACAGACAAAAAGTATAACAAAAATAAGTATCACGCTCCAGTGTCATTTTATGTTGCTTACGCTTCTTAATGTTGTTAGAGTCGAACGATCAGGCCAGAAAGGACTAGAGTCAGTCGATTACTCACCCGAATTTCTGCAACAGAAAAGGAAACGGAAAAAAAGAGAGAAGGCCGCGGTAGCACAGTCAAGGTTGGGTTGGGGGAAGGGTGCCAATTTAAACAAAAGTATAGAAATACAAAAAAAATAAAGACACAAACAGTAATTAAGATATAATTAACAAACAAATAAAAAATATCATATTTATCTATATATACACAAGTAGGGCAAGAACAGGCATCCTGGATCCACCCCCCACCACATTTAACACTTCAACCCATTTTAACATTGACGTCACACAGCCACGCCAACCCCCACTCCGACCATCGTCACAGAGCCACGCCCATACATTCACGCTAATCACTTTTTTTTAACGGGAAAGCTCATTACATCTAATCGTTTTTAATGGATAAACTCATTAACACTAATCGGAAAAGTCATAAACGATAATACCATTTTTTACGTCACATCTGTCATCCGCCATTTTTACTTACGTCAATCCGCCATTTCCTTCTCTCTCTTTATATATATATAAATATATGTATAAATATATATATATATATATAAATATATATATATATATATATATATATATATATATACATATATATTGCCGTGGAACTTTGGGTAAAATCTTCACCAACAAAAATATTTTCGAAAATTTTATAAAATTTTCAAAACTCGAAAATAAAAAAAAAATCCCCCTATTTCAATTCCAAGAAAAATCCTTTTTTTTATTTTCTGAATTTAAATACCTACATTCTAATTTAATTTTATCTGCTATTTCTATACACCTATCTACTCACCTAACACTACCTATACCTATTTATCCAACCTATCACTACTTATCTACCTATTTCTATCTATTTCTACTCCTATCTCTACTTTTCTATCTATCTACACCTATCTTTATTTATAATTAACTATTCACATCTCTCACTATCTTTTACCTAACTATTTCTATCTATTATTAACTCTTCACCTTCTTATTTTATTGTGGTTTCTTCTTTTCTTTCACCCTTTAGTCTTTTATTGACTCTTTAGGTACATCTTTTTGTACTTTTATCTTTATTTTCAGTCTTCCTAACTTTTAACCTCACCTATTATCCCTATCAATTCTTATCCTAACTCAACCTACCTACTTCTATACCTATATCTAACTATCTCCCATATTTATCTTATATCTAGTTTTATTTTCTATAACTACTTACTTCTAATCTTCTATATACACCTATTTCTATCCCTAACTATTTAAATTTTACTCTATTATACTCCTATCTCTACTTTTCTATATCCACCTATCCGTATTTATCCTATTTCTATTTCTACTTTTTTATATACCTATTTATATCTCTAACTATTCAACTTCTACACTAAAATTCATCTATCTTTATCTTTTGTTTATCAAGTTATTTAAATCTAACTCTCTTCTTGACCCTCCAAGTCTTTCTCCTAACTATCCTAATACTCTTCATCCCCATTTCTCCTCCTTCTATTTCTATACTTATCATCCCTGTTATCTCACATAAAATAAACTTATCCCTATTATCCTGACTCTTAAATATTTCTTCTTCATTCCCCATACTTGTCTGTTTCTCATTTATTATACTTTCCTTTTCTGAGGACGAACCAAACGATACTACCTCAAGATCTTTATATTTCCCCTCTATACAAAACTTTTCATCTCTTCTAGACCCTTCATGTACAATATTCAATTCACAAAAATCTTTTAAATTCAAATTCAAATTACCAAAATTATCTTTGCCCCTTAACTCACTTATGCCTACATTTACTACTTGTGTGTCACATAATGCTGTCTTTACTTCTAACCCTTTTAATTCTGCCTTGTTATCCACTATTAATTCTGCGCCTGACTTTACCTCTACTTGTTCAGCTTCTTCTTTCACAATTACTTGTACCTCATCTAACTTTTCCTTACTATATTCCCCTGAGTCGATCTCTCTCACTTCTTCATCATCTCCCTCTATACTATTAATACATAACCCCATGTCATCTTCCGTGACATCATAACTTGCCTTCCAGGGCAATATCCTATCCCCAATCCTAACTATTTTCCTCTCCATATCTATTATAACCCCTAACTTCATCATGCAATCGACCCCTAATATCCCTTTAAACTTTAACCCAGGTACAACGATAAATTCTTGTTCACAGCTTACTGAACCTAACTCTACTTTCAAAATAACTACGCTATTCACAACAGCAAATCGTTTTTTATTCGGCGCAACCAGGTGACTTCTTTTTATTGGCATTATCCTATCACACACTTTATTTTTAATTTCAGTGACGAATTCCTCCGATACCAAACTCGCCTCAGCTCCTGTATCTAATAAGGCTCCTAAATTTTTCTCAAAAATTTTAATTTCAATTATGGGCAAACAAAATTTTTCTACTATTTGTGGCTCAATTTCTTCTTCAATTTTCAAAAATTCCCTAGGATGTTCATACTTGTACACGGTGATGTCTAGTGGTTTGTCCGTCTTTAAAAATCCTGTCCAGGTCTGTTTTCCCTACTCGGTCCTGGTCTAGCCGTCACCTCAGCGTATGTCCTAGGCGTTTCCACTCGTTCCGTGTTTGTATTAACAGTCCCCCTTATGTCCGGTGAACTGTTTCGTCTTGTAGATCCCTGTCTCGGTACAGGTCCCCTTCCTAAACTGTTACTTCTAAAATATGGCCGTCGCTGTTCCCAATTCTGTCGCTGGTATCCATAACTATTCCCCCGTCCAGCATAGTTGTCCCGTCTATTGTCGAACCTAACCGTGTTGATCTGTCTTTCCCTATGTTTCCGAGGTCGTCCACTACTTACATCATCGTACCTCTGCAGGTACTCCAGAAACATTTCTCTGTCCACTATGTTCTGTAGTGCAACGTGTTGTCTTACCTCAACCTCGAAGTGTTGCGATCAATATTTTATAATTTGTCGGTCCGTCAGTGGTGGGTTCAGTTGCTTTGCTATGCTATACTTTCGTATAGCATATTGCTCCCTACTTCCTGAAAATTCTCCCTTAAATTTCCCCGTGATTAAGTCGTCTCGTACCTTGTCTTGTCTGTAGTCACTCCAATAATGTTTTAAAAATCTGTCTTCAAAGTCCGTGTAGGTGTCAATTTCCTGTCCTATTAAATTATACCAAGCTTCCGCATGGTCTTTTAGTAAAGCTTTTACAATATTTAATTTTGCCTGTCCATCGTATACGTTATTTATTAACCCTCTAACGTTATTAATAAATATTTGCGGGTTTACTCTACTATCCCCATAAAATTTCATCTGCTGCTCTAAAGACACGTTACCTGTTACAAACCTTCTACCATCCCCCATTAAAGTCGCTACATTATGCTTAATCCCGGTCACTTCTCTCTCAACTCGACCTAACTGATCCTTACACGAGTCCGTTCCCTCAGTCATTTTCGTATTTATCTCGTCCTCACAGAAAATCCTTACATCAGTCCTTAATTGTCCCATTTCTAAATTTAAACCTCTAATATCACGCTCATTTTTATCAACTCTATTTTCAACTTCCCCCATTTTTACCGTCAAGCTATTTTTGAATTCCGAAACTTCTTTATTCACTTAGGGTTTCCCTAACTCCTGTTAATGTCTCATTCATTCGGTCAACTTTCCTATTCGATTCAGCACTCATTTCTCTCACCCCACTTAACGTCTCACTCATCTGATCAAATTTTCTATTCGATTCGACACTCATCTGCTCCAATTTCCTATTTGATTCTTCCCTACCTAATCTCATTTCCTCTAGCATTCTCATCATTAATTCATTCCCAGCTTCTCCTGATTCCGTCTTCGACTGATCCCTACTGCCTCCAGCTTCCTCCATTTTCGAATTTTTATCACACAAGGCACTATCGTCACTTCAAATTTCCACTCCTTGGCTCCTTAACCACTTCTTTCTCTGCATACGTTCAAATCCCTCTCACACACACTAAAATACTCTTAAATTTAACAAAAACAGAAACTCTCTCTCTTAGATCGCCAGTTTCCTGGAATAAAATCACTAAAATTTTATCTGGAATTCGAGCCTCACTTTTGGGTCGCTAAAAATTGCCGTGGAATTTTGGGTAAAATCTTCACCAAGAATAATATTTTCGATAATTTTATAAAATTTTCAAAACTCGAAAATTCAAAATTAAATAATACAAAGAAAATATTTCTTACCCGTTTTCCTCTCTTCCTCGGTTGAATGGCCTTCTTCAACTGCTTCCGGCTAGCTCAGTTGGACCTCCTTTTGGTTATCTATATTCACTCTCATATTCTATCATTCACGCACACTCCCAATAAAACCACAAAATACAGCAAACATACAATCTTTTATTTATTACTATTTACAAATGAAATTCAATATTGTCCATATTTCATTGTTCACGTTACACTTCAGTAAATCTTATTTTGTAATCTCCTGTATTTTATTTTAAAATCCTCAAACACATAAAAGGTACCCGGAGTAAATGGGCCTTGAATAATACCTTCTCTAAAATTCCTTCTTTATAATTTATTTATTTATTTTTTTAATCTAAGTAAACTCTGGGGTATGGTAAGCTCATGATAACCCAGCTAATTATGCATAATGTATGCCCTTCTACTTTGCATTAAAAAAACAAAGCCATGTACTCTTCACAAAATTTCACGTTCTGATGGAACGTTAAAAAGCTTTATAGACACCTTCAAATTTCTAGTTAAATACCATAATAAAGTTATTTACACGTATTATGTTCAATACGTAAATAATCCACACTACCTTGAAAAACACTCTCATACGTCACCCAATATTTACAGTTTATAAAAATCACAATTTCAAATCGTTACCTGGAAATTTCTAGAAGATCTCCGCTCTGTAGATGATTGTATGTATTTCTTCTATCTGGTCTGCAGGCCGTTTCTCGCTGTTACTATACGAACTCCATCTAAGTTGAACTGCTAACGCTGCCTTCACGGTGTAACCAAATTCCAAATTCCATTTAAACATACGTCTCTCACAATTATTTACTGTAATCTACGTTACTTAAAGTCCCGACACGAGTTGGTTAAAATTATAGGTGATACCTCAATTAAAATTGTAATCTCGGCACATTAACCGCGTACTAATTAACAGGCTACCACCATGCAATATAATTTAAATAATTTTATAATACTTACAACTCGTGTTAACTTTCAAACGTCGTTTGGAGCG
Source organism: Platerodrilus igneus (assembly GCA_036346225.1). NCBI lineage: Eukaryota > Metazoa > Arthropoda > Insecta > Coleoptera > Lycidae > Platerodrilus > Platerodrilus igneus. Next base: position 719,779 of record JARFIW010001182.1, read on the forward strand.
ATCGAAATATTAAGGGATTTTACCACGTTGTCCAAAAACATTTATACACTTCGAATGTAACCTCTCCATACCTACCTAACGCAAAATCCTTTATTTAAAATAATAATTCTTACAATTTTGCACTCAACCGATTTTTAAGTCCGCGAATTTCAGTGCGTCGTTATGCTATTTTCGGAAAATTAATATACACTATGCTTGTATTTGTCTCGCGTTCAACTAACTATCTCGAATAATCGTATATTTCCTGACGTCCTACAAGTCCCTCCTATACTATCGTTGTCTCTTGCTTATGCGTTTTCTACGTCTCTTTCTAACCTGGTTTGAGTAGTACAAAATCGATATTCCAGACCATATGCTCTTGAAACCCACGTGGACTTACTACGTGATTTAAATAACCCCTCATTAGTATTTCATGCTAAAACATCCGACTGTTTGTACAATCCTTAGAATAATTTGTTTGTTATCTACAAATTAAATGGAACTTGGCATTTAAAATTCTGCAGGTGTTTAATTAACTGACGTTTTACCACAACACTTCCACGATTTGGATTTTCCACGTATTTCTACCCCACCGATATATGTGTTTGTTAGCAATGCTTTTCACCTTGGTATTATTGGCTTTTTACACGCTTTTATGCATATTATACATCAATAATCGATCAATTAAATTCAATTTAATTAATAAATTAATGGCATTGGCTTCTACCATTTAATTTCTTTGCAAACCTACTAAATATTTATCATTATTTGTACAATTTGATTAATATCCGTTACTTAAAAATGAATTAACTAATATAACTTTCGCACGTAATTTCTGGTTGTTCCTTTATACCGGGTGTTTTGAAATTGCTTCTTTTATATTTATTTTTAATCTTTTAAAACCACTATAATATATATATATATATATATATATATATATATATATATTACTCATATGTAGACCAGGGTAGAAAATTAAATAATCAAATCAAATAATTTTAATTACCGTGTATAAGGAATTTCATTAAATAATACGCTTTATTAAAACCTTGAAGCATAAATAAACTCGGTCGTTTCAGTAAAAATAAGAAATTTAAATTATCTATAAGACGCTTTACATCAAAAGAAGCAGTATTGAAAAGCGCAGTGGATAATTTAATTATTCCTAAACAAATGGAAATTACGTGCAAAGTTTATATTAATTAACCCTATTTTAAGTAACCGGTAGTAAAACAAAGTGTACATATAATAAGTAATATTTAAGTTGTATTCGCTAAAAATGAAAAGGATGGAAATCAATTTTAATTGGAGTTAATTGAACCATTATTAATAATAAGCATAAAACTTGTAAAACCCAATAATAGTCAAATCGTAGGAAGGTTATTTAAAATGTTACGTTTGAACACCCCTGCGTGTTTTTAAAAGGCAATTTCAAGTTAATTTGTTTGGATAAACATGTTGATTCTAAGGATATTGGAAACGATCAGATGCTTTAGCAGGAAATACAGAACACCTGCGTATTTTTAAAAAGCTCATTCTGCGTAAATTTGGCAAATAATTAATGTTTCAAAGAATCTTGGAGAAACCGGGACTTAGTATTCACGAGAATGTGCGATACGGGTTTATTAAACCCAGATAACAGTCCGCGTGGACTAAAATATAATCGATAATAAAGAATCTAAATTTGCACCAATACGAACAGGTTAGAAAAGGAAAGAGAAAATGCGTCAAGCAAAGACACATATTGTAAAAGGGCGGGATTTAAGCAACGTCAAGGGGTTGCGATTGGTTAAAAATAGGATGCATATATCAGGTGTAGAACAACAATTTCTGTATAAAAGTAATTAGTTTTTCTCGGACAACTTTGCGGGCCGTGTTGAAATTTTCTGAGATCTCAATGGGGTGAGTACTAAATTCAGAAAAATCGACGTGCAGGCTACAGACTGGGAACGTAGAATGAGGAATTCGTTGGAATTACCCGTTTTAGGGAACAAAGCGACGTGTCGGCTATTCGCTATATATACAGGCGGGAATATGTGTTTCTCTCTTAGACTCTTAGACTTTAGTCGATTCGATGCGTTAAAAGCTCGTGCATCCGCGACTTGATATTAAACAGTGCATTTTAGTTTGATTAAATAATTTAAAGTGTGCTAGTATATTTTAGTGACTCAAAATAGTTGGTTATTTTACGTGCTAACATGAATGTACTTCAGTGCACTTAGATACAAGGTAATAAAAGTTTATTATCACGGTACCAATTAGTAAAATTTACAACGACAAATGTATACCCAAAAGTAGGCAGTTTTGGCGTATATTGGTAATATTGGTAAAAGGAAGTATGAATTTCTTTGCTATTTTGCGGGGTGTTAATGACTAAATGGTTCGTAAATGTGTCTGCATCCACTGAACCAGAGGCAGATATACACAGATGAGTTCCGGAAAAGCCTAGAAACAACTTTAAATTAATGGTGATGGAGAACATTTTTAAAGCGTTGACAACTTGAAGCTGTAAATAGAATCCGGTTGGAATGGTGTGATTTACAAAGGGACGATTACACTGAAGCTACGAGGACAATAACCTTCAGGTAAATTGTACTATTTTGTTTGACATTTTTGTGTGTATTGAATGACTTTATAATTGATTTACTTTAAATGGACATTAGTGGAATTTTTCTAACCATAAAAATTTAATTTTAAGATGAAATTTGCTTGTTTAAGTAAAAGGGGTATTTTGTTTTAATGTTCGGGAATAGGATGAAACTTTGGGTAGGTCTTTGAGCTCAATTAGACAAACCTGGTTAATTAACGTAAAGGGTGGTAGATGCTCCTTTATACTCAGACTCCGGTCTGCTTATATTGTTATATTAATTAGTAGGCATCCAACAAGGACTTTAATTTTGGATGCACAGTAAAATGGTAATAAAATTAATCCGGAAATTCTTTTAAAACTGAATTTTATGTTCAAATTTAATTTGAAAATTTAATGTATTCTGAATATTGATGTAAATAGAGTTAACGTTGATGTTTGTGGTAGGAATGTGTTGTTTAATTTTTATGATTAAGAATGGAAGTTATCTAGAAGAGCAGCCGAGGCGATTAACAGAAGGAATCAACGGACCAGGTGATTTAAAAGGTTTCACAGCATTCTTGACGCCCAAACTGTGGGGCTCGAATGTTTTTTAAAGGGCCAGTACCTAGAGATATGAGAGGTTTCACAGCATTCTTGGCGACCCAAAAGTGAGGCTCGAGTTCCAAATAAAATTTTGTTATTTTATTCCAGGAAACTGGCGATCTGAGAGAGAGTTTCTGTTTGTGGATAAATTTAAAAGTATTTTAGAGTGTGTGAGAGTGATTAGAACGTATGCAGAGAAAGGAGTGGTTAAGGAGTCAAGGAGTGGAAATTGGAAGTGACGATAGTGCATTGTGTGGGAAAAATTCAAAATGGAAGAAGCAGGAGGCAGTAGAGATCAGTCGAGGACGGAATCAGGAGATCAAGGAAACGAGATGATAATGAGAATGCTAGAGAGGATGAACGAAGAAGCTAATAGAGCTAGGGAAGAATCTAATAGAGCGAGGGAGGAGTCCAACCAAAATTAGAACAGCTAAGCGATGAATCGAACAGGAAGTTAGAAGAGATTAGTCAGAAAATAGATAAGACGAATCAAGAAGTTGTAGAATTTAAAATAGTCTTACTGTAAAGATGGGGAAGTTGAAAATAGGGTAGATAAAAATGAGCGTGACATTACAGGTCTTCGACAGGAAATGGGACATTTAAGGTCCGAAGTACGCATTTTCTGTGAAGAAGAAATAAACGTAAAATGACTGAAGTAACGGACTCATGTAGGGATCAGTTAGGCAGGGTAGAACGCGAAGTTAGTAGTATTAAATACAACATATCAAATTTAACGGGGGAAGGTCCCAGATTTTATACAGGTGGAGTATCATTGGACCAACACATGAAGTTTTATGGTGATAACAGGGTAAATCCACAAATTTTTATTAATAGTGTAAGAAATCTAGTGGGAAATTTATTTGACGAACAGACTAAACTGAATACGATAAAGGCTTTATTAAAGGACAACGCGGAAGCATGGTACAATTTAGTAGGACAGGACATAGACACGTATCAGGACTTTGAAAACAAATTTTTAAAACACTACTGGAGTGACCACAGACAAGACCAGGTACGAGACGACTTAATTACAGGAAAATTTAAGGGAGAGTTTGCAGGATCTAGGGAGCAATATGCCATCCGCAAGTACAGTGTGGCCAAACAACTGAATCCACCATTGACGGACAGACAGATTATCAAGTACCTATCACGACATTTTGAACAGGAAATTAGACAACACGTGGCCTTACAAAACATCACAGAACGGGAGACATTTTAGAGTATTTACAGAGATATGACGATGTATGTGTTGGACGGACAAGAGAGATACGAGAACGAAACGTTAACACAGTTAGGTTTGACAACAGGACACCGAATTATCCGAGACGGCCTGACTACAACAGAAATTTTCGACCGAATTGGGAACGACGAGGACAGGAATACAGGAGCAATAGTGCGACTAGGGGACCGACGCCAAGACCTAGTTACACGCGACAGAACAGTTTACCGGAAGTAAACAGGACTGTGACCAGCACGACGAATAGAGACAGGGACACGGATATTAACACGAGTAGGACGTACGCACAGGTTGTAGAAGGACAACCAGGACCAAGCACGGAAAACAGGATGAGACAGGATTTTAGAACGCGACAGACCACTAGATTTCTGTGTAAATGTATACGAACATCCACGTGAATTTTTCAAAATTGAGGAGGAAGTAGAGCCAGAAACTGAGGAAAAATTATGTTTGCCAATTATTAATTTAGAAATTTTGAGAATAATGTAGAAGTATTACTTGATACAGGGGCAGAGGCGAGTTTAATATCGGAGGAATTCGTCAGCAAAATTAGGGATAAGGTTTGTGATAGAATTATGCCTATAAAACGTAGCCATTTAGTAGCTCAAATAAAAGAAGTTTGCTGTAGTAAATAGTGTTGTGGTGCTTAGGATAGATATAGGAGGTTTAAGCTGTGAACAGGAGTTTGTAATTGTACCTGGACTGAAGTTTCAGAGCATTTTAGGTGTTGACTGTATGATGAAGTTAGGGGTTTTGATAGATATGGAAAGGAAGGTAGTAAGGATTAAGGATAGGGTAGTGCCATGGAAGGGCAGTTATGAAGTCACAGAGGATGACACGGGGTTTAGTATTAATGTAGTAGAGGTAGAGGATGATGAAGGTAAACAGATCAACACAATAAGATGTCCAGAGGATAGGACAGTAGAGGTTCAAGCTTTAGTACAAGAAAATGCAGAATTAGTGGGGGTAGAAGCAGCATATCGGGAGCAGGTGAAGGCAGAATTATTTTTGACGAGGTTAAGTGGCAAGTTTGTTTTTAATAAAGTAGATTTAAGGAATTCATTCTGGCGGATTCCATTACACAAAAATTCTAGCAGGTACAGAGGATTTTCCGTAGAGGGAAAATTTGATAATTTTAAAGTAGTATCGTTTGGTTTGTCGGCAGAAAAGGAAATGATAATGAATAAGAAACAGACAAGTGTAGGGACTGAAGAAGAAGCAGTATTTAAGAGTCAGGATAAGAGGGATGATAAGTTTATTGTATGTGAGATAATAGAGATGTTAAGTATAGATATAGAAGGGGGAGAGATAGGGATGAAGAGTATTAGGATAGTAAGAAGGAAGACTTGGAGGGTCAAGAAGAGAGTAGATTTAAATAGAATAGGGATAGAATAGGTGTATATAGAAAAGTAGAAGTAAGTGTTTATAGAAAATAAAGCTAGATATAGGACACATATGGGAGATAATTAGGAATAGGTTTAGGATGAGGATAAAGAGTAAATGTAGGAAGAAAATAAGATAGGTTAAGTATAGATATTTTATATAAGATTAGTGGAGAGTTAGGAATAGAGTAAGAGTAGGATAGGCATATAGGATTAGGTAGGGGGAAGTAAAGTATAGTGAAGAGTAGTTAAAAGTTAGGAATAGGATAGGTATATAGGATGTATAGAGGATTAGATGGATAAGTAGGATGAAGTTAGGGATAATTTCAGTTTATAGAAGTAGGTGAGAGTTAGGAATAGGATAGGGATATAGGATAGGTGTAAATATTTTTTGGATTGGAGACAAAGTAGGTAAGTTAGATAGATAAGGATAGAGAGATAGGCAAAATTTTGTAAAGATTTTTGGCAGTCTAAATATTTGATATTTGCATTCAAATAAGTGGGATTATTTGTATTCAAATAGGGGGAAAATACTCATATGTAGACCAGGGTAGAAAATTAAATAATCAAATCAAATAATTTTAATTACCGTGTATAAGGAATTTCATTAAATAATACGCTTTATTAAAACCTTGAAGCATAAATAAACTCGGTCGTTTCAGTAAAATAAGAAATTTAAATTATCTATAAGACGCTTTACATCAAAAGAAGCAGTATTGAAAAGCGCAGTGGATAATTTAATTATTCCTAAACAAATGGAAATTACGTGCAAAGTTTATATTAATTAACCCTATTTTAAGTAACCGGTAGTAAAACAAAGTGTACATATAATAAGTAATATTTAAGTTGTATTCGCTAAAAATGAAAAGGATGGAAATCAATTTTAATTGGAGTTAATTGAACCATTATTAATAATAAGCATAAAACTTGTAAAACCCAATAATAGTCAAATCGTAGGAAGGTTATTTAAAATGTTACGTTTGAACACCCCTGCGTGTTTTAAAAGGCAATTTCAAGTTAATTTGTTTGGATAAACATGTTGATTCTAAGGATATTGGAAACGATCAGATGCTTTAGCAGGAAATACAGAACACCTGCGTATTTTTAAAAAGCTCATTCTGCGTAAATTTGGCAAATAATTAATGTTTCAAAGAATCTTGGAGAAACCGGGACTTAGTATTCACGAGAATGTGCGATACGGGTTTATTAAACCCAGATAACAGTCCGCGTGGACTAAAATATAATCGATAATAAAGAATCTAAATTTGCACCAATACGAACAGGTTAGAAAAGGAAAGAGAAAATGCGTCAAGCAAAGACACATATTGTAAAGGGCGGGATTTAAGCAACGTCAAGGGGTTGCGATTGGTTAAAAATAGGATGCATATATCAGGGTAGAACAACAATTTCTGTATAAAAGTAATTAGTTTTTCTCGGACAACTTTGCGGGCCGTGTTGAAATTTTCTGAGATCTCAATGGGTGAGGACTAAATTCATAAAATCGACGTGCAGGCTACAGACTGGGAACGTAGAATGAGGAATTCGTTGGAATTACCCGTTTTAGGAACAAAGCGACGTGTCGGCTATTCGCTATATATACAGGCGGGAATATGTGTTTCTCTCTTAGACTCTTAGACTTTCGACGATTCGATGCGTTAAAAGCTCGTGCATCCGCGACTTGATATTAAACAGTGCATTTTAGTTTGATTAAATAATTTAAAGTGTGCTAGTATATTTTAGTGACTCAAAATAGTTGGTTATTTTACGTGCTAACATGAATGTACTTCAGTGCACTTAGATACAAGGTAATAAAAGTTTATTATCACGGTACCAATTAGTAAAATTTACAACGACAAATGTATACCCAAAAGTAGGCAGTTTTGGCGTATATTGGTAATATTGGTAAAAGGAAGTATGAATTTCTTTGCTATTTTGCGGGGTGTTAATGACTAAATGGTTCGTAAATGTGTCTGCATCCACTGAACCAGAGGCAGATATACACAGATGAGTTCCGGAAAAGCCTAGAAACAACTTTAAATTAATGGTGATGGAGAACATTTTTAAAGCGTTGACAACTTGAAGCTGTAAATAGAATCCGGTTGGAATGGTGTGATTTACAAAGGGACGATTACACTGAAGCTACGAGGACAATAACCTTCAGGTAAATTGTACTATTTTGTTTGACATTTTTGTGTGTATTGAATGACTTTATAATTGATTTACTTTAAATGGACATTAGTGGAATTTTTCTAACCATAAAAATTTAATTTGAGATGAAATTTGCTTGTTTAAGTAAAAAGGGGTATTTTGTTTTGATGTTCGGGAATAGGATGAAACTTTGGGTAGGTCTTTGAGCTCAATTAGACAAACCTGGTTAATTAACGTAAAGGGTGGTAGATGCTCCTTTATACTCAGACTCCGGTCTGCTTATATTGTTATATTAATTAGTAGGCATCCAACAAGGACTTTAATTTTGGATGCACAGTAAAATGGTAATAAAATTAATCCGGAAATTCTTTTAAAACTGAATTTTATGTTCAAATTTAATTTGAAAATTTAATGTATTCTGAATATTGATGTAAATAGAGTTAACGTTGATGTTTGTGGTAGGAATGTGTTGTTTAATTTTTATGATTAAGAATGGAAGTTATCTAGAAGAGCAGCCGAGGCGATTAACAGAAGGAATCAACGGACCAGGTGATTTAAAAGGTTTCACAGCAATATATATATATATATATATATATATATATATATATATATATATTAATAGTTATTAAGATGAAATGTAAACCCAACCTTGTATTTAAAGTTGAATTACCATTTCAAATCGAACTAGTAATTGAAAACTACTAAAGAACGGCTACAGCAGGATTTGAACCTGCAACCTCTGATTCACCGGATCAGTGCTCTAACCAATTGAGCTATCTAGCCTAATTGTTTAGATGATGTTATACTTAATACTACTGAAGCTTGGCCCTTGTTAACTTAAATGCAAGACGATGGTGAAAATCGTTAACAAGGGCCAAGCTTCAGTAGTATTATATAACATCATCTAAACAATTAGGCTAGATAGCTCAATTGGTTAGAGCACTGATCCGGTGAATCAGAGGTTGCAGGTTCAAATCCTGCTGTAGCGTTCTTAAGTGTTTTTCAATTACTAGTTCGATTTGAAATAATTCAACTTTAAATCAAGGTTGATTTCATTCATCTTAATAACTATTAATATATATTAAGCATTCATTTGCATTCCAAATGTGGATTATTCTCTATTAATAATATATATATATATTGCTGTGATATACTCCTTTGAATGCGGGAACTGGGTTCTTTCAACAAAAAATTCTAGTCCCACCGATTGGGCGTCATAAACTGCTGTGATCCTGGTTTCGCTTCAGCTGCTCACCTAATTTTATAACCCTCCTCATTCATAAAATTAAACAACACATTCCTACCACAAACATCAACGTTAACTCTATTTACATCAATATTCAGAATACATTAAATTTTCAAATTAAATTTCAGCATAAAATTCAGTTTTAAAAGAATTTCAAGATTAATTTTATTATCACTTTAACGTGCATCCAGAATTAAAGTCCTTGTTGGATGCCTACTAATTAATATAACAATATAAGCAGACCGGAGTCTGAGTATAAAGGAGCATCTACCACCCTTTACGTTAATTAACCAGGTTCGTCTAATTGAGCTCAAAGACATACCCAAAGTTTCATCATAATTCAGAACATCAATACTAAATACCCTTTCTACTTAAACAAGCAAATTTCATCTTAAAATTAAAATTTTATGGTTAGTACAATTTCACTAATGTCCATTTAAAGTAAATCAATTATAAAGTTATTCAACACACACAAAATGTCAAACAAAATAGTATAATTTACCTGAAGGTTACTGTCCTTGTAGCTTCAATGTACATCGTCCCTTTAGTTAATCACACCATTCCAACAGGATTATATTTACGGCTTCTAATTCTCAACGCTTTTAAAATTTTCTCCATTACCATTTATTTAAAGTTGTTTCTGGGCTTTTCCGGAACTCATCTGTGTATATCTGACCCTTGTTTCGTGGATCCAGACACGTATTTGAACCATTTAATTATTAACACCCCCGAAAAATAGCAGAAACATTCATGCGTCTTTCACCAATATACGCCAAAACTGCCTACTTTTGTGTATACATTTGTCGTTGTAAATTTTGCTTATTGGTACAGTGATACTAAATTTTATTACCTTGTATCTAAGTGCACTGAAGTACATTCATGTTAGCACGTAAATAACAAACTATTTTGAATCACTAAAATATACGAGCAAAATTTTAAATTATTTTATCAAACTAAAATGCACTGTTTAACATCTTGAATCAAGTCGCGGATGTAAGAGCTTTTAACGCATCGAATAGTCAAAAGTCTAAGAGGCCGAAATTCATATTACCACCGGTATATATAGCGAATAGCCGGCACGTCGCTTTTGTCCTCAAAACAGACAATTCTTAAAAATTTCTCATTCTATGTTCCCAGTCCGTCGCTCGCGCGTCGGTTTTTACGAATTTTTCACTCGCCCCATTTAAATCTCAGAAATTCTCACACGGCACGCAAACATGTCCGAGAAAAACTAATTAATTTTGTACAGAAATTGTTGTTTCTACCTCTGATATTTGCATCCTATTTTCAACCAATTGTGACCCTCGTGACGTTGCTTAACTCACGCCTTTTACTATATGTATCTTTGCTTGACGCATTTTTTCTTTCCTTTTCTAACCTGTTCGTATTGGTGCAAATTGATATTCTTTATTATCGATTAAATTTTAGTCCATGTGGACTATCTGGGTTTAATAACCCCGTATCGCACCTTCTCGTGAATATTAAGCCCCGGTTTCTCCAAGATTCTTTGTAAACATTAATTATCTGCAAACTTTTCGCCGAATGAGCTTTTTAAATAAACCCTGTTTTGTATTTCGTGCTAAAGCATCTGACCGTTTCCAATATCCTTAGAATCGACATGTTTATCTAAACAAATTAAACTGAAATTGCCTTTTAAAATACGCAGGTTTGTTCAAACATCCTACTTCTAACTAACACTTCTAGGATTTGCATTTTATTGGGTTTTTACAAGTTTCTGTAGATATTATCTGTACGTTTTGTTCAATACCGGTTACTTGAAATAGAGTTAATTAAGATAAATTTTGCACGTAATTTCCATTTGTTTAGGAATAATTACATTACACGCAGAGCTTTTTAATACTGTTTCTTTTGATATAAAGCGTCTTGTACATGGTTTAAATCTCTTATTTTTACAGAAACTAATAAATTTTTATGCTTCACGGTTTTAATAACGCGTATTATTTAATAATATTCATTATACACGGTGATTAAAATTATTTGATGTGATTATTTAATTTTTTACCCTGGTCTAAATATGAGTATTTTCCCCCTATTTGAATACAAATAATCCAACTTATTTGAATGCAAATATAAAGCATTTAGACTGTCACAAAAAAAACTTACAAAAAAAATTGCCTATCTCTCTCTATCCTTATCTATCTAACTTACCTACTTTGTCTCCAATCCAAAAAAATATTTACACCTATCCTATATCCCTATCCTATTCCTAACTTTTAACTAATCTTCACTACACTTCACTTCCCCCTAACTAATTCTATATACCCATCCTACTCTTACTCTATTCCTAACTCTCCACTAATCTTATATGAAATATCTATACTTAACCTATCTTATTTTCTTCCTACATTTCCTCTTTATTCTCATCCTAAACCTATTTCTAATTATCCCCATATTTATCCTATATCTAGCTCTATTTTCTATCAACACTTACTTCTACTCTTCTATATACACCTATTCTATCCCTATCCTATTTAAATCTAACTCTCTTCTTGACCCTCCATGTCTTTCTTCTTACCATCCTAATACTTTTCATCCCTATCTCTCCCCCTTCTATATCTATACTTAACATCCTTATTATCTCCCATACCATAAACTTATCATCCCTATTATCCTGACTCTTAAATATTACTTCTTCTTCAGTCCCTACACTTGTCTGTTTCTTATTCATTATCATTTCCTTTTCTGCCGACAAACCAAACGATACTACTTTACAATTATCGATTTTTCCCTCTATGGAATATCCTATGTACCTTCTAGAATTCTTATGTAATGGAATCCGCCAGAATGAATCCCTTAAATCTACTTTATTAAAACAAACTTGCCACTTAACCTCGTCAAAAATAATTCTGCCTTCACCTGCTCCCGATATGCTGCTGTTACTTCTACCCCCACTAATTCTGCATGTTTTTGTATTAAAGCTTGAACCTCTACTTTCCTTTCCTCTGGACATCTTATTGTGTTGATCTGTTTTACTTCATCATCCTTTACCTCTATTACATTAATATTCAACCCCGTGTCATCCTCTGTGACTTCATAACTGCCCTTCCATGGCACTACCCTATCCTTAATCCTTATTACCTTCCGTTCCATATCTATCAACACCCCTAACTTCATCATACAGTCAACACCTAAAATGCTCTGAAACTTCAGTCCAGGTACAATTACAAACTCCTGTTCACAGCTTAAACCTCCTATATCTATCCTAAGCACCACAACACTATTTACTACAGCAAACTTCTTTTTATTTGGAGCTACTAAATGGCTACGTTTTATAGGCATAATTCTATCACAAACCTTATCCCTAATTTTGCTGACGAATTCCTCCGATATTAAACTCGCCTCTGCCCCTGTATCAAGTAATACTTCTACATTATTCTCAAAAATTTCTAAATTAATAATTGGCAAACATAATTTTTCCTTAGTTTCTGGCTCTACTTCCTCCTCAATTTTGAAAAATTCACGTGGATGTTCATATACATTTACACTGAAATCTAGTGGTCTGTCGCGTTCTAAAAATCCTGTCCAGGTCTGTTTTCCCTACTTGGTCCTGGTCTAGCCGTCACCTCAGCGTATGTCCTAGGCGTTTCCACTCGTTCCGTGTCTGTATTAGCTGTCCCCCTCATGTCCGGTGAACTATTCCTTCTGGTAGGTTCCGGTCTCGGTGCAGGTCCCCTTCCTAAACTATTACTTCTCACGTACGGTCGTCGCTGTTCCCAATTCTGTCGCTGGTATCCGTAATTATTCCCCCTTCTAGCATAGTTGTCCCGTCTATTGTCAAACCTAACTGTGTTGATCTGTCTTTCCCTGTTTTCCCGAGGTCGTCCACTACTTACGTCGTCGTACCTCTGCAGGTATTCCAAAAACATTTCTCTGTCCACTATGTTCTGTAGTGCTACGTGCTGTCTTATGTCTACCTCGAAGTGTCGTGATAAATACTTAATAATTTGTCGGTCCGTCAGTGGTGGGTTCAGTTGCTTTGCTATGCTATACTTGCGTATAGCATATTGCTCCTACTTCCTGAAAATTCTCCTTAAATTTCCCTGTGATTAAGTCGTCTCGTACCTGATCTTGTCTGTGGTCACTCCAGTAGTGCTTTAGAAATTTGTTTTCAAAGGCCTGATACTTGTCTATGTCCTGTCCTACTAAATTGTACCACGCTTCCGCATTGTCTTTTAATAAAGCCTTTATCGTATTTAGTTTAGTCTGTTCGTCAAATAAATTTCCCACTAGATTTCTTACACTATTAATAAAAATTTGTGGATTTACCCTGTTATCGCCATAAAATTTCATGTGTTGGTCCAATGATACTCCACCTGTAGAAAATCTGGGACCATCCCCCGTTAAATTTGACATGTTGTATTTAATACTACTAACTTCGCGTTCTACCCTGCCTAACTGATCCCTACATGAGTCCGTCACTTTAGTCATTTTTACATTAATCTCTTCTTCACAGAACATGCGTACTTCGGACTTTAAATGTCCCATTTCCTGTCGAAGACCTGTAATATCACGCTCATTTTTTTCAACCCTATTTTCAACTTCCCCCATCTTTACGGTAAGACTATTTTTAAATTCTGAAACTTCTTTATTCGTCTTATCTATTTTCTCACTTAGGGTTTCCTAACTCCTGTTAATGTCTCATTCATTCGGTCAAATTTTCGATTTGAGTCCTCTCTCGCTCTATTCGATTCATCGCTTAGCAGTTCTAATTTTCTGTTAGACTCCTCCTTCGCTCTATTCGATTCTTCACTCATCCTCTCTAACTTTCTCAATATCATCTCGTTTCCTTGATCCCCTGATTCCGTCCTCGACTGATCTCTACTGCCTCCAGCTTCTTCCATTTTAGAATTTTTTTCGCACAATGCACTATCGTCACTTCCAATTTCCACTCCTTGACTCCTTAACCACTCTTTTCTCTGCATACGTTCTACTCACTCACACACACTCAAAATACTCTTAAATTTATCACACACAGAAACTCTCTCTCAGATCGCCAGTTTCCTGGAATAGTTAAACACTATCTGGAATTCGAGCCCTCACGTTGTGGTCGCCATAAACTGCTGTGATATACTCCTTTGAATGCGGGAACTGGGTTCTTTCAACAAAAAAATTCTAGTCCCACCGATTGGGCGTCATAAACTGCTGTGATCCTGGTTTCGCTTCAGCTGCTCACCTAATTTTATAACCCTCCTCATTCATAAAATTAAACAACACATTCCTACCACAAACATCAACGTTAACTCTATTTACATCAATATTCAGAATACATTAAAATTTCAAAATTAAAACTCAGCATAAATTTCAGTTTTAAAAAGAATTTCAAGATTAATTTTATTATCACTTTAACGTGCATCCAGAATTAAAGTCCTTGTTGGATGCCTACTAATTAATATAACAATATAAGCAGACCGGAGTCTGAGTATAAAGGGAGCATCTACCACCCCTTTACGTTAATTAACCAGGTTCGTCTAATTGAGCTCAAAGACATACCCAATATACGCCAAAACTGCCTACTTTTGTGTATACATTTGTCGTTGTAAATTTTGCTAATTGGTATAGTGATACTAAATTTTATTACCTTGTATCTAAGTGCACTGAAGTACATTCATGTTAGCACGTAAATAACAAACTATTTTGAATCACTAAAATATACGAGCAAAATTTTAAATTATTTTATCAAACTAAAATGCACTGTTTAACATCTTGAATCAAGTCGCGGATGTAAGAGCTTTTAACGCATCGAATAGTCAAAAGTCTAAGAGGCCGAAATTCATATTACCACCGGTATATATAGCGAATAGCCGGCACGTCGCTTTTGTCCTCAAAACAGACAATTCTTAAGAATTTCTCATTCTATGTTCCCAGTCCGTCGCTCGCGCGTCGGTTTTTACGAATTTTTCACTCGCCTCATTTAAATCTCAGAAATTCTCACACGGCACGCAAACATGTCCGAGAAAAACTAATTAATTTTGTACAGAAATTGTTGTTTCTACCTCTGATATTTGCATCCTATTTTCAACCAATTGTGACCCTCGTGACGTTGCTTAACTCACGCCTTTTACTATATGTTTCTTTGCTTGACGCATTTTCTCTTTCCTTTTCTAACCTGTTCGTATTGGTGCAAATTGATATTCTTTATTATCGATTAAATTTTAGTCCATGTGGACTATCTGGGTTTAATAACCCCGTATCGCACCTTCTCGTGAATATTAAGCCCCGGTTTCTCCAAGATTCTTTGTAAACATTAATTATCTGCAAACTTTTCGCCAAATGAGCTTTTTAAATAAACCCTGTTTTGTATTTCGTGCTAAAGCATCTGACCGTTTCCAATATCCTTAGAATCGACATGTTTATCTAAACAAATTAAACTGAAATTGCCTTTTAAAATACGCAGGTGTGTTCAAACATCCTACTTCTAACTAACACTTCTAGGATTTGCATTTTATTGGGTTTTTACAAGTTTCTATAGATATTATCTGTACGTTTTGTTCAATACCGGTTACTTGAAATAGAGTTAATTAAGATAAATTTTGCACGTAATTTCCATTTGTTTAGGAATAATTACATTACACGCAGAGCTTTTTAATACTGTTTCTTTTGATATAAAGCGTCTTGTACATGGTTTAAATCTCTTATTTTTACTGAAACTAATAAATTTTTATGCTTCACGGTTTTAATAACGCGTATTATTTAATAATATTCATTATACACGGTGATTAAAATTATTTGATGTGATTATTTAATTTTTACCCTGGTCTAAATATGAGTAATATATATATATATATATATATATATATATATATATATATATATTACTCAAATTTAGACCAGGGTAGAAAATTAATTAACGACATCAAATAATTTTAATCACCGTGTATAAGGAAACTTTAGGAAAAAGTACGCGTAATTAAATGCCTAGTGTAAAGATTTAAATTATTCAATTAGAAGGTAGGGTTTGTATAGAAGTTTATTAAATAATACGCGTTATTAAAACAGTGGAGCATAAAAATGTATTCGTTTCATTAAAAATAAGGGATTTAAATTATTCACTAGACGCTTTCTATAAAAAGAAGCAGAATTAAAATGCTCAAATTGTATGTAATTTAATTGTTCCAAGTATTAAAAAAAATAGAAATTACGTGCAAAATTTATATTAATTGATTCAAGTTCTAAGTAACGGGTATTAAACAAAGTGTACAAATAATAATTAATATTTAATTTGTATTCACTAAAAATTAAAGGGTAGAAGTCAATGCCATTCATTATTATTTTAATTGGAGTTAATTAAACGATTATTAAGGTATTATATGCATAAAAGCTTTGAAAAACCCAATAATACCAAATATGAGACGCGTTGCTAGCATACAAATATATCTAGAAGGTTAAAATGTTACGATTGAACACCTGCGTATTTTTAAAAGTCAATATCTGTTTAATTTGCTTGGATAAACATGAAAATTCTGCGTATATTGCAAACAGTTGGATAAACCGTAGCTTATATTAAAATAAGAATCCGCGTGGATTGAAATAACCGATAGTAAAGAGTATCGATTTGCACCACTAGGACCAAATTAGAAAAAGACAGATGAAATGCGCAAGGCAGAGACACAGATAATAAAAGGCGTGATTTGAGCAACGTCACGAGGAAACGATTGGTTGAAATAAGATGCAGACAAAACCGACGTGCAGGCGAGCTATTATATAAACCCGGACTTTAAACAGTTTCGCTCTCTTAGATTTTCGATTTTGATTCAATACTTTAAACAGTTTGCTCTTATATTTTGTGATTATTGAATACTTTAAAACAGTTTGCTCTTTACGTGCTACGATACAAGTTATTATGCATTAGTGCACTTAGAAAAGAAGATACAAGGTAATAAAGTCTAGTTATATTTGCGAGTATTACTGTACCAACTATCCAAATTTGCAACGATAAATGAATAAACAAAAGTAGGCAGTTTTGGGTATAGCGTGAAAGAATTATGAATTTCTTTGATATTTTGTTCGGGAGTGAGTAATCAAATGTTATTAGTAAACGTGATTGGATCTACAAACAAGATTTAGATATACATAGATGCGTTCCTGAGAAGCCCTGAAATTTTTTTATCGAATGGTGTTGTAGATGAATTTTAAAAGGCGACCAGGAATCTGAGGACGGAAACATAATCCAGTTGGAATGGTGAAATTAGCAAGGACGATGTACATTGAAGCCACTAGTGCAGTAACCTTCAGGTAAATTATACAATTTGGTTCGAACTTTGATGTTTTGGTGTGTATTGGATATCTTTATAATTTATTTGATAAAAAATGGACAGTAGTGAATTTGTATAAACAACAAATTTTAAATTTAAGGTAAAATTTTCTTGTTTAAGTAGAAAGGAGTATTTAGCAGTTTATGTTTTGATTATGATGAAAATTTGGGTCTGTCTTTGAGCTCAATTAGACTAACCTGTTTAATTAAGGTAAAGGGGTGGAAGATGCTCCCTTTTATTCAGACTTAGGCCTGCACATATTGTAACTTAATTAGTATGCATCCTACCAGGACTTTAATTCTGGATGCAAATTAAAACTGATGACAAATTTAAACTTGAAATTTTATGATACTGAAATTTATGCTGAAATTTAATTTTGAAATTTTAATGTATTATGAATAGTGTTGTAAATAGATGATGTTTGTGGTAGGAATGTGTTTTTTTTTTATGAATGAGGATGAAAGTTATCTAGGGGAGCAGCCGAGGCGGAAAGAGTACAGAGGCGATTATCAGAAGAGATTCAACAGGGCGAGAATCACAGCAAATCTTGGTGCCCAGTTTGAGAGGCTCGAATATTTTTTTTTACTCTGGTGAGGCTTTTTGTAGGTTTCACAGCAATATATATATATATATATATATATATATATATATTGTTAGGATTAAAGCGGTATTTAGGGGTATATAGGGTCACAACGGTTGCACACTCTAGGTAAACGACACCAAGGTCTAGAAAATTAAACATTTTTATCATAAAGAGTGCGCAATTCGTCAATGATACAGAAAGCAAATATCAAACACACTGTATAATATTCACAACCAACTTTAATCAATGAAAGGAAGCTTATTTATCAAGAATTCAATTACATTTAGTAAAATAAATAACTGTACGCAATCCAATTCATTTTTATAGTAATGCATTCATAAACTTTAAATACACATGCATTAGAAACATCGAAAGTCAAACATACATGAAACGATTTTTTTTAAACTCGACGCATTAATAATCATGTGTGCACATATCAAGCAGGTCTTGCAAAACAAACAAATTACAGAACTTAAATAGTCAATAAAAACGCATCTAATTTACGCCATCTGTTAAAGAATCTTATTATAAATTTGACTATGTGATCTTTTAATTGGAAACTTGACAAAATTCGAATAAAACCCAGCACATTGGTAAACAAAAATAAGGAACCATACGTTTGACTACGTGCAAAATTAAACGAAAAATTTAAATAAATTTAAGAGCGGCCTTCATAATTACGATATTGTGGTCAGTGTCTATATTTGCTTCTGGGTAGCTTCTACAGTCTTTTACTTGATTTCTATACCGTCGTCTAACAAGAATGTAATCTATTTGATATCTTCCTATATCTCCCGGCATCTTCCACGTGTATCGTCTTCTAGCATGATGTTGAAATAATGTGTTTGTGACGGTTAAATTGTTCGTGTCGCAAAATTCTACCAACCTATTTCCCTTGTCATTTCTCGTGCTTAAACAAAATAAACCTACTACCGCTCCTTCCCTAGCCTATCCTGCCACTGCATTAAAATCCCCCGTAATTATTAAATCCTTCTACATATCTTAGTATGTCTTCGATATGTTTGTAGATTTCCTCTACCTCTTCCTCACTGTAGCTAGAGGTGGACTTTCTAGTTAGCTGTTGAAGTGTGCGGACGTTTTTTACGGAGCTCCCGCTTCTGCAGCAACAAGCAAGTTTTTATAAATTTGAAATTTAATTTGACAGTTTGAAATTTAAAAAATTAATGCAGGGTTGTTTACTGTTCATCTTTAACCAAAATATTTTTATCGGACCAACGTTTTGCGTTTTTTTAGCGTCGTAACGGTCAGGTCGTTTTTTGAGTTGCATTTTTCGTTGGTTACTCTTTTTTTTTGTTAGCTTTGTTAGCATGGTGGTCCACCGAGACTAGAAGCCGGTGCCACGGAAGAAGGGGGGGATCGATCGGAGTCTGTTAGGTCGGAGGCTGAGGGCGTTGTTGGGGGGAAACAGCTTAAGGTCGTCTTGAAGGACGTTAGGTTAGGGGCTCAGAAACAGGTTGAGGAGGTAGGGAAGGAGCCTGTGTCTGCGGCGGTCGTGTCGGGGGAGTCGGAGCCTCTAGCTGTAGTTGCGGCGCCCGAATTGCCCTCAACTTCAAGAGACCAGCGTAAGACGTCGACTAGTAGCAAGGGTAGCGTTGCCGCTAGCGACCTCGATGAGCTGCAGCAATTAAACTTTAGGATGAGCAAGGCGCAGGCGGTCATTTGCGGTAAGGTGCCGACAACCTCCGCCACTATCGTCGTAGAGGACAGAAAGGTGATTCATCACGCTATGGATGATATCCTCGACACGACGAATCAGCTTATAGGCATGGTTAGGGCGCTTAGACTCTGTTTAGAGAATTCTGGGAGAGACAGTGTTGTCGGGGGAAGTTCAGCGGGGGTTATTTCTGTTTCAGGACAGCAGAGTTCCCTGAGCCAGGAGGTGGTGATGCCGTGTAAGGTGTCGTATGCTGCAGCAGCTTCCGGTGCTACGCCAACGTTTGCTGTTAGGGTCGACGCCAAGACTGGTGTGAAGGATGACGTCATGTCGACCCTGAAGAAAAGGTCGATCCTGCTCGTGATGGTTTTGTCGTTGTCGTAGCTCGTAGTACACGTAGAGGCGGTGTTGTATTGGAGTGCGCAGGTCGTGAAGACGCTAAGGGATTGCAATCGAAGGTAGGCGGGCAATGCAAAGAGCTCGTAACGAACACGATCGAGAATAGCTTCCACGGGTCGCTCTTCCGGGGGTCGAAGCGGAGATGAAAGCTGAAGAGCTTGTGCAGTTGATTGCGCGCAAGAATCCCCGTTTCGGCGATTTGAAGCTAGAAGACCACCTGAGAGAGAAGTTCAGGTTTGGCAGAAAGGGCCCTAGAAATCTCTTCGCCAACGTAGTCTTCGAAGTGACCGCCCACACTTCGAAGGCGTATATTAGCTGACGCTATCAACCTCAGGTGGCGAAGAGTCTGGGCCCGGGACCACTTCTCGATGACGCAGTGTTACCGGTGCTACGCATACGGTCATAGATAGTTGGAGTGCAGGGAAAAGGTACAGTGGTGCGGTAACTGTGCCGAAGTCGGGCATGAATTCAAGAATTGCCGGAAGGCAGTTCCCTGTTGTGTGGTTTGCTCAAGGGTAAACGGCAGAACTGGCGGTGGCGCGAAGGTAAGCGCCACGACACCAAATCTAGTAGATGCCCACGGTGCAGCATCTGAAAAACGCAATCACACGTAACTTCGATTATGGACTGTGAAGATAAAACAAAGTCTATAAGAAGCAAGAAGATTCAATTCGCGCAACTAAATCTTGGGCAAGAAAAAGGAGCAACAAATAACTTCGTAAAGTTATTCATCGAAAATAATATCGACATCGGGCTTATACAGGAACCGCACCTGTATAGCCACAAAATAACAGGTTTTCGGAGGGGGGTTACCGTTTTAAACGCGAATAGCGAACGACTGCGCAGCGAAATAATAATAAATAATGGTACGTGTGCCGGAATTATATTAAACAATCGGTCAAACGAATTTTTAACGACGGCCGAAATCAAATCAGGGGGAAATACGTTCTACGTAATAAGTGCGTACCTCCCGCCGGTCGATTCCAGGCGGGAAAATCCTCAAACCAAGGACTTAATAAATCAAATAGAAGACGTCTTTTGAACAATTGGTAGGAATAAAAACTAATAATTGGGGGAGACTTTAATGTTAAGTCGCCGTTATGGAGTAACCCTATCGAAGACGATAGAGGCTCGCAGGTTGCTGATCTTTTTACGGAATGAGATCTTAGTGTGATAATCACTAATGATTCGCCTACGTTTGAGAGGCATACAGTCAGCAGTTTTATAGATATTACTGCAGCCTCAAACAAGATGTTAGAGTTCATTTGTAATTGGGAATTGAAGTCGGACGAGGTAACGCTCCCTGATCATAAATTAATTACATGAAATATTGAAACCAAAGCAAGCGCAAACAAGCAGCTAACTATATTTCCGCGGTTTTGTAATAAAATAGCTAATTTGGAGCGGTTTAAAGAAAAATTTGGCGTACCCTGATGGACCCTGGAACTAACCACTAAGCAGGCAGAAACACGTAACCTAAGGCGCCGCTATCAACGCTCCTCGGGAAAAATAAGAGAACAACGAAGAATTGAGTATAATCAAAGAAACCGCGAATATAAAATATTAATAGAAGAAACGCGAACGAATAAATTTAAAGAATTTTGCACGCGAAACTCCGAGAAAGAACCATGGGGAACCGCATACCGTGTATTAAGGGGTAAACAACAAAAATCGCGCTCGGTAACATAAGAAAAACAAATGGCGAATACACGTAAGGTTTTAAAACCACGGCAAAATATCTGCTACAGAAATTCTTCCCATCGGATAATCCCGAGGAGGATGAAGGGTCGCACGATTTAGTACGTCGGGAAGCTACAGTGACGCAAAAACAGGTGCCGATAAGGCAATCCTAGTTCACGAGGTCAAAAGGGCTCTTAGGAGGATGAACTCTAAGAAGGCGCCGGGGCATGACAGAATCACTTCAGATGCAGCTTTGGAGGCGTGTCTGTTAGCCCCGTATGTCTTTGCCGGGTTATTTAATCTTTGTTTAGAAAGGGGCGTACTTCCCCGTTGCTGGAAAGTCCAAAACGTGAAATTTATACCTAAATCCAAAAAGGCGAATGCGTCAGATCCGGGCAGCTATCGTCCAATTAGCTTGCTACCGGCGGTACTGGGGAAAGCTTTGGATCGCGTTATGACTACTCGAGTTAAGCACTTGGTGCGAGACAGCGGCGGTTTTAATAACCGACAGTTCGGTTTTATGGAGGGAAAATCGACGCACTAAAGTTCGTTGTCGGAGAAATTAAGCAGGCGCGAGATGTAAAGGAGTACTGTGTTGTTGCTTTGGATATTTCAGGAGCATTTGATGCTACCTGGTGGCCATTGATCGTTTGCAAATTGGAAAGTAGAGGTTGCCCGCGAAACTTGATGTCTTTAGTCAAGAGTTATTTTTCGGGGCGATTGGCACAGGTTGAAATTCCGGGTAAAGTTTTGTCGCACGAGGTGGAAAGGGGATGCCCGCAGGGGTCATGCTCTGGTTCCACGTTTTAGAAGTTGTTGTATGAGAGCATTTTTAGAGTCAGGTTGCCCACGGGATGCTCAATCCTTGGGTTTGCAGATGATACACTTTTAATTGTCAGATCGCGATTGTTAATGAATATGCGCACAAAACCGAACGAGGCGCTTAATAAGTTACACGAATGGTCGCAGCAGGCAAAGTTAAAATTTAACACGTTGAAATTGGGACGAAACCTGGACTGCGACCCCCTATAGAGTTAGGAGGGGAAAAATCTCGTTTAGGGATACCCAAAACCTATCTCGCTATATAAAATAAAAATATACAGTACCAAGTTCGTGCGAGTTTTGTATTTTCTACGGCAAATGACTTCTGGTTGAATTTTTGCACGACACAGTTAGTAATTCAACATAAAAATGTGTAATTTAAATGGATTAAATCAAGAATTTCTCAGAAACCATATAAAGTACAAGCAAGGCCACGGGTGCGTAACAGCCCATGGTTGTACTAAAAAGTACCTTACACTGTATACAAAATAATGCACGGCAGGAAAGGTCTATTTCACGACGGATTTGGTATTCCACGTGACATATAAATTTTTGTACAATACGGTTAGTAATTCCACAAAATACGAAATTTAAATCAATTAAACCATGTAGGTACAACCAACCAAAACAGTGACAGCATAGCAGTCTATAGTTACATTAAAAATACATTACGCTACATAAAAAAATGCACGACAGGGAAGGTTAATCTTTGCTATAAGCTTGGTGTTCTCAGGAGATTTTTCTATATGAATTGTTACACAACGAAACTAATAATTCGACGAGAACGTAATCACACGGGGTTGCACTTAAGAACGTCACTTGAGGAACCTTCTGAGAAAAAAGTAACGCTATCAGTTTTTGAGGTTTTTATCCATCACGGAAGCTTCAGCAGCGGCTCAATATCAAGCATCGCACCACTTTGACGAATATTATCAAATCAACATAACCTGCGCGGTAGTAATAAAGCATTATCCTCCGCTAAAGATTTGATCAACAACGAGCTGGTGTGATTGTTATCGGTTTAGTTTCATTATAACTTGTAATAAGCTCTTTTTTAATTTTGCACCGCTTCAGTCTTAATAATAGGCGAGTTGTTGGTCTAAATACTAGTTTTTGGTTCGCAGTGGGTGTTATAGCTGATTTGTTAGTATAATTTGTAATTGCTAAAAATGGAAATAATTTTTGTAACAATTTTTTGTACAGCTTTCAAACAATGTGCAAATGTAAAGCTGCCTATAATTTTTTAATTATATTTTTGTTAAACGCAAGGGCAAATCCATCATAACGTACCATCTTAATGAAACTCTCGCTTCTGTTACATGATTTCAGTAGGCCTCGAGAACACATATAATTACCCAGTTCTTGGTGACGCTTGTCTGATGGCTACAATTAAGATTTGAAGGATTACTCAAGCAATATAATAAGCATGTATAACAGCAAGGATATCAATTATGCCACTGAATACTCAATTAATGTAACGAAGGGCGCAGCTTTTCCTGTCTCGGGAGACAAACAATGACACTATAAATACAACTGAACAAAAAAGAAAATCGATGAAAAACGATACCGACAGAAAACGGTTTAACTTCTGGAATCAACGGAAAATTTTTACTTTCGTTTAGAATTCCTTTGCGCAAAGTTGAAATTGGCAAATAATTCAATGTAGTTTGAAAGAAAAACGGCTTGCTTTAAAGATGGATCGTATTCATCAAACCGCCTGACATAATTGCCTTTCTATACAACTCCGTAACATATCTGTCGTATAGTAATCGTTCTTTGTCAACAGTCGTCCGTGAATAGCAGACTACAAAATGCTGTGTCAACACGCTTTTCAGAAGAGCTTTAGTGATTGATGAATGGGTTTACTTCACTTCTATAGATTTTTTTACGAGCTAAAGTAATAGAAATTAAACAAAATTGCACTTGCTTGAACGAAAGAGCCGATAATATTAAACTGTCCAGTGAAACAACAACTAGATTAAATTGCTGACGGTTAAAGGCGTACAATTTCACGGAGAGATGTCTAGATTTTGAATCTGTATAGGTTAGCGGATTTTTTCGCTATACCCTACTACTTGAACACCAGGTATAACTAATTTTCTTTGTTTATCTATTTGCTCCAGTCTGACACCCGGTAGTATTTATAAGGCATCTATAACGTGAAACTTGTAAGGAATTAATTTTAAAATTTATGATTACTATTTTACACTACAGTCTCGTACAGCAATGTTAAAATCATGGGAACAAGTTTATCGCACTTAACCCCTGAAATTATTATTATTTACTACGTAACAAAACCTTTCAAAGTTGAGCTTAGAGATCACAGGGTTCAACTGGCGTGGCTGCACTAATCAACAAGATTATATAAAACATCTATTTACAAGGTGTTTAACTTGTTCAAAGCTAATTCTTGAACCGTACAATTAGGACAATAAAACATCACCTGAATGTATAAATTTGGCTTAAGTAGGTTAGAATAAACTATGTTACAACGTTTGTTATATACGTTAAACAAAAAGTAAAAGTACGGTAGCGTATCGCGTGCTTGCATAGAGGGCGTATTAGATAACAGAAATTACAATGAAATAAAATAATTCACTTTCCATATTACAATGCAAATCAATCACTTTACTACTTACCTCTAAATTAATGCATCTGGCAAGTTGGTTAAGCAATAGCTGTTGTTTTTCTCTAGGTTGTACGGAGCGTGGATTACAAGTGGCCTTTTTAGTTCATATTTTGTAAAGAAGTTTGTTGCTATACCAGTTATGTAATCCCCCAATTGATATGTATAAAGAAATAGAATAATTAAGAAATTATTAGAAATGTTAGAAATGTTAAGTGAAGCGCAACAAAGTAAATCAAGAACAATTTTATACAGTTTATTAACGTTCATGGGAACGGAAGCGCTACTTTGTAGCACAGACGATAGTGACACTGCAGATGTCAGGTCACAGGCGGTCACCGACGGTCACGTACCAGGATTACTTAGAAATTAAGATCGCAACAATGTATTTATAAATAGAGTTAAGAATAAGCAGCTTTAGCTTTGCAGTTCGTTAGATTACTCAATTTTTTACAATTACTTAATGTATTTCGAACTTAGAATAATTTAATTCAAGATTGTCAAAATTCCAAGTCAATTCTGTATCAATAAAAATAAATTGTTAAGAAGTTTGGAAATGGTTTTTTAAAAAGGCCGCTCCCAAGTCACGAACCTTAACTGGAGCAGCGTAACGGATGTCAAAAGGTCACTAGGAAACCAAAATTCAAAGAACTGGTGGTCTGGAATTTCTATTCCAAATTTGGCAGAAGCAAAACAGAAGTTGAAGGCGAAACAACAATCGTTCAAACCCAGCAAACAAACAGAAGTTGAAGGCGAAACAAAATCGCTCAAATTCAACAAATCCAAAAACCGACGAGGAGGCAGACTCCATGAAAGCAACAAAACAATTAGTGTAAGTTCATTTTCCTTTAAACCAATTGAATTTTTTATTTTATTTTACAAACATATTTGATATTTGCTAGTTTATGATTTATATATGTACAAGGTTATCATAAAGTAAGGGATATATTTTAAATCATTACAACTTTTTAATAAATTAAGTTAGTAACATAAAATAAACGAAATCTAGTTGCTTAATGAATGGGATTTTACCGTATCTATGAGAAACAAAAGCGTTGTCATAACAATTGTTGACACTAGTGTCAAAACGAAATTATTCAATTTGAAGTTTTATTTTGAAATTAAAACTCAAGTAAACGTTGAGTTCACACGACTCAACTGTAATAACATGGATTTACAAACAAGAATTGGTTTAGTTCAGTGCTATTATGAATCCGGCAAAAATTACGAAGATTTCGCACGAGAATGGGTTTGAGAGCAGGACCCTGTCAAATGAAAGCGTACCGCAATTTGATACAAAAATTTGAAAGAACAGGGTCTGTAACTGACTTACCAAGATCAGGAAGACCAATAATTAGTGATGTCCAAGTTGCAGAGGTTCTTCATGAAAATCAAGACATAGCCAGAAGCAATTCACTCGCAATCAGCAGTGCAAATGCGATATCCAAGCGATTGCAAATGCCGTATACCACGGTTTGGAAAATTTTACGCAAAATTCTAAACATGTATCCATATAAACTGAAAATGCTGTTTGAATTAAAGGACGCAGATTTGGCTACTAGGTACGATTTTTCTTTGCGAGTAATGGCTCAGATGGAAATTGAACCCGAATCGTTATCCGGTATTTTATGGACAGATGAGGCACATTTTACTCTGAATGGTGGAGTCAATACTCAAAACTGTAGAATCTGGTCTGCAGAAAATCCGCAACAAATCGTTCAAAAAGGTCTTCATGACAAGAAAGTCACCGTATGGTGCGGTTTTACAGCTGATTTTATTATTGGTCCGTATTTTTACGAGGAAATGCAGAATGGACAAGCCGTATCTGTAACTGTAAATGGTGAACGATACTTGCAAATGTTACAAAATTATGTTATTCCACAGCTGCAAAACGAGCACTACGAAATTGAAAACATCATTTTATGCAGGATGGAGCACCCCGCACATTTTCGACCAGTCAAAGAATTGTTAACCAACGTTTTTCAAGATCGCGTGTTAAGCAGACATTTCGTAAATTCATGGCCACCAAGATCACCTGATCTAAACCCAGCGGATTACTGGCTGTGGGGTTATTTAAAAGTTTAGTGTTTAGAAGACGACCAACTACGCTACAAGAATTAAAAGACAGTATTACGGAGCAAATTGGTACAATTCAACCAGAAATGTTACGAAATGCTGTGTACAATTTGGAGGTAAGGATGGTGATCATACAACAACAAAATGGAGGTCATATTGAGCAATTGCCGTAACTTGTTTTGGGCATACTAAATCCCATTTCATAAGCAATTAGATTTCATTTATTTCTTGTTATTAACTTAATTTGTTAAAAAGTTATCATAATTTAAAATATATCCCTTACTTTATGATAACCTTATATATTGATTATTGATACCATTATTTTATGCAATTTTATGAAAATAATTCACTGAACTATTGCAAGGGATTATATTCAAGCTATCTTTGAAAAAAAAAAAATTTTTTGACACACAAAAACTTGAGAAAATTAAAAAGTCGCATTTAAGCGCACTTGAGACCATATATACGATTTCAACTGGCGCAAAAATTTTTAGAAACAAAACAAAAACGAATTTCTAATTCAACAAAACGGTTTTAACTAGCGCAATACCCCGGAAAAAAAGGCGAAAAATTAAATCACGAAATTAAAACCAAAATGTGTATAATAACGCAACAAAATAACCAAAATAAATTACCCAGACGCAAATTCATCGTATTCCGTAAAATACTGGACCCAACTTGCAAATCTATAATTAAAATTACATCTTTATTACGAGAATTAATAAAGCGCGAATTCGAACGCAAAATCTCATTATTAAAAGTGAATAAAATCATCCACCTTAAACGCAACGAATATATCTAATTATAACTATGAAACAATACCATCCAAGAACGTCCTGACCTCCACAAACTATTTAAAACATCACGGACCTAACCATACGAAATCCTTTCAGAATAAAATATTCAAGCACTATAAATTAAAGCCTAATAAAATTACGTCCGGAAACTTTTATAAAATATTACCTTAAATACGAAGAATTACGTTTAATTATAAAACCAACTCAAGAAACCTATAAATAATTACGATACTGAAAAACGCATATTACAACCTTATTCAGACTTGACAATAATAATTAAAATACTGCAGCAATTAACAAAATATAAATTTTATTTCCAAACACGACATTGTATAATTGAATATTTCAGGACGAGATAATTGATTATAGAAAAGACGCAATCTAATCAAACAAAAGTTTTCTGAGAAGATGAAATAAAATATAAATTGTATTAAATTACAGCAATCACTAAATAATACCTACAGTATATTTAAAAATAACCTTGCAACAAAAACACTGACGCAAACAATTGACTGAAAAGTAACATCTTACAGTAGACTACAACATTGTAATAAAACGAGACTATTGTATGCAACTTTGAACAACGCGAAAGACGACACCTTGCAAACTTATAATTAACACTTAAGTTCACGAGACGAGAAGCATTGTAGACGCCTTATAAATTACATAAGCCCACGGGAAAAGAGAATTATTACAGACAGAATTACCATCAGCGAAATTAAAATAAAAAAGCTTTAACTAACGTAAAGCAAGCAACGTAAGATAAATTACTACAAAAATCACTCAGTCGCATTGAAACCTCAGAGATCAAACCTACAATAAAATTAACATCGGTAAATTAAAAATAAACGTAACCAAGACAATACCAAGCGTAAAGCTCATAAAACAATTACAACACCGTGCAATTAAATACAAAATAAGCAACAATTCTTTAAGTAATCTGAAACGACCCAAGCTAAAAATAGCAAGTAACCCGACGCAATTTAAACGGAAAATTAATAAATCCAAGCAAGGAATAACAACACAAATTACGAAATAAATCTAAATTTTTACAAAATCAGAAAATAATCAAAGTCAAATTAAAAATTCTTAGAATATTCCCCCAGCCAAAATAAGTGGAGATATGAAGATCTACTTGGAGATGATTCCAAGTTTTAATGGAGACCAATGTCTTCTCTGTAATTTCATTATAGCCTGTGAAATATTTTTGAAAACATTCTATAAGCCCGGTGATAACGAAAGGAACGTTTTACTCCTACGTCTTATTATCAGTAAACTAACCGGAAGGGCACTAACGTTAATTGCAAGTCGAGATGACTTAGACCAGTGGGATGACTTCCGCCGCGTATTAATTGCATATTTCGGGGATCAGAGAAACCTAAAATGTCTAGTACGCGATTTAATAAACCTTAGAATGGAAAACAACCAATCCCCGTACCAATTTGGAATGAAATGCCAAGATGTAAGAAGTTTAATCTTGACAAAACTAAAAATTGAAGAATCCGACCCAAATGTCAGACTTCTAAAAACAAAAATGTATAACTAAATGGCATTAGACACATATCTAAATGCACTACTCGAACGACTATCAGACAAAAACGGATTTCAACATCCCCAAGACTTAGAAAAAGCTATGAACATGATAATCAAAGAAGAAAACGTAATGTACTACAGAAACAGACTATACAACCCCACCGCAAATAAAGGTTATACACCAATAAAAACCATACAACCCGCGAGACAAACAAATCCACAACAAAAATTCACTCCATTGAATGCACAAACAAACCAAACGCGAACCAATAATCCACATTTTAATAACTCAAACTTTAATAACCAATATAAACATTTTTCAAAACCAACATTCTACCCAAATTTTACGAAGCCCGCATTTCAACCAAGATTCCGCCAAAACGTAAATCAACACAGACCAAAAATCAAGGCAAATCCTATTAGAAACTTACCGATGACCAGTAATAATAACAATCCCAATAACTATTATAAACTCACACCAATGGATACCTCATCTGGTAACACCAGACCAAACACAAAAATAACACACATTCGACCGAATCCTAACCAAAAACGCACTTTTACATCGGAAAAACTATTTCACCAAGAAATAGAGAAATATGAAGATGACCAGAATAATTACACCCGACCAAGTACAAACAATGAACAAAACCAATCCAACAATTATGAACGCGAGGAATCATACGAAACTTATGACGAGGACGACTAAGAAAACGCGTGCTCAAATTTTCAGATAGACCGATTTATAAACGACCAAACGTAATAAACTTAAATAATATGAATCACCTAGTACGATCCTATATAGAAATACCCCACGCCGAATTCAAATTACTAATCGATACCGGATCTTCAAAAACATTAATTAGCCCGCGAACCGTAAAGAAACATTATTTAAACTATGTAGAAAGAAAATAAATAGATAGCCATTTTCCCCACAGAAGTAATAGCAACAATCCACTGCAACCAAGACGAGAACAACTTAGCATTAACCGGAAGTAAATTAATCACCCTTAAGGAAAATTGTTATTTAAAATTGAAAAATGAAATAATTGGAGGCTACCAAGATCCCTACAGATCAAGAATTAGCAAACCTACCCGAATTACAAATCAAGATAACGCAAGACGAAGACGAAGAAATACTTCAAAAACTCATGCAAACTTGAACACTTGGAATTAGACAACCTCAACCACGCCATGAAACTTACGAAAGATTACAAAGAACATCTAAACGAACTTAAAACGCCTAAAGTGCTCTACGATAACATTAGTGTATGGACAATTGTATTAATTATTTTGACTATTTTATTGATCATTTATGTAATTTACAAAACCCTTAATTTTTAATGTACGTCGGGAGGAGTTATGTATTCCCCCAATTGATATGTATAAAGAGATAGAATAATTAAGAAACTATTAGAAATGTTATAAATGTTAAGTGAAGCGCAACAAAGTAAATCAAGGACAATTTTATACAGTTTATTAACGTTCATGGGAACGAAAGCGCTACTTTGTAGCACAGACGATAGTGACACTGCAGATGTCAGGTCACAGGCGGTCACCGAC
The DNA here is from genome assembly GCA_036346225.1 of Platerodrilus igneus. Taxonomy (NCBI): domain Eukaryota; kingdom Metazoa; phylum Arthropoda; class Insecta; order Coleoptera; family Lycidae; genus Platerodrilus; species Platerodrilus igneus. The sequence goes on from JARFIW010001182.1 coordinate 750,970, forward strand.
GGTCACGTACCAAGATTACTTAGAAATTAAGATCGCAACAATGTATTTATAAATAGCGTTAAGAATAAGCAGACATGAAGCTCCCACAGCTATGTGAGGGGGTAAGAATATTATAAAAAGCCCGGGAGCCCCAGTCGACGACAGTTAATCCATCGATCAGCTTTAGCATTGCAGTTCGTTAGATTACTCAATTTTGTATAATTAATTAATGTATTTCAAACTAAGAATAATTTAATTCAAGATTGTCAAAATTCCAAGTCAATTCTGTATCAATAAAAATAAATTGTTAAGAAGTTTGGAAATGGTTTTTTAGAAAGGCCGCTCCCAAGCCACGAACCTTAACTTACCTACAACATAAAACTAGAACAATACAAGATGCGATAATAAATTGAGATAGGTATAGGATTTCGACGGGTAAATACTCCACTGCAATATTTACAAAGCACTACTGCCCCACAAGCAACTAATGATACGATAGTCAAGACAAGAATACCCTCATGGCGCGCTGCTTTTTCCACAACTTGTAAACCACGACCTTTTTTCGTTCGTCGTTCTGATTAATTGGGAAAGCAATATATGTCTATTACAAACCGTGAGAAGCGTCTTTATCTCAGAAATGCATGATAAAAAAGCTATTTCTAAAAAATCCCCGAAGATAATTCACAGAACTTATTATTGCACAAATGTATTACCCTTAAATTGATTATACAAAAATCACCTACAATAATTATTACTCGCATCATCTGAAACCTAGATAGAACATCTTCTTAACGAGCGTAACCACTGCGATAAGAAAATAGACAAAAGTTGAAACGAGCGAGCACTACATGTGGCCAAACAGTAAAGCATCAACTTTACACCAGCTAAAGATTTGTTGAGATGTTCAAACGTAAGATAAATCAACTACGACAAAAGAATGCGGTTTGTTGTGTGATCATAAAAATAATAGGGAAATAAAAGATGAACATTTAGGAAAAATAAAATTATTTAAATTTGGTAACAGATAATTTTTTGAAACTAAAAACGATTTTGAGATCGAGAAGATATCGAAGAAACGAGAAGGACTGAAATAATTAAGAACTCAAGTGTAAGATGTATTTATACGCGGCAAGATAAAGTCAAAAGATAAAAATTCAAATTAAATAACGCAGAGAAAACAAAATATATTCAGATAGAAATAGAAAGAAAGGCACTAGTGATGATTACTAATCGTTTGGAACAGTAGAAAAATATGTTAGGTCTTTACTGTGTCATACTCTATGAAATTTGCCATTAGCATCCTGTAATTTATAAATTAATAAAGCAACTACATGAGATACTACCCATAAGATTAATTTGGTAGCTAATGTTGCAGAGTAGTCTTTAGTTATATTAAATAAGAGGTGGTTTGGTTTCATGTTCAATTTCAAAGTTCAAAGATATTCCCATCTGATTTTTTATGGTCGGAGTGGGAGAGCAGGCACCCAGATATCGTCATCATGTGACCGTTCATTTACATTGCCAATGCTCCACCCGAAGGTAGTACATTGGCCAGGAGGCGAGTTTTTTGTTGACTCATCATGTGACCGTAGCTCTGCATTGGTTGGAACTTACAAAGAGAAACAAAACCAGATAGTACGAACTGCAAGCGAAATCCGTTACATAGATCTTTTGAGCAAAAAAGAACTCCATATAGTTCCAAAAAAAAAGAGTGCGATTAACTTTATACCATTGTTTCTTATTATATATCGTTTATTTCCGTTCTGAAGTTCTAGGTTGCTAGAACGGGTGGAACGGCTTGAGTGTTCTAATGCGCTAAAGAGCCGAAACAAAGGTTTTATCAAATTGGTGGGATCTTTAGTGTGGAACCAGATTAAGACAGGTTCCCGACAGAGGGCAGTACTTTTGGTACTTGGAGTGGCAGGAACCATAGGAATCGGTATGACATTCTAAGACACATTACACACTACTGTGATGTGGAGAGCAACGGAAAACCACCACATTACCTCCCAGGTACACTGCGTACTCAAATTGTTAATTAAGATGGTGGCATACTCTGGGGTAAAAGATTTCCGAGTTAAAATAGTCCCCTATTTAGACCTCCAGGGAGGGGGGAGGACTACTTCAAAGGATGTAATCAAAAATTACAAAGGAAAAGCCGGAAACATTCTGTTCTGCGAGTCGGCACGTGGAATGTCAGAAGTATGAAGCAAGGAGGTAAGTTAGAGAACTTGAAAGTTGAAATGTATAGGTTGCCATTGGACATAGTAGGGATTAATGAAGTTCGGTGGCCAGAGTTGAGGGATTTTTGGAGCAGAGACTTTAGAGTTATTCATACAGGATCAAAACAAGAAAATTCGAGTGCAGGTATAGTTATGTGAAAAAAGATACGACACTGTGTAGAAAACTACTTACAAAAGATAAAAGAACGAAAAAGTACTCAAGATTAGATTAGAGTCTAAATCGGTCAATACAGTAATAATACAAGTATACATGCCCACCTCTAGCTACAGTGAGAAAGCAGTAGAAGCGATCTACAAAAATATCGAAGACATACTGAAATGCGTAAAAGGACATGAGATTTTAATAATTGCGGTAGATTTTAATGCAGTGGTTTCTGAGGGTAGGGAAAGAGTGGTTGAAGGCTTATTTGGATTAGGCACGAGAAACGAGAGGGGAAATAGGCTGGTAGAATTCTGTGACACAAACAATTTAATTTAACCATCACAAACACAGTATTTGAACATCATGCTAGAAGACGATACACCTGGACGATGCCAGGAGATATAGGAAGATATCAAATAGATCACATTCTTGTTAGACAACCGCTTAAGAATCAAGTAAAAAACTGTAGAAGTTACCCAGAAGCAGATATAGACACTGACCACAACATTCTAATTACGAAATCTGCGCTTAAATTTAAAATGTTTGAAAAAAGTAAACGGAAACACGCACTTTAATTTTGAGAAACTAGAAGATAAAGATATCCACGAAAGATTCGAAGAAAAGCCAAATGAATTGCTGAAAGACATTGAGAAAATTTTTGATACGAAGGATATAGAAACACGTACATTTTGGGGTATACACAAATAAAAAAGGATACCCTGAATTTAATACAAGAAAGACGAAAATACATAAACAGACCAGATGAAACAGGAAAACAGAGATACAAAGCAGGAAACAAATGCAGGAAAGCTAAAGAACAATGGATTGAAGAAAAGTGCAAAAAGGTACAAATTAAGAGGGAAATAGGAAAGACAGACAAAGCACACAAACTAATTAGAAGGAGCGTGAAAGGAGAAATTATCATAAAAACTGTAGAGAAAGTGATGGCATGGCAAAAATATATAGGGAATTTGTATTGAAAAGGACGACTTGGAATATCCTATACTTCTTAGAGATAAGTTTGAATTAGTATTAAAAGATTTGAAAAATGACAAAACAACGGGTATAAATAAGGTGCAAGCAGAAACTCTAAAAGCCGTTGGACAAGCAGTAACAGAACGTCTCTTTTAACTTGTAAGCTATATGTATGAGACAGGCTAGGTACCCAAAGATTTCAAACGTAACATCATAGTCACTATATCAAAAAAGACAAGAGCAGATGGATGTGAAAATTTTCGAACAATAACTTTGACAGCACACGTTATCAAAAATATTAACTAGAATTGTACAGAGACGGATGGAAAAACGAGCTGAAGAGATACTAGGAGAAGATCAATTTGGGGAACACGAGAGGCTATTTTAGCTCTGAGGGTGATAATGGAGAAGTCAAAAGAAAAGGGGATAAGCGTGTCTATAAGGTTTGTAGATCTGGAAAAAGCATTCGACAATGTAAAATGGGAAAAAATGTTTGAAATACGCAAAAAGATTAGAATTAGTTATAGGGATATACAAATAGTACATAGCTTATACAAAGAGCAAACAGTGGTAATAGAATTAGAGCAGGAACGTAGAGACGTAAATATGAGGAAAGGGGTGAGACAGGAATGTGCCCTATCCCATTAATTTTTAGCTTCTACATTGCAGAGCCATGAATACTGTCGAATTTTGGAAGACATTTGAAATTACTATGCAGGGACAAAAGATTAATATGCTTAGATTTGCAAATGAAATAGCCGTATTATCATCTAGCAAGGAAAATCTAGCAACAACTCTTAATGAAATGGAAACCGCTCTAACGGAGAGGTACGGTATGAAAATGAACTAAAGTACTAGTATGTAAAGGAAGGAAAAATAAGTCAAAAACCAGAATACAAATAGGAAACGAGAACTTACAAGAAGTTAAGGATTTCTGCTACCTAGGAAGCCAAATAACCAAATATGCGAAACGTGTAAAAGATAGAAAACAAAGATTAGCACAAGGTCGTGCTACATAAAAAAAGAAAATGCAGATATTATGTTCATAGGCGATAAACATAGAAACAAGGAAAAGATTACTGAAAACATATATGTGGGGCACAACAGCACAACACTGTAAGGGTGTAAAACTTGGACAGTAGGAGAAGTAGATAGGAATAAGTTAGAAGCCTTTGAAATGTGATTTTACAGACGTTTGATGAAGATCGCATAGGAGAGATATTATGATAGGCCACATACTAAGACATGAAGGAATAGTGCGGAATATATTAGAAAAAGAGATAGGGAAACAGAGAGGTAGATTTAGGTTAGACTATTGCACACAGATAGTCAAAGATGTAGACTGTAAAAATTTCAGGGAAAAATGTAAGCTAGCTCAGAATTGAAATGAATGGAGATACGCGTCCAACCAGTTCCAAAATGGAAAACCTAATAACGAAAAAAATAATTGTACATGGTCTGATCCCCTGACCAAGAAAGATTTTTTTGTGTAACTGTCCGGTTTCTTGAAGTTATGTTAAAAACATGTCGTCATGGGTTAAAGAGACATCGGATTCGGTTTCAGCGACCCCGAAAACATAATCTGATCTCCGGGTCAGAAATTTTTTTGTGCGGCTGTGTAATTTTCAATAGCTTATTTTTAAACTAGCAATATTCAGAACATTCTTATCAAACACATGCCTAGATAAGAAATTAGAAACTGGAATATATACTTGTAGACTTGTGAATTAAATAAAGGACGAGCAACGTTGGTAGCCTAACTAGATAACTTTAAATAATGAAAGTGTAGCGAACCCGTATATTCATTCAAATGAGTATAAATTAAAATGATTTTTAAGTTAAGGAGGCAGTAAATTTACAAATACGAAATGGAACGTAGCAGTAGCAGTCTTACATAAAGTATTGAAAATCACTGGGTTTTAGTTCTTCTAATATCATTATTGTTTATCTTGGCTTACAAATAGTAATCCCATTGTATGTACTAGCTATAACTTTCATTTTCAGGTGCAGTTCCTTCTAGTAGGAACCGCTATCGCGTGTCCTCAAGGTGTTTTTTAAGTGCCCTGAGTATAAGGATTTCTAGCTTTCCACTCTGTATTGTTCCATCTTTTTGTAAGGGTATTAGAGGTAGTGGCCCTTCTCCCTCCAAGTAAACAATAAAGCTACGACCACTCTCCTGCCTACTACAGTCGCCAAGCCCGAGCTGTTCCCTAGTAAGGCTTATACCTTCTAAATCCGTTTATCATCTGTCCTCTAGGCTCACTTTTGTGGTAGGTAATACGCCTTTGACTTACAAATGCGAGAGATGGATAAAGGGGTTACAGTTCCATGATTAATACCCCAAGGTAAATAAAATTGTTACTATCTCAGAAAAATCACTTTCTAATCTTTTTAAGAGCTACAAAATGGCATCCAATTTAGAAGTGCTGTTTATATTTTTCACTTTTGCCCCACAAATTGTTAAATAAACTTTTATGGATCAAGAGGAGTTTGAATTGGGTAAGCAGTGTTGTGAAAAATGCTACACATACAATACTTATCGTAAAATTATTTTATCGCTGTTCTACTAAATAGTTGTTTGTGTTAATTACAAAGGTGCTAATTGAAATCTACGTTAGAAAGTTAGAAAGAAATATTACATGTTGTATTTTTTTAATGACATGCAATTTATTCTGCGTAGGCATGTCAACAATAAATAGATTGCGTCATATATTTGCCTGTTTATTACTCTAGAACTAATTTTGATTATCTTTACATTGAGACGGATATATCCGGTACATCCAGAGTAAAGCAGTATTTCAATATGTCGAAAAATGCAATTGTAACCTTTCTACGCATTAAATGCATAGATTCGCTGCATGGTCAAAAAATCGCAAGTCATTCAAAATTAATGCATTGAGAGCTTTTATATTCAAATCATTTTCGCCATTGATGGAGCTTATAAATTAGGTTTTTAAGTATCTTAAAATTGTGAAAAAGTAAGAATATTAAATTTTGGTAATTATAGCTTTATAAGGCAATCGCCAATTTTTTGGGGAAAAAAAGGTCTAATACTAGAAAGACGTGCCCATTCAACCACAGTGGAGGGTGAGAGAACAGATCCGCCAAATCGAGACTTTCAACTTCTCTCGTATTTGGAGTTTTCATAAAGTTTTATTCCTATTGCCACCGGAATATTCACTGAAGGAAATCCTGTTACAAGCTGAATTGACGTTAGGCGCTTTCCTTTCACAACTTATTAAAAATAATTATCTTACATGAAATTGAAGTAGCCTAGCTAACCTAACTTGTTTGAATGGAACGTACTTCCGGCAATACTGAATTCATCAAATTAACCTCACATTTGCAGCTGTAAACAACTGTAGTCCAGTCACTGAAGGTAAAAATGGGGTCCGACCTCTCGATTCGTTGAACCCTCATGGATCTTAATGAAATTGTAGGAGTAAGCTCGTCTTGCACCCTAATTCAAAAGTGACCCTATGCCAATATGAGCTTTTTATTTTTTAGGGGTTAAAACCACCCCTTTGTATGAAAAACGGTAAAATTGTAATAATAATGTAATAATAAGCAAATATATGACTTCAATTATATTTAAACATAATAAATTAAGACAGTTACACGCCCTAGAATATGAATTAAAAGAATGGTGCATGTTCAACTCTTAAAACCAACCCCTTGACATCATTTTGCTGAGTTTTAATGAAAAAAATTATAATACTCATATATAACTTATTGCAATTACTTATTTAATATATCATTACTATTTATTAGCTACTTGTATAAAGTAGTATCCTTTCATCCCTTAAAATCTTCCCTAATGAAAGTTTATTCAAAACATTCATTAATTTTTTTTTCATATTAAAAATGTTTTATATAAAGAAAATTTTACATTATTAGAAATTGTATATGTTACATCGTAAGCTGGGGATGTTACTTTTCATCCCTTAAAATCATCCCCTCATAAAACTCTTTTTAAAAATGTCATAAATAATTTTTTCAAAGAATTTAATAAAAATTGTTTATTTAAAACATAAAAACTTTTTAAATAATTTATTTGTTAATATAATTTATTAATTTCTATCTCCGTTGTCTTCTCCCTCGACATCTTCTTCTTCGTCTTCAACGGGGGCACTATTCTGGCAATTATCGCCAAAACAAGTGCCACATGTTCGATTGCAGAACAGTCCAACTTTTCTGCATCCGCACGACGCACCACATCCTTTTTTGCAATTACAAAAGATCATTTTTAAAAGTTCTTCAGGTGTTGGCATTTTCGACATTTTTACTGGTTGCAGTGAATCTTTGTTGCTAACCCACTCCCAATCGGTTGCGCGAATATCTTTATTACCAAGCCAAGGCTGCGTTTGAAAATAAACTCTTTTGCAATGCTCATCCAATGTTCCAACAGTGGGGACAAGCGATGAAAGTTTAACTGCGCTACTTTTAGTTGTTGCTTTTATAAAGGATTCGTACCTCATTTGCTCGAGCAAAACTGAAAAGTCTTCGACTTGCTCCAGTTTCTTTAATTGAGTGTCCTTTGCAACTGCGTCCAACAATACTGCACAGTATCTTCTAGCTTCGATATTATCGTCCACTTCCGACGCAGGATCGCAAAATATTTGTGCTTTTTCTCGCAAATCAGACCGTTTTTCTAGTAAATATGTATATATGTGTGTGTATATATATATATATATATATATATATATATATATTGCCGTGGAAGTCGGGAATTCGAGAACGAAGCTGAGAAAAAGCTTTTACATCGATTCTTCACCTAACTCATACGAGTCCCACGCATTGGACGTCATAAAATTGCCATGGAGTGTCGGGGATTAAGCTTTTAACAACCAGCCTTAACGTTGGGCCGTCATAAAAGTGCCGTGGAACCTCAGAAAAATTCGTGCCCCTTTTCGCCAGGGTCAACATATAATTTTCAAAAATTCAAAATTTTCCAAAAATAATTTCCTTACCCTTTTATTTCGCCTGCAAACTCCTGCAGCTTTCCTGGCTAGATCAGCTGTGCCTCTTCTCGAATACCTAAATTTTCAACCATACCTCTTTCACACTCGCACACCATTCAATAAAATCACCAAATAATACAACAATCATACAAGCTTTTATTTACAGCTGTTAACAGACAAATTATATTCACATGTGTTAAAAACAGTTTGATACACTAACTATAAAATTCAAAACATGGTATGTTTTAAAGCCCTTGATTTTTCTAATTATTTTCAAACAAATTCAATGAGATATGAGTAGATGGGCCCCACATATTACCCTAAATTGACTGCACATTGGAGTATGGTGAGCTCATAATAACCCAGTTTAGTTTGTATATGCCTCTTACACCTTGCATAAATTAAAACAAAATTAACAGACCCGTTTACCCTTTACAAATCAATTAATATCCTGAATAAAATTTTGAATGTTTTAAATACACCCCTTTTCAATATTTAACCTCAATAAATTGTCCAGTACATGTATCTTTTCAATAAATTTTTACAACCATAAATATGCCCCAAAAAGTCAACAACACAGCACACAATTTCACAAATGTTCATCAAACAACAGAAATTTTAAAATAAATTACCTGGAGAATTCTTCAGGCCTTCATTCCTTCGAAGATGATTGCCAGAACACCTCGGCTTCGGTTCCATTCACCGTGCTACTCAGCGGATGCACAGGCTTCTACCATCTCCTACCTCTGCGAGCCGAGCGCCTCGTCTCACAGTACCATTCCATATATCATGCATACAAACTAGATTATTTGTGATGCTTACCCCACATATTTCATGCTTCCACTTATTGATTTTCAAGCTTTGTATTGTAGTAGCGGGACCTTTATTAATTTAAAATGCACTACTCGTGCTTCACGTCACTTATTAGATGTCCGCTACTACTGTTTTGCATGAAAGCTTTACTGTTATAGTGGTCAGCATTCAGTACTTTATCGCAGTAAAGTAAACTAGAAATAAGGAGAAGACAAGAGAGCCTCAGTAACCTAGGTTGAGTATTTATGTGATTTCAAAAACCCCTCGTGGACGATCTTCAAGCGAAAAGCTTATTTTTCAAATCTAATTCCCACAATTTTGAATACAGCCGTCTCGAAATTCGCGAAATTTTGTAGCTTGCTACGTTCTATATCACCGATTCGCTTTCAACTGTCGCGTGTGCGTACGTTTGGAAAACTCTGTTTTTAACCAATGATAAAATTCTCTGTCGTCACAAATCTTGCCTAAACTATATTTATCTCCATCTTATGCATGTCTGCTGTCTCGTTCAAAACCCCACTTGAGTTTATAGAAAATCAATATTGATGACACTCATCTCCACTCCACGTGTATGCCTACGTGCATTTTCAATTCCAACACTTTTATATCTGTCTCAATCTGTTGTATATAACCGATTGTGCATTTCCCTCGCTCTTTAAGATTGTTATTTATCCAAACTGACGGTTGAACATAATTTCTATGAAAACCTATCGTAATATGCTCATAATTTCGTCGAAGGTAACCTTTTTAAAACACAGGTGTTTGTTAATTATGGAACTTTTAACATAACAATTCCTAGAATTTATTTTCCTTCGTATTTGATAAAATGATTACATTTGCTTTGGGATTATTGATTTTCTTACGCAAGCACGTTCTCTTATGCTTATACGTGTTGGATTAAAATAAAATAAAATAAATTATACGTATCCTTGAACTTCTCTTTGCTTAAAAACTGTTTTCTCTTTATGTAATTTTAACATTTCAATTATTATTTCTAAAAATACGTCAATACTTGTCCGTTCTCCCTAAATGAATTAAATAAATTTTGCGCGTAAATAATTTGTTCTTTTCTCTATACAGGGTTGTTGAAATTTTATTGTTGCCCACTGATTTAACCCTTTGAATCTACTGTGATCCTACCTTAAGAGTGATAGGCGTAGTATATCTATCTGTCACTCCTTGTCTTATTTTAGAGCTTTGTTGAGTTATGCCACACAATTTATCTTTAAATATTTAACACGGCGGCTGCACTTAATATTTCACAGGGCCGTGAACCCCGTAGCGGAATCTACCTAGGGTGGGTCCGTCTTAGGCAAACCCCTCTCAACTAGACACCCAATCAAATATCCAAGGAGTTTTTAAAATAATTTAAAAAGCCACAAGTATCCCCAAATACTAGTTCCACTTTTATAAATTTGATTAAAGCACTGCGTAGATATTAAATACTAATACCTGGAATCCAGATACAGGCGCCGCCTTCCAGCCATCCTGAAGCCAAGTGACCAACTGCAGGCACCTCCTGAAAAAATAAGTAACTCGAGCAACTGGTAATCTCCGGACTATAAAACTACTAATATTTTTACAAATTCTATGTTATACAAATACTCGGATAACTCCAATTCCACTATTCTTTCCTCTTCAAAACAATAATGGTACAGACCAGCACTCCCTCTTCTAATTACTTTGTCTTCGCCACAAAACTGCTACCTTAGACTTTACTTTACTGCATTCCAGTACCACTGAATCTACTTCTCTTCACTAGTTGCTACCTCCAGGTACAACTTAACTTTCAAAATTTACTCGTAACTTTTTAAATGAAACCAAAACTCAGAACAGTACAAAAACACGTCTATTTATCAGTAATACAAATTTGAAGTCCATTATAAATACAACCCGTCTTCCCTTGTTTTTCGTTGCCATAACGGCTACGTCTACGCACACTATGCAATTTATAATTATTAATAATTGATTAATAATACAGTTCTTTTCTCTAGATACATTCATTTTCTAGATGGTTTGATAATCCAGTGATTTATGTATATTGAACTTTTTACAATATTAAAAATAGCTAACAACTTCGATGGTTCAACTTTTAAATTATACGTAACAGACATTTATGTCTTATTCGGTAAACTTCCTGTCATTACATAACAAATCTTTAATTGTTAAAACATATTCAAACTGAACTTGATTTACAAATTTTTCAGGAGTATCACTTAACTCTTTAAAATTTTAAAAGCAATTTTGTTATTTGTTTTTACATCCAAAAGTTTCTGAATACGCTAACTACAAATTAAATTTAATATAAATGCAACTTTTATAACAACTAGCCTCGCCTGGCATCTGGCCGGTATACGTTGTGAAATGCAATGCAGTTTTAAAAACTTTATAAATTTATAAACGTGGAATAGTTGTTAATTTATAAACCAAAAATACCTGAAAGAAAATACTCAAACAAAACCAAATATACCCCCATTATAGCAAGTCGTTTCGAAGCCCTATTTCTAACATTTTATAAGCCCACCCCCTTCTTGACAGTATAATATATATATATATATATATATATATATATATATATTACTCATATTTAGACCAGGGTAGAAAATTAAATAATCAAATCAAATAATTTTAATTACCGTGTATAAGGAATTTCATTAAATAATACGCTTTATTAAAACCTTGAAGCATAAATAAACTCGGTCGTTTCAGTAAAAATAAGAAATTTAAATTATCTATAAGACGCTTTACATCAAAAGAAGCAGTATTGAAAAGCGCAGTGGATAATTTAATTATTCCTAAACAAATGGAAATTACGTGCAAAATTTATATTAATGAACTCTATTTTAAATAACTGGTATTAAACAAAACGTACGGATAATAATTTGTATTCGCTAAAATGAAAGGATGGAAATCAATTTTAATTGGAGTTAATTGAACCATTATTAATAATAAGCATAAAACTTGTAAAACCCAATAATAGACAATTCGTAGTAAGGTTATTTAAAATGTTACGTTTGAACACCCCTGCGTGTTTTTAAAAGGCAATTTCAAGTTAATTTGTTTGGATAACGATGTTGATTCTAATTATATTGGAAACGATCAGTTGCTTTTGCTGGAAATAAAGTTCTCCTGCGTATTTTTAAAAAGCTCATTCTGCGTAAATTTGGCAAATAATTAATGTTGCAAAGAATCTTGGAGAAACCGGGGCTTAATATTCACGAGAATGTGCGATACGGGGTTATTAAACCAAGATAACAGTCCGCGTGGACTAAAATATAATCGATAATGAAGAGTGTCAAGTAGCACCAATACGAACAGGTTAGAGAAGGAAAGAGAAATGCGTCAAGCAAAGACACATATTGTAAAAGGGCGGGATTTGAGCAACGTCAAGGGGCTGCGATTGGTTAAAAATAGGATGCATATATCAGAGGTAGAACAACAATTTCTGTATAAAAGTAATTAGTTTTCTCGGACAACTTTGCGGGCCGTGTTGAAATTTTCTGAGATCTCAATGGGGTGAGGACTAAATTCATAAAATCGACGTGCAGGCTACAGACTGGGAACGTAGAATGAGGAATTCGTTGGAATTACCCGTTTTAGGGAACAAAGCGACGTGTCGGCTATTCGCTATATATATACAGGCGGGAATATGTGTTTCTCTCTTAGACTCTTAGACTTTCGACGATTCGATGCGTTAAAAGCTCGTGCATCCGCGACTTCATATTAAACAGTGCATTTTAGTTTGATTAAATAATTTAAAGTGTGCTAGTATATTTTAGTGACTCAAAATAGTTGGTTATTTTACGTGCTAACATGAATGTACTTCAGTGCACTTAGATACAAGGTAATAAAAGTTTATTATCACGGTACCAATTAGTAAAATTTACAACGACAAATGTATACCCAAAAGTAGGCAGTTTTGGCGTATATTGGTAATATTGGTAAAAGGAAGTATGAATTTCTTTGCTATTTTGCGGGGTGTTAATGACTAAATGGTTCGTAAATGTGTCTGCATCCACTGAACCAGAGGCAGATATACACAGATGAGTTCCGGAAAAGCCTAGAAACAACTTTAAATTAATGGTGATGGAGAACATTTTTAAAGCGTTGACAACTTGAAGCTGTAAATAGAATCCGGTTGGAATGGTGTGGTTTACAAAAGGGACGATTACACTGAAGCTACGAGGACAATAACCTTCAGGTAAATTGTACTATTTTGTTTGACATTTTTTGTGTGTATTGAATGACTTTATAATTGATTTACTTTAAATGGACATTAGTGGAATTTTTCTAACCATAAAAATTTAATTTTAAGATGAAATTTGCTTGTTTAAGTAAAAAGGGGTATTTTGTTTTGATGTTCGGGAATAGGATGAAACTTTGGGTAGGTCTTTGAGCTCAATTAGACAAACCTGGTTAATTAACGTAAAGGGTGGTAGATGCTCCTTTATACTCAGACTCCGGTCTGCTTATCTTGTTATATTAATTAGTAGGCATCCAACAAGGACTTTAATTTTGGATGCACAGTAAAATGATAATAAAATTAATCCGGAAATTCTTTTTAAAACTGAATTTTATGTTCAAATTTAATTTGAAAATTTAATGTATTCTGAATATTGATGTAAATAGAGTTAACGTTGATGTTTGTGGTAGGAATGTGTTGTTTAATTTTTATGATTGAGAATGGAAGTTATCTAGAAGAGCAGCCGAGGCGATTAACAGAAGGAATCAACGGACCAGGTGATTTATAAGGTTTCACAGCATTCTTGACGCCCAAACTGTGGGGCTCGAATGTTTTTTTTTAAAGGGCCAGTACCTAGAGATATGAGAAGATTCACAGCATTCTTGGCGCCCAATTCGTGAGGCTCGATTTTATACAGGGATTCACAGCATTCTTGGCGACCCAAAAGTGAGGCTCGAGTTCCAAATAAAATTTTTGTTATTTTATTCCAGGAAACTGGCGATCTGAGAGAGAGAGTTTCTGTTTGTGGATAAATTTAAAAGTATTTTAGAGTGTGTGAGAGTGATTAGAACGTATGCAGAGAAAGGAGTGGTTAAGGAGTCAAGGAGTGGAAATTGGAAGTGACGATAGTGCATTGTGTGGGAAAAATTCGAAAATGGAAGAAGCAGGAGGCAGTAGAGATCAGTCGAGGACGGAATCAGGGGATCAAGGAAATGAGTTAATGATGAGAATGTTAGAGGAAATGCGATTAGCTAGAGAGGAATCCAATAGAAAATTAGAACAGCTAAGCGATGAATCGAATAGAGCGAGAGAGGACTCAAATCGAAAATTTGACCGAATGAATGAGACATTAACAGGAGTGAGAAAATAGACAAGACAAATAAAGAAGTTTCAGAATTTAAAAATAGTCTTACCGTAAAGATGGGGGAAGTTGAAAATAGGGTTGAAAAAAATGAGCGGGATATTACAGGTCTTCGACAGGATATGGGACATTTAAGGTCCGAAGTACGCATTTTTTGTGAAGAAGAGATTAATGTAAAAATGACTGAAGTAACGGACTCATGTAGGGATCAGTTAGGCAGGGTAGAACGCGAAGTTAGTAGTATCAAATACAACATATCAAATTTAACGGGGGATGGTCCCAGATTTTCTACAGGTGGAGTATCATTGGACCAACACATGAAGTTTTATGGCGATAACAGGGTAAATCCACAAATTTTTATTAATAGTGTAAGAAATCTAGTGGGAAATTTATTTGACGAACAGACTAAACTAAATACGGTAAAGGCTTTATTAAAGGACAATGCGGAGGCATGGTACAATTTAGTAGGACAGGACATAGACACGTATCAGGACTTTGAAAACAAATTTTACAACATTACTGGAGTGATCACAAACAGGATCAGATTAGGGACGACTTGATTACAGGAAAATTTAAGGGAGAGTTTGCAGGTTCTAGGGAGCAATATGCCATCCGTAAATACAGTGTGGCCAAACAACTGAATCCACCATTGACGGACAGACAGATAATCAAGTACCTATCACGACATTTTGAACTGGAAATTAGACAACACGTGGCCTTACAAAACATCACAGAACGGGAGACATTTTTAGAGTATTTACAGAGATATGACGATGTATGTGTTGGACGGACAAGAGAGATACGAGAACGAAACGTTAACACAGTTAGGTTTAACAACAGGACACCGAATTATCCGAGACGGCCTGACTACAACAGAAATTTTCGACCGAATTGGGAACGACGAGGACAGGAATACAGAAGTAATAGTGCGACTAGGGGACCGACGCCAAGACCTAGTTACACGCGACAGAACAGTTTACCGGAAGTAAACAGGACTGTGACCAGCACGCCGAATAGAGACAGGGACACGGATATTAACACGAGAAGGACGTACGCACAGGTTGTAGAAGGACAACCAGGACCAAGCACGGAAAACAGGATGAGACAGGATTTTAGAACGTGACAGACCACTAGATTTCTGTGTAAATGTATACGAACATCCACGTGAATTTTTCAAAATTGAGGAGGAAGTAGAGCCAGAAACTGAGGAAAATTATGTTTGCCAATTATTAATTTAGAAATTTTTGAGAATAATGTAGAAGTATTACTTGATACAGGGGCAGAGGCGAGTTTAATATCGGAGGAATTCGTCAGCAAAATTAGGGATAAGGTTTGTGATAGAATTATGCCTATAAAACGTAGCCATTTAGTAGCTCCAAATAAAAAGAAGTTTGCTGTAGTAAATAGTGTTGTGGTGCTTAGGATAGATATAGGAGGTTTAAGCTGTGAACAGGAGTTTGTAATTGTACCTGGACTGAAGTTTCAGAGCATTTTAGGTGTTGACTGTATGATGAAGTTAGGGGTTTTGATAGATATGGAAAGGAAGGTAGTAAGGATTAAGGATAGGGTAGTGCCATGGAAGGGCAGTTATGAAGTCACAGAGGATGACACTGGGTTTAGTATTAATGTAGTAGAGGTAGAGGATGATGAGGTTAAACAGATCAACACAATAAGATGTCCAGAGGATAGGAGAGTAGAGGTTCAAGCTTTAGTACAAGAAAATGCAGAATTAGTGGGGGTAGAAGCAGCATATCGGGAGCAGGTGAAGGCAGAATTATTTTTGACGAGGTTAAGTGGCAAGTTTGTTTTTAATAAAGTAGATTTAAGGAATTCATTCTGGCGGATTCCATTACACAAAAATTCTAGAAGGTACATAGGATTTTCCATAGAGGGAAAAATCGATAATTGTAAAGTAGTATCGTTTGGTTTGTCGGCAGAAAGGGAAACAAGAATAAATGAGAAACAGACAAGTGTAGGGACTGAAGAAGAAGTAATATTTAAGAGTCAGGATAAGAGGGATGATAAGTTTATTGTATGTGAGATAATAGAGATGTTAAGTATAGATATAGAAGGGGGAGAGATAGGGATGAAGAGTATTAGGATGGTTAGAAGGAAGACTTGGAGGGTCAAGAAGAGAGTTAGATTTAAATAGGATAAGAATAGAGATAGGTGTATATAAAAGAGTAGAAGTAAGTGGTTATAGAAAATAAAGCTAGATATAGGACACATATGGGAGATAATTAGGAATAGGTTTAGGATGAGGATAAAGAGTAAATGTAGGAAGAAAATAAGATAGGTTAAGTATAGATATTTTATATAAGATTAGTGGAGAGTTAGGAATAGAGTAAGAGTAGGATAGGCATATAGGATTAGGTAGGGGGAAGTAAAGTATAGTGAAGAGTAGTTAAAAGTTAGGAATAGGATAGGTATATAGGATGTATATAGGATTAGATGGATAAGTAGGATGAAGTTAGGGATAATTTCAGTTTATAGAAGTAGGTGAGAGTTAGGAATAGGATAGGGATATAGGATAGGTTAAAATATTTTTTTGGATTGGAGACAAAGTAGGTAAGTTAGATAGATAAGGATAGAGAGAGATAGGCAAAATTTTGTAAAGATTTTTTGGCAGTCTAAATATTTGATATTTGCATTCAAATAAGTGGGATTATTTGTATTCAAATAGGGGGAAAATACTCATATTTAGACCAGGGTAGAAAATTAAATAATCAAATCAAATAATTTTAATTACCGTGTATAAGGAATTTCATTAAATAATACGCTTTATTAAAACCTTGAAGCATAAATAAACTCGGTCGTTTCAGTAAAATAAGAAATTTAAATTATCTATAAGACGCTTTACATCAAAAGAAGCAGTATTGAAAAGCGCAGTGGATAATTTAATTATTCCTAAACAAATGGAAATTACGTGCAAAATTTATATTAATGAACTCTATTTTAAATAACTGGTATTAAACAAAACGTACGGATAATAATTTGTATTCGCTAAAATGAAAGGATGGAAATCAATTTTAATTGGAGTTAATTGAACCATTATTAATAATAAGCATAAAACTTGTAAAACCCAATAATAGTCAAATCGTAGGAAGGTTATTTAAAATGTTACGTTTGAACACCCCTGCGTGTTTTTAAAAGGCAATTTCAAGTTAATTTGTTTGGATAAACATGTTGATTCTAAGGATATTGGAAACGATCAGATGCTTTAGCAGGAAATACAGAACACCTGCGTATTTTTAAAAAAGCTCATTCTGCGTAAATTTGGCAAATAATTAATGTTTCAAAGAATCTTGGAGAAACCGGGGCTTAATATTCACGAGAATGTGCGATACGGGGTTATTAAACCAAGATAACAGTCCGCGTGGACTAAAATATAATCGATAATGAAGAGTGTCAAGTAGCACCAATACGAACAGGTTAGAGAAGGAAAGAGAAAATGCGTCAAGCAAAGACACATATTGTAAAAGGGCGGGATTTGAGCAACGTCAAGGGGCTGCGATTGGTTAAAAATAGGATGCATATATCAGAGGTAGAACAACAATTTCTGTATAAAAGTAATTAGTTTTTCTCGGACAACTTTGCGGGCCGTGTTGAAATTTTCTGAGATCTCAATGGGGTGAGGACTAAATTCATAAAAATCGACGTGCAGGCTACAGACTGGGAACGTAGAATGAGGAATTCGTTAGAATTACCCGTTTTAGGGAACAAAGCGACGTGTCGGCTATTCGCTATATATACAGGCGGGAATATGTGTTTCTCTCTCTTAGACTCTTAGACTTTCGACGATTCGATGCGTTAAAAGCTCGTGCATCCGCGACTTCATATTAAACAGTGCATTTTAGTTTGATTAAATAATTTAAAGTGTGCTAGTATGTTTTAGTGACTCAAAATAGTTGGTTATTTTACGTGCTAACATGAATGTACTTCAGTGCACTTAGATACAAGGTAATAAAAGTTTATTATCACGGTACCAATTAGTAAAATTTACAACGACAAATGTATACCCAAAAGTAGGCAGTTTTGGCGTATATTGGTAATATTGGTAAAAGGAAGTATGAATTTCTTTGCTATTTTGCGGGGGTGTTAATGACTAAATGGTTCGTAAATGTGTCTGCATCCACTGAACCAGAGGCAGATATACACAGATGAGTTCCGGAAAAGCCTAGAAACAACTTTAAATTAATGGTGATGGAGAACATTTTTAAAGCGTTGACAACTTGAAGCTGTAAATAGAATCCGGTTGGAATGGTGTGATTTACAAAAGGGACGATTACACTGAAGCTACGAGGACAATAACCTTCAGGTAAATTGTACTATTTTGTTTGACATTTTTTGTGTGTATTGAATGACTTTATAATTGATTTACTTTAAATGGACATTAGTGGAATTTTTCTAACCATAAAAATTTAATTTTAAGATGAAATTTGCTTGTTTAAGTAAAAGGGTATTTTGTTTTGATGTTCGGGAATAGGATGAAACTTTGGGTAGGTCTTTGAGCTCAATTAGACAAACCTGGTTAATTAACGTAAAGGGGTGGTAGATGCTCCCTTTATACTCAGACTCCGGTCTGCTTATCTTGTTATATTAATTAGTAGGCATCCAACAAGGACTTTAATTTTGGATGCACAGTAAAATGATAATAAAATTAATCCGGAAATTCTTTTAAAACTGAATTTTATGTTCAAATTTAATTTGAAAATTTAATGTATTCTGAATATTGATGTAAATAGAGTTAACGTTGATGTTTGTGGTAGGAATGTGTTGTTTAATTTTATGATTGAGCATGGAAGTTATCTAGAAGAGCAGCCGAGGCGATTAACAGAAGGAATCAACGGACCAGGTGATTTATAAGGTTTCACAGCATTCTTGACGCCCAAACTGTGGGGCTCGAATGTTTTTTTTTAAAGGGCCAGTACCTAGAGATATGAGAAGATTCACAGCAATATATATATATATATATATATATATATATATATATATATATATATACATATAGGCTATATGTTATATTAATTTTATAGGTAATATTCAAATATAGTTTAAATTGTATGCGCTCTAAAAATTTCTTCGAAAAATTGTTTTGGTTTTTCAACCGTAACTCCCTTAATTTTGAAGATAAAAAAGTTTATAAAAAACCGTTTTGTAGGTAATTTTATGCTCTATAACATCCTTTTACTTATAAAACTATAGAATCATTTATTTTTATTATTATAGAGCTTGAAGGGATGAAAAAGGGTGACGCTTACATTTCATTTCACACTTTTAACGGTTATATTTCTGCCAATTTTCATCGTATAGTAATTTACAAAAACAAAAATTTTTGTCAAAAAATCTAAATTTTTTTACTCTTGTTATTTTTGTGTAAATTCATAGTTTTTAAGTAATTTTTAAAAAATGTGCAATTATTAAAAAAAATCCAAAATCGACATTTTATCAAAAACCAAGCATTCTAAACCGGTATAACTTTCACATCACGTAAATGACACCCAAACAAAATAAAATTTACAAGGAATACGATCAATTTTGATTTCGATGCACTTGGCATCACTCTCAGCGCTCATTTTTTCATAAAAAATGTGAGTACTGCGCTTTATTTTGATCATAACTCGGCGAGTTTTTATCCGATCGACATTTATCAAAGCGAATTTTGAAGGTATTTTTAAGTACTTTAAAAAGTATCTAATAACATTTTTTGATAAAACTGACCCATCAGCTGATATTTGACATTGAACATTTCATTTTCAACATTTCCTGAAAAAAAGTTCGTTTCAACCGTCTATAACTTGAATAATATAGCAGTAATGAATTTTTTACAAGAGAGTTTTTTTCTTCATTTTTTTATTAGCTTCATTTTTTATTAAACTTGAATTTTTCGAATTATTTTCAAAAAACCGCCTAAAAACAGGCTTTTTTTGGGTCAAAAATTAGTATTTTCAACCGCATACAACTGAAAAACTATGGGGTATACAAAAAAATTTCATATGAACTTTTCTGCTTAAAATGAGTTCATCTATCGATTTCCGAGGTTATTTGGAATAAAGCAGTCCCCACCCCTTAGAAGGGGTGAGTACCACCCTAGAGGAAAAGCTCATATTGGCACGGGGTCGCTTTTGCTTTTTATGCTATTCTTTACCAACTGTCAAAATTTCAAGACGATCGATAAAGGTTCAACGAATCGAGACCCCAAAACCTTCAGTGACTAGACTACTGGGCGCTTTTTGTTATCATCGATGCGTATACAAATTGCATGACATACCGCTTTCGGTAGTGAATCGGTAAATAAATTGAAATTCAAAATTAATATAATTACTATTTACTACTATACTTCAATCAACGCTTTAACGAAAGATCATCTCATAAACAATCCATTTTACTAAATGTGTGACAGTTTGTAGGTACACTTACGATCGGCAAGGGGAAAGAAAAATCTGAATTATTTGAACTACTAGACACGTGAAAGGAGCATACGAAATAACTAAGTACAACTTAGGTTAGGTAAGAATATCTTAGTAAGGTGGTGAAAGGAAAGCACCTACTGTTACCGGCGTGGTTTCCTTGGCTGAGCAAAGTTTGGCTTAAATCTTGTTTTCGAATGCGAAAACTCCGATAAAAATATTTTTTATTGAGAAGTGAACAAGTATTACAATTGAAAGCCAACAGCGAATAATTTTGAATAATAGTTTTGGAGGCTTACTTCCGTTAGCCTATCATATTACGAAGCTTGATTTAAATTAATAGAAAAGAAAATTTAAACATAAAAGTTTTAAAATATTTGGATTTTATAAAAATAGAATTTGTAACATTTAAGTGACAAGAAAAAGACAGCGAAAGTAAAAAAATTTATACTACAAGGTAAATCGACTACACCAAGCAATCACAATCGGACTACCAGCAATCCAATTACCCAAGCATATGCATCCAACGTCACGCAACCACCACCCTCAGTCGAAGCGTTAACACCTTTCACCAGGTCAGGGAGAATTGATCGCTCACCACCACCTCAAGATACTAGATCTAGAACATTATCAGTAAGTTCCAACCCAAGTAAACAACTAAGAAATTATGTTGACACAGGAATGGACGATTTTGACCCACTATCATTAAACAACATCAGCGCTTAAAAACGTGAAATCACTTATTAAGTATTTAAAAATAATAACATGATCAATCGAACCTGTGCTAATTTTCTGCTACAGAAATTTGAACAAATTACGTTAATTGCTAACGAAGCGGTGCAGAAATACAACATCTCCGAAGCGAAACTATTAGCAGTGCAACAATGCCTAGATGACAAGCTACAAGCAACGGACAAAATAACAACACAAACCCCAACTCAAACACACAATCTCACATACGCCACCGCTACTTCTCAACAATCGCTATCACAACATGCTCCCTCAACCAAACCTCCCTCCAAAATTATAACTTTAAAACCCACCACATCCGATACAACACCCACTGAGCTTCTGAAAGTCATAAAAGTCAACCTTCGGCCCTCACTTCCTAATCTTAATATTCAAAGTATCCGATCTACCAAAACCTCAGTTACCATACGTATATCCAAACCCACTGACATTAATCTTATCTCCTCTCTCACAAAAATTCCTGAAGTGTACATCTCCCTAAACCTAAACTCCCACAAATCATAATCTTTGACTTAGACAAAGAGATCCCATCCACAAACGCTCTTAACTTTATATGCCTACAGAATTCCTTAAACCTACTTATTCCTGAAGATACGTACCGAATATAAATATCCATTGCCAGCCGCCGAACAAAAGCAGATCACTCCGAAAACTTAATTCTAAACGTTTCTCCCAGACTACGATCCATCCTCTCCACAAATTCACACGTTCTTATAGGTTACAAATCCTGCAGAATCAGAGCCCTCGTTTCCATTACCCGATGTTTTAATTGCCAACGCTTTGGTCACTCTGCCAAAACCTGTCGATCCACAACCGTCTGTAACCACTGCGCCGGAATACACCCCTCCAAATCATGCCCGAACTCTCCCACTGCTACTCTCGTTTACACCAATTGTTTTCGCATTAATCGCCCCTACGACCATTCCGATTCTAGCCCCGATTGCCTTGTCTATAAGCAATCTCTATATATGAATAAACTACGCAGATTATGGGTTCTAGACAGACTCACGCAAATGGACGCAAGACTCGCACCACTCATACACCAACCTGCGCACAATTCAAATCAACCTCCAACACTCTCGCGCCGCCACCCTAGAGTTGTTCCACACACTCCAAAACCACAAAATCCAAATCGCCCTAGTCCAAGAACCTTACCTAGTATGAAACAAAATTCTTAACACCCCACCAAACTCCCGCATCTATATTCACCCTAGCCCACCTGACCCTAACTACACCTTCGCCATCATTGTTGCAGACCAACTAATTGACGCTTCTTACCACACCTCCCATCTACTCCCCCAAATAACCGTAATTGAACTCCTGTGGAAATCAGACACCATTTTTCTCATTTCTTCTTATTTCCAATATAGAACAAACATTAATACCTATTTACACCAACTAGACCACATATTTACAACGATTGGAGACAAACCAATCATCATATCTACTGACGCCAAATCCACACAATGGTTTAGCGACTTTGCTGACGAAAACAGCACTACTTTAAAGGACTTTACACTCCAACACCATCTTCAAATCCACAACTCCCCATCCCTTATCCCTACTTGGTAATCCCAATAGGGCAAATCCAAAATCGACATTACCCTCACGAACCCCCCAGCTTCAAACCTAGTTAGTTCCTGGACAGTTTCTCACATCCATCAATCTAGCGATCATAATCCAATTACATTTGATATTCTACTAATCTTCCCCCCAGAACACACCAGAAAATTCAATCCTTTAATGCCCGAAAAGCAGACTGGCCCTTATTTCTAGAATCCCTAGCTACAGTCATCCCCGCTTTCCCAACAGTCTCCTATGCAAACTTCACACCTCATTCTCTCGCTAACGAAATAACCAAGAATATCCTCACAGCTGCCTCAAAAACTATTCCATGGAAACATTGCACCCCACAAGCCACGCCGTGGTGGACACAACACCTTACTCACACCAGACGCTCACCTGCAACCATAGACTCCAAAGAGCAAAATGTACCAATGCAGACCCCATTACTATTAATACCTTATCTAACTCATACACCACCGACAGACGACAATACAAAATACTCATTAACACCTCGAGAAAACGCACTACCTTGACATAATTCACGATCAACACACAAATCCCTAGAGTACGTACCGTAAACTGATCAAACATCCCTCCATATACATCCTCACAGCCATTTCAACTACAATCCCTTCCACATTTAAACAAACAATGTTTACCTTCCTAGATACAGCAATACCTTCGGCTCCTCTTGACATACCAACCCAACCCCGACAAGGCATAATCGACAACATTCTAACCCAACCAGACGCGGACCCAGACATTGAACTCTCCCTCTTATATTCCTTTGTTACCAAACTAAACCCTTATAAAGCCCTCGGCCCAGACCCTCATCACCAACCTGATCATACAAAAATTCTAGCCTCTCATCAGAGAATCCGCTCACTTACTATTCTAATTCCTCTCCTCTGGAATTTCCCTGACCCATTTAAATATGCTTCCACCTCCCTTATACTCAAACCCAATAAGCCTCCCGAAAACCCCATATCCTACAGACCTATTGCACTCCTTCCAACATTTGGCAAACTCCTTGAACAGACCATCCTATACAAACTAAACTCACACATAGAACCACATGCCTTACTCTTACCTAACCAACACGGCTTTCGCTCGGGACACAGCGCTGAACGTACAATCCACTCAATAATCCAAACAGTTCAAACATCCCCTTATATTTACGTAGTCTCTTTATTCGTCAACTTCCACTCAGCCTTCGACCTCTTTTGGTGGCCCAATCTTCTTAATCAACTTAAACAAGCTGTTAAAACTTCATACAGTTGGAGGTCAGCGATTGACAGTATAGATGGCCTTATCGTACATTGTTGTTGTGCTACACATATGGCGGAGCGATAAAGCCTTTTCGCTTCACCAACAAGACACTCTCTCGTATCGTTTCACCGACTCAACACCTAGTAACTATAACCGCGAGTGCATAAGTGCTGCTGCCCGACCAGATTGCGTCGACCGGTAAACAACACCTATCTTCGCGGGAGTAAATTGGTGAACAACATTGCAAGGTAAGCAAAACATTAATTACGGTTTGACCTATGTTACTGTTTTTCGCGCCTAACCTCCAATTGCATACAATTACAGTCCATTTGCTAAGCTTTACGCTTTGGGAAACGTTCTGGAGCTGTCCCGATTTATACACTCCAACGTATACCACACACAAGCCAATTTCTCTTCCAACCGCTACCTCTTAATAAAATCCTTCCTCTCATCCCGAACAACCACAATAATCTCCAATGTCCATTTGGTTACTAAACCTCTCACTCAAGGATTGTCACAAGGTTCCCGTTTATCACTTACACTATGGAACCTGGCAATCAATCCCCTCCTAGACCTTAATATCCCAAACACCTCCACCTTCGTTTACGCCGATGACGTAGCTTTCCTTATCCACGGCAACTCCCGCGCCTCTATAGAATTCACCGCTGCCATACTAATTAATTCAATCAGATCCTGGTCCTCTTTAAACAAACAACCACTCTCCCCATCTAAAACAAAAATGCTCCTGCTCATAAGCTACCTCAACCGTACCGAAATCCTAAGATTCACATCCTTAACACACCAATTCCCCTCTCAACAACAGCTCCCTACCTTGGACTCCACATTGACACTCGCCTAAAAATGAACTCCCATCTTTTCAAACTTCGAACCAAAACAAATCATACTCCATAATCTACTTCATGCTCTCCCAAGGTTAGTCCACCTCACCAATCCAACACGAAGACTAATGATTAACCACATCATAATCCCGATCATCAGATACGCAGTAGATTCTTGGCTCCCAACCGCATATTGGTATGTAGTGCCTTTTTGGTTTTTTTAATGATAACACAAAAACAGTTAGAGGTATCAACATTTTGTAAAGACAATTATTAACATATTTAAGTATGATGTATCGATTTTGTCCTCGTCATCACCTTAATCGCACTGTTTCTCGGTTCAGTCAGATACTATACCACTGTAATGATAAAACTTAGTCATAACATCCATTTAAGTTTCAAAGACAATTTATTTAAAGCTAGTTGTTGAGCGTAACTTTTGTGATATTGCAATAATATTAAACTATTCCTCTATTTGCATAATCAGATCTAAGTCTGGTTGTGGGTGCTTTAATGGCAAAGTTCCTTGAATTTATCTCCATCAGAATAGAGCAAAATTGCCTCATAGAGTGAAATTGTCTCATAGGGTGAAAGTGTCTCCGACATAAGATCATTATCGGATAAATCCGATCTAGGTCGGATGAAGATCTGACCTAGACCGGATTAATACAACCTAGATCGAATGAAAATTCGACCTAGATCGGACTAATCCGACCTGGGTCGAATTTAGTCTGAATGTTGGATATATGTCAGACAAATGGGGGACAAATATCCGCTATTAAAAAATACAACAGATTGAGACAGATATAAAAGTGTTGGAATTGAAAATGCACGTAGGCATACACGTGGAGTGGAGATGAGTGTCATCAATATCGATTTTCTATAAACTCAAGTGGAGTTTTGAACGAGACAGCAGACATGCATAAGACAGAGATAAATATAGTTTAGGCGGGATTTGTAACGACAGAGAATTTTATCATTGGTTAAAAACAGACAGTTTCCAAACGTATGCACACGCGACAGTTGAAAGCGAATCGGTGATACAGCACGTAGCAAGCTACAAAATTTCGCGAATTTTGAGACGGCTGTATTCAAAATTGTGGAAATTAGATTTGAAAAATAAGCTTTTCGCTTGAAGAGCATCCACGAGGGGTTTTTGAAAGCATATAAATACTCAACCTAGGTTACTGAGGCTCTCTTGTCTTCTCTTGGTTTCTAGTTTACTTTACTGCGATAAAGTACTGAATGCTGACCACTATAACAGTAAAGCTTTCTTGTAAAACAGTAGTAGCGGACAACTAATTAGTGACGTGAAGTACGAGTAGTGCATTCTAAATTAATAAAGGTCCCCCTACTGCAATGCAAAGCTCGAAAATCAACAAATGGAAGCATGATATATGTGGGGTAAGCATCACAAATAATCCAGTTTGTATGCATAATATATGAAATGGTACTGTGAGACGAGGCGCTTGGCTCGCAGAGGTGGGAGATGGTGGAAGCCTGTGGATCCGCTGAGTAGCACGGTGAATGGAACCGAAGCCGAGGTGTTCTGGCAATCATCTTCGAAGGAAAGAAGGCCTGAGAATTCTCCAGGTAATTTATTTTGAAATTTCTGTTGTTTGATAAACATTTGTGAAATTGTGTGCTGTGTTGTTGACTTTTTGGGGCATATTTATGGTTGTAAAAATTTATTGAAATAATACATGTACTGGACAATTTATTGAGGTTAAATATTGAAAAGGGGTGTATTTAAAACATTCAAAATTTTATTGAGGATATTAATTAATTTGTAAAGGGTAAACGGGTCTGTTAATTTTGTTTTAATTTATGCAAGGTGTAAGAGGCATATACAAACTAAACTGGGTTATTATGAGCTCACCATACTCCAGTGTGCAGTCAATTTATGGTAATATGTGGGGCCCATCTACTCATATCTCATTGAATTTGTTTAAAAATAATTAGAAAAATCAAGGGCTTTAAAACATACCATATTTTGAGTTTTATAATTAGTATATCAAACTGTTTTTAACACATGTGAATATAATTTGTCTGTTAATAGCTGTAAATAAAAGCTTGTATGATTTTTGTATTATTTGGTGATTTTATTGAATGGTGTGCGAGTGTGAAAGAGGTATGGTTGTAAATTTAGGTATTCGAGAAGAGGCACAGCTGATCTATCCAGGAAAGCTGCAGGAGTTTGCAGGCGAAATAAAAGGGTAAGGAAATTTTTTTTTGAAAATTTTGAATTTTTGAAAATTATATGTTGACCCTGGCGAAAAGGGACACAAATTTTTCTGAGGTTCCACGGCACTTTTATGACGGCCCAACGTTAAGGCTGGTTGTTAAAAGCTTAATCCCCGACACTCCATGGCAATTTTATGACGTCCAATGCGTGGGACTCGTATGAGTTAGGTGAAGAATCGATGTAAAAGCTTTTTCTCAGCTTCGTTCTCGAATTCCCGACTTCCACGGCAATATATATATATATATATATATATATATATATATATATATAACACACACACACATATATACATATTTACTAGAAAAACGGTCTGATTTGCGAGAAAAAGCACAAATATTTTGCGATCCTGCGTCGGAAGTGGACGATATTATCGAAGCTAGAAGATACTGTGCAGTATTGTTGGACGCAGTTGCAAAGGACACTCAATTAAAGAAACTGGAGCAAGTCGAAGACTTTTCAGTTTTGCTCGAGCAAATGAGGTACGAATCCTTTATAAAAGCAACAACTAAAAGTAGCGCAGTTAAACTTTCATCGCTTGTCCCCACTGTTGGAACATTGCATGAGCATTGCAAAAGAGTTTATTTTCAAACGCAGCCTTGGCTTGGTAATAAAGATATTCGCGCAACCGATTGGGAGTGGGTTAGCAACAAAGATTCACTGCAACCAATAAAAATGTCGAAAATGCCAACACCTGAAGAACTTTTAAAAATGATCTTTTGTAATTGTAAAAAAGGATGTGGTGCGTCGTGGGGATGCAGAAAAGTTGGACTGTTCTGCAATCGAACATGTGGCACTTGTTTTGGCGATAATTGCCAGAATAGTGCTTCCGTTGAAGACGAAGAAGAAGATGTCGAGGGAGAAGACAACGGAGGGAAATTAATAAATTATATTTACAAAAACAAATTATTTAAAAAGTTTTTATGTTTTAAATAAACAATTTTTATTAAATTCTTTGAAAAAATTATTTATGACATTTTTAAAAAGAGTTTTATGAGGGGATGATTTTAAGGGATGAAAAGTAACATCCCCAGCTTACGATGTAACATATACAATTTCTAATAATGTAAAATTTTCTTTATATAAAACATTTTTAATATGAAAAAAAAATTAATGAATGTTTTGAATAAACTTTCATTAGGGAAGATTTTAAGGGATGAAAGGATACTACTTTATACAAGTAGCTAATAAGTAGTAATGATATATTAAATAAGTAATTGCAATAAGTTATATATGAGTATTATAATTTTTTTCATTAAAACTCAGCAAAATGATGCCAAGGGGTTGGTTTTAAGGGTTGAATATGCACCATTCTTTTAATTCATATTCTAGAGCGTGTAACTGTTTTTATTTATTATGTTTAAATATAATTGAAGTCAAATATTTGCTTATTATTACATTATTATTACAATTTTACCGTTTTTCATACAAAGGGGTGGTTTTAACCTCTAAAGAATAAAAAGCTCATATTGGCATAGGGTCACTTTTGAATTAGGGGGCAAGACGAGCTTACTCCTACAATTTCATTAAGATCCATGAGGGTTCAACGAATCGAGAGGTCGGACCCCATTTCTACCTTCAGTGACTGCACTACAGTTGTTTACAGCTGCAAAGGTGAGGTTAATTTGATGAATTCAGTATTTTTCCAGAAGCACGTTCCATTCAAACAAGTTAGGTTAGCTAGGCTACTTCAATTTCATGTAAGATAATTATTTTTAATAAGTTGTGAAAGGAAAGCGCCTAACGTCAATTCAGCTTGTAACAGGATTTCCTTCAGTGAATATTCCGGTGGCAATAGGAATAAAACT
This sequence comes from Platerodrilus igneus, assembly GCA_036346225.1. Classification (NCBI taxonomy): domain Eukaryota; kingdom Metazoa; phylum Arthropoda; class Insecta; order Coleoptera; family Lycidae; genus Platerodrilus; species Platerodrilus igneus. The sequence goes on from JARFIW010001182.1 coordinate 780,291, forward strand.
TTATGAAAACTCCAAATACGGGAGCAGTTGAAAGTCTCCATTTAGCGGATCTGTTCTCTCACCCACCACTGTGGTTTAATGGGCACGACTTTCTAATATTAGACCTTGTTTTCCCCAAAAAATTGGCGATCGCCTTATAATGCTATAATTATCGAATTTAATATTTTTTACTTTTTCACAATTTTAAGATACTTAAAAACCTAATTTCTAAGCTCCATCAATGATGAAAATGATTTGAATAAAAAAGCTCTCAATGCATTAATTTTGAATGACTTGCAATTTTTCGACCATGCATCGAATCGTATGCATTTAATGCGTAGAAAGGTTACAATTGCATTCTTCAACATATTGAAATACTGCTTTACTCTGGATATACCGGATATATCCGTCTCAATGTAAAGATAATCAAAATTAGTTCTAGAGTAATAAAACAGGCAAATATATGACGCAATCTATTTATTGTTGACATGGCTACGCAGAATAGATTGCATGTCATTAAAAAAATACAACATGTAATATTTCTTTCTAACTAATTTACTTATGCGTAGATTTCAATTAGCACCTTTGTAATTAACACAAACACCTATTCAGTAGAACAGCGATAAAATAATTTTACGATAAGTATTGTATGTGTAGCATTTTTCACAACACTGCTTACCCAATTCAAACTCCTCTTGATCCATAAAAGTTAATTCAACAATTTGTGGGACAAAAGTGGAAAATATAAACAGCACTTCTAAATTGGATGCCATTTTGTAGCTCTTAAAAAGATTAGAAAGTGATTTTTCTGAGATAGTAACAATTTTATTTACCTTGGGGTATTAATTATGGAACTGTAACCCCTTTATCCATCTCTCGCATTTGTAAGTCAAAGGCGTATTACCTACCACAAAAGTGAGCCTAGAGGACATGATAAACAGATATAGAAGGTATAAGCCTTACTAGGGCACAGCTCGGGCTTGGCGACTGTAGTAGGCAGGAGAGTGGTCGTAGCTTTATTATTTACTTGGAGGGAGAAGGGCCACTACCTCTAATACTCTTACAAAAAGATGGAACATTACAGAGTGGAAAGCTAGAAATCCTTATACTCAGGGCACTAAAAAAACACCTTGAGGACACGCGATAGCGGTTCCTACTAGAAGGAACTGCACCTGAAAATGAAAGTTATAGCTAGTACATACAATGGGATTACTATTTGTAAGCCAAGATAAACAATAATGATATTAGAAGAACTAAAACCCAGTAATTTTCAATATTTTATGTAAGACTGCTACTGCTACGTTCCATTTCGTATTTGTAAATTTACTGCCTCCTTAACTTAAAAATCATTCTAATTTCTACTCATTTGAATATACGGGTTCGCTACACTTTCATTATTTAAAGTTATCTAGTTAGGCTACCAACGTTGCTCGTCTTTTATTTAATTCACAAGTCTACAAGTATATATTCCAGTTTCTGATTTCCTATCTAGGCATGTGTTTGATAAGAATGTTCTGAATATTGCTAGTTTAAAAATAAGCTATTGAAAATTACACAGCCGCACAAAAAAAATTTCTGACCCGGAGATCAGATTGTTTTCAGGGTCGCTGAAACCGAATCCGATTTCTGATTAACCCATGACGACATGTTTTTAACATAACATCAAAAAAACCCGACAGTTACACAAAAAAATCTTTCTTGGTCAAAGAATCAGACCATGTATTTTATGCTATTAGGGTCGCTGAAACTGAATCATATGTCTGTTTAATTCCATCACATCAAGATTTAGACATAACATCAAAAAACCCCGACAGTTACACAAAAAATTCTGCGAATTAGAAATTCTTGTAACATCAAGAACATACGCTATAAATTAAATACAAACCAGAAACATACGAGTACTTACGTGATCAACGGACCGTTTCTATAAGGCAATATAAGAGATAAACTTGTAAAAGCCCAAAAATATTCAAATCAACCGATGGTTGGTCTTACACTTTGAACAACAGCTCAGATAAACCAATGAATTTAAATGGGGCGTAAGCTATATAATGTGGAGGTTTGATAAGCGGACAGTCATAGTTCGAACCACGTACAAGATGCATCACTGATACTTAAGAATTTACGCGTCGAGTAAATATTCGAATTAAAACAATGAAAATATTGTGAAAAGTGATGTTATAAAATATTTTGAATTAATTATAATGAAAATATATGTGACAAAGCTTGGTTGCTTGATGGAAAACGTAAGTAAAAATTTATTAATTAATTTAGCTAAAATATTTATAACTCAGGGCCCTAAGTACGAATCTCAAAGAATAAATCAAAGGATAACACTAAGAATAAATCTAAGAATAAATGTAAGGACACTCTAAGTATAATACTCTAAGAATAAATCAAAGGATAACTTTAAGAACAATTCTAAGGATAAATTAAAGCATAAATCTAAGAATAAATCTAAGGACATTACGACGTTATGAAAATTTAAGGCAGATCACATTCAACGGGATAGAACTTGGAGACTAAGCAAGTCAACTAAAAGCAATATTGGGGTACTGAACCACAACACGCAACTGAAAGATGCTCAAGGAAAACTACAGGTCAGAACTATCTTGCATAAGACATTATTTACTACGCACACCCGCCCGGGTAGTAGAGATTTTGGATGGTTTTGAAACAGATCTACATTCCTCCCGATCCACGCTCCTCATTCACCCACTCCACCCGATCTACATCCACCCGAAGCACCCGATTCATATCTTATCTAGGTTAGAGTTTTCTTCAACTAGCCATATCTGTCCCAAATCCATCCAAATCCTCCACTACGCGGACGGGTGTGCAGGCGGGTGCCCTAGAAAGTAGTTGTTTTGTAAAAATGTGTATTGTATTATTTTTTAACAAATGTGTCTTTAAAATTTGATATATGATTTGAAATGATCTGATTTGTGTTCATTTCTAACCCAAATGGTTCTATCTAACTTAATTTTCAAGATTTTAGATTTTGAATATTTTGGGACGTGGTAAAATTTTTAGTAGTTTAACATAAAATTGGAAATTTTATACCAAGTCCTCTAACTCGCAAACTGTTATAGATATCAAAATTTTGAAAAGATAATTATTTGTGTATTTGAGTATGCCGCATCGGTTCACCTCCTTATGTGCCCGTTATCATTCCAAAATATATTTTACTGCCCGTCACCATCCCCAAGCCAATTCTGCTGAACGTGTGAGCCGCTTCCTTAAGGCTATGCTTGTTTCATATGTCCGTGACAACCAACGTCAGTGGAATGTCACTCCTCCACAAGTTTTCTACGCTATCCTAACGTCCAAACATGAGACCTAGGCAGTGCTTCTTTCTTGGCCTTGTTTGGTCGTAAATATATCCTCTACGGCGATTATTTCGGACAACAGTCTAAGATAAACGACATGTCCATTCCTGATCCCGAACATCCTTCTTCTGATCCCTAACACTTCAAAAATATTTGCTCCCACGTTCTCAAGAAATTATCCACGACCTACCGTAACACCCATAACCGGTATAACCTTCGTCCTCGCCTTGTGTCCTTTCAATTAGGTGTTTCCGTTTGGCGCCTTAATTTCACTTTGTCCGACGCTTCACGTCATTTCAATGCTAAGCCCGCGATTAAATTCCTTAGCCCTTTACAGATTAAGGTTGTTTCTCCTTGCACCTATAAACTTACTGATCCTTCCTATGTCAAGAGCATCTGGCATGTCAAAGACCTCAAACCTGCCCATCCGAATGTCCCTAATGCCGCTTTATTTTTCTTCTGGCGACGAAAACGTCTTAAGCCCCACTACTAGTCCTCTACGCCCCCAATTTCTATGCTGACTCCGCCCTTCCTTAGAACTTGATTTTTGGACTTTACTTGTTCTTGTTTTCTAAATAATTTTTTTTGTTCTGATTGGTTTTCCTACTTTTGTATTTTGTTTTGCTCCTCGTACTTTCCCAACTAAAATATTACAAAAATTCTGAGAGACATTACGGAAATTCAAGGGGCATTACAACATTATGAAAATTGAAGGGAGATCACATTAAACGAGGTAAAACATGGAGACTAAGCAATTCAACTGAATATAATATTGGGGTACTGATCCACAGCACGCAGCAGAAAAACGCACAAGAAAAACCACAGGTCAGAACTATCTAGCATAAGGCATTATTTACTATTTATTATATTTGAACATTGATCATATTAAGGCATTATTTTCTATTTATTAATTTTAAACATATTTTAAGATATTAACATTTTAATGTTTCTCAAAAATATCTTAGAATTAAGTTTATCGTCCCCGTAAAATTTTGAATATTGTTCTATTGAAATATTCGGTTGAATTAATCTTATGGGTTTCCTAACATTAAAGTTTTGTAAATCCGTTTTTAAATTTCCTATTTCCCTGTTTATTGTCCTGAATCCTATCTCCCAATTCCCCTCAACGTTTTGTATTTTAGCATCTAGATCCATGAGTTTCACGTTTGTCTCTCTTTCGACTGTCTCTAGTCTTATTTTACCATTATAACTTCGTCCCTCATACCGTCAATTTCTTCCGTTATCTTTACAATTTTCTCTCGCATCTGTGCTCTCATTTCTACAATTGTTTGATATTTTTTTTTATTTATTTATTCTAACATTACAATTAGTCTGCTACCTAAAAATTACAGCAAACCTGTTACTCCTAAGAAATCTAACAGAATTATTTGTCACCTTAAATTATATTAGTTAGTTTTATATTATTTGCGTTTGGAAATACTCGTATGTGTGTGTGTCTGCGTCTGTGCGAGCGTGTGGGTGCGTGAATGTGTGTGTTTCTGTCTGTGGTAATGTCCTTGGGACTGCTTTCCTTCCCAGCTTCCGACAGTCGGCAGCCGGAAATCAGAAACCGAGAAGATCGCATTCCTGTACGTGTCCTGGCCGTCGGCAGTCGGAAACCAGGGGGATCACGTACAGTCCCTGGTGTGTACGTGTATGTGTGCGTGTATGTGTATGTGTGTGTTTGTGTCTGTGCGCGCGTGAGGGTGCGTGTGTGTGTTTCTGTCGGTGGGGTTGTCCTTGGGACTGCTGTCCTTCCCAGTTTCCGACCGTCGGCAACCGGAAATCAGAAACCGAGAAGTATGCATTCCTGTACGTGTCCTGGCCATCGGCAGCCGGAAACCAGGGGAACCACGTACAGTCCCTGGTGTGTATGTGTACGAGTGCGCGCTTGTGTATATGTCTGTGTCGTATGCGTGTGCGTGCAGGTACGTGTACGTGCCTGTTTGTGTGTGTTTTGGTGTGTGTATGTGTGTGTTTTGTCGTGCCGGTGTGCTATAATGGTGTGTGTGTTTATTGTTTTCATGTTTGTGTGTGCGTGTTCTTATGTCTGTGGTGAGGTCCTTGGGACTGTTTACTTCTCCCGGTTTCTAACCGCCGGTAGCCGGAAATCAGAAACCGAGAAGTATGCATTCCTGTACGTGTCTTGGCCTTCGGTAGCCGGAAACCAGGGAAACCACGTACAGTCTCTGTTGTGTGTGTGTGTGCTTGAGCGTGTGCGTGTTTGTGTGTATTTTGTCGTGCTGATATGTTGTAATTATGTTGTCAGAGTATTTCCCCTGTAGTAATTTTTAGTTGCGCTACAACATTGGAAATATGGAAATATAACCATTACGTTACTGAAGCTAGGGTTAGATTTCTTAAAGCAATTACAAATATGGTTAGTATTTTCTCTTGTTTATTTTAGTTAGTTGTATTTTTTGGTTAGATAGTCTCCCTTAAACCATCACTTAAAATTTTTATTTCCTTGCTTAGTTTTCCCCATTTTCATCAATTTTCTTGTCCAGTTTTTCACGGCCTCTTTTGTTATTTAGAGCTAATAAAATCGACATTATTTTTGCTTCATGTGAGGTATGTTGTTTCTCGCTCTGACTCCTTTCGAATGTTCTTTCCGTGACTTCGGTCTGCGTATCCTGAAGTATTATATTTTCCTGGGATCTTATTTCCACCCCTTCATTTCTTAACGCCTCTCTAGCTTTCCGTAATTATTTGTCCATTTTATCAAATTTCATATTTACACTAAACCTTAAATATTAAATTGAATTTATAAATTTATCTGTTATATGCCTTATTTTAAATAATATAGAAATTTTTCCGAATTTTACTAGCCCCAAGATCGATTCGCCAAATTAATTTGGTTTGATGTTCTCGCCCTACGGTCGGGTTTTTAGTTTTATTTGATCTGATGTTCTAGTCGCACAGTCGGGTCGCCAAATGTATTTGATTTGATATTCTAGCCCTACTTTAATGCGTTAAATTAATCTTTTTCCGCTATTCTTGCTTCTACGTTGATGCAACAGATTTATTTGATGTGACCTCTTTCGGTTATTCTCGCGGCACGTTGGGCGCCATTTCTATTTAATATGATAACGCTGCACGTCGATGTAATTATTCAAATCGTCTTCTTCAGATCACCACCGCTCTGTGTATTTTAATCTCCAGAAATTTTAAATCTGCCTCGGCTAGCCCCGTTTTTATTCACACAGAGTGCACAACGTTACGGTAATCAAATAGTGTACCTCTTTTTTCCTAAAACTTTATCTGCTTTGAATGATAAAACAAAGTCGATTAATATTTGTATAATGAGAAAAGAAAATTGATTTACACTTCACAGCTTAATCTGTTTGACAGTATGATAAAATTAGCCCCTGAATCAATTGATAATAAATTTTAAATTATTTATCTCCAAAATTTAAAGCTCCCTTTTCTTATTTAAAGCCAGCAAAATGTCGTTGTACTCTACTGAAAATTTCTCGGAACGTTCAAGAGTTTTCCTTGTTTACGAAAATAATTTTTTTGTTGACTCTACATAAATTACTCAAGTTTAAAATATGTTGAAAAATACTAAATAGAAAATAATACCCTAATATGATCAATGTTCAAATATAATAAATAGTAAATAATGTCTTATGCAAGATAGTTCTGACCTGTAGTTTTCCTTGAGCATCTTTCAGTTGCGTGTTGTGGTTCAGTACCCCAATATTGCTTTTAGTTGACTTGCTTAGTCTCCAAGTTCTATCCCGTTAAATGTGATCTGCCTTAAATTTTCATAACGTCGTAATGTTCTTAGATTTATTCTTAGATTTATGCTTTAGTTTATCCTTAGAATTGTTCTTAAAGTTATCTTTTGATTTATTCTTAGAGTATTGTACTTAGAGTGTCCTTACATTTATCCTTAGATTTATTCTTAGTGTTATCCTTTGATTTATTCTTTGAGTTTCGTACTTAGAGCCCTGAGTTATAAATATTTTAGCTAAATTAATTAGTAAATTTTTACTTACGTTTTCTATCACGCAACCAAGCTTTGTCGCATATATTTTCACTATAATTAATTCAAAATATTTTATAACATCACTTTTCACAAAATTTTCATTGTTTTAATTCGAATATTTACTCGACGCGTAAATTCTTAAGTATCAGTGATGCATCTTGTACCTGGTTCGAACTATGACTGTCCGCTTATCAAACCTTCACATTATATAGCTTACGCCCCATTTAAATTCATTGGTTTATCTGAGCTGTTGTTCAAAGTGTAAGACCAACCATCGGTTGATTTGAATATTTTTAAGCTTTTACAGGTTTATCTCTTATATTGCCTTATAGAAACGGTCCGTTGATCACGTAAGTACTCGTATGTTTCTGGTTTGTATTTAATTTATAGCGTATGTTCTTGATGTTACAAGAATTTCTAATTCGCTTTGGCACGTAATTTCACTTATGGCGTTGTTTGTCAAGATAATAGTTTGGGATCTGCATTAACTTCATGTAGAAAATCACGTAGGCAAAGTGACGTAAATTAACATATTTCTGTTTACATTTTTGCGTTTCTGAAACGTATTTATTTTGAAAGATGCGTTTCTTATCAGGACACTGTTATCTGCCATGATTATCGCTTGTTAAATGTGAATTGTATTATGATTTTTCTAGATTTTTACTGCATTTCACGCGTATTAATTTATAATCTATGAATATTTTTTGTTTAGGACAAGTTTGATTGCGTGTAGAGTTATTTCTTTTGCTGAATGCGTGTTTATTGTTGAATGACATGCCACTCGGCATTAATTAAAGTCACTTGCGATCCTTATGCAGGGTGTTAAATGTTTGCTCTTTGCATAACATACAAATTACGTATTTTTAATGCTAAATAGATGCGGTTTTCTAACTGCTAGTACTATTTACATGTATTGGGTAACCATTATGACTCAGTATACCCCTAAATAACCCCTTATCATAGCAATATATATGGCGGCCAAACCATTTTAAAAACATCTTTAAATTCCATAATTGTATTACTATATTTCAACAACGAATAGAGCATTGTAGAACGTTATGTATTGTTCGGCTAAGTCAAAAAGGTTCAAGGTTTTTATTTTTTTTCTCTAAAACGTAGCAGTTTATTAGACAATGTTGTTTTTCTATAGCAACACTAAATTTCTATTACGTTGATTGCATAAAGGATACTTCAACTTAGGGCATGTTTTTTCTCATTCTGCAGCTACGACCCTGACAGAAAATTAACAATAACAATTGAAATATAAGTATAATTGTAAAATTCAGCATTAATAAGTCGTTACTTCATTACATTTTTAATTTTTCTTTTGTAATTAACAACAAATTAATAAGACCTTCAGAGACGTACTGCTATTTTTATAATTACAATTCTGAAATTACTGAAACTATAAAAAAAACACCAGAATATCTTGTGCAAATTAATTAAATAATAAACAGCTTAAATGAGCCTGATCAAATTGTTTTATATTCTTAGTTGTGTCAATTAATGATCGTATTATTTGTTCATTCATTGTTCTATTTTAAGCAATGTATAATCCCATAAAATATTTTTTTAAATGAATTTAACTTGATATGTATCTTGCAGAAAATTAAGTTAATTGTTTCTGTTGCGTATTTAATTGAGAAAATGTTTGATCTTAATTTAACTAAAGCCAAATATTCTATTGTTTCATACAATTTAATATAAATCGATGGTCTCAAATCAATACCTCGTAAGTCCAAAATTGGGCATTTTCACATTTTAGCGGTTATAGAAACTGTTCCCAACTGCGCCATATATTTAGATATGACAATGTTACAAAAATACGTTAGCGATAAATTGGCGCCAAATAAATACCACGTAACTCTAAATTAGTTAAATGCAGTTTCATACCTTAGAAGTCACAGATCTGTGTTGTAAGTCACCATAGTTCATAGCAAAATAGATAATAATATTAATTATGTGTTCATTGTTGAGTGGTAGTTAAATCAATGTATTGTGGATAATATTCATTTAAATTATTTGCAATCTTGTGTTTTATGTGCCTGAAAGTGATGAAAATTAGGGATGGACTCGGGCCGAAAAAGCCCGGCCCGGCCCGACGCAGAAAAGTGACCGGCTCGGCCCGAGGCCCGACCCGAAATGAAAACTGGCGGCGAGGCCCGAAATTTCGGGCCGGCCCGACTTTCATTCAGTTAATAAGAAGATATTTTTTTCAGTTGTGTTCAACAAGAAACTATCACTCTTTTGTTTGATTTAAGAGTATAATGATATTGAGTTACAATGAAGATACTTGTGGAACACCATCGTATATCATTTAATTTATGATTCTTTGAAAAATCCTAGAAATATGTAACAAAAGTACAAAATGTTTAGCAATTTGCAATGTTTATGAAATTGTTACAGACGGATTTTTATAGCGTTTTTTTACTTTGAGAAACTGAAACTTTTGGAATTGAACTTTGATCTATTATTTGACTGTCTTTGTTCTACTTCTTTTAAACTTTTAATTGACCGATTGACAAATCGTGCCAAAGTTCAAGATTTAACACTTTTGGTGAATTACGGAATGCTAAAAATTAAATAAATTGTTTATAAGTCATAGTATAAACGGTACCAAATTTCATCGGTTATGTACCTATTGTTACTAGAACAATGAACCTGAAAGTCAAGAAATATACCGAATGTTTGCTTAGAAAAAGTTGGATTTTCAAATTGTTGAATGTAGAGGATACTTTATTCTTTAGAAATACACATTATCTGATGGAATAGAAGTAAAATGTGTTACATGCTAAAATTTGGCAATGTACATTGTGAAATATGTAAATAAATTCCCGCGAACATTTTTTAAATAAACTTGTCAATTTTAGTCGTCCCCGAGTCGCGCCTGCGCGGAGTGGATGGCGCAAGTGCGCGCGGTGTGATGAGACGTCATTAAGCTACGAGACCTCAAGCCCAGAACATCTATCTGTGCGGGGTTGGTGTTTTTTTTCTTTTTAGGATGTACGTTCCTTTCTACCTTATCTTCGTGTGCCTCTACCTGAATCCTTCTCGTCTCACCTACGAACGAGCATAGAGGATGAACGGATGAAATTTGGTGTCAATAATGGCGTAGCCTACCCACACAAAAACAACAAAGATCCTGAGATGTTAAGAAATACGAGTGAGTACCCGTTTTATTTATATTGTGCTTAAACTTCGACCATTGTATCACTTTTAAAGGTGTTTGATATTTGATACAAATGGCGCGTAATTTGCCGCGTAATTAAGCGTTATATTAAATAATTGCGCAATAGTAAGAAACACGGGAAACCGTAGTAAATGAAGTAATTGTTTTAGGTTGAAAAGTTTTTTAAAAAATTATTACCAAAAGGTATAACTTAGTAGATCCTTTTATATATCAATAAAATGTTATTTACTTTTCCTTTTCTTTATGGCATAAGTTCGATAATGGCATTATTATACATTTTCCCGCAATAAATACAAAACTATATCTGCAGGAAAGTTCTACTATTCAACAATAAATTAAGTGATAATCATGCACGTAGCTACGGGGATGTTCTTTGTCTAACACATTTTGTATCGTTCGCGTATTGTCGCAGTGTTTTCCATGTAGACCAACTTTCGCCTTTTTGCATCCATTTTTTCTAATTCCAGCTATCGTTTTCTTCTACTTACAATTTCCTTTAGCGTAAACGGATAGAGTTCATTAACGCGTTGTCGTACAATCTCTGGGTGAATGTTAGGCGTATTTATCAACCCCAATTCCGAAATGAGTATTTCTTTTGGAATTGTAGAATATGGTGTTGCAGATTGTGTAAAATATGTACTACCTGCTTTAATGTAGCACTTTATCAATTTTTCTCTTTCCTCTGGTTTTTTGGACAACTTAATTTGCAAGCCTGTCAATTTCTTTGTATTACTATTCCCCTAATACACGTACTGTAGTAGGTTATTATACACTAAACAGCAGCTCTTTTGTAGCTTGTCCGATAGCTTACTCCACACTTTGGCAAGTGGTACCGAGTACATTGGCGCCTTTAGGAAGTATAACTTACTGTCTTCCAATAAGGTTAAACACTCCTTTAAGGGATTATACACCCTTTCCGCACTGACATAGTTTCCAATTGTACAGTTGTATATTGTCGCTTCCAATCGCGTAATACCATGTTCTTTGGTCAAAGTAGATGCGAATGCTTCCCTTAAACGTGCATCTGCACAACGTAAAAAATCTAGTACTTATAGGATTTTCAAGTTGTTTATTATCACTAGGACTTGTTATCTGATACAAAAATTGTTGTATATCTTAATTCTTGCATTGGTTGTTAGCCATGTTAAACAATCGATTCCCACAGTTTTATCGTTGTCAACTATAATATTGCAGTTTTCTTCATATTCACCCGTGTAGCAAAAGCTATGGTTTGTAGTTAAATAATTACACATCTTCATCTTGCTAAATATGCTAGCAAAATTTTGAATTACATCCATGTCAAAAATCTTTTTAATTAATAAAAAATTCCAGAATCCTATATGTGTTCCGTACAAAGTGGAACTAACAGATGTTAAGTTGGAAACTTTATTGGAAGAACTACCAGATATATTAGGCGGACACAAAAAGGATTATTAGTATCATTTTGACGTGAATGTGGCCCAAGATTTTGCTGGCATATTTAGCAAGATGAAAATGTGTAATTTAACTACAAAGCATAAGTTTTGCTACCAGGGTAAATACGAAGAGAACTGCAATATTATGGTTGACAACGATAAAACTGTGGAAATCGATTGTTTAACATGGCTAACAACCAATGCAAGAATTAAGATATACAACAAATTTGTGTGTCAGATAACAAGTCCTGGTGTTAATAAACAACTTGGAAATCATATACTACATTTTACCTTGTCCAGATGCACGTTTAAGGGAAATATTCGCGTCTACTTTGGCCAAAAAACATGATATTACGCGATTGGAAGCGACTTTATACAACTGTACAATTGGAAGCTATGTCAGTGCGGCACAGGTGTATAATCCCTTAAAAGAGTGTTTAACCTTATTGGAAGATAGTAAGTTATACTTCCTAAAGGTGCCAATGTACTCAGTACCACTTGCCAAAATGTGGAGTAAGCTATCGGACAAGCTACAAAATAGCTGCTGTTTAGTGTATAATAACCTACTACAGTACGTGTATTGGAAAAATAGCAATACAAAGAAATTGACTGGCTTGCAATTCTAGTTGTCTGAAAAACCAGACAAAAAGAAAAATTTGATAAAGTATGTGCTTTTGGCTTTTAGTTTTAACTATTTACCTGTAAATTATTTGGAGATAGTTGAGGAGGAAGATAGCCAAGATAAAATAAAAATCTTAACCAAGTGCTACATTAAAGCAGGTAGTACATATTTTACACAATTTGCAACACCATTTTCTACAATTCCAAAAGAAATAAATACGCCTAAAATTCTCCCAGAGGTTGTACGACAACGCGTAAATATTGGCAGTAAACTCTATCCGTTTACGCTAAAGGAAATTGCCCATTATGCATGCCATACGCTGTAAGTGGGAGAAATGGATGCAAAAAGTCGAACGTTGCACTACATGGAAAACACTGCGACAATACACGAACAATACAAAGTTGTGTTAGACAAAGAACATCTTATTAGAGAAAATGAAGAAGAATTAAAAGATTATTTTATGTGCCGATGGACTGACTTAGATATATCCGGGTTCTACAAGCTGTATGCGTTTGTGGTGACTAAGAAAGACTCTTTTAGTTACGTAGGCGTTCTTGCGGTAAAGGATGGTACTAAATCCGTATACTCTTTAAAAATTATACTATAAACGTATATATCAACATCTCTGTCGGGGATTCATACTATAACGGTGGGTCTCTTCGAGAGGTCCGCTGCGTCCACTACTTTTAGACGTGCACCCTCCCAAAGGTCTCCCTTGGTCTCTACATTGTGTTTGACCCACGCCTTAGTCTCTAGGTTAGCACAAGTCAGCCAAAGGACATCGTCGACAAACCTAGCACCCTCGAATTAGGGTGAGTTAGAGCTTCCTGAGGGAGTGTCTAATACAGCATCCAGAAGCATCTTCTGGACGCTCATCGACTACCCCTAAGTTAAGACTAAGTCTGGGTGATGTCTGTCTACCACCGCCACTCGCAATCCCCTACCAGCAGCACTATATGACCCAATCTGCTCATGGCTCTTGGGGCGTTTAGTTTGCTGCTGGGGTTTAGATGGTGTCGGTGTGGAATCTCTGAACGAGGTCTTTTATTGCCCCTACTCTCCTTCTGCACCGACACCTTCTTTTTGGACAGTTTTGGCTCCGTCCAAGTCCCAGCTTTGACTTTATTTGCTTGCCTCAGCTTTTTACGCGGAGCACCTGAAAGCCTCTTTGCTTGCAGTCCAGTGCCTGCAAGCTTCTTTATTGTTTCCTCCATGTCTGGTGTATCAGACACCGGTCTTAGAAGCGGACTTGCATCCCGGGTCTGCTCCACCTCCATGGATAGGTTTTGGTTACCTGAGGGTTCCCCATTGCTTGTTCCACCTCCTCAGATTCAGTTTTACTAATGGTTCCAATTGTGTTCATAATTGTTCCCACGAGTAAGGGGGATGTAAATAGTCACCATGCCAGGTGCCCCCTGTAGGCATGAAAGGCGTGAATAAAACGGGGTGCCGCCCTGTTCCCCGAGTTTTGGACCGCTTGGGACTGGTCAACTATCCAGCCACGCATTCCTTGGGCTCGGTCCTACACCACAGGATTTAGGTTTTTTAGCGAGGTTGTCTCCTCCTGGTCCGGGCGGATAACCCAAGACCCCAACACCCTCTTGCCCATGAGACATGACCACGACAGCAGGGAAGGCGCGGTATGTCGGTGTTGCAGAATTGCCCCACCGATTTTGTTTACTTCAGTATAAGCCAATTAGCCACGAAACTACAGCTTGGGTTGAGAGGTTTGCTCCGCGGGATCGTTTTGACTTGGCTAGAGGGCTGATTTTGTCCCGCTCTAGCACAGTCTCTTGCTCTCTATCATTATTGTGGGTCTTACACCACTTACGCACTGGGTCATTGAAAGAGATAAGCTTTATCACGATCCCTCCCAGAGTAAATAGCCAGTTTCTTGGCCAATTATCCTGGGATTTCTCCTATCCGCCACCTGGAGACGCGCCCAATGGGCAACCAACCGCACGGGTCCTACAAAACATACTAGATAACAAACCTCCTACATCCCAGCTTATTCCCTAACCTGCATTCAATTATCAAAGTGGAAAGTACATTGGAACTCGAGAAATTCTATTCACCCTGCCCTGGATCAACTTTTTGTTGTTAGCCGAAGTGTTAAAACGAGTCAAATAGAAGACCTCCTGAAACCCAATTAAATTTTAGTTTATTTTTATTTTGCTTTAGACTGTTCAGGCTAGGATGGACCAATGGCCTGAGTATGGCCTACAATAAAGACTATATTCACTCACCCACTCACCTTTCACAACCTGCATGACCAACAGCTGTTTACTCGACTCCAATTGGTACGTAAATTGATTACATTCTAGAAATGTTAAGAATTTTGATTAGTAGACGTAAACTGTGTTATCCTGTAAGATCGGTCCAGTAATTTGAGGATTGTATTTAAATGCACTACTATAAATATGTATTTCTTTTGTGCTTTTATGTTTCAGTAACCTATTCAGAACGAGCTCGTTTTGGGCCAATATAAAGTAAGTCGTTAAGCTTCTGACGATATTTATGATACGCACGTTGATGTTATGCTATAAACGTATCACAACGCGCATGGTTATAATTTAACGTATAATTACGCGGGAAATATGCCATATTGTATCATATACCGACCACGTTTTAAGGATGATGCAATAGTCAAACTTTCATGCACATTTAAGTCAATTTACATACACAATATAAATAAAACAAATTACTCACGTGAATGGTATTTCGTAGCTAAATCTCAGGGTCCATCATGTTTTGTGTGTTAGGTTACACCATTGCCGAGTTTCAAATTGCCAACTCTTCCATCCTAAAACTCTATTCCCTCGTAGGTGGAACGATAGGGATACAGGTATGAGGAACGATAAGGCAAGATTAGGAACCTACACACCAAAAAAGAGAAAAGACACACACACAACACAGATAGATGTTCTTGGCTTGAGGTCTCGTGGCTTAATGCCAGCTTTCGACACTACCCGCAGCTGCGCATTCTTTTGTGCAAACGCGACTATCCAGAATGACAGAAGTTGACAAGTTTTAATTTTAAAAAATATGCGGGAATTTCCTTATAAATTATAACTAAATCTAAAACATGCACATTGCCAATTTTTGGCATGTAACAGTCGCTGTGTAAAAACAATTAATTAGTTTGTTGTGCGTTTGATTACAGTGTCTGATATTCTAAAGTATGCGGCAATGATTAACGGGTGTATAATAAAGTAGTTATTGCATTTACAAAACACCCTTCTGTTTGATTGTTACTAGATAAGGCTATTATTTTATGTTAGTACGCAAAGAATGACGAATTCAGATGGTTGTCTTTAAATCAGAAATTTAATATCGTTTTACCACTTAAATTCATAAAAGTTATTTGTTAGAGTTATATTTTACATGTATCTTTGTGTTTAATTATCATTTTAGATGCAGATGTTATAAAAGAGGCGAACTGGTTTATATGCTCTGTTGGTTCGTTCTTCAGCCCCTTCCAATCTTCAACTGCGCGAGCATGGCATTTGTTTTCTTTCTTTCCATATCTTCTCCTTTGTTACCTCGTAATTCAGGTGAGTTGTTACGTTAAATTCGTGGCCGCCACGTTGGGCGCCAAATTTATGCTACGTTGGCTCGTAGCCGTGCGTAACCCAAAGAAAATCAAAGACATGACCGGGCTCAATCGGAGATTAGGGGAGGGTTGTAGAAAGCAGACTGACATATGGTGTATGCGGCGGTAAGGAGTTAGTGACAATACCTGCAAAAAAATTAGTTAAGCAAACCTGAAAAAAAGAAAATAAGCATAGCAGCAATGAAAAGTCTAAGTTATTCAGTACTTTGTAGAATGTAAATAAAACTGTTTAGATAAACTATATAATATAATCACGGTAAAAGCAATACAAAAAATTTTTATTACAAAGTGAGGTAATATTGGGGAGTAGCAGAAACGTTTCCTCACACACCAATTAAACATAAATCAGACAAAATATTAACAAAAGATAAATAGATAAGACACAATTGATATGAGTAATCCAGTAGTATTGATTTTGTTTTTCTATCTTTTTTTTTCCTAGTAGCATGCACTTCTATTGTAAAAGGTATCAGAACGACAAAGATATTGCAAAGCAACGGATAGATATTTAAAGTCATATCGAGTAGGAAATAGTTCAACTTACATAAAGTCCTTCAGTAACGCTTCCTTGCAATTGAAGTGTGGGATTCACGATGTCCTGCACTAGCGAAGCACTTCACCCTTTACTGGGAGGGTGTTGATGGAACTTATCACACGTTACCCTAATCACACCTACGTATTTCACTGGTGTTAGCAACAGACATTATCACGCGACGGAACTAGGTAGCATTGATAAATTTCTTGTTACTTCTATTTCCTGAGGCAATAATTTCGAAATATGTTGTAGCACTAGTTTAATTTCAACTGGGACCAAATGTATATTATCTTCATAAACATCCAAAAAGCAGTGAGAAACTTCAACCAATACCTTTGTAAACCGGTAATCTGTTATATTTCGCAAATAACGAAATTTGCGCAAGCAAAGATCTGTTGTAAATTCTTTGGGATTAGAAAATTCAGAAACTACAGTATCACAATATAAAAAGATAAATCAACTAAAAAACACAATTAGTAAAGCAACGCGTATCACTAAGTCAATGTTCCGTAAAACGCACGACAAGTTCTACGACTGTTATTTCCAACAGAAAAGCAACAAAAAAAACAATTAGTAAAGCAACGCGTATCACTAAATGCGTCCGTCAATGTTCCGTAAACAAGCACGTGCGGTCGAGTCAAACACGTTCGCCTATCCAGCATCTTTCCTTCAAATGGTAAACAGAACTACGCTGCTATAGTTAATATACAACTTTTATTTCACAAGAAAAACAACTAAAAGCGTGTCGTAATTGTTCATGCACGATTCGAAATTGATTCCGCATTAATTCTCACTATTCTCAATGCAAAACGAAACAGTCTTTTTAACGTAGTTAATATCTAGGAACCAAGAACAAACTCTAACTACAAAACACAATTAGTAAAGCAACAAGGAAACAGTATTTTTAACGTAATATATCGGAACAAAACACAAACTACAACTGCCCATCTGTTTATATTCAATCGTTGTTACCATAACCTCTTATCGACTATTATCTAAACTTGTATATCCACATAAGCAACAAAATTTAATTACGAGCTGTTTATCATTTTCGATAAGTTGGAAAGTAATTTACGAATAATCCTATTTAAAATTCGCTCCTTGTAATTTATTTATTAATGAAAATCAATCTTCAATTAATCTATTTTTAATTAATACACACGAGTTAAATTGCATACAATTCTGAATTATTCTGAAGTATTTATTTTATACAAACAGCGATCCCAAAGAAAAGAAGTATTTTTAAGTACGATAACAGAAAGGGAGCAAAAAATGTTCAGCTATAAAAATGCCCGTTACAGAGTTCACTCCTTATTACTGATTTCGTGCTTTTTTTCCTAGCCGTTCGTACAGGTAACAAACTGCTGCATGACTGGAGCTTTTAATAAATTGGCAAAATGCTGTAGGAAAAGCTATTTCAAAACCATTCCATTACAATGCAGCATTTCTAGGTTATTTAGAATTTTTCCACCTTGTGGAGGATGTTACGAGGTGCTAACTGGTCTGTATGTTTATTGGAGTTAGTGCTGTTCTTTTTAACGAAATCATTATCATTGGTATAATTTTTGATCACCCAATTAAATTATTCTAGAGATTACATGTAAAGATATTACAATCTTTGACCCTTAACTGTACTTATTATCAATCAGGTCAAGATTGCTCATGTAGTAGAACTACAAATCTATACCAACTTATTGACAGTAGATATCTAGGGCTTAGAATCACACTACAATGCTTTTCTTGTTACTTCTTTTGTGTTTAACACCAATTTTGAGTGTATACACGGATTCAAAAGGTATAAACGTTTAAGAAAGAGTGTTGTTACTCGCTTAGATTAATATTTTGCTTGTTGTTTTAAGATTGTGGACCGAAAGAAGTATGGAGCCCTTGCAAAACGGTCTGCTTCCCTAACTGTGACAATATTAAACCCGCAGTATGCCCTTACAACTGTATAGGAGCTGGTTGTATTTGTAAGGACGGCTATTTAAAAAAAGGAGATGACTGTGTAAAACAACATGAATGTTAAAATATATTTTACTTGCATTCATTACATTGTTTGTATAATTTTTCTCGGCCAAATATATTTATAGCAAGTATATTCGTGGGCTATGGTCAGCAGAGAACAATATATTAAATGTTGTAAATTAGTTTCCTTTTTTGGAGCACGATGGTGATTGATTGCAAAACCATCTAAAGGATTTTTTTCTTTGACAAAAGGTATCAGGAGATTACAAGGGATATGCTTTTTCTCCTGTCAAAAGGTACCAAGAGATCATACGAGATATCAGTTTCCTCACCTGTAGTGCGATGGTGATCGATTGTAAAACCATCTGAAACGTTTCCTGCCACAAGCTTTCAACAGCTCAATGAAATACCCATCCTTTCTTGTAGAGCAAAAACAGGCGATTGAAAAACCTAAATGATTTCTTTTCCTGCCAAAAGGTACCAGGAGCTCACGAAACACTAGTGCTCTTTCTTGCAGGGCAGAGGTAGTCAACTGTAAAGTCATTTAAAGGAGTTCTTTCCCTGACAAAAAGTATCCAAAAATTATAGAGGATATTAGATTTCTTCCTTGTAGGGATATGGTAATCGATTGCAAAACCATTTCAAAGTTTTTCCTACCAAATAGTATCAGAAGCTTTCTTGTAGTGCGTGGATCGTAGAATGCGAAACAATCTAATGGTATGCTTTTCCTGTCGTGAGGTATCATGAGATAATAAGGGATATAACTCCTCTTTCTTATAGAGAAACGGAAGTCAATTGCAAGAACTTTTAAACATTTTCTTTTCCTGGCAACAGCTATAAGAAGATTGTTACGTTTTTTTCGTGGCAGCCACGTTGGGCGCCAAATTTATGCTACGTAACACAAAGAAAGCCAAAGAAATGACCGGGCTCAATCGGAGAGTAGGGGGGGTTGTAGAAAGCAGACTGACCTATGATGTATGCGGCGGTAAGGAGTTAGTAACAGTACCTGCAAAAAAATTGTTAAGCAAACCTGAAAAAAAAGAATAAGTATAGCAGTAATGAAAAGTCTAAATTATTCAGTACTTTGTAGAATGTAAAAAAAAGAAACTGTTTGGATAATCTATATAATATAACAACGGTAAGAGCAATACAGACAAATGTTTAGTACAAAGTGAGGTAATATTGGGGAGTAGCAGAAACGTTTCCTCACACACCAATTAAACATAAATCAGACAAAATGTTGACAAAAGATAAATAGATAAGACACAATTGGTATGAGTAATTTAGTAGTATTGATTTTTCTTTCTTTCTTTTTTTTTATGTTTTAAAATAGCATGCAAGTCTATTGTAAAAGGTATCAGAACCACAAAGATGGTAAAGCAACGGATAGATATTTAAAGTAATAACCAGTAGGAAATAGTTCAACTTACAAAAGTCCTTCAGCAACGCCTCCTTGCAACTGAAGTGTGGGATTCAACGATGTCCTGCACTAACGAAGCACTTCACCCTTGACTGTGAGGGTGTCGATGAAACTTATCACACGTTACACTAATCACACCTACGTATTTCACTGGGGTTAGCAGCAGACAATATCACGCGTCGGAACTATGTAGCCTTGACAAATTTCTTGGTAATTCTATTTCCTAAGACAATAATTTCGAAATATTCTGTAGCACTAGTTTAATTTCCACTGGGACCAAATGTATATTATTTTCATAAACATCCCAAAAAGCAGTGAGAAACTTCAACCAATACCTTTGTAAGCCGGTAATCTGTTATACTTCGCAAATAACAAAATTTGCGCAAGTAATGATCTATTTTAGATTCTTTGTTGTTAGAAAATTCAGAAACTACAGTATCACTGTATTTAAATAATCCAAAGTATGCGCTACTCTGAGAAGAACAGGACCGCGAAACTAGATTGCACACACAGTTTTTAAATATCAAAAGACAAAACAACTAAAAAGAACCATAACGGGTAAAGCACATGTATCACTAAAGCAAGTCCGTCAAATGTTCCTTAAAACATTTATCTTACAAGAAAACAACCAAAAACAATTAGTAAGCCACGCGTATCACTAAAATAATGTTCCGTAAAACAAGCACGTGCGGTCGAGTCAACAAGTTCTATCACTTTTTTTTTTCAACAGAAAAGCACCAAAAAGAACAATTAGTAAAGCTACGCGTATCACTACAACAATCCGACTCTTTTCAAAGCAAACAGCACACACTATTTTTAACGTAATTAATTTGTAGGATCGAAGAGCAAACTCAAACTTTTCAAAGCAAACAGAAAAACGTATTTTTAAAGTCATTTATGTATAGGAACCAAGAACCAAACGACAACTGCCCGTCTGTAGATATAAACTCGTTGTTATTACAACCGCTTATCGCCTATCAACTAGACTCGTATATCCACGTAAAGAACATCCAATAAATGAATGCAGCAAAAAGCAGTGAGAAACTTCAACCAATACCTTTGTAAGCCGGTAATCTGTTATATTTCGCAAATAACAAAATTTGCGCAAGTAATGATCTATTTTAGATTCTTTGTTGTTAGAAAATTCAGAAACTACAGTATCACTGTATTTAAATAATCCAAAGTATGCGCTACTCTGAGAAGAACAGGACCGCGAAACTAGATTGCACACACAGTTTTTAAATATCAAAAGACAAAACAACTAAAAAGAACCATAACGGGTAAAGCACATGTATCACTAAAGCAAGTCCGTCAAATGTTCCTTAAAACATTTATCTTACAAGAAAACAACCAAAAACAATTAGTAAGCCACGCGTATCACTAAAATAATGTTCCGTAAAACAAGCACGTGCGGTCGAGTCAACAAGTTCTATCACTTTTTTTTTTCAACAGAAAAGCACCAAAAAGAACAATTAGTAAAGCTACGCGTATCACTACAACAATCCGACTCTTTTCAAAGCAAACAGCACACACTATTTTTAACGTAATTAATTTGTAGGATCGAAGAGCAAACTCAAACTTTTCAAAGCAAACAGGAAAACGTATTTTTAAAGTCATTTATGTATAGGAACCAAGAACCAAACGACAACTGCCCGTCTGTAGATATAAACTCGTTGTTATTACAACCGCTTATCGCCTATCAACTAGACTCGTATATCCACGTAAAGAACATCCAATAAATGAATGCAGCACTCCTATCTACATAATTAATTACCGCGGTTTATCATTTCCGATAAGTTGGAAAGTAATTTATTTATAATCCAATTTTATTAATGAAAATCAATCTTCAAATTATCTACTTTTAAAGTAATACACACGAGTTAAATTGCATACAATTCTGAAAACTATGCGGAAGTATTTACTTTATACAAACAAATATAAAATATAGAAATAGTAATTGCAGAAAGGTATTTACTAATTGAGAAAAAGCGTAAAAAGGTTAAACGATTAAAAATGCACGTTACAAGATCATAAGGGATGTTGAAAATTATAGGACGTTTCCAGGTTGGTTAAAACACGCTTTCCATAATAAAGATTCGACTATAACTACTTTGTCGTTTGTTATAAAGTTCCTACAAGAAACATTTAATAATTTTAAATAACAAATAGTGTAAATTGTATTGCGGTAATTTCGAATAGCTAAAGAGGAGAGATAAATGGACTGTATTAAATTTAAAAGGATATTTTAACAAGCAACAGATAATTAAATGTTCTTAAACAAAGCAGTTAATCAAATCAAAACAATCAAAGCGTTTACTATAATGATGCGGCATGCAGATGAAAAAACGTTGGAACCAATACAGCTCTTCCTTTGACGGATGGAGCGCAGCACAAATTTTACGACAACGGTTATCAAAGCGGTTCATATGTGTAGAATTATTATAATAGCGGCGGCGGACAACAAAGTGGTTCATCTAATTAATTTCACGTAGAACGTGTAAACTCGAAGCGGTTTAATCGACAGCGGTTCAAACACACATAACATAACGAGCTGTTTTCACTACGAAACAAGAAACTCTTCTCCTTGGCTTGGCGTGTATTTTCCAATCGATACTTGTTTGTGCAGGTACGTGTCCAACCAGTTTTGAGACGGAAAACTTAATGACGAAAAAATAAGCGCAGATAAATCTGATGATTAGTATAAACAACTAGTTGTTGGTTGCGAAATATCTGCAACTAATGATGACTGTGCGAAAAGATATATTGAAAAATATATTAAATCGGTAAATGGTCAAGTGTTGGGGAACTTGGCAGCCACAGGCTGCTTACCTCCCTTCACAACCACTGAAGGTCGGAGAAATAGGGTATATAATTGTAAAACAATAGAAGGTGACCGAACGACATCTAACAAGAAAGAACAGCGCCTATGAGGAAAGACAACAAACATAGAACAAGAAGAAAATTGTTGAAAGCATATGTGTGGAACACAGCACAGTATGCCTATGAAATACGGGCAGTCTGAAACGCAGACAGAAAAACGGTAGCAGCCTTTTGAAATGCTGTGCTTCAGATGTATGAGGACGATAGCATGGACAGACAAAGATAATAACAAATAGGTTATAGAAATAGTAGGGGCACAAGGATATCTGGGGAAAAAGATAAGAAAAATAGAAGGGCAGAATAAGTTCTAAGGTATTTTTGGGGAATAGTATGGAATATATTACAAGCAGAGATAAGAAAAAGGAAGTAGATGTAGACCTAGATCAGATAGGGATAGATGCAGACTGTAAATTTCAGGGAAATATGTAGGTTAGTTCAGAATAGGAAACAATGATGGTACGCGTCTAACCAGTTCCAGGACTGAAGACGTAATGATGATGACTTGTTTGCGGCCGCGCACTAAACCAACGTTCGCCACTCACGGCACAGGGTAGCGTGCTTAGTAAACACATAGGGATTTTGCACTAACAAATTTGAATATACCGCGGCGAATTTAAAAAAAGCAACAAGCTCAATGTAAGAATAAATTTTAGTTTTAAAATATTTACATAAGAACTGAACAAATAGTGTGGAACTTACAGTGTGTTCTCACGCGGACTTTTTAGACCTTTTAATAAAAACTCTAAATAATTCCAATATTATAACTCATGTCAATGTATTTTCTTGTCACTATCAACAAATTGACGTAAGTCGTACATTCGCCCACTCCCACTATACAACGGGGATGCAATTAATAACGCAAACACAAAACAAGCATGCTGCAAGTAGAGTTCTTTCTAACATCCTCCCCCTGGTAAGGAAACCGTCACTGAGGGGCACCTTACCACCTTGATCACGATTTTACGTCGAAGACGACCACTTTAGCAGCTGCTCGTGTATAAATACCCGATGTAGTCTGTACAACGACTTGGCGAACCTGCTTGCCGCCTGTGCCGCTTTGCTTGACTTCAATTACACTTCTATCTATCCATGATTGACGACACTTTTTCGTCCATAATGACAACGAAATCATCTATTTAAATTGCTTTAACATTTCGATACCATTTCGTTGTTCGATTCATTTCCGGCAGGTATTCCCTTATCCATCTACCCCAAAATCTACCTACCAACACTTGCGAGAGCTCCCAACTCCTGATCAAGGTATCAGGTTTATCGTTAAAGGGTTCAAACGGTTTGCAGGCACCTGAGTTACCGAGTAGTAAATGGTTCGGTATAATAGCTTCTTCTGCTTCGGATTCTGTCGGAATATACGTTAATTGGCATGAAATCACCACCAACTTCACTTCCATACAGAAGCACCGCAGCGTTTCGTCATCGGGATTCCTAATGGTCAAAGAGGAAAATAGGCATCTATTTATGGAACGTACCATCCGTTCCCAGCAGCCTCCTGTGTGTGGAGCTAGAAGCGGATTGAATACCCAATGTATTTGATCAAATTCGTTTCGATAATCATTTATATCAACAGTTCTGTAAAGTCGACTTAGTTCATTATCGACCGCTCGAAAATTGCTTCCATTATCACTACAAATTTCGAGTGGCATACCTCTTTTTGCAATAAAATTTTGTATTTTCATCATGCACGACTTTTTGTTTAGATTATATACGATTTCCAAATAAACGGCTCTAACCGTTACACAAGTGAAAAGCGCTATTTGCCTTTTCTATAAGTGACGACCAACTACTACCATAAAGGGGCCGAAGTAATCCAATCTTCATATGAAAATGACGCAAGATAGGAAGCTACTCTGGTATAGGGATACACTTCGTGTTGTACTTGCCGATATAATTCTTCTTCAAATCGTTGCAACTCTTCTACTTGTAAGGGCTCCTTTGATTCGTGGATTTCGTTTCAACCAGGTAAAAAAACGTAACGCTGCGTACCAATTTTTGCCATTTAGAAAACCTACTATAGTCCAGCACAAGTTCAGAATACAGGCAACAGGTGTATGATTTATCATGTGCCATCATGGGTGAAAATTCCTCGTTGGTACAGTTTGAGGTTGTAGGAATTTGCAAAACTGGTCAACTACCCTCTTCTTGCAGCAGGAATTCTAGACCCCGAAACCACCTACATAGGTTATGTTTTCCAGTTAGTGGCATCATCAGCGACGTTCAAACGTGAGGGTGCCTAGTGTCATTCGGATAGGGCTGTCGTCTCTAAGATTTCCCTCACGCGAAATGCTACAAACTGTTTATAACGCTTGTGATCTGATGACAGCAGTGCAACACATCCGTAGAGTCACTCCAGAATACTCGACGATTGATATTAATTGTATGGACCTGTTCATTTGTGTTATACTCCCGACTGTTCTAGTCTAAAATATACTATTAAGTCCCGGCGTAATTGATAAGAGCCACTACGACAGTTGGCAATACATATAATAAACACGTACATAATATTGCGCAACAAAATGTTACGTCAGATGTGCGTCTCAAATTATTGTATCACATGAAAAAATGTTTATTGTGATTATAGGAAAAGATAAAAAGTACTCACGTAAACTGTGGAACTCTTCACACACGGCAGCTATAGGATCTTGGCGTTAGTTGGGCGTGGGTCGGTCTTCGCCCCCGTTGCAACCAAATTGGTTTATCTTCTCTCTTCTTGTGTAGCGGTACGATAAAGGATACAAGTAGAGGTACGATAATATGGTACGATAAAGGAAACCTACATATCTGAAAGAGAAGACAAAGGCACACCGTAGATAACCACCCTGTTCGACGTCTCGTTGACTAGTCCCTTACGTGATGGAAAATGCCCACTTCCTTCCGCACTCCGCGTCTGCGCATTCTCGGGCGCCGCCGCAACTGTCTAAAGTGACGGAAATGCACGCACAAGTCTATTTCTTGAAACATTGACGCGGTTTTAGTCACATATTTTAAAACTAAAACTTGAAATGTTTACATAGCCGATTTTCGGCATGTAACAATTGAAGCCACTAACTGAGATCCGATAACAGCTGCTTGTAGTTTGAGATGCGGCATTGTTATGCATATTTGGGGTGCGACCCTAGTTTTTGCACCAACCAGTCTACATTTAACGCCAACTTTCGTTAAAATGCGGAAGTAGGCTACTGCCGTAAACGCATTTTCGCTAGCATCAACAAATACATGCAATTTGGCAGATCCGTACCCTGCAAGCGAATAGTACCTTGGAATCCGTATTTGTTGTAGATCTGGTAGGAGGCTTGTCCACTTTAACCACCGACCATGAAGATCGTCAGGAATAATTTCATCCCATAACATTTTTATTTTCCAAATATCTCTCCGAAGGATTTTAGCATAAGCAATGAAGAACGCCACTAATTCTGTGGGTCTAATATCATCATGACTATTCGTAGCACTTGCCGTTTTGTGGGTTGCTTTGTTACATTCTAAATTTGGAAATGTACATTGTTAAATATGTGAGTAAACTCCCTCGAATATTTTCAAATAAACTTGTTAATTTCCGCCATTCCGGACAGTTGCGTTTGCGCAAAAGAATGCGCAGGCGCGGAGTGAATAGCGCAAGTGCGCAGTGTGAATACGACGCCATTATACGACGAGACCTGAAGCCGAAAACAGCTACCTGTGTTGCGTGTCCGTCTTTTCTCTTTTCAGGTGGTAGGTTCCTTATTTCTTGCCTTATCGTACTTCTACCTGGTTATCCTTGCCGCTCCCTTACAAACAAAGAGGAGGGACGACTAAATTTGGACTCAACAATGGCGAAACCGACCGACGCCTATAAAGCAAGGAGATGGCCCTGAGATTTAACTACAAGGCGCATTTTAAGTGAGTACATTGCTTTATTTATATTATAATTTGAGAATGGTATCACTTTTAACATGTTCGATATTTGATACAATTTGCCGCTTAATCATGTCATATTAAACGACTGCGCAATATTATGAAACGTGGGAGTGTATCAGCTTCCCGTCGATTATAATCGCCTTACTCAGTCTCTTTAAATTTACATAAAAATAGAAACAATCATCGCTTGTAGACCACCATATGCCGAGAACTTTTGCTCTGCATAGGTTTAAATTTTTTGACTGTTCAACGATTTCACATCTAATTGCTCTTAGAAATGCACATGAGTTGGAAACCCAGTCTCGAATTTCAAATCCTCTGGCGATATGGATACGAATAACATCGTTAGCAATACTTATTGCGTCTGCAGTACTCGAAAAGTCATCTAACCAATCATCTACGTAGTGGTTGTCACAAATAGCACAAACTGCTCTGGGATATTTGTTTGTAAAAGGTCCATCATTTTTATTCTTTACGAATTCGGCACAGCTGGGTGAGCAGGTTGAATCCAAATTTAATTTTGTCTTCTTCTTTATGTAGAGGTACGATGAAGGAATACAGGTAGAGATACGGTAATTAGGTATAAGCAGAAAACCTACATAACCTGAAAAAAGACAAGATACGACGCAAAGATAACTACACTCGTCCACGTCTCGCTGACTAGTCCCGACGTGTCAGAAATCACCACGCTTCTTCCACACTCCGCGTCCGCGTAATCCTTTGCTCAAACGCACTGTCTGAAGTGACGGAAATACGCGCACAAGTCTTTTAAAATTATTGGCGCGAAATCCTTACAAATTAAAACTAAAATTGGAAACGTTTACGGCCGATTTTCGGCACGTAACAAGGAATTTACAATGTGTTCTCATATGGATTTTTTAGACCTTTTAATAAGAACTCTTTAACTAATTCCAATATTATAACTCGTGTCAAATATTTTCTTGTCACTATCAACAATTTGACGTAGGTCGTGCATTCGTCTACTGCCACTATATAACGGAGATGCAATTAATAACGCAAACGTAAAACAAGTATGCTGTGAGTAGGGTTCTTTCTAACATCCTCCCCCCTGGTAAGGGAACCGTCACTGAGAGGCACCTTACCACCTTGATCACGATTCACGTCGAGGACGTCCACTTTAGCAGCTGCCCGTGTATACACCCGATGCAGTCTGTACGGCGACTTGCCGAACCCGCTTGCAGCCTGTGCCGCTTTGTTTGATTTCAATTACTCCTTCATCTTTCCATGATTGCGCTCTTTTTCGTCCATAATGACAACGAAATCATCTATTTAAACTGCTTTAATTTTTGATACCATTTTGTTGTTCGATTCGTTTCCGGCAGGTATTCTCTTATCCATATTCCCCAAAATCTATCCGCCAACACTTGCGAAAACTCCCAACTCCTAATCAATGTATCAGGTTTATCGTTAAAGGGTACAAACAGTTTGCAAGCACCTGAGTCACCGAGTAGAAAATGTTGGGTGTCATAGCTTCTTCCGCTTTGGATTCCGTAGGAATATACGTTAATGGGCGTGAATTCACCACCAACTCCGCTTTCATAAGGAAGCACTGCAGCGTTTCGTTATCGGGTTCCTGGTTGTCAAAGAGGAAAATAGGCATTTATTTATGGAACGTATCATCCGTTCCCAGCAGCCTCCTGCATGTGGAGCTAGGAGAGGATTGAATACCCAATGTATTTGATCGAATTCGTTTCGATAATCTTTTATATCAACAGTTCTGTAAAGTCGACTTAGTTTATTATCGACTCCTCGAAAATTGGTTCCATTATCACTATGAATTTCGAGTGGCATACCTTTTCTCGCAATAAAATTTTGTATTGCCATCATGCACGACTTCTTGTTTAGACTATATACGATTTCCAAATGAATGGTTCTGACCGCTAGACAAGTGAAAAGTGCTATCCACATTTTCTCTAAGTGACGACCAACTACTAGCATAAAGGAGCCGCAGTAATTCATTCCTACATATGAAAATGGCGCAAGATAGGAAGCTACTCTGGCATAGGGATACTCTTCGTGTTGTACTTGCCGATATAATTCTTCTTTAGATCGTCGCAACTCTTCTACTGCAAGGGCTCCTTTGATTCGTGGATTCCGTTTCACCCAGGTAAAGAAACGTAACGCTGCGTACCAATTTCTGCCATTTAGAAAACCTACTATAGTCTAGCACAAGTTCAGAATACAGGCAACAGGTGTATGATTTATCATGTCATAGGCAATAATTCCTCGTTGGTACAGTTTGAGGTTGTAGGAATTTGCGAAACTGGCCAACTACTCTCTGCTTACTAAAAGAACTCTGGACCCTCAAACCATCTACATAGGTTGTGTTTTCATTTCGTAATATTTTTGTCTTTGTGTGTCTTGTTGAGTCTTTGTGTGTCGTGTGTCTGAATTTTTCTACTCCCCATATTTATATACCTTTGATCACGTGACTGTTCTAGCCAATTAAAAATCTTACATATTTCACAATCGTACATCATCTCTACATGTGCTTTTAGGTTAATGGTTTAAATCCATCTTTTTAGTGCCATTGCTAATTGAAATTACCCTATAATTAAATTTGAGTTATTCTGCAATATTCTGAACTATTTCCTGTTAATATTTCTATAGATATCACGAAAAATTACATTTTATTACGTACTTCCGGTTTTGAATTTTCTAGAACAAACTAGTATTTCCTTTGACGCCTTAAAATCTTCTAAATTTCACGGGATGTTAGATATCAGTTGATAGGTTATGTTCATTTAAAGTGTCAATTGTCACCCAAAGTCAAACTAGGATTGGATAACTATCTTAATTCTGGTCAGTGATAGGTTACATTTTATATAGAATTATTTGTAATTGGCCGAAAATATTATTTGAAATTTGGATTAATTTAAAAATGTTCTTGGGTGTTACAGACTTGGAATTTGTTACGTTCAACTCCTGTCCCTTACAAAATATGCTCATTTATAGTACACTAGCACGTCAACGCTGTTTACACATCTTCTAAATCTGTAATAGGTGGAAACTAAGTAAATCATATTAATCAATGTATGCCGAAAACTCGTGATTACTTGGATCGAAGCAACTGGTTGTCATTAGTTGTTTAGTTTGGAAAAAGGTTGTCAAAATTTTTATTTTTAGGGTCAATCTTTCAGAATGTTACTGTTTACTTCCGTTTTTATTTGGCTAGTAAAAGCAAATACAATATCCTTCCTAACAATACTGAAAATTTGTATGAGTAATCCTGGATTATAGATGGATTCCGTTGCTTATGAGACGTGAACCTCAAATTCCGCTGATATAGCTACTGTTGTTGTTGGTTCCTGATCTACGCTATGCTGACCGTTCTATTCCTGTACTCGTACTGGAGGATTAACCTATTACCCAGATAAGTTTTGCTTATTTTCTGTTTATTTTGGATAATTTCTTACATTTACAAGTGAATTCTACAGTTTAAACCCAAATTCTTACAGTTTAAAAGTTCATAAATACAACACCGCAAGCGGGGTTTACTAGACACCACCGGCAGTTGGTAGCGCTAATCTTATACAGATTTTGGGCGCGCTCATCTGCCAATGACGTCACCAATGCACAAAATTAAGACGCAATTATCGGAAAAATATATACATTTAAGACAATAGATTATAATAGCGAACAAATTAACAAAGAGAGTACTTACATAAGAAATCCGGCGTCCGGCGAGGTTGAGTTAAAGTTGGCTTTTCTAAAGTCCATCAGGCTACTGAAGGCCCTTTTGAGGTAGTTAAAGATGGTACGCCCGACGCTCTTCCAAAGCGTTTGGACCAGCTCCGGCAGTCATGGGCTCGTTCATCCAGGGTCGTGCAGTACGGTTCGCCTAGGCGGCTTCAAATTTTTTCTACCTATGCAGGGAATGACGGGAACATGGTATAAGGGGCGACAAACAAAAACAAGCAAGCAAGGAAATCTACATAGATAAAGATAAGGCACGATACCATACCTCAAACGTCCACTCCACTCGAAGGTTCGGGCAAAAAAGCCACGTTACATAAAGTCACGGAAACATTTGTCCCTACTCCACTCGCGTCGCGCGATCTGGCGCAAACGCACTGCGACGTAACGGAAATACGCGCCTAGTCTTTTAAAATTGTGGCGCGAAACTTCCGCACATCAAAATTAACCTAAAACAATGTTTAAGGGCCAATTTGATTGGCACGTAACAAATTATCTAACAAGTAGTAGGTCGATAAAGATTGTAGGAGCCTCGTGTAAACAAATCCGTATTTGTCTAACATACCAACCTTGTGACCACGGGTATCTACACCTATTATACGAATAAGTGTAAGAAATATAGAGTTCTTAAATGGAATAGCTACTTCCTAGGTAACTGGGTGCTCCTAGCGAGGTCACGACCGTTGTAATAGATACTTTTGTGATACCAAACGCTTACTTTGATTGTTCTCATTTTTCTCATATTGTAGCATATGATACACAGAAATACCACAATTTATCAATAATTGTTTTTCCTACTCAACCCGTACTGTATATATACCATAAGTTGAGTATAAAATAATTGTACAGCGGATTCACGAGCTCGTTAATCTTTAGTTAGCAATGTTATAGTTATGTAAATATGTACGTCACACTGGCAGCCTTTCTTGTATACTTGCCTTGATGATATTTAGAACTTCTGATTACTTGACGCAGAGGAATATACCATGACTCTTTTGTTTTAAAAACACAATAGATTATTTGTGGCCTTAGGTTAAATGCTCGGCTTACGGGTTTGATCTTCGGTGTGCTGCAGGGTTCGGCGTGTCGCTCGAGGCTTTAAAGCTCTCCGCCCGATTGGCGTCAGGTTGCACTTCAGGTCGTACACCGTGCGCGCCCGGCATACAAACAGGAGGCGAACTAAAAACGTCCGGACGGACGTCCGCAGGTTCTCTTTTTGAGCGTGTTCGTGACACGAACTACTAGTCTGTATCTTATAGACAAAAACAAAAAAAAAGGGAGACCGCACGCCTGCACGCCGCCGAATTTCGGTAAGTGACTGTGCTGCGAAAGCGGTCCTCTTTCAAATATTTCACCGCCAATGCGTGTGTGTTGGCGCTAGCGACACGGGCAGGCCGGCCGCGAGGTTGTCTCCGGAGAGTAGTACGTCCGAAAAGACGGAAGATCTATAGCCAGACGATCTGCGTCGGCCACGCTCGGTTTGCGTCCACCACGCTAACTCCGCAACAGTGGTCCGCTGCTGCTTGTCTATGCTGCCTGTCTGACGGCGAGCCGTCTTCGGTAGATCGTTCGGAGATTTCGCGAACTTCGCGACTTCGAGAACACACCGAAGCACGCGCACCCCGCCGCATGGCAGCCGGTGCAGCCGCGCCACCATTGTATGGAGTAAATTTATAAAAGATTACCCTGAACGGTGGATCACTTGGCTCGTGGGTCGATGAAGAACGCAGCTAATTGCGTGTCTAAGTGTGAACTGCAGGACACAAGAACATCGACATTTCGAACACACATTGCGGTCCTAGGATATTGTTCCCGGACCACGTCTGGCTGAGGGTCGTATCTATTGTAACGACTGCACGCGCTCGCTTGCGAGCGGCGGAGCAAGAATGGGGCCTTCGCCGGCATGTTGCGAAAAAGTTCATGCTCACGTCGGCAAGCCCTCGAATAAAGGAGAGAAGGATAGCTCTGCGGCCGATCGTATACCGGTCGGCCGCGAACCAGCGGCACTTTTCTCCAGCGACGGTGCGCGTCGCCGGCCCGTACGGGTCGTTCGCGCTGTACTAAGGTCGTGTCCTAGAAGCTTCGTAACCGGAGACTAGAGACGTCCGGCCGTCCGCGAATACAACGGACGATCGTTTTCGATCCGGCGCACGCAGCCCACCGGGCGCCTCGCACTATTTAAATTCTACGCGACCTCAGAGCAGGCGAGACTACCCGCCGAATTTAAGCATATTAGTAAACGGAGGAAAAGAAACTAACTAGGATTCCCCTAGTAGCGGCGAGCGAACAGGAAAAAGCCCAGCGCCGAATCCCGCGGTCGTCACAAGCCGCCGGGACGTGTGGCGTTTGGGAGGGTCCGCCATCTCGAAGCCGCTCGGCTAGTCAAAGTCCTTCTTGAACGGGGCCACTTATCCATAGAGGGTGCCAAGCCTGTAGGACAGCCGACGGAAGCGGGAGGACCTCTCCTCAGAGTCGGGTTGCTTGAGAGTGCAGCCCTAAGTGGGTGGTAAACTCCATCTAAGGCTAAATATGACCACGAGACCGATAGCGAACAAGTACCGTAAGGGAAAGTTGAGAAGAACTTTGAAGAGAGAGTTCAAGAGTACGTGAAACCGTTCAGAGGTAAACCTGAGAAACCCGAAAGGTCGAAGGGGGAGATTCAACCGTACTCGGTGGCCGGGCAAAGGCGCGGTAGCCCACCAGGCGGACTTCGGTCCGTCGAGGGGCGTGCGTCGCCTCTGGCCGCCGAATGCGTGCACTTCTCCTGTAGTAGGACGTCGCGACCCCTTGGGTGCCGTCATAAGCCGGTCGGATAGCCCGCTTCGGAACGGCTTGCCACTCCGAACGGATCCGACCACTGCCCTGCCGGCCCGCTCGACGGTATAATGCTAGAAGGCGCATTGTGTTCGCATTTTTGTATTATTAATAGACTTTTGGAAGTGACCTGTTAGATCCAACTACTTTAGGCAGAACTATTACCCTGCTTAATGGTCGTTTCCTATATTACCTTTATGCGCTGATCTGACAGATTACTATCCTATCGTAGTTACTTTTATTTGTATGTTTACTATATCATTTATCTTCCAGTAGATTTGAAGTGCTCATCGTTTCTTTATGTTTGTTATTTCTCCCCGACCCTAATCTATGACCATTGGTAGCGCGGCATCCGTGTTATATGCGACTCTAGTTTACCGTTACAAATTCTTGGTGTTATGCTTCAATTTATAATGTATGGTATGTAATTTTAATATTAAGTTTTCAACATTATTAGGTTTTTTTATGTCTGAATAATAGCTTCAATTTAAATCTACAGTCTTTCCGATATCTTATGTTTCTTTACTGGACGGAATGTATTTAAGGCCCAAGTTCAACAACTCTGATTCTTTCTTATTGAAGGATGTACCTCTAGGATGCACAATCCTGGGATGAAAAGAATTGCAATATTTATTTTTGAATTTGTGAGTATTCTGTTTCACTTTATTGCATAAAATTTTAATTTTATTTAATAATTTTGAAAAAATCTTAGTGCCATATGCCTCGATTTTATTTTTGATAATGTGGAAAATTTCCTGCCATTCACAACTGTGTAATGTGTTGGCTAAAGATATAGTCTGGGAGCTACCGACATTTTTTGCTCGTGGAAGTATCGAGCATAAATTTTTTACCATTGGTAGTTTTTATACTGCTAATGAAGGAACTGACCGTCAGACCTTTGGGAGGCCCTTAGTTATGGTGTAGGATGCTGACGAAGTTATCAGGAATACTTGTCAAAATTGTAGCAGTATCATCGCTAAAAATTATAACATTAGCTATTTATGATGTGAATTTAAGAAAAATAATCGTCAGACGTCGATATGCTGATAAAATCGTCGTCAGTTATGTATAAGTAGTCGTCGGAAATTTCTGCAAATAAAGTAGTAGTATTGAATCTGAAATTGCTACTGGTTGTTATTTATGATTAATATAACAAGAAAAAAACCGTCAGACTGCATGATAATCATAGACAACTAACTAATATAAAAATGATAATGCTTAAAAGTTAGTCAGTCAGGCCTGTATAGTGTAGTGCAGCGTTCAAAAGCATTGAGCGCGCGGCGTCTTTTGCGGTCCAACTGACGGACTCTTTACCATTATCGTGCAGTCTGACGATTCGTTTCATTTTATATTGATCATAAATAGTAACCACAATCAATTTCAGACTTGATACTACTATTATAATTATATTATTTGAGTCAGCAATATGCAAACTGAAATTAACACACAAACTATTACTTTAATAGAGAAAATAATTTGTTTACAATCTGTATGTAATTTAGATATTTTAATTTTTGAAACGAGTAGTGTCTAGCTAAATCTGTTTGGGTAGAAGACCGAAAAGAGTATCTCTACAGTGTAGCGCAGTGTTCAAAAGCATTGAGCGCGCGGCGTCATTTGCCGTCCAACTAACGGATTTTTAAGTATTATTATGCAGTCTGATGATGTTTCTCATGTTATATTGATTATACATAATAACCATAATCAATTTCAGACTGTATACTACACTACTATAATTATATTTCTTTCACACAAACTATTAGTTTAATAGAGAAAACAATTTGTTTTCAATCATGTATATAAATATTGAAATTTTTGAAACGAGTAGTATTTAGCTAAATATGTTTGGGTAGAAGAGATTCGTTGCGAATCGGCTACCTGCTCCTTTATAAGATCTGCCACAAGCACACCTGCATAGATTAATAAGAAGAAGATAGGAAACGTGCATAAGGGACCTATGTATTAAAACGACCAGCTTTTACAATGTTAAGTTAACATTTGACCCGTTGAGAGGGCGCTACAAAACATGTTTAAAGAAGTGACCGGTTATTTTGCGGCAAATTTAAACTTAAAACAAGCGGTAAATTTGAATTTACATTAATAAATCTTTGAGTAGTCACTATTTAAGAAGATCTCTAAACTAGAACCATTACTGTTGAATTTAGAGCAAAAGTTATAAGAATGTTTTGCTAATAATTCCGTGTAATTTTCAAAACACATTT
Source organism: Platerodrilus igneus (assembly GCA_036346225.1). NCBI lineage: Eukaryota > Metazoa > Arthropoda > Insecta > Coleoptera > Lycidae > Platerodrilus > Platerodrilus igneus. Next base: position 815,892 of record JARFIW010001182.1, read on the forward strand.
ATAGTCTATAACTATCAATTAACAATATTTTTATTTATAACTATCGATTAATCAAAGTTAATAGTTTTCCAGCTATCAAAAATCGATGCTTATTTTTAAAATCACCCACCTCTACTCCTAAGCATGATGATTTATTATTTGTGGCAAACGTTTTTAATTTTGATTGTTGCTACACATTGTAGTAGACCTATGCCTATTTTCTAATCGACATCCCCACCGGTGCCTCATTTTCAGATATGTTGTCAAAAGAGCATAAATGAATTCTCAGAACACAAAGTAAAGTTAGGTTCAATACCCAAACTACGAATAACACAAATAAAATCTGATGTCAATGAGTTACTCTGTAGTAACGTATTAAAATTGTCGTTATGCACTACTTCAATGATTTTTAAAATTCGTACACTTCGTTCGAAGGAAACAACAGACCCTCTTTGAGATAATCAAGAACATCACTTTGCCGAAAATATGTAAACAGTTGATGTTCCCCAATAAGACGCTTTTCTTTGTCCAAAACAACTGATCCGCAAAATCACAGTCATGCATTTTAAAAATTTTCTACAAAAAAAGCCAGATGCATAATATATTGCATTTTCATCTAAAGCAGATACACTTTCAAGCAACTGTAGGATTGCATTGGAGTCTAAATTGAATGTAACATTATTAGGCTTCATATAATCTAAACGATCAGTTTCTGTAGAAGTTTTGCTATGGTTCTTAAAGAAGTAAGCATAACATTATAATCATTTTCACAATTTGAATTTGAGGATAGTTTTGACATACTTGTAATATATGTATGTCTTAATCCATTTTCAAATTGTTTAGCACTTGGATTTTTACAATTACCATATTGTTGCCTTACAATAGCAAACAAATTTTCCAATGGATCTTGATTTAAGTGTCGTGTTAGTAAACTGGAAATACCAAAATCATCCCTCAGTTCTTTTGCCAACAATAATATACTGTTTATAGTTATTTGGAAACCATTCAGACATGGAGGTCTACGCCTTTTAGCTCCTACAAACACTGCGTTTTCAAATTTATGATATATATCCTCATGCATTTCTCATGAGGAGAGTGCTCTGAAACGGCATATCTCATTTTCAGTTTATTAATTTTCAATTGATTGCTATTAAGGCAATCAAATATACTGTCCATGTCTTTCACAAAAGCAGCCGTAAATTCCGACTCTGCTTCACCGACTTGAAGAAGCTTCATTACCAAAAGCGCAACGCTCATGGCATCACTAAAAATTTGAGTTGCATACTTCACCTTCATGCTATTAAAACTGTTAACATTTAGGTGTTGGTGACCAATTTTTGGTAACAATCTTACACGAACTGGATGTGCTGATTCAACTACAGTCTTTATATGTTGCCAACTAACAGTTTTTCCATCCCAAATCAAATTATATTTTGCAAATTGTTTCTAATTGACTTTAACAAATGGGGGCATCATAAATGAAATAAATTTTTTCATTTTGCCAAAAATAAGGCTGTTGTTTAGAAATTTTCAATTCCCTGGCAAGTTTCTGGTTTAGTGGACCCTGATCACATATAATGGCTTTTACTACTAAGCCCACTTCTTCTGCAGCATTAAGACAATGTGAAACTATGTTCTCAATGTGAATTGAAGAGTGCTTACTGCTTAAAACCAGTAACCAACAGCATGCTTCCACTGATGTGCAATTCCAGTTGCCATACACACAAGAACGGATTTCGCCCGTTCATTTGTCCGAATGCATCCATCATCCGCAACACCAATAACTATGTCTTTGGCTGTATCATAATGAATTTCTTCTTTGATACCTATTTCGTCAAATAACAGCGAACAGAATTTTTCATAACTATGCTTACTGTTATTGAGATAGTTTCTAATTGAAAAAGCACAGCCTTATTGATGCCTGGTTGCATTTCTAAAGAAGACTGCCAATTTCTAATGCTTCGTGGAGTTGGTAAATTCAATGCTACAGCAGCTTTTCTGTATCCTCTAGGAGAAGAGTAATACCAACTTAAACACAACTGTTTCATATCGTCAGTGTATCGGCGATTATATTTACTAACAAATGCAGATTTCAACTCATTAGCAAATAATGTATGTGCATCTTTGGATAAAAATTTCTTTGATTCTTTAATCAAATAGCACATCTTTGCTCGGCTACTAGATTTGCTGTTTGTTATCTGTGATGCACAAGAACAAACAGACAGCTTGCTTCTCCGATACAGTTTACACTTAATTTTGTTGCGATCCACCTTAAATTGATTAAGCTTCCTCTTAGTTTTAGGGGTATACTGCCTCACAAATCTGGCTGGTTTCTCAGGAGTTTTACAATTTCACTAGTAGATGCTTGTTGGTCTAAAAATTCAATACTGTATAATGGTGCAATCACAAAATTAAATGCTTACTATTATCCAACAATGTCTCAGATTTACATTCCTCAATTGCTTTTACACCAACTTGTGCAATACCAGCAGTCCTTGTATTTGTTCTAGCAACAATCAGGTTGTCTTCCAAGTCAATTGTCTCTTTAAAATAGTCCAAATTAACATCTCATAAATACTTAAGGAATATATTTTATTTGAACAAAATTGGCAATTAACTAATAATTTTAATTTTAACTATATAAACGGAAAATTCATACAAAACAATAGGCATGCATGAAGCTGAACTTACCTGTTGGTAAAAGATCAATTCCATTTGTTGATAACTTTCTGCAATAATTATGTTCACTACTAATTAGATTTCTAATCTCTGTAATATTATTGTAGTTAAATGGCACAGCTCCTGGTTTAAGAATAATTCTAGGGTAGGTTTTTTTAAATTGATTCCAGGAGAAATGCTTACTGCACACCTGGTAGTGACCAGTCAAATATTTATTATTAATTATCAAGTCATTTCTGTCCATTAACTCAATCCATTGCATAGCGCTATAATGAAAGTACAAATTAAATTATATAATTTTTCAAGTTTAAAGGATTCCACTTACATCATACGGTCTTTAGGAAAATTAAAAAACGCTATATCTGGATTTTCAAATTTATTATTGTAACAGAAGTTACCAATACAATATGCACCGCGACTCATTTTCACATTTAAATTAAAGTTGATTCTAATAAATATTCAATTAAGTGGAGCTTGAATAAACGCAAACACTTTAAGAAGAACGGAAACAAAATATAATTTTAGGAAAACTTATGATTTTAGGTTATAAATAGGTATTATAATAAGCACGCCATCGGTAAGCAAGTCATTCTGTAATACCGCTTTAGTTAACATTTGAGACGACAGATACCGCTAAAAAAATACGGTCGCTTCGTTTCCTATCTTCTTCTTATTAATCTATGCACACCTGGACTCAGATCTGAAGCAACTGTTCAAGTTAGTTCACGAGTAGCCTCTGATATAAGCGGACGCGTTCGAATTTTGAAAATGTCTGCTGTAACGCCTTTTTGTGTATTTTGTCTCAAAAAAAGAGACGTTGCGACCATTTGTGCAAGAAACGCTAAATAAATGTAAAGCAGTGTTGACTATTCGAGTGGAGAGAGAATTATACATGAATGACGTTAAGTTGCCGTCACAATTGTCTGCAGGTTTCATGTATCATTCGAAGTGCTACAGATTATTCACAGCATTACCAAAAAAGTATAGAGATACTGCAACTACTGAAATCGAATCGGAAACTTCGCCAGTTCCAAGGTGTGTTATTTTTAAATAAGCAATTTCAAAAATTCTTCATCAATTGCGTTTTATACGATTAATAATAGAATTTTTTTAATTGAAGTTCATAGTAGTGCAATTCCATAATCAAATAAATCGCTTTATAATTTTGTTAAAAATAGTATTGTAAATATTTAATTATTACACTTAAATTAAAGTATTCATGATTAAAATAATAGTTGAAAAAACAGTGTTATTTTGCTAAACTTGTAAGAGCATCAACGATTTCTTAAATTTGAAATTACGTGTTATTATGCTTAAAGTATAAGATCGTCAAGGGTTTCTCTTCTTGTCTTTCTCTGTCTCTCTCTCTTCCTCCCCCCCCCGCTCTCTCTCTCTCTCTCTCTCTCTCTCTCTCTCTCTCTTTCCTACCCAGACGCTCTGCCATCCCCTGTATCATATTTACCTGTACACCGATATATATATATATATATATATATATATATATATATATATATATATATATATATATAAGAGAGCATAAACGTTTTCTCTCTCTCTCTCTCTCTTTTTCGTCCCCAGTAATAAATACAGAAGAGAGGGGACGCTCTGCTATCCCCTGTATCTCATTTTACCTGTACACCGATATATATATATATATATATATATATTATATTATATATATATATATATATAAGAGAGCATAAACATTTTCTCTCTCTCTCTCTCTTTTTCGTCCCCAGTAATAAATACAGAAGAGAGGGGACGCTCTGCCATCCCCTGTATCTCATTTTACCTGTACACTGATATATTATATATATATATATATATATATATATATATAAGAGAGCATAAACGTTTTCTCTCTCTCTCTCTTTCGTCCACAGTAATAAATACAGAAGAGAGTGGATGCTCTGCCATGCCCTGTATCTCATTTATACCTGTACACCGATATATACAGTTTGTTTCATGAATACCTTCCACACGGTTACCGTCTATCGGCGCTCGACAGCGGTGGTGCAGAAGCCATAGCATACTTTCAACAATAATTACTTTTATCATGGACAAAACTGGTCTACGTAAGGCGCAAGATATCTCAGCCGATCTATCAAACAGTAGAATAAACAAGCATAAACATCAAATACTAGCATTTAATTCACATATAAGGCAGAACTTAAATCCGTTCTCAGAATATATCGATAATGACCATTTATACAATATTTCAACTGGACAGGCTGTAAATGAAGAAATTGCCAATTTTTTACTAAATGTAAGGAATTTGGGCATAAAACAACAAGAAATATTTATTAAAGAATGTTCTCAAGACAAAAACAGATTCGAGAACCCTATAAAGAAAAATAAACTGATAACGTTTGCTGACACAGTGGCTAAACGAAAAATGTCAATGAATGGAAAATTAATGGAACTTGAAGATGCATTGAGATATTTTTGGAAAATTGCTACGATTATCGTTAGAAAAAACGTTAAACATTGATAAAGTTTTAACGTACCCTCTTACTCCAGTTCCACTAGCCCTGTGTAATACAAACGGTGTAATGTGTAAAACTGACAAATCAGTTTTGACTCACACATTGGAAAAAGAATTCGCAAGTGTAGAGCCTGCGACTTGTGACGTAATAATTTATGATGGCTTTTTTATGCTCCATTCATTAAAAGATATACCTGTAACCTTCGGCAATATTTCTCAAAAAATATTACAAATGTTCGCAGCAACAAATGCAAAAATTGTCATAATTTGTTTTGATAATTATTGTTCGCCATCTATAAAAGATAACGAACATTCAATGAGAGGCAGAATACGAGGCAACACATACCTTATCAATGGACCTGATCAAAAACGCTCGAGCAATTTCAATAAAGATTTACAAAACATTAATTTCAAAGATGCGTTGATCAAATTTTTATGTGATCATAGGAAGGAAAGTCATCTAGCTCCTTTCATCGCAGGGAAAACCATATATGTTAATCACGATAAATGCTTCAAATATGAAGTTGTTAACGACAATGTAATACAAACGGAGGAAATTGAGTTGTCATGCCCTAATCACGAAGAAGCAGACACTAAAATAGCGTTTCACGTTTTCAAGCTAGACTTCGACGCTTGCGTCACAATAAGATGTTCTGATACAGATGTTTTGGTAATTATGCTTGGAAACATGAGTAAATTCACACATAATCTTCAGATCTCAATGCTTATGGGAACAGGTAATGCACGCAGATATATTAACATCACCGAATTACATAAAAAATTAGATGAGTTCTGTAGAGCATTACCAGGATTTCACGCTCTCACGGGTTGTGATTATAATCCTGCCTTTTTTAAGAAAGGAAAGAAAAAGCCTCTCGAGATACTGCGAAAATCGGAAAAATTCATTAGAACATTTATTGATATTTGTGATTGGTCTAATGAAGATTTAGATGAACTATTTAAAGTAATGGAGGAGTTTGTATGTCGAATATATGGTTATAATAATTTGAACGACATAAATTTAATACGAGTGGCGCAGTTCATGAAGACATACAGAATTAAAAGAAACGAAGATATTCTCCAAGTAGATAATAATTTCGATGGCTCTGCGCTTCCTCCGTGTAGATCAGAATTACGCCAACATTTATTAAGAACAACGTATATTGCTCGAATGTGGAGCCATGCTCACCATGACAATCCGGTCATTTCATCTCCGATTCTATATGGATGGAAAGAAGAAGATAACAAATATTACTTGAAATGGTTTGAAGGTGATCAATTACCTTCCATACAAACGATAACTGATGGCATAGATGAAGAAGAAAATATCATAGGTATTTAATTATGTTTATTCTAATAAGAATTATTGAAATATTATGCTCCTTGTTTAATATTTATACATTTTTCAAAAAATTTGAACGAAACAGAAACACAGGGTGATGAGGATGATTTAGAATACGGAGAGAGTGCACTGAATGATAGCAGCAGTGATACATCATCGGAAATTAGTGATTATGAGAATGATTATGATGAAGAAGCATAAATTTTGATGAAATCATTATTAAAAATAGTTTTCAATTTTTATATATACCGAGAAAAATAAAGTCTTCCACAATACTGCTAGTATGAAAATTTATACTTTATTCTTTTTGATTTATAAATTAATTTTATGTAATCAAATTCTTCTAATATAGTCTAAAATATTATATTATATTGAAAAACTAAAAAGAGGTCAGTATAACAAATTTATTTTCTCTATTAAAGTAATAGTTTGTGTGTTAATTTCAGTTTGCATATTGCTGACTCAAAAAATATAATTATAATAGTAGTATCAAGTCTGAAATTGATCGTGGTTATTATTTATAATCAATTTAACGTGAAACAAATTGTCAGACTGCATAATAATACTTAGAAGTCCGTCAGTTAGACCGCAAATGACGCCGCGCGCTCAATGCTTTTGAACGCTGCGCTACACTATACAGGCCTGACTGACGAACTTTTAAGCATTATCATGCAGTTTGACGGTTTTTTTCTTGTTATATTAATCATAAATAACAACCATTAGCAATTTCAGATTCGATACTACTACTTTATTTGCAGAAATTTCCGACGACTACTTATACATAACTGACGACGATTTTATCAGCATATCGACGTCTGACGATTATTTTCTTAAATTCACATCATAAATCGCTAATGTTATAATTTTTAGCGATGATACTGCTACAATTTTGACAAGTATTCCTGATAACTTCATCAGCATCCTACACCATAACTAAGGGCCTCCCAAAGGTCTGACGGTCAGTTCCTTCATTAGCAGTACAAAAACTACTTGTGGTAAAAAATTTATGCTCGATACTTTCACGAGCCAAAATTGTCGGTAGCTCCCGGACTAATAAATGAAGTTTATATAATAGTAAATTAATCGTCTATTTGTTGATATGACCTATTGATCTCTGATTTGATCTATACCTTAGTGGCCGATATGATCGCTCAGTTAGCACTAAATGTTTGTAGATTAATATAAAGACTGATGTACTTCTTTTAAGCATACGCTATTGAATCAAATACTCGGTTTGATTTTTTATTTTTTTTCCCCTAGATTCAAACTTACGTATTGTAATGGCACGGTTATTAATCAAGTTATTTTCTATCATTAAGTTGTCCACCATGATCTAGTTGTTTCCTATAGGACTGTTCTAAAAACAACTACAAATTGTTATTAAAACCATGAAGAGAAGACAAATTATGTGTTTCCATTAGTCTTGTAGAACTCAAAATGGGGTTGTATTTAATGTTAAGATTAAAAGCTCGTAACCTCCCCATATATTAGCTTTAATGATAGTTTAAAATTAATAAAACGTTACCAGTTTCAGTATTTACACTGATACCATCATCGGGCATGAAGAACATTAACAGTAATTAAATAGGGAAATTAGTTTCTAAAGAGCTGTTGTTCAATTTTGTTAATTATTTTCCATATGTAATAGCTTAATCTTTTTATTGCCTGATGATTGTATCCGTGTAGATACTGAAACTAGTAGCATATTAATTTTAAAGTTTAAAAGATCATGAAAGCTATTATATGGGAAGGTTATGAGCTTTTATTCTTAACATGTACATAAAACCCAATTTTGGGATCTACAAGTGTTGCAGTAGTAACGCAACCAAGTTCAGAGGTATTAAGTTTATGGAATTTGTCGATTGTAGAGTTAAGAATTACATTTTGGGAATCAGTAAGAGAAATTTTATTAGATATTCCTGCAGATGCACAGGAATTTGTTTTAAGAGAAGTTTGCCACGAAAAATCTTGGAAATAAAGCGATAAATTAAAAAGTTTACAAAAATCTACACCTAGTAGGAATGGATACGAGCGTCTCGCGCCACATCTGATCTTGGCTGCCGTCAAGGCCATAGCTTCCTTGTTGTCATTTGCCTGGATAGGTTTATGTATGAGAGGTTATGTTTATGTTCACAGATGTTATGTTCGTTGGTGGTTTTAATTTAATAATTTTAATTCTGTAAATGAACAAGTGGAAACTATATCTTCATTACATTATAGAAAAAAGTAAATCACTTATTGTATCAGTAGTGTATCTCACAGAAAGGAGAATAAATCAATAAATCGAATTTTGGAAACCGCTTGTGAGGATAATAATCTCAGCAAAATGGTGCATCTCGAATATTGACACCAAATAGGCAATAATATCACTATAGCATATTGGAAAGCTGCAAGTATGTAAATGATGCCACTGTGGACTTTATTGAGAGGACTGTTGTGAAAATGTCTGAAAACATTTGTATTGTTATACAAGATCATGGAACGAAAATAAGGCAGAATCGCCAGGAGTTTGGTTCTGCAAGCACACATAAGGATTATACCAAGCATATGCTACAATCCTGTCATTTAATGCTATTTTGTGAATTTCATGTTTTTAAGGTGTTTCAAGAGACTAGTACATTTTGTTGTCATGTTACATACACTGTAGGTAGTGTTCGTTCAAATAAATACTTATTATACTTTGCATTATTTCAGTTAGATCTATCATATGCAATAGTGGCCTGGAGTCATTCCCCATGTGCAAAGCATTTATTTGTATTGCAAATAATATCCAATTTAGGAATAGGGAAAATTGTAAAGAGAATTTTTCGAAACTTAAGATAATTTACTTTGTCCTCATTATATGTATATTGAATTGTTTGATTTAAGTACACAAAAGCTTTGATAATTATACAAATAATCAGGATTACAAAATAATACATAAACAAAAACCACTAACATACAAGACACAGAACCCCCCCACTAGACTAAGTGGAATCAGATATTCAATCAACTGCTTTGCGGTAAAATTACTCAATTTATTTATATTTATAGGGTTAACACCATTAATTATAAATTACGCAATAAATTACGTATAGACAACTATAAAATAAAAAAATTAATAAATGAAAATAATAGTCTATCATTCTATAATATAACAAACGTTAATATACAATTTATATAATCCTTGATTAACCTATAAAAACTAACCTTTTCACCAATTTGATATAGGCAGTGGATTTGTCGAAATTTGTTCAATAGATATTTTTTACGAGCACAAGTCTTATAATATACAAAGATACACACTTAATAAATATATGCAATTACAAATATGCAGGTATTATTAAATATCAATTAGATGTCAGAATAAGAAATGAATTAAGAATGAGTTTATAATATATTATACTAAATTCAAAGTGAAAGTAAAAATGTTTCAATTCATGATGCCGCAGTTTAGTTCATCTAAATTATACAACTTACAATTCACTAACACAGTAAAAAGCTTTCTTTATGAGAAAAGCTTTTAGTTTATTTTTATACTGAACATGAGCTAGATTTTGAAAAACTGATAGAACATTATAAAATTTAATACAGTAATAATTAGCACTGTTGCGAGATGCATTTAATCGATCTTTATGAGACAGATATTTTGATTATTCCGTGTGTCATGGGGGTGGATTTAGTTATGTGACACGTATAGTGTTAAATTATTTTTAATATGTAAAAACCACTGATAAATGTACATTGCTGGTAATGTCATTATTTTCAAGGTACTAAAGACTGTGCAACAGTCATCTCGAAAACCAAGATTTGCAATCACCCTTATGGGCCGCCGTTGAATTGAAAAGATTCTTTTAGCTGAAACTGCAAATACCCAAGCTAAAAGACCATAAAAAATTACAGAATGAAATAATGCAAAATAAGCAGTCAATATTATACTTGGTGAAAGAGAATTTTTGAGATTTCGGATTAAGTAAACAGTAGAATTTAATTGTTTGGCTAAGTGACCAACATGTTTGATCCAAGACAGGTCAGCATCCACATGCAATCCTAAAAATTTTACACAATCTGGATTGTTAAATTCAGTTTCTTAAGGAGAATAATACTTTTTCGGTTTTATCTTCGTTTAAGGATAGTTGATTTGCCAGAAACCAATTTTTAGCATTAGTGTTTGTTATCGTATAAAATTTAAATAAAGATTAAATGTTCTCAGAGGAGTCAATTAAAGTAGCAATCAGCAAATAAAATAGATTTCGTGTTTATATTGTAAGGTAAATCGTTAATATAAATTAGGAACAATAAAGGACCTAGAATGGATCCTTGCAGAATACCAGAGTAAAGATTTTCTACTGTTGAAACAGATTCTTGAAAACCAACATATTGTTTTCTATTTGTTGAAAATGATTTCAAAAGTAAGCATGAGCTACTCGAGTTAAATTTATAATAGGATAATTTGCTGATCAATATAGAATGAGATATACAGTCAAAAGCTTTGGAGACATCCGAAAAGGTAACTAGGCAAAATTCTTTATTTTTATAACGTTGTGAAACTTTATCCACCAGAGTTTTCAAAGTCCAAAGCAATACGATAAGTACTGGTAAAAAAAAATAAACTTAATAGTGACAATTGGATAATTCTTGAGGTATATAAACAAACATTTATTAGTAACTGAAGGTTAATAAGTCATTATTACATAATATATTTGGTAAAGTCCTCACAAGTGTAATTTTAACTGCTGATAGTGCCATCAAGGCTTTGATGCTTAATCTTCAATTTTCACTTTCCCGAAAATTATTAATTATCGAGAAAACCCATTCAATAACTTCATCAATTATTACTTAATATAAGTATTGGAGAACAGAGGACAGTACTAAAGTACTATGTGAAAAACAGAAGGTATAAATTATCTTAAAGCAGTACACCTGGTCACCCTATATAATAAATAGTTATTTATGAAACAAATAATAATTTTACCTAAAATAGTATATTTATTGATGGCATTTTATTTATTACTTAGAAGGGTTTCCGTTATGCGCTTTTCTTCAGTCATAGTTGGTTTTTTTAACTGTGAGCCGTATTTTGTTTTTCTTTTTTTTGTAGAAAATAAACGAACCTGCTTCTGAATCTTTTCATTTGTGTTAACTGTCTGATTTACTTTAAAATGAATAGTCTTACATTTGTTCATAATATCAATAATTTTATCAAGGTGGTTTACGACTGATTTGTGCTCATCATTAGATAATATAGTTGTATTGCATAAATCTAGTATTAACTCGGCCCTCGTTTTTATATCATCAGTGTTAATAGAGGTACTTTGCATCTGTGGTTGTGATGAACAATGAGCTAGCATGTTGTCTACAGCACTATTGTCAACACAGTAGTTAATATTATCAGAAAATTTAAAAAATTGTGATGTACATGCATGTATATGCTTACAAATGTTCAGTCTTATAACATTATCTACACAAGAACATTTAAAAGTATGTAGGCAAATGTTACAGTCAATGCATTTTAAACAGAGATCAGGACAAAACTGATCAGATTTTACTACTAAATATTGTATAGTTGCATCTGTTGAAGACGTTACTAAAAATTGAATCATTTCTATTGAAATATTTTTACTGGAAGCATGACTTTCTCTAATCCTACGTAACTTTTTACTAGGTACATTCTTAGCTACTGTAATTAACCGTTTGTAGAAACTGTCTCTTGCCAATTTCATAACAGCATTGACGCTTTTGTCTAATCTTCTAACTGTTTTTCCTTCTAAATAAATGTGTTTTAAAATCTTGTGAACAGATTTTAAATACATGTTTGTGTTAATGCCTAAACCTAATCTATAACAATAGGCCCAGAGTTGTGCTCGATTGGCATAATGGTCATTAAAATATTTTGCAAAAGAACAAGTGTCAAGGTCTGCATAAAGATCGGTTACAAGCTGATTTAAACTATCACTAAAATTTTCTACAGATGTACATTGTAATAATACTCTAACTGCCTTGTAGACTGTTGCTTTTTTTTTCAGATCCTCCTCTTACTTTTGATAAATTACATCGCCAATTGTGATCGACATGCCATACACACAGCAGTCTATGACAAACTGGTAACATTACATAACACCAGGCATTATAAAATGCTGGTGCATCGTCAGACATAAACACATTTGCTTGTATGAGTCCCACCTTTGCTTTTATACTGCCAAAGAAAACCTTAAAAAATTTTTCATCTGCCCTATTGGAGAAACAAAATACTCCTGGACAACCGGAACCAAATTCATCAACAGTTAATATTGTATACAATTGGAAATCATAGGCATTTGTTCCATGAGTACCATCAATACATATTTTATCATGTCCAAATTCCATTAACTGCTGAGCTTGGAAACTGGTCATAATAATTAATGCAAAGTCATTCACATCAAGAACACCCGAATCACATTCAACACCTTGTTCTTTGTATAACAATATTGGACACTCATCACCCAACTTCTTCATTTCCTCCACCCACAATTTTATGCTAATTGCATCGTTCTGATGATATTTTGTATTATATCCTAAATGAAAATCACGAACAATATTGTGCATATCTTTTCTTTCTAGAAGTAGAATACGCTGTGATTCTTCATTTGATAAACCAGTATCACGAATTTTATCCAAAATATGTTCAAAACTGACACCTTCTTTTAATTTTCCTAAAATTTGTAAATGTTACGATTGACAATAATAATTTAATGGCATATGCATAAATACCTGCAAGTTCATTTCGTATTCTTTTATTCAAAAAAACACGACCAATATCTAAAGTGTAGCCGATGTGAGTCGACCAAAACTTAACATGGACAGATCCCTCACCAGGTTCATATAAAACTTCCATTCTTGAAGGACAGGCAGTACCAATTTTATTTGTGCCTATGTTTTTGGTGGCTTTTAAACCTAGACTCTTTGAAGTATAGCCATAAGAGCGATGGCAGTTATAGTATTCCGACTTCGAGCCATCAACTAAAATTTTAGAACAAGTATGAAGAACATACGACGACAAATTTTGTTCTTGAGTTTTCTCTTTCCACTGAAGAAATGCTTAAAAATAATTATAAACAGATATGCTTTAAATGGGTCCGTTGAATGGTTGGTGTTGAGGACGATTTTGATTCCTTGAGATATTCATGCCCTGGGTAGGAATATCTCGACAAGAGTTTCCCGATACGTTAGAATTACAATTCGTACAGTTAGATTTATAGATATTAGCGCGACCACAGCCATAACAAAAAATATTTTTGGGGTATGTGCAAACGTTGTAGTTATGTCCACTTTTCTTGCAATTCCAACAGGTAAGTGAGTTATTTATTGAGGTAGAAGGAATATTAAGAGTAGATACTTTACGAGAAGATTGAACTTGACACGCTAAATCGGGTTCTAATAGGCCAGATTGTTTTTCTGAAGGAGGACGGTATTTATCCACCCGCAACTTTACCTCTTGAAGCAAACGACACAAATCTTTGAATTGAGGTAAAGAAGAAATGTGTTGTAACGCAAGACGTTCGGAAAAATATGGATTTAAATTTCTACGCAACTGATCGATAATTTCAAATTCTGATGGTTTATTATCAAGTCTACTATATAGAGCTTCTATCGAGGTAATAAAGGAAATTACGTTTTCATCAGGTCCTTGGGTTCGATTTCGTATCTCATTCCAAAGGTCGGTAATATAACCATGCGGTAAAAAGTCCCGTTTTAAACACGTAACTAATTCCTCCCAGGTAGAAATCTGAGCTCTAATATTACGGTACCAGATTAACGCAAAACCAGAGAATAATTCACCCGTTGAAACAAATAAATCCTGATCCGTACAGTTGCGTGAAATCCTGAAATCGTTAATTCTGTCAAGAAAAACATTAAGGACATTTGGTCAAAACTCTGAAAAGTTAAACCCCATTTATAAACAGGTATGGATTTCTCCAATGGTGGAGCTTGAGAAATTACGAGATTTGATAAAGGTACAGATTTATGTGTCTGAATTTGGATTGAGTCTATCAAGAACTATTCCTTCAAGTAACAAAATATCCGATAAGAAAGTTTGTTTAGCTTGGTGCGCTTGTTCATTGTCTAATAAACACAACAAGCCTATTCTTTGCTTAAGGTGAATTATGCAGGAAACAACACGTTTTAATTCGATTTCACTTGGTCCGCGATCAATTTTATTTATTATATTAGTTATATCTTCAAGGGATTGTTTAATTTCAGACATATTTTGAGGTAAATCAGAAACGATTATTTTCGAAATAGGTTGCCCTTTAACTTCCTGCGCTAGTAGAGCTTTAAGTTGCAATCGTCTATCATTTTGGGTAGATGCGGGTTTAATATTTCTACATTCGATTTCGTAAATTAGCTCCAAAAACTTAAGATGAGTAATATTCATTTTGAGATAATATTTGAGACAAAAAAAATACAAAATTTAAGATACTATAGTATTTCACAAGATAAATGGTATACCAAACTTCAATTGGTTACGTTAAATTTATTTGAAAGCAAAATCTTCTTTAAAAAGGCATTTGTAGGTTAGTATTTAAATTACCAAGGGAACACTTTTAAAATGGTAAGAGGGCAAGATAGTGTTTAATGAAAGAAATACATTAAGGTTAGGTTAATATAACGCTTTAAAAGACATACTAAAAACTCAATTGATTAGAAAATTTATATTTGGAGATGGATTTTTTGTTTATGTAGGTAATTGTAATTTACAATTGATTATTTAGGTTATAAAAAGACACTCAAAATTATAGAAAGATATATTATATATGTTATTTAAACGGTATCAGGGCAAGACAGTGGTCAAGAGAAGGAATGTAACAAGATTACGTTACTCCAACGTTTTAGGACATATACTAAAAACTCAAACGATTACGGTAACAATTTTAAAACGCAAAGTTTTCTTTAAAAGGGATTTGTAAGTCATAACTAAATATCTAAATTACTAGAAAACACTTTTAAAACGGTATTAAAACAAGATAGTGTTTATACACGATTTAAAAGACACTTTTAGAAGTCCAAAAAACAAACAATAGTTATGTTTAATATAATATGAGATAGATAATTTTCATAAGAAACAATTATAAGGCATAAATTAATTAATACATTTGTATTTATTTATATTTAAATGTACTTACATGTGAAATTCGAAAGTTGGGTTATATTGTATTATAACCACTCCTAAAAAAAACACTTTTAATTCCATTTCAAAACAAACTATGCAATTATTTAAGACAATTCAAGTTAAGAAGGGCACTACTTTTAAAGTTTTATAGAGAATGAATTAGATTAACAAAACATTATAAAAACATAAGCCATGAATTTCAATAGTCAATATGACGGTTTATGTTAAATTAACATAACAGCTGTCATGTCATATTAGGTAAATGTACAGTAACTTCAGAGGTACCAATCTAAATTTTTATGAGTCAATAGATTTAAAAAATGAAGAGAAGATAATTATATTTTTTTTAAATGAAAAAGCTATACATATCATTAATTAATACATTATAAAGCCATAAAAATAAATATTACAACCTAACCACGTTGAAGGCGTCATTATTATAGCCCCGTAAACGCGGCACATTCGACACAAAAGACAGTTGGTAACGATGTTACATGATGTGGAAATTAGCGCGCCAATTGTCAATGACGTCACACAATATGCAAATTATGGCACGTAATTTACGAAATATACAAATTTTACACAGCCCCTGTCAGGGGGTAGTTGCCTAAAAACTACAGCTCGCCATTTTCATGGGTAATTTTTTTGGATGTTTAAGGGGTGTTCATAATGTAATATGTAAATTGGGGCATTGATTTTTTTTTTGGGTTGAGTTTCGGGAGTACTGTTTTTGTATATATATTTTGGTTTTAATTATAAGTTCTTTCTTTTCTGTTGTATGTTTTGTTCTGTGTGTGATTGAGTGAGTGTTTTTATATATTTTTGATGTTAGTTTTTTTTTCAGGCTCTTCTTTACTTATAGGTATAAAACCCCGCCCACTCGCCGCCTGAGCCCGGACTTACTTACTTTTTTTCTCTTTCTTTTTTTCCTTTTTTTTATGTTACGTCAATGTACGTAGCATAAAACATTGACGCCCTGGCGTGGGGCTGCGATTTTTTTGTAATTAACTTCGGCTACAATTTCTTTGTAATTAATTTCTGCTGCGATTCTTTTTGTGATTAATTTCGGCTGCGATATTTTTTTTGTAATTAATTTCTGCTGCGATTCTTTTTGAAATTAATTTCTTCTGCTATTTGGTTTTCGTTAATTTTCTTGTGCTGCGATTTTGTTTCATGTAACTTTGACTCCGATTTTATTTTAGTTAGTTTTGGCTCCGAGTTCGTTTTAGTTAATTTCTGCTACGATTTTTTGTTTATTATTGTTAGTTCCTAAGTTCCTACATGACCTGCAATTTCTCGGCCTGATATTACTTATGTTTCGTCCCTTACGTTCAATATTATTGGTTGGCTTATTTCAGATTATTGGTCTTGTGTTTTCGCCAATAGTCCGAGTCCATTGAAAACGCTGGCGACCAAGATTTTTCTTTTTCTTCCTTCCCTCTCTGTACATTTTGTTCTCCACGTCACGTCTAGAGTTAGTTTTTCCTCCGATTTTTCCTTTATTCTACAGCCCTATTCTAATTTCTATTTTGTTGTTTCGCTCCTATTGGTGTTCCCGAAGTTTATCCGTCGGATATGTTTTAAATTGTCCTGTATTCGCAACAATTTTCTTTTCTTTTGAGCTTTTACTGAGTTACGATTAGCCTTTATTTCGTTACCTTCTACCCATTTCTTTCTTGTTCGTATTCAAAATGACTTCTTTTTCGGCTTCCTACTACGGTCTCCCTGTGTGGGAGTGGAATTTAAAATTTTCTGGTGTCCCGAACACTCTTACTGTACGTGATTTTTTGGAGCAAGTCAAAAAACTCCGACGAGCTCACCATGTATCCGAATTTGATTTATTTGAGTCTGCAGTGGATATATTCGAAGCTAAAGCTTTACTTTGGTATCGTGGTTTTCGGCATAGGTTTTCTGACTGGAAGTCGTTGTCTAATTTACTAATTCTTCATTTTGAACACGACGAGCTTATTTATAAGGCTACTACTATTGAGAAAAATACTTTTGCTTCACATGACCGAGTTGTTAAGGTTTCTCCTACGTCTACGAGTAGATCCGTTACTTCTTCCGTACGTTCTACTGTTCTTACTCCTACTCCTACTCCTACTCGTCAGGTCGTATGCTTTAATTGCGACAAACCTGGTGATGTTTCGACCCATTGTACTCGTCCTAAAGTACTCCATTGTTATGGTTGCGGACATAAGGGAGTTACTCGCCATAACTGTCCCAACTGTCATTCTACTACTAATAGGTCTTTGAATAATCCTTCAAATTCTATCCTCACCTCTAGTGGCCTAACTTCTTCTACTTCTCATTCTACGTTCTCTTCGATACTTCATTTAGGTCCTCCCGCTCCTACTATCAAAACCTACTCTCCTTCGGCAAATATAGCTCATAACAAAATTTCCTCCGTTTCTAGTTCTGCCTCCTATTCTACTCCTCCTTCTGCTCGCCCTACTTATTCACTCTCACCCCAAATTGTGCCTCCACCACGCTTACAACCCATGCTTCTAATTAGTGACTTGCAGCTAGCTTCTCAAGAGTTTCTTCCCGCTTTCCTAAACGATTCTACTAAAGAATTTTCTGTTGTGTCTGCAAGCACAAAGATCGCTGAAATGACCATAATTTCTAATTCAGTCTGCGAGGGTCCTCCGGAAGTCCTTGGCCATATACCTTCAATGCCTCCTGCCGTTTTTGTTAAAATTTTACCTGTTCCTGCTTTCTTAAATGATTCTAGTCAAGAAATTGCTGTCGTACCTACAATAACAGCTGTAGCTAAGTTGAAGGCGGCTCCGTGGCGTAGTGGTATGTGTGTGACTACTACGCCCTAGGTCCCGGGTTCAAATCCCGATACGGTTCGCTTGAAAAATGTTAGGCGAGCATTTTTCGCAAAAATACACCCTCGTTCGGTTGAGAGGTAAAATGGAGGTCGCGTGTGTGAGTGTTGTCACGCACGTTAAAGATCCCTACCTTGCTTGGAACAGCAAGGGTACGGCAAAATTCCAAATTTTCCAGGTAAAAAAAACTCGCTTCCTGGCCAATGTAGTACCTTCGGGTGGAGCATTGGAAAAATCACATGTAATGTAGCTAAGTTGACGATAACTCCTAATTTAGTCAGCGAAGGTTCGGTCGAAGTTCACGAACCTGTATCTTTAATGTCTGTTGCTGTTGCTATCAAAATTTTACATGTTCCTACTTTCGTAAATTGTTCTTCCCCAGAAATTTCTGTCGTGTTTACAAAAACAGCCGTAGCTGAAGTGACGATAACGTCTAATTCCGCCTGCAAAGGTCCTGTTAAAGTTAGTGAACCCGTAGTTGTGATGCCTGTTGCTGTTGTCGTTAAAGCGTTACCTGATCCTGTTTCGTTACGTACTCTTACTCATTTTTCTCGTGCTGACAAAATGCTACTTACTTCTGTTCTGTTAACTAAGGTTGGTAACCTCCTAGCTGACGTTCTGTTATCTAATACTGACGAACTTCTACATGATTCTGCTCCTTTTCCTAAGGATGATACTTCCACAACCAATTCTGTTTTCTTTTCTAACTGTAATACTTCTAGTCCTGCACATAACGTCAATGAAATTTTATCTACTTCTGTTCCTTTTTCTAACGTAACTGAAGTGTGTTCCGCTTGTGTTTCTTTCCGTCCGGTTGATTCTCGTACAACTAATACTTTTTCTTTTTCCACCGTTGATATGCTGACAACCCATGAGGTTTCCTTTTCTGCCGTTGACCTTCTTACCACCCATCCTAACAATATACGACGTCCTTCGATAACGCGTTTCGAGTTTCCTAAACTACCCTTGTCACCTTCTACACCGCGTTCTACCACTACTACACCCCCTGCTATTCCTATTTGGCAGAAAACTGCCCAAAGGAGGCAGATTTTATTCTATGCTCCTTCAGAACCTGAAGATGTTGGTCGACGAAATTCTGATGTCTTCGATCTTGTTTCATTTTCCTTCTGGCGGCGTAAACGCCTTAAGTCCAATATCTAGTCCTCGTGCCCCAGATTCTTATGACGACTTTGCTCTTCTTTGGACATGATTTTCGAATATTGCGATTTCGGTTTACTTCCCGGTTTTGCTGAGTTTTCTTTTGTTTGCTTTTCTTTTTTTTTCACCCGTGTGGGTCCGGGAATAGAATAGTCCCACGGTACGACCTGCCCGTCGTAAGAGGCGACTACAGCGGTCAAACACATACACACACGCACACTTTATACCCGCATAACACATACACACACCCTTCTTACACCCCCACACACACCCACAAACCCACACACACACGCGCGTACACGCCCACACTTGCTCATACATAACTACACTAGGATTTTGTTTTATTTTCTTTTGTACGATTTTTGTTTTGTTTTTGGGTTTTATACGTGGTGTTGGTGTTATTCTTTTTTTTTATATATTTTTTTCTTTTTCTCTCGTTTCTTTCATCTCATTTTCCTTTCCCTATCCTTTGCTGGTCTTCTTTGCCGTCGGTCCCTATACCGAGTGTGTTTCCTCCATCCGCTCCTGTGGTAGGTGCTTTCTAGTTCGTCTTTCTTTCTTCGGAAATCACGACTCAGTCGACTTTAGGACTAGTCAGCATTTTGTTTTCGGTTTTCGTTCGTTGCGATTCTTCGTTACCACAGTTGAGAGTACATCGTTTCCTTTCACCAGCGTTCCTCCTCTCTGCTTCTCGTGCTCCCTTGTTGTTCCTTTTGTTTACTTGAGGCTTGACCTTTGGGTCCTCTTCTGGCTGTACTGTTGGTTTTCTTCCTCGTTCCTTTACTTCTTCTGCGGTTGAAGACCTTACTGTTTCTTCACAAGAAATATCCGTCCTCCGACGACTTTTTCAGTGTCCATGCCATTCCATCTTTGTCCTCGATAATTGTTACCTTTCCTTTTCCTATGTCCTTTTTATTTTTGGTTCCGATCCGGTTCCTTGGTCCGTCGAGCCGGATGAGATATCTTTTTAGTTTGTTTGTTTGTTGTTGGAGTGTTTTCTTTAGTTTTTTTTGTTGTAACGAGTTTTCTTTTAGTTTCCGAGCGAATTTTTTTTGTTGGTCCTACCCACTCCCATTATTTTGCTTCCCGACCCCGACCTTTTAATTTTGCTGGGGGGGGGGGAAGGTTTTGTTACGTTCATTTTCGTAAATTATTAATTAGTGTAGGTACAATAATTTTTATCTTAAATTCATTTGGCGTTCAACACAAAAATTAATTCCGTTAATTAAAAATAACCCTTTCGTATATTAAAATTTGTATGGTAATTAATAATAAATATCCTATCTATGTCAGTTGATAAATTTTTGTGCTTTATTAGAAAAATAAATATCCTTTCTCAGAAGTTCGTCCCGTGGAATTTACGCCTTAATTAGATAGACGACTTTCCAAGTATTTTAATACTTAAATGCTAGTGTGTTTTCTTTTTTTAAAAGAATTCGGTGAATTTATTTTAATAAAATTAGGGTTTCCTGGTTTATTTCCTTGCTTTGGTGCTTTAACGAATGTAACGATTCATTTGCTGTTCGATAATCAACTAGATAACAAGTTGGTTGGCTTCGTTCGTTATTTTTATGTAAATTTCCGGCACGCCTTATTTAGCGTGGTAAGTATATAGAGTTTGTATAAAACCATACGTTTCGGCTTCAATAAATTAATTTATTGTTCGTAACTATTCTAGCTTCCTGCGGGGGACACGTTGATCCCTTGAGCTGCGTTTCTTTTGGGGGACTGCGAAGTCCAATGCGCTCCGTTTGGCCGTAAGCTTGCCTGTTCGCTGAGGCAGACCAGCGACAGGCTTCCCCCCGATGTCAGGAACTCGAGGGTGAGTCCTTCTTTTTTTTTTGTATCCGCTTCTTACCGCAGAACAAGAACGCCTGGGGTTTTACCATTCAAAGATGGCATTTCTAAATTTAATTATCATAGATTAAAATTATTGAACTATTTTGGCATTTACTGCTCTTTGGTTACTATATTACCATTTGTTTCTAAATTTCTAAAAATCTACTATATGTTTGTAAATTTAGTTTAAGTTTATACTTACGATATTTTAGAGCTGTGGTTTTTAGGGTTGCGTTTGTTTCTCTTTTTTTTCTCTAGGTACTGTCAGGGGGTAGTTGCCTAAAAACTACAGCTCGCCATTATCATGGGTAATTTTTTTGGATGTTTAAGGGGGTGTTCATAATGTAATATGTAAATTGGGGCATTGATTTTTTTTTTTGGGTTGGGTTTCGGGAGTACTGTTTTTGTATATATATTTTGGTTTTAATTATAAGTTCTTTCTTTTCTGTTGTATGTTTTGTTCTATGTGTGAATGAGTGAGTGTTTTTATATATTTTTGTTGTTAGTTTTTTTTTCAGGCTCTCCTTTACTTATAGGTATAAGACCCCGCCCACTCGCCGCCTGAGCCCGGACTTACTTACTTTCTTTCTCTTTCTTTTTTTTTCCTTTTTTTTATGTTACGTCAATGTACGTAGCAAATTCTTACGAGAAAGTTAACAGGAAACATGTAACATGCACGATACGGTCTACCAGGAAATTCAGATTAGCAAACGTAGTAAGCCACTTGTTACGTGCCAATCAAATTGGCCCTTAAACATTGTTTTAGGTTAATTTTGATGTGCGGAAGTTTCGCGCCACAATTTCAAAGGACTCGGGGCGCGCATTTCCGTTACGTCACAGTGCGTTTGCGCCAGATCGCGCGACGCGAGTGGAGTAGGGGCAAAGTGGTGAGAGGTTTCCGTTAGACGCTTGAACGGGGATTTTTTGCCTGAACCTTCGAGTGGAGTGGACGTTTGAGGTATCGTATCGTGCCTTATCTTTATCTATGTAGATTTCCTTGCTTGCTTGTCTTTGTTTGTCGCCCCTTATACCATGTTCCCGTCATTCCCTACATAGGTAGAAGAAATTTGCAGCCGCCTAGGCGAACCGTACTGCACGACCCTGGATGAACGAGCCCATGACTGCCGTAGCTGGTCGGAGCGCTTGAAGGAACGTTGGCAGGAATCACCATCTTTAACTAGCTCAAAAGGGCCTTCCGTAGCCCTGATGGACTTTAGAGAAGCCAACTCTAACTCAATCCCGCCGGACTTCTTATGTGAGTACTCTCTCTGTTAATTTGTTTGCTATTATAATCTATTGTCTTAAATGCATAAATTTTCCGATTATTGCGCAATATATTTTGTGCATTGGTGACGTCATTGGCAGATGAGCGCGCCCAAAATCTGTATAAGATTAGCGCTACCAACTGCCGATGGTGTCTAGTAAACCCCGCTTGCGGTGTTGTATTTATCGAACTTTTAATGTAAGACACTATCCGTATGTTCTAAAATATACTTCAGGGAAAACATTTATCACGTTAGACAGGATTGTTTATAAAAGTGGCAGCCACCGGCTAACCAAAAGCTTTTTCACTTAGTCTGTCTCCGAATTACTCCGGTGGACATATTAACACAGGTGAATGATAGGCGATCTTGCAACTATAATTAATTTCAGTACTACGTTAAGAGTACACTTAACTATTTAATAAAAGTCCCGTAACAATATGGTGGAGGCGCACATTTAACATTTAGCGCGTAATAATTGATAAGTTTGAATCTTTAGCAAAAAAACTGAAACAAATCAAATCGAGTATTTGGTTCAACGACATATGCTTAAAAGAAGGATTGACTCTTAAGTACATCAGTCTTCATACTAATCTACAAAGATGTCCTATTCGAGCGATCACATCGGCCACTAAGGTCATAACAAATTGACTCGATTAATTTACAATTATATAAACTTCATTTATCTTTGGCCAACACATTACACAGTTGTGAATGGCATGAAATTTTATACATTATCAGAAATAACATCGAGGATTTGTCGCTAAGATTTTTTCAAAATTATTAAATAAAATTAAAATTTTACGCAATAAAGTGAAACAGAATAATCAAAAATAAATATTCCAACCACTCTTTTCATTCCAGGATCGTGAATCCTTCAATAAGAAAAAATTAGAGTTACTGAACTTGGACCTTAAAGACATTCTAGCCAGTAAAGAAACTTATAATAAGATATCGGAAAAACTGCTGATTCAAACCGAAGCTATTATTCAGACAAAAAAACCTGATAATGTTGAAAACTTAAGATAAGAAATTTACAGTACCATACAAAATTATAAATTGAAACATATCACCAAGAATTCCAACAAGTCTCAGTATAATTTGATAACTGTGTCTATAAGTTGTTACGTGCCAAATTGGCCCTTAAACATGTCTTAGGTTAATTTTGATGTGCGGAAGTTTCGCGCCATAAATTCAAAAGACGCGGTGCGCGTATTTCCGTTACGTCAAAAGTGGGTTGGACGAATAACTTCGGTTTTTCCTGTGCTCTCTGTAACGTAGCTTTTTGGCCTGAACCTTCGAGTGGAGTGGACGTTTGAGGTATCGTATCGTGCCTTTAGCTTTATCTATGTAGATTCCCTTGCCTAATTATCTTTGTCGCCCTATACCTGGTTTCCTTGTCCATTCCCTGCATAGGTAGAGTAAATTTGCAGCCGTTGGCAAACCGTACTCCACGACCCTAGACGAGCCGGATGTCCATGCTCCGCCAACAGCACCGGAGCAGTCACCATCTTTAATTACTTCGGGATGGAGCCCTGATGGACTTTGATAGAGGCCAACTTTAGCTCAACCTCGCAGGACGTTCGGATTTCTGATGTAAGTACTCCCTTGTTTAATTTGTTCGCTGATATAACCTATTGGCTTAAATTTATATATTTTTCCGATAATTGCGTAATTTAATTTGTGCATTGCTGACGTCATTGACAGATGGGCGCGCCAAATTTGTATAAGGTTAGCGTTACCAACCGCCCGTGACGTCGCTTTTTTCGCGCTTGCGCGATGTATTTATCGACATTTTAACTGTAAGAATTGGATTTTTTAACCGTAAGAATTCGCGGTTTTAAAACGTAAAAAAGTTCAAAAATTGTAACTCAGATATTATATGTAGTAACGCAGACAAGGACAATTCCATAGTGATACTTAAAAAATTACTGTATTGTAATAGGCTTCACGATTTCTTGACTTTCAACGATTTTCAAATTGTTACCAAAGATCCCTTACCAAAATTTATTGAGGAGGTTAGAAAATTAGTCTATGACAATCGTCACATCTTGACTTCCTTAAATATAAACTACGAAAGCTTATTAGTAATGAAATCACAAATTCCGTAATACGGCTTACCTAAAATTCATACAAGACATCCCCATCAGACCGGTGGTCACTTTTGTAAAATCTCCGTATCAAAAATTACTTAATGGCTTACTTGCACTCTTAGATCCCTATTAAATTTTGAATCAAAGTTATCCATAAAAACTCTCAACTTTTATTACAAAAACTAACTAATATACAATTTCTAGAAAAATATACAATTGTTTCATTTGACGTTACTAATTTATTTCCTAACTTACATTTCATAGAGTGCTTCAATCTAATCAAATTTAAATTATCTAATGCGATACGTCTGATGATCAAATTAATATGATTCTTGCATTATTATATTTGTGTATTAAACGAAACTGCTTTAAATTTAACAATAAATTTTACATGCAGCTCACTGGCTTAGCCATGGGGTCCAACTGTTCACCTCTTCTTTCAGAGCCTTTTATGAACAACTTAGAAATTGAATACATCACAAAATAATTTTTCCAAGAGCAAATTATATACTATGAAAGTTATGTGGATGACATTCAGGTCATCACAAAAGGCACCAATGAACAGATCATGGATTTTGTCAACTTTCTCAATTCATTGCATAACAATATAAAATTTACAGTTGAGTTCGAAACTAATAAATCCCTTCCTTTTTTGGATTATTTGATTATTAACAATCCGCATGCTATTGAATTAAATATATATCGAAAACACCACCGCAGACATCCTTGTACCGTTTCAATCCAACCACATATTATCTCAAATTAGTTTGATTCAATTTTTTATTTCGTCGTCTTCTAATATCTCCTTTACCAAAAGATAAATACTTCCATGAACAAAACATAATAAAACAAATAACGGTCAATAATGGTTTGAAACGTATTTTTTTTTGTTCTCATCAAGAAGGCCTCACGCATGGGCGCCTGTGAACAAAGTCTTCCGACATAACTAGGGGTCTATTCCTTGGGTAGAGCAATGAGAAGTGGGGGGGGGGGGAAGTCGAAATCTGTTTGCAGATCAAACTTAATCTAAACCAAATAGGCGCCACCAAGTCCTGATGTAATTATGGTTATTGCATAGCGTATTTCTAAGGGCGGACATGGAGACCGAAAGAAAAAGGATCGCCTTCGCTGACAAAAACCTGTCTTAATAAAATAAGACGCAGCTCCTGTAAGAAATTGTAATAGTTAAATAAATAAAAAAGTGGAACACCATTTGTGTCCAGCAAAAATACATAAAGAAGTAGTAAAAAGGTATTTCCAATATAAAGTTGGCATCAATTTCTTACTCATAAGGATGTTAGCTTTATGTTATTGGATTTGATCATACTTGATCAAAATAAAAAACTTTAATCTGGAACCAATTGTGTACTAAGAAAAATCTCTTTTAAAATAACGTGACTTGTAACAAAAATTTAATCATTAACTGTATCAATCTATAACTTTCAACTTCATGTTCGTCTTAATTATTTTTAATCAAATACTCTACAGTATGACATGAACTTGTTGTACAAATAGGGTTCTGACCTGTGCAGATCTGTTCAGGCAGATGACAAATTAATAAGTTCTAAAAATGTTAGCATTTGAGTTTTCTAAATTACATATGCAAGTTTTAATTTATATAAAGCTGATCACAAAAATAGACATGTTTACATATCTTGTACTAAAGCTGTTCGAAGCATTTGCCTTTAAAATTAACATCTGTCAGCAGTACAAAGCGGAAAAATATATGACGTCAGTAACACCTGTTGACGTTACTGACGATTCATAATGAGCCACGCGTGTTGTTTTTAAAACATTAAATCAGTGAACTTTAAGTTTACTACTGGTAAATCCAGCTTAGCAATTAGTTGAAACTTTTATTACGTACTTGTATTACGCATCAAAGCAAGTTAACGTGTTCCTAGTTTTGAAACACATAAAAAGAACTTATAACTATCTACGAACCAAAACTGCATTTGTGGCATTGTAGCAAGGAAAGACGGGATCCTCGTTATTTCAAGCAACGATAACAGCGTTTGTAGTTTGAAACAAATTCATCCAAAACAACTTCTACAACGACTTCGTCCCACGTGTCGAATCAAATCCTGTTGCAATACATTCTGCAGCAATTGTAATCTCGAAGTTGAATTACGCCGCCTTCCTAAGGTAGCATCTTTACAGTGTCCTTGTGTGTCTTAAAAGTTGCATCCTACTTGTCCTTGTGTGTCTTAAAAGTTTGCATTCTAAGTGTCGTCTTTTAAAAGTTGCGCGTTATTCGAAGATGTGTTCACTCATTGAAGTGGATTCGCAAATTGCCGGCCTGCAATCTAGGGTACATGTTGATGCTTCTACTACATATGGTCGACTATCTACAAACTAGCTCAGGCGGCCGAGGCGTCCGGAGGAGGATAGTCAAACAGAGATGTGCTTGTAAATAGCTGTAGATGACACAGATATTTAACTATAAGTAGATTATTAAAAGACGATGCGGGCTTAACGTATTACTTTTGAAGTTGAATGCAAATTATTATATTGTTAATAAAATTGTTATATTATTCTTACAATTTTATGGAGGGATTTATTATCGAAAATAAAATTGTTACAGGTTATCCCATTACTATCACTAATAAACTTTATAACAAACTAGTAATGAATAATTTTGTCTGACATTAGGAAAGTAATAGTGAACGAAAATTAATATAAGTTATTGGTTATTTTAAAAAGAGAAAAATCCAACGACAATAACTTGGTTGGTCGTTTTACACGGAGAAATGGTCCAATCTGATGAGCTGCAATAACAATGAACCAGTTATTCGATTTTTCACTTTTCAAAATAACCAACAATATATATTAATTTTTGTTCACTATGCTCGAATTACATTCCTAATGCTATACAAAATTATTCATTACCATGTTGTTGGAAACGTATTAGTTTTCATTGGCCAACTTGCTCATTTAGCATTGGATGTGGTACTTTCTTAGAAGGTTCACCAGTGTTAAGTAGGTTGTCGTGTACATAGTATAGTGTATAGAAGTTACCACTGCTTTATTGATATAATTACTAGGCAACGATTTGTTAGGAAAGGAATTAAGAAAACATAGAGAATTCGTGACAGGACTAGAGTTTCATTCCAATATTAATTCCTTTTAATCTATGAAGGTGAGTGTAAATCACATAATGGCGACCGTAGATAATTTGAAAAGGAAAAGGAAGGTGATCCGGACCAATACAACTAAAGTGATAAATGATTTGCAAGGCAAAAATTTGACTGGAACACAAACCAATGAAAATTGAAAGAGTTTTAGAAAACCTAGAAGAAAAATTAGAATTCTTAGACAACGATATCTTTGATAACATGATAAATAGTGATAGCAAGGTTCACCTGAAGAAGAACATAGGAAAAGCTTAAAGATATTGGAAAAGATAATCGAACCTAACATTGGAGCTGAAGAAAGAATGAGAAAATTATCTAACACCACTGAAATTAACAAAGGTTCTGATCTAACCGTACCTGATAGCAAAACACTCAAATTACTCAAGCTCAGCTTAGAGAAGTTCGAATCACTTAATAATTGGCTTTCGTTGTGGGCACAATCCAAGAAGCTTCACGAAGAAACAATTGACGGGGTAGTAAAATTTCAATATTTGTGTATGTTTCTTGAAGGTGCTTCCAAAAACTTAATCGACTCTTACCCCAATACTGCTGATAATTATGACAAAGCAATAAAACATATTCAGGAGAGGTATGGGTGGAAAGACTTAATTGTTAATTGTATATACAAAGAACTGATAGCCCTTGTCAGAAACAAACCCTCTATAGTAGAATTGTATGATCGTGTTAGCTCTAACATTCATAGTTTAGAACCATTAGGTATAAGTAGTGAAATGGTGGATATTTTAGCACCGCTTATTGAAGAGTGTTTTCATTTGGAGAGCTTAAAATTTTGGGAACAGCGAGAAGTTCCACTCAATGAAAACCCACATGCTCCTATTCTATTTCTAGGTAAGGAAGCAGAAACATATGAACGACTAAAGGAAGTGGATGTTCAAGGTTCTGCATCATCTACCATGGCGGCTCTGGAATCAACTACAAGGCATTAGGAACACAGATTCACGAATGATCACAAAACCTCTCAAATGTGTCCTTTGCAAAGGAGAATACAGGAATAAAGATTGTAAGGAAGAGGTAACCGCTGCTGGGCATAAAGAAATGGTAAATCTGCTAGATTGTGTTTTTCTTGTTTGAGTCCTGGCCACTCAATTACAAAGTGTAGAGTAAGAATTTCTTGTAATTTATGTGCCAGAAGGCATCTGTCTAATATGTGACACTTTGATAAATAAATCTGCGAATTTATTTGCGGGGCAACATCCAAACGAAAAGGTTATCCTACAAACACTCTTAGCCAAAATGGACAATCAAATAGTCCACATCATATTGGATTCGGGTATCTATCGTAGTTGACGGATAGACTTTGCAGGGGCTTACAAAAATAGGGAACCGAGACATTTAGTCACATACTGCTGGCGGGAACGTTTCAGAAGTTGTAATACATAACGTATTTGATGTTACACTTCAAAGCATAGATGGACGTAGTGAATTCCAATTTAGAACGCTTCGTCAGAGATTTGTTAAAACGTATCGAATTATTCGTTCCTATTTCGAAAATTAACTGCTATGGGAATTGATATTTTTGAAGACAATATAAATAGGACAATTGATGTATTATTAGGAGTGAATGTATTAGCTAAATTTATCATTGGTGTTAGATCGGTTAATTTTTTCTTAGCATTTGAAACCAGATTAGGATGGTGTTTGGTTGGTACTATTCAGAATGATACACAATCATCAAATATGTTAAGCGTTGTATCAACAATGTTAAGTTGAACACTTCTTACAATTTAAAAGCGATAATTCTTACAATTAAAAAGTCGATAATTACAGTTAAAAAGTCGATAAATACATCGCGCAAGCGCAAAATAAGCGACGTCACCGGCCGGTGGTAGCTCCAACTTACACAGGCTTTAGCGCGGCCATCTGCCAATGACGTCACCAATGCACAAATTACGACGCAATTATCGGAAAAATATATAAAGTTAAGGCAATATATTCTAATGCAATTACTCACATGAATATGTCTCTGGGTTAAAGTTGGCTTCTATTCCAAGTCCATCAGGGCTCCATCCCGGAGGGATTAAAGATGGTCCGCCCGACGCTCTTCCAAAGCGTTCGGACCAGCTCCGGCAATCATGAGCTCGTCATCCAGGGTTGTGCAGTACGGTTCGCCAAGGCTACAGATTACCTACCTATGCAGGGAAAGACGGGAACATGGTAAAGGTCGACAAACAAAGACAATTAGGCAAAGGAAATCTACATAGATAAGATAAGGCACGATACGATATCTCAAAGCGTCCACTCCACTCGAAGGTTCGGGCGAAAAAGCCACGTTCAAGCGTTTAACGGAAACCTCTCACCACTTTTTCCCCTACTCCACTCGCGTCGCGCGAAGTATTCGTCCAACCCACTATTGGCGTGACGGAAATACGCGCACCGCGTCTTTTAAAATTGTGGCGCGAAACTTCCGCACATCAAAATTAACCTAAGACATGTTTAAGGGCCACTTTGGCATGTAACACACTGCCGAATCTTTGGGAACCGGAACCTCTTGGAATTGAGAATCTTTCGACGAGCGGAAACGAAACAATTAAGTGTATTGAGCATTTCCAGAAAAATACTTCGATTTCAGAAGACGGTCATTATTTGGTTGCATTCCCATGGATTGACGACCATTGAAAAGCTTATTCATAGTGTCATCAGGTTATAAAGAGATTGCAGCACAACAGTTTATATGAAACATATGAGAGTTTTTTTAGACTGAGAATCGTACAATATTTAATTATTTAGTTTATTAACAGATGAACTCCAAATGATACTAAAAGTAGAAATCAAGTGTACTAATCTTAAAAATTCATAATAATTGTAGAGTTTTGTTTTGAATTCTGCGAAGTTCAAGCATAAAATATCAATTTCTGCAAAAAAAACCTATTATAGATCGTATATAACATCGACATGCAGTTAGTCGGTCCGTAATTAGTTCTGTGGTTACATTCACTAAAGACAGCCTTGTATCTAGTATTTTTCACCGTTGACCTAAGACCAATAGTGCCCAACAGGTCTTCACAATCTATGTTGTTCAAAAGCTTATATAAATAGGATATATTGTTCACATGTCCCTGCTCCAAACTTCGCATCCCTACTAATTTTCTCCTGGTATCTTGATCCAACTTGTCATAAGGAAATTTCAGTTTCCGCAGCAAAAATTTTACAAATTTATTCTGAATTCATTCTAACCTGTCTATATGACATTTACATTAAGGAGACCAAATGAGAGAGATATATTCAACAATGCTTAGAACATAAGCATTACACAGTAACTTTAAAGAACATACATGTAAATCTTTACTATTTCTTTTGATAAAGCCCGACATTTTGAAAGATTTCAGTAGTATCTAGTCAATATGATCAGAAAAAGCTAGTTCACGAGGTCAGAAATGCTGTTAACAGATTCTATAGGATATCATTGGCATGATTGTTGAACAGGTACAAGATATTGAAATTAAGGGTCACTATTTACCACGTAGACCAGTTATTAAGGAAAGTAAAGATGACTAAGATAAGACCTGTATTCCATGCAACGGAAAAATCTATAAATACGGTCTCCCTCAACAAGTGTCTACATAAAGGTCCAAATCTTATATCTGAAATTTTTCCAATATTGCAAGTTTCGTCTGGAAGAAGTGGGTATTGTAGCCGACATAAAACAAGCATTTTTAATGATTAAATGTAGTGTTCCTACTGATAGAGATATGCTACGTTTTGTCATGGAGAAATAACCATTTGATAACATTTCGGCATTTCCATGTTGTGTTTGGCTTAATCGTGTACTCATTTTCTATTGAATGCTACTATCTCTCACCATCTTGAACGGTTTAGTAGTCCAACGGCCAACAGATTGAAAGGCTCTTTCTACGTGGACAATTGTGTCACATTATAGTTGAAGCCTTTCGCAACGAAGCAAGTGAAATATTAGCAATGGGCAAATTCGAACTAGGAGGATGGGCATCGACAGAAGATGACGTTGAACAACACGTTCTAGGTATTGAACGGTTTGCTAAAGACGATTTTATTGGAACTAGCATTCCTAAGATCGAAAATGAAATGACAAAGAAATCTCTGCTGTTATTGGACGAGTGTATGATCCTCTCGGTTTATTATCTGCACCTATGTTGTATTTGAAAATTATTTTACAAAACTGTTTTTAATGAAATCAACATCGGAAGAGCTACTGCCTATAGAATTAAAAACGTGTCTGACGACTTTTTAAGAACAAGTAAATTATTATCCAATTTTTTTATGTTCATTAACACAGCCAGTGTTATTGTTTTTCGTGTTCACAAGAATTTCTAAAAGGTCTCTATGTATGCTTTTATTTTCAACATGGAGAATACTAAAATCTTTTGTTAAATCGAAAATGTGGTTGTGCGTTAATATATGATTAGCGAAGGCTAATTTTGTGTTTGTGTTGAACTGTAAGTTAATGTTAATTTTAGTTATACAATTTATTATGTTCTAGGAAACGAGTGATGAACTTTCCACCTGTTTTTGTCTGTGTAAAAGCATGAGCATGAACCGCATTTTAACTGATATATGCTAGATTTGTCTAGTATAGGTATTGGGTCTTTGATTAAGCGACTTACTAGTTTGCATTAGTAAAGACTATGTTGATACTGTAATTTTTAAAAATGTTTTTAAGTATAGGAGATATGTAACTGTAGAAAGGAAGAGTGTAGCCACAAATCTTTTCAGCATAACTGATGGCAAATAAATTAGTATGTTTTATTTCATTAGAGAGTTTGTTATAACGTTTATTGGTGTCGCGTCAACACGCTTGTTTAGTTATTATAGTTATATTTGTTAAGGATAAGCGGAGAATAAAACAAGTAGTAGTAGTTATTGATTTGATTGATGTCATGTAAAAATTTGTATGGTATCCAAATAAAACTTTAGAACTTTAATTGATAATTTCAAACCCGACACAAAGCGGCGATCAACTTTGGAGCACTAAGAGAGCTAACACGGGTAGTGTTTAGTCTTGCTGGTGGAACAATTGGTATAGCCATTATTAACTGCTATTTGTTTTATTATGTTTAGTTCATGAAGGTATTTATCTTTTGATAAAGGAGATATTAGAAGACGGAATAAAAAATTGAATAAAGCTAATTTATGAGCTAATGGGTGGTTGGAGAGAAACAGTATAGGGGTGTCTGTAGTTGTAGGTTTTTGATATGCATTTAATTCAATATTATGTGGGTTGTTACTAATCAAATAATCCAAAAAAAGAAAGAATCTATTAGTTTCAAATTCAATTGTAAATTTTGTATTATTGTGTAATGAATTTAGGAAGTTGAGAAAATCCTTGATCTGTTCATTGATTTCTTTGTGATGACCTGAATATCATCTGCATAACACCAATAGTATATAATTTGCTCTTGGAAAAAATTATTTTTAGCGATGTGTTTAATTTCAAAGTTGTTCATAAACAACCCTGAAAGAAGAGGTGAAAGAATGGACCCCCAAGGCTAAGCCGGTGAGCTACATGTAAAAATTATTGTTAAATTTAAAGAAGTTTTAATACACAAATATAATAATGCAAGAATCATGTTAATTTGATCATCAGAGATAGATAATTTATATTTGACTAAGGTGAAGCACTCTATGGAAGGTATGTTCGGAAATTAATTAGTAACGTCAAATGAAACAGTAGCATATATTTCTATAAATCGTATATTAATTAGTTTTTGTATTAAATGTTGACAGTTTTATGGATAATTTTGATTCAAAATTTAATAGAGATTTAGGAGTGCAATTAAGTCATAGTGATTTTTGAAACTGCGGTATTATAGAAAGTGACCATGGGTCTGATGGGGGTGTTCCTTTATGAATTTTAGGTAAGGCGTATAATAACAGCATTTGTGGATTCATTACTAATAAGCTTTTGCAGTTTATATTTAAGGAAGTCAAGATGTGACGATTGTCATACACTAATTTTCTAACCCTCCAATAAATTTCGGTAAAGGGTCTTTGGTAACAATTTCAAAATCGTCGAATGTCAAGAAATTGTGAACCCTATTACAATGCAGTGATTTTTTAAGTATGGCTATGAAATTGCCTTTGTCTGCTTTAGTACATATAATATCTGAGTTAGAATTGTTGAACTATAGGACACAGGTTTCAAATTATACTGAGGCTTGTTGGAATTCTTGACGATGTTTCAATTTATAATTTTGTATGCTGTAAATTTCTAATCTTAAGTTTTCAACATTATCAGGGTTTTTGTCTGAATAATAGCTTCGGTTTGAATCAGCATTTTCCGATATCTTGTTATAAGTTTCTTTACTGGGTAGAATGCCTTTAAGGTCCAATTTTTTCTTATTGAAGGATGTGTCACTAAGATTCACGAATCTGGAATGAAAAGAGTGGTATTTTTGATTATTCTGTTTCACTTTATTGCATACAAATTTAATTTTATTTAATAATTTTGAAAAAACCTTAGTGTCATATCCCTCGATGTTATTTCTGATAATATATAAAATTTCATGCCATTCACAACTGCGTAATGCGTTGGCCAAAGATAAATGAAGTTTATATAATTGTAAATTAATCGAGTCAATTTGTTATGACCTATTGATCTCTGATTTGATCCCTACCTTAGTGACGTTTGTAGATTAGTATGAAGACTGATATACTTAAGAGTCAATCCTTCTTTTAAGCATATGTCCTTGAACCAAATACTCGATTTGATTTGTTTCAGTTTTTTTGCTAAAGATTCAAACTTGTCAATTGTTACGTGCTAAATGTTAAATGTGCGCCTCCACCATATTGTTACGGGGCTTTTATTATATCGTTAAGTGTACTCTTAACGTAGTACTGAAATTAATTATAGTTGCAGGATCGCCTATCATTCACCTGTGTTAATATGACCACCAGAGTAATTCGGAGACAGACTAAGTGAAAAAGCTCTTGGTTAGCCGGTGGCTGCCACCTTTATAAACAATCCTATCTAACGTGATAAATGTTTTCCCTGAAGTATATTTTAGAACACGGATAGTGGTTTACTACGTTTGCTAATCTGAATTTCCAGGTAGACCGTATCGTGCATGTTTCTTGTTAACTTTCTCGTGAGAATTGGTCATCAAGAAATATGACTGCATCGATATTGAACAAAGGCCTAAAATGTGTATGAATAATACTACTTAATAATGGGGGTTGTAAATCATCACGTGACAGTATGGTTATTAAGCAAGTTGTTTTTCATCATTAAGTTGTCTACCATAATCAAGTTGTTTCCTATAAAACTGTTCTAAAAACGACTACAAATTGGTATTAAAACCGTGAAAAGAAGACAAATATTTGATTGTTCAGTAAAACATCCACATTATGTGTTTCCATTAGTCTTGTAGAACTCAAAATTGGGTTTTATGTACATGTTAAGAATAAAAGCTCATAACCTCCCCATATAATAGCTTTCATGATCTTTTAAACTTTAAAATTAATATGCTACCAGTTTCAGTATCTACACTGATACAATCATCAGGCATAAAAACGATTAAGTTATTACATATAGAAATTAATTAACAAAATTGAACAACAGCTCTTTAGAAACTAATTTCCCTATTTAATAACTGTTAATCTTCTTCACATCCGATGATGGTATCAGTGTAGATACTGAAACTGGTAACGTGGTATTAATTTTAAACTATCATTAAAGCTATTATATGCGGAGATTATAAGCTTTTAATCTTAACATTAAATACAACCCCATTTTGAGTTCTACAAGAATAATGGAAATATAATAATTTGTCTTCTTGGCATGATTTTAATACCAATCTGTAGTCGTTTTTAGAACAGTACGAAACAATTTTATTATGGTGGACAACTTAACGGAAGACAACTTGATTAATAACTATACCACTACAATTCGTAAGTTTGAATCTTTAGCAAAAAAAAACCTAACAAATCAAATCGAGTATTTGATTCAATAGCATATGCTTAAAAGAAGTACAAACATTTAGTGGTAACTGAGCAATTGTAACCTTCGGTTTTATTTTATAAATACGCATTAACTACCCTACATAATTTCATGCTAAAATTAATATTCTTATAATAGTATTTTAACGTAATATTTTAAAACCTATTAAGACTTGGAAAATAGTTGATTGTAAGGCAGGTGGTCGCTTGGGTTTCCAAGAAAACACGCAGCACCTGCATGTTAGTTTTCAAATAGTTTAGCAACTGCTATCTTCCTTCAATACAATAGTGGGATACTTTCGTCTCACTTACCGATAATTTGCGATAGCAGGGGAAGAAGATTATTCGCCGTCGTTTTAAGTTAGTTCACGTTGGGTATTCGAAGGGTTGCGAGCAGGTAATTGTAGAAAGCTCTTTTAGGCGCGAAGTGCAATAAACATTCACGTGCATAATTAATTAGTTCGGTCGTGTAAAAGTCAAATGGTTTCTTTTTACGACATTGTTACTCCCGATTTCTTATTAAGGAGGATTTTAAGCACGTTGAATAAAAGGGGTTGTAAAACATACACGTTACTAGTTGCTATTAAGTAACGGAATATTTAAATTGCACTGGAGGCGTTTTGTATTGAGATTGTTTTTGTGAAGAAATAAAACCCTGGCCCAACGGACTCGCGTAGTTAGTTTTTATGTTAATTTAGGAAACTGTTATCTTCATAAGATAAATAATAAGTTTAGTGCTCATCAGAGAAGTTAATGTGTGTCGAGTGATAATTATTAACCCGAAAATTCACGGAACTGGACCAGCGAACCATAGCGTATTTTATTCTTTGTTGGCTGTCCCAAAGGTACTCGAACCAGTTTAATCCGGTAAATTTTGATATTTGCAGTTCATTATATTAACGAACACCTCACGGGATTTTTGGTGCTTATTCGAAATTCATCTTCCTTCTAAGTCGTTGGTTGATGTACCGTCCTGGAGTACAACATTGCCCGCAATTAATTAAGGTAAACTGAAGACTGAAAACAATTCCTGCGGTGTTTCACCACCTGTACTGTAAGTTATTATTGCCATATTATTTTATAAACTGAACTTGTTTACAATTCCGTATTATGTTCAATTTCGTACGGATAAAACTATTTTAAAATATTCATTTTACGTTGACTTATTTAGTAAATTTAATGATTGTTGATACAGCGATAGGAGGATCCATTAGGGTTGGTAGAAGGATTTAATGAAAACTAAATGTACATGAATTGTTCGTTGCTCAACACATTAATATTGGTTATAATTAATAGAAACATGTTATAGAAATTGTGTATAATTTAAAAGTGTGACTAATGTTGATTTGGTGTTCAGTTAAAGACTACTATATGGTATATTAGAACAAATTCCGTAGTCCTAAAATTATAATTTTATAAAAAGTTTAAGTAATACTGTGAACAGGGATTCAGATCAAATATATTTAATTTAAAGACTCAATCCCCCCCTAGTTCAGAATATCTTAAGTGATAACTTTATTACAGGTACAAGTTAGTGTTAAACTTCCATTATGGTTATTGATAATTTTTAAACAGCCAGGAGGTGTACATCAACTTGGCTAATAACTTGAAATAGTGTCATTCGCATATTTTGTCCCACGGGTTCCTTGTCCGAGAAGAATAAGTTTTCCCTCATTTTGCCGCTCTCCTATAAAAGACAGGGAATCCATGCCACTTTAGGCAGAACTCTACTAAAATAAGGGTGGTGCCCAGAATTCACCGGCTTAGTCAAGATAACTATTATTACTCTCCACTCCCCTCCCCATTTTACCCCGCCCGTCACCACTGCAGCCAGCCGAGCCGCGGTTTAGTTCGTTCCTTTGAGCTTACCGTGTTTGTTCATGCCTCTTCCCCCCTACCATCATCGTAATGTCAATTTTGGCATGTAACAAAATTACATCGGCCACTAAGGTATGGATATCAAATGAGAGATCAATAGGTCATATCAACAAATGGACTCGATTAACTTACGATTATATAAACTTCATTTAACTTTAGCCAACACATTACGCAGTTGTGAAAAGCAGGAAATTGTACACATTATCAAAAATGAAATTGAGGCAAGGTTTTTTAAAATTGTTAAATAAAATTAAAAAGTTATGCAATAAAGTGAAACAATACTCACAAATTCAAAAATAAATATTCCAATCATTCTTTACATCCCAAGGATTGTGCATCCTAGAGGTACATCCTTCAATAAGAAAGAATTAGAATTGTTGAACTTGGGCCTAAAATACATTCCGCCTAGTAAAAAAACTTATAGTAAGATAGAAAGACTGCGGATTCAAACTAAAGCTATTATTCAGACAAAAAACCTAATAATGTTGAAAACTTAAGATTAGAAAATTACAATACCATACAACATTATAAATTGAAACATACCAAGAATTCAAAGTCTCAGTATAATTTCAAAGCTGTGTTCTATAAGTTCAACAATTCTAACTCGGATATTATATGTACTAAAGCATCATCATCATTTTGTTTTCGACCTTACTTAAGGTCGGTATGACACAGTTCTAACTTCTTTTCTATTCTGCGCTAATGTAAAAAGTTCTACATACCCTTTACAACCTAAATTTCTAATAATTTGACTAATATAGCTTTGTCTAGACCTTCCTACTCTATTTTTATTTGGTAATCTATAATCTAAGACTTTACTAAATAGTCCCTCATGTCTTAACTGGTGCCCTATGATTCTATCTCTCCTGACTTTTAATTGTTTCCACATACAGGGTTCCTCAACTATCCTTCTATAAACTTCCTCATTTGTTACTCTATCTGTCCAATTAATCTTTAACATTCTCCTATAACACCAAGCTTCAAAATCTTCTATCTTTTTCTTATCTACTTCTTTAATTGTCCAAGTCTCACTACCGTATAGTAGAACGCTCCATACGTACGACTTTAAGAAACTTTTTCTATTATCTAAACTAATACTATTAGCTATTAGTAAGTTTTTCTTTTTTAAAAACATTTTTCTAGCTTGAGCTATTCTAGCTACCATATCCCTTCTGCTACGTCCATCTTTTGTAATTATACTACCCAAATAGCAAAATTCATCTACCTCCTCTAACTCGGTATTACCTATTTTTAATTTTGGTTTAGGACTAGGCTGTAACTCACTTGTCATTATCTTTGTCTTTACTGAGTTAATTCTCATACTATAGTTACTCTGTAGTATCTCATCTAAAATATTTAAAAACTTTCCTAACTCTTTTCTAGACTCTGCTATAATGGCTATGCCATCAGCAAAACGTAATATGTCTATTTTCTGTCCCTGAACACTAATACATATCTCTTTTCTTTCTCTAGCTAAGTTTAAAGTTTGCTCAATATAAACATTTAAAATCAAGGGAGATAGTATACAGCGTCTAAAACCATTTCTAATCTTAGCTTCCTTTTCTATTTCATCAAATATAAGTACTACGCTTTGGTTTTTATATAGACTGTAAATAATTTTTCTATCCCTATGAGAGATTCCTATTTTTCGCAAAGCACTGAACATAACAATCCAATTAACCCTATCAAATGCTTTTTCTATATCTATAAATGCGAATGAGTCTTTTTATTTTTTGTAACCTTTTTTTCAATAATTACCCTAATCATTAGTATCGGTTCTCGAGTCCCTCCGTTTTTATGCCTAAATAATTCTCATTCAAAGCTTCTACTCTATTTTTAATTATTATTGTATTGTATGTATTTTGAAAGCATGGGATGTTAAACTAACCGTTCTAAAATTCTCACACCTAGCACTTCCCGACTTTTTTAGGATTGGGATATTTTTTTTCGAAATCTATTGGGACCTCACCTGTGTCATATATTATTTTTACTAGTTCATATAATCTGTCTAAAGTTTTCTGACTTGCATATTTTATTAATTCTGCGGGTATATCGTCTATCCCCGGCGCTTTATTTAGTTTAAAATCCCTAACAGCTCTATCAAATTTCGCTCAATATTGAGAACCCTATTTCTACTTCCTCTTGTTGGTCGTTCTCTAACTCATTCATATCGTCTCCCTTATATAAATCTTCCAAATATCTTTTCCGTCTATCTGCTACCTCAACTTTATTTATTAAAAGCTCATTATTCTCATCTTTAATACCATATTTTTTCAAATCTTCCCCGAAAACTTTGTAACTGCCCTGTCCGTCTTACCTACTCTCAAATCATCTTGTATTTCCTTACAATTCTCCTCCATTTATTTATTTCTAGCTTTTCTACACTCATGTACTTATTTCTAACTCTATTATATTTTTGCTAGTTTCATTATCCAAATTCTCTGAAAGGTATAATTTTTCTTCTATTCCCTATTAAATCTATTATCTCCTCTGTTACCTAACGTTTTCTCGCTTTTACTTCTTTCTTACCTATAGTCTGTGTTGCTGTATCATGTACAGCACTTTTTATTTCTTTCCATCTATTTTCTACCTTCCCTCCTATGGCTATCTCTTTGATCTTATTATCTAATACTTGTTTACATTCCTTGTTTACCAAAGTATCATTAAGCTTACCTAGATCCCATTCCTCTTTTAGCTTTTTCAATTTTTTATAATTTAGATTACACTTCAATTTATCCGAGGTATGATCGTTATCTATGTCAGCCCCTGGATAACTATGACAGTTTTTAACTTGGTTTCTAAATCTTTGTTTAATTAAAATATAATCTATTTGGTATCTAGCCCTATCACCTGATGCTTTTCAGGTATATCTTCTCCTAACATGTTGTTCGAATAGGGTGTTTAGATACTAATCTATGTTCCTGGCAAAACTCAACTAATCTTTCTCCTATATCATTTCGTCTACCATACCCAAATTCTCCTACCATTTTTCCCTCACTACCTTCTCCCACTGACGCATTAAAATCGCCCATAACTATTAAATTCTCATATCCTTTACTTTTCTCACTATACTATTTATATCCTCTTATACCTTTTCTACTTCCTCCTTCTCGTACTGAGTTGTTGACATGTAAACCTGTACTAAAACAGTGTCTGTGGGTTTCGTACTCAATCTAACAATAACTATTCTATCACTAAATTGTAGATACTCTTTAACTTTGTCTTAATCTTTTACTTAACACTATGCCTACCCCTGCCTGTCCATTAGTTGAAGAAGTTGTAATTATTATATAATTATCTTTCCAAAAGTCATTACTATCTGGCCATCTCACCTCACTAATACCTAAAATGTCCAGCTTTCCTTTTCTCATTTCGACTAATAAGTTCGTTAACTTATCTACTCTAAGTAATTACCTTACATTACAAGTCCCTATCACTAAATCGAACCGTTATTTTAAATTCTTAGGATGACGAGCCCCAAGTATCCCCTCCTGGAGATCCAAATGAGGGGTTATTTTACCTCCAGACAAGAATTTACTTGTGAGCTCCCCATCATACATATTTCGTGTTTTAGGCCATGCATACTTGGGACATATTGTGGTAGGTTCCCATATCTTTCCATCATGCAGTTTTTAAAGATTTTAACAAAAAGCCGTATCTGTCACGGCCAACCCCCAACAACCTTGTAAATTATTGAGTATCGCCGGAGCCAACCAATATCTTTTAGCCAGCAAGGCTGCTGCCCCCTACTGCGCCTTTTACGATAAGCAGGCTTACTATAGCAGTATTCTTTGTCCCCTACTATAGGGATAATCCAACCACCCATTATCTCCTAAATTAGCTTAATTCAATTTTTTTATTCTGTGTTCTAATAACTCATTTATCAAAAGATAAATACCTTCATGAACTAATCATATTAAAACAAATAGCAGTTATTAATGGTTATACCATTACTATCATTAAACTTTATAACACTCTAATGAAATAAAAGATATTAATTTAATTCCCATCAGTTATGCTGAAAAGATTTGTGGCTACACTCTACCTTCTTACAGTTACATATACTTAAAAACATTTTTAAACAAGTTGGAAATGCAAGGCATTGTCGCAACGAACTTCCAAATGTAGACTTACTTTAAAACAATTTAAAGAAATTAAAATTATTATGTTGTAATAATTATAAGTATTCAGATAAAATAAAAATTAATTCCGGGGGGGGGGGGTCGGGTATCCGTGGTCAGATTTTGTGGGGGGTACCATATTTCGACTCAGCTATGTTAGGGGAGTCCAAATATGTATCGCACATTAATTTTGGACCTATTTGAAATTTTAATTTTCCCGACGGAATATCGCGGGGGCACGGCGTCCCCGTGGCCCGATTTCAACTGACATCAAAACTTAAGCTCAGAACACAGAGCTGAATCGATTGATGTATCACACATTGATGTCCGACCATTAGAAAGGCCTCGGACGGACAGACGGACGACAAATCGATTTCATAAACGAACGAAGTTCGTTGAAAATACAATATCAACGTAGTGTTTACTAATGCAAACAACTTAAGTCGCTTAATAGTTAAAACCAAAGACCCAATACCTATACTCAACAAATCTAGCATATAGCAGTTAAAATAGTGTTCACGCTCCTGCTTTTACATAGGTAAAACAGGTACAAAGTTCATCATCGGTTCCTAGAACATAAAGGTTGAACAACTAAAAATAACATTAACTGATGGTTCAATATCAACACAAAACCAGCTTTCGCTAATCATGCGTTAACATCTAACCGCATTTTTGATTTAATAAAAGATTTTAGTGTTTTCCATGTTGAAAGTAAAGCCATACGTAGAGATCTTTTAGAAATATTAGTGATCACAAAAAATAGTAACGTTGACTGTGTTAATGAACATAAAAACAATTTGGATAAAAATTTACTTATTCTTAAAAAGTCGTCCAACTCGACCAATAGTGAACCTCCTTCCTAATATCAATTTATATACATTTTGCCTCCTTATGATCATAGTATCTTTACACTTTCTATAATTATATATTGTTCTCTTCTTCTGTAATATTAATCTAAGCTTATCAAATGTCGTCGCCTTTATTCTTTTGTGATTGACTGGTCACGTGCCTTAAGATCTAAAAATTTATCTACATGATGACTCTCATCAAGGGTAAGTTTGTTAAATTTAAAATATTGTATGTAAACAAGATGGATTGGTTATCATCGGCAGATATATATTTCTCTCCCATATAGTTTTTAAACAGCTGTTGTTCAATTTTAATTATTTTCCCTATAATAAATCAAATTTTCCATGGCTTTATGTACCTATTTGTTGTTTTTAGTAATAACTGTTAATCTTTTTTACACCTGGTGATGGTATCAGTGTAGATATTGCAACTGATAGTGTTATACCAGAAAGACTATACATTACCAGTGTTAACTCAGTTAGTGATCCAAAGATGATCCCCACTTTGTGTCTGTTTAAAGGATCACCAACTCAAACTAGTTAGTCGCTTCTAAACTTTATTTTTAAATTTCAAATACAAAAAACGCAACTCCCATTGACATAAATCAATCTACTACACTCAATTTTTCCCCGCCTACTTTTTGCAAATATATTGGCCTAACCAACAAGTGTGTTGTCGCGAAAGGTAGCGTTGTATTAATTTCAAAGTTTAAAAGATCATTAAAGCTATTAGATTATGAGCTTTTATTCTTAACATTTACAGACAACTTCATTTTGAGTTCTACAAGACGAATAGAAACCCATGCACGCATAATTATTGCGCC
Source organism: Platerodrilus igneus (assembly GCA_036346225.1). Classification (NCBI taxonomy): domain Eukaryota; kingdom Metazoa; phylum Arthropoda; class Insecta; order Coleoptera; family Lycidae; genus Platerodrilus; species Platerodrilus igneus. The sequence goes on from JARFIW010001182.1 coordinate 859,430, forward strand.
AATGTTACAACTGTTCTGTTCAGAATAGATTTTGCTTTTCGTAATGTTATTCTAGATTAACAGTAAATAATATGGCAACATAGCAGCTACTGGTCAATATGACGTCGCTCAACTATATACACCTAAACACTGCTAATTAAAACTCGACCTTCTGAAGTTTCAATTAAAAGGAATCAATATAACTGCTCATATAATTGTTATACATATTTGACATTTGATAAGACTCCAAAATTATAATTCTAGCATCAATGTTTATATACAAATATATTTACCTACATGACGTAATAGAGAGCTAAAATAGACTAAAATTATTCAAACAAAAAATTATATTATACACAAAAATTCTATTATATACAAATACCACTTTTGCTTTGTTGAGCTTCATAAAAGTAACTTATCTACAACAAAAATAATTATACTACAACAAAACATTTTATTTGGTCCCTAAAAAATCAAAAAGAAATCACATATTAGTTTAAAAACTTCATAGAGAATCCAATACGCCTCCAGTTAGCTTGTTTGCGTACCATGTTATTACCTAAAAGAAAACAAAAAATAGTTCATAAAACGATATATAAAATATAAATACAAGAATAACATAATGAAGTTAATGGCTTAGTAAAATTTCATTGAAGTGAAAAACGAGAATTGTAAAAATATTTTTAATTAACGTATAGTAATCTAAGAAAAATTAAATAGTTAATACAATTGCCAAAGTAAACACATATGTTACTTATAACCTTTAAAGTTAATTACGACTAAAACTCGATTCTATGACAGTATCGTATTTTCTAACAAATATCATGGCTAAAATATATTAAAAATATTAAAACAGCACAATCTTTGGAGCATTTCATTAGGAAGTTGCAAAGTTAAATATTTTGAATATATTCTATTTTGATAACGGGAAAACCAAGGAGTTTATTACTACAAAATATGGAAGTTTATTTTGGTTATCAATATGGGTTCGCTTAAATAAGTTTAGAAAGTATCGTTTGTCAAGACATTTGTTTCAGAAACATTCTAATAAGATGGAAATTTGTTTTAAGTTATGAACATATTTTAGAACTATTATTTTGATAGCATAAAATGTGGGTTTGCGATTAACAAAGGTTAGATTGCTTGTAATATTTGTTTACTTTAATATGGGAAAGTGTTGTTTATCCAAAGCATTTACTTCGACACGTTAAAACGTGGTATCCCATTATCAAATATTTGTTTACGAACGCAGATTTCAAACAATGTAAATTTTCTATCTTTTTATCTTTTCAAGGCATTATTAACCGAAATGGTAAATTTCTAGGGTTTCATACACGATGTAGGCCACTAATTATACACTTAACTATATAATTCTGCAATGTTGGTTGTAGATTAATAGGTTGAACAGACGTTGTTTTGAAAACAACCTGAAAAGTTGCGATGTTACTTAAATTACTTTCTTTTAAGAGGCATTATCGTGGTTCAGTTGTGTAAAATAAGAAATAGTAAATGAGTGTAATTGTCTAGTAGAAACGTTCGGTCTGGTAACAGTTGTGCGCTGAGAAGGTACAAGGAGTACACACTGGAGATGCTGGAGTGGTTGACTCAAACTCCAACTTACTCTCCTTTGGCACAAAAAAGGACTTAAGGTAGGATCATTCTGTTATATTTTCTTTGATGCTTTAGATGAAACCGATTTAACTTTGCGCTCTAGTTTGTACACGTGATCGTTACATGATAAATGTACAGACTCCAGTTCAAAATTAACGAAGCAATATGAGTGCAAAATGTGATTACGCGATTGTTTTTCAAGTCACGATCAAGATAAACGTAAGCTTGGGGACAAGCACCCTGATAAAATTTACTTGATTATACTGGGTGAATCATATTGAACGTTCCGATTTCACAAGGTCATTGCCCGAACACTGGAGTGAGTGGAAGGGTGGGGATGGCGTAAGATACATCATTACATGCAGTTTTGAGTGTGAGCATCAACATCGAGCGTTCGTGGTGGAAGTTTATTCAAAATGGTGAATCAGTGATCAGAACACAGAATACGTTTCGTGTACACTTTGCTCTTGGTCGTCACGATCCCATCCCCCTGGACCAACAATTAGGAACTGAGTAACTAATTTTAGAGCAAGATCTTAGACATTAAAAAGAAAACCAGTAGGCCGAAATAGGACTTCAACGTCAGCAGAAAACGTGGATAGATTATGGGCATCAATTCAACAGTCCCCGCAGCGATCTGTTTGTAAACACGCTGCTTCACTGGGATTATCTGCCAGTAGTGTCAAAAAAATCCTACATAGAGACCTTCAATTGCACCCATACAAGATGCAGTTAGTGCAAGAGTTAAGTGACAGAGACTTTGATACACAAAAAAATTTGTACCGTGACATTCTGCAGAGTTTTCCTCGTACTGCTGTTTTGATCTTTAATGGTGAGGCCCATTTTCACCTGACCGGAACTGTTAATAAACAAAATTTTCACTAATGAACAGAGAATAACTCTCAGAAACTTCACCAACGACCACTCCACAGCCTTCGCAAGTAACACTGTGGTGTGCTGTTGGAGATTTTGGTGTGTGGGGTCCCTGCTTTTTCGAAGAAAATGGTAGAGTTGAAACAGTGACTTCTGCTCGGTATTGTCACATGATTGAAATTGTTTTGAAACCAAAAGTGGATGAATTATTGCAAAACCATGAAAATGAAAACATTTGGTTTTAACAAGATGGTGCTACCGCCCATACATCTCATCGTTCAATGGAACTTCTAAGGCAAATGTTTCCCGGTCGTCATGTCTTTGCGAAGTGACATTGGATGGCTCTCCAGATCGCCTGATTTAACCCCATGCGATTTTTTTCTTTGGGGTTACCTCAAGGGAAAGATGTACAAGCATTGTCCCCGAACTATCGATGAACTGAAGGCTGCCATCACTGAAGAAATTAATTCTATTACTATGAATATGATTCACAGAGTCATGGAAAACTTCTAGGAAAGGCTCCGCCAATGTTTGGGCAATAGACGTAGACATTTAGAAGATATAATTTTCAAATCATAATAAAATACAACTGCATTCTATGTTCTTTCAAATAATAAAATAATTTTCCTTGCATCTTGCTTTGTTTTTATTACGCCTCTTTGAAATCGGAAAGTTCAATATGATTGTTACGGTTACGGTACAAACAAGCGAATAAAATTTACTAGCTTTGATTAAGATTGCGGAAATGCGAACTTCAACAACTAGTAGTGATTAATTATAAGTTAAGATAAGTTTATTATTTGGCTATTTATAAAAATTACTTTTAGCATTATACTATTGTTTTTAGGTTTGTCCTGAAATGCATTTTAATAGTCAAGGGTTACTTTTCTTTTATTATTTTATTGCTGTATGTTTTTGTACTTATTTAGGGCTATGGAAAATACGTAAGTTGGTATGTGACTAGGAAATAATCCCTAATTAATATTTGCTATAATTTTATATTTTATATACGAGTTAAGGTTTTTCTTTTATAACTTGTTAACGGGATTTTTGTAAATATTCTTTTGGATAGCATGTTTTTTCCCTAATGGCTTGTAATAAATTCATTTCTTGAGGTTTCTTATTTTTGTTTATGGATCACCCACTCTACTCTACGACGTTCAGCTAGCATGGTAAGTCCTTACAAATTCTTATGATTCTTTCTTTCTCTTTGTTTGTTGTTGTGGTACTTCTGCTTTCTTTACTTCTTTGCTTCTATAATTGAGCAATTGCCGGATTTAAACACCTTCTTTCAGATTAATGAAAAGACTCCCAAATCTAAACTCACTTGAAAGTGGGGCCACATAGTTAAAACCTGCATTGTTGGAGAAATAGAATGGTAATACCATCTGGTCCAGCTTTCTTTGATGTATCAAGAGAAAACAGTTTCTCCAATACTTCTTCCACGGTAAATTCATGACAACAGAGGTTGATCATACTATGTTATGCTTTATTTTAAAGCCTTCAGGTATTAAATCATTAATTTAGATTTAGGGCCTTTTTTTAATTCGGTGTGAAAAATCTCTGCTGATTACCACAATTTCGTCGACACCGTGAAAACCATGCTTTTTTGGTGGTCGCAGTGTTGTTGACGTCATTAGCTTATCTTTGCGATTGCAAGTATGCTGACATAACGGTCTGTAGTGGGAATAAGTTCGGTTCTCATCAGTGCAAACGGAAGTGCATCGACCCCGATTGGAGAGGATATATCTTTTATGTAGAATGTAGCATATAGCTCAGACGATTACCATACTAACTTCCAAAGAAGAAACATTAACATACCGTCTGCCATATAGTGTTGTCATGTGCTTCACTTTCGTTCCCACTTTTTTACCAATCCCTACCGTATCGTCCAGCAAGGCATCACCAACAGAAACACCTGCAGAAGCAACTACCATTCACAAGGCATACCAAACTCACCCTGAGGACGACGACCACGCTCAATAAAAATATTGGGGTAAGTGTTTTTAACTATATTTATTTACCCGGAATTTTATCGGGAAGCGATAACTATCACTTACTGTGTTATTAATGAAGCTCATATACGGATGGTTTGTGTAACATTATTCAAAGTATGTTGCAAATTCATCAACTATACTCTGTGTACCCGTCAAAGTTGTATCGTGATAAGTCATTGAGTTAGGAATCCCATTGTTCCTTTTAGTAGAATTAATGAAAGTACAAAAATGTCCTATGTTATAGGGCATCGTATGTTCAGTATTACTGAGAAAATTCAAATAGCAAAGATCTATCAAGCCTTTGGCATCTTTCAGAATCTTAGTGTAGTTCTCATAATCTAACAATGAACTTGATAGTTGATAATTCCTGTACAGTTTATTTTTCCACTTTATAAGTTAAATCAAGATCCCATTATACCAGCGAAGGTATTTACTACAGACTGTCTTCAGTTTAGACACATGTTTGTCAACACTGTATAAAACAATGTTGTAAAAATACTCCATGCCCTCATCGACACCACGGAAGCTGTATTTAAGGAACAAGAAAGATCAAAGACCATATTAAAGATTTGAACAACTATTGGTAGGTAATGTTCTTAATCGAGTTGTAAGCAAAAGCAACTGGAACTATTTCTCTTAAGTAATAAACAGAAAGCGTTCAAAAAAAAAAACAATGACTCGATGTACACAAATACAGATTAGCAGCCTCTTAACTGTCTTTTAGTAATATTTACACAATCATTTCATGTATGCATGCTATTATTTTATATAAATAAATAAGTCAATAAGCCCTAATGTATTAATTTACAAATAATTCAATAAATAAAGATTACGTAACTTTGAACTGATGCTAATTTCAAAATAATAGTGAAATTCATTCAAACATCTTGAAGAAACATACTGTTGTAAAACAAGATTTGTAGAACTATAATAAATTATATTGGTTTATATATATTATTTAAAGTAATGTCATTAATATTATCTTGTAAAATATAGGATAGTCCGGCGAGTACCAAGTCATTGTTCGCCGAATACCATGTAGTTGAGGTATTCGTTGTAGTGTTAGCTGAGTATTCTTCTTAATCTTCTTTGGGAATGAAACCACTCATAGTTTTTAAAATCTATTTTATTTACGTTTCGATCCATGACCTAGGATCGTTGTCAAAATAATAAAAACTTCAAGTTTGACATTTATGACATAAATTGAAGGTGACTTTGATTTATTGAAATATTTGGTTTGAGTACACTAAGCAAAAATTTTTAAAGTTTAAACTTTATAAATGTCAAACTTGAAGTTTTTATTATTTTGACAACAATCCTAGGTCATGGATCGAAACGTAAATAAAATAGATTTTAAAAACTATGAGTGGTTTCATTCCCAAAGAAGATTAAGAAGAATGCTAAACAAACCACAACAAACATGCAGGGAGTAGTTAGCTGAGTACTTTCCAAATGCGAGCACCTTGAACCGGATATATGCAGTTTATCGTGTGTCAGGACAACAATTATTCACTATGTGAACAGTTGTACGTGTAGGTAGGTATGAGGTTTGCAATGGATAGCAATACAGAGCTCGTTATTAGTTTAGCTACTTCTAAAATCATGTCTTGTGGCAGTATGTTATTCAATAGCAAGAAAAAGACGATGGTGGATGGTGTCATCAAAGTAGAGAAAAATAGGTATTAAATTGGCCGTAAGTAATTTCCTGTCTTAAATTTGCTATTTTAAATTTAATTGTAATATTACTATTTTATGTGCATCGGGGCAATACGAGGTTTTATATTTTAAACAATTTATGTCTCTTGCACTTTTGCTGTAAAATAAATAGGAAAGCAGGAAAACATTTAGTTGAAATATGTTTGTTATAGGTAAAGTGCCAAACTTATTGGTAGAGCTGCTAAAAAGAACCATTTGAAAATTTGAAAATTTCTGCAGGATGTCAAGTGAAGATTTTAACAATCTACTTTCAAAAGTGGGGCCAATGATTTGTAAGAAAAATACAAAGTGGAGAAAAGCGATTCCAACAAATGAGCAGCTTGGCATAACCCTCTAAACGATGCCATTAATCATACCTTTTTCTTTTACATTTCTGTGACGGTGTATTTATGATCTATCTTAACTGCAACGCGTTTCCAAGCGTCATAAACATCTAATCGGTTTTTGTGGTTTGGTAAATATGCATTCCACATTATGGGCTCATTTTCGTACCACTCCAAAAATTCTAACACCAATTCATTTGACCACTCCATTTCTACATGCGACTATAAATAAACTTCTAGAACACAATTTCAACGTATATACCAATACTAACTAACCCTAAACGTTTGCTTGCAACAAAGCGAATATGTGGATGCAGTTTCAAAGCTTAGCACAACGAATATTCATTTTCTTTGATGTGCTTCAAAAGACCGACAAGGTATGGAAACAAGGCGAGCACTGAACAAGCAGTAAAATTGGTCATCGGCAAGTAGCAAGCAACGCATCCCCACTATTCGGCATTCGGCGAGCAGTTACTTGGTACTCGTCGAATATCGCATGTCTTGCCCCACCTTTAAAAAAAATAAAATTGAAGATTTCTGCAGCCAAAATTTGTTTTTATTTAAAATAAATAAAATTATTGTCATATGATACAAAAACATAGATTTACGTGACGTTTCGCTTTTTTTTTCTTCTATATATAAAAGCTTCATCAGACGATATTTATTACAATTTTGTTTGATTTCAGAATGAATATGCAAATTACAAATGAATGTGTTGAAAACGTGGTCCAATTCTCATAAATAATGCTATACATGGTGTAACTTACCAATTATAAACATTTACAAATGTTAATCAATTTTTTTGTGAAATAGATTGCTAAAAATTATTAATTAGGTTAGAAAAATGAAAGTAATCTATACTTATACTTACGTGCAGGAAGAGTTTTTAATTTATTAATTTATCTTATGTTTTAAAGACTATGTTATATGATGCTATCGTACATCTTACTGTGGTTTGCTAATATTTTAATTTAATATATTCCTTTTATCATGCTCGATGTAAGATTAAAGAATAAATGACATTTTCATATGTTATTAATATTATATTAGTTTGCTTTGGGTGTATTCAATTTATTACTAATTGTATTAGTGTTTCAAAATTTCGTAGTATAGTACTTATGTAAATTAATTAGTTTATAATAAACAGAAGAAAATATAATAAAATACTTAACTATAATATAAACTAATTCATTTACGTAACTACTCTACTACGAAATTTCAATTTTTAAGTTTTCTAGTTTACCTACTTGCTTCATACTTCTGACATCCTACGTTCTGACTCGCAGAATGTTCCCAACTCTTTTTCTAAATTTTCCGATCACATCCTCCAAAGTAATCCCCTACCAGAAATGCGAATAAGGGACTATTTTAACTCTGGAATCTTTTACTCCCCATATGCGATCATCTTGATTAACAATTTAAGTATGCTGCGTACTTGGGAGGTAATGTGGTGGTTTCCAGTTGCCTTCCACATCGCAGTAGTGTGTCTTAGAATGCCATACCGACCCCTATGGACTCTGCCAATCCAAGTACCTAAAGAGTCGCTGCCCTCTTTCGGGAACCTGTCTTAGTCTGGTTCCTCACTAAAGACCCTACTACTTTCGTTGAACCTGTAGTTTGGTTCTTTAGGTCACTAGAATGCGGAAGCCATTTCACTCGTTCTAGTAATCTAAAACTTCTTCAAGGTGCAGGTCTGTAAGAAGCAATCCAAAACTACCCGTTTTGATCTTCTTAATAATCAGTAGTCGAGTATAACCGAAGTAATGGTTTTCTTTATTTTGAATAAATTAGTCAAACTTTTAAAAATCTATAATTTTCTGACCAAATGCCAAAGTCGACACATTGACTACAGCAACCTATCAATCTATTAAAATTACAATTCTAACATCACTCCCACCTTGAATTACCAACATAAAGAAGATGGGTAGATCAACAAACGTAAATACATAACACTAACGGTCACTCTAAATGAAGGAGTCAATTTAATCTACAAGGTGCACTCACTTTTTTACCGCTTTGGTAGTGTACCCTAAGGATGCACTTTGTTTTTGAAGATTGAATTTATTGTTCACTTCCTCTTCTAAATTGTCACTTTTATCTAGTGCTTTGGTTTTCTTCTCAAGAATTTCAGGCCAAACAGAAATTTGCTGTTGTAATTCCAAGGGCTACAGTCGCTGAACAGCGCGGATGTAGAGACTCCCAGCAAGATCAACCCGAACAATTTCAAACACTCGGGCATTATTCACTCGATTGGGTGATAGTGGAGCACACGCTACCGAAAATGGCTGTGAATTAAATCTGCGACACCTGCCACATTCATCCATACGGAATAATACGGTGTATTAATCTACGACTTTTTAAAATCCAACACCTTTCGCAAAAGGTAGACATGAGCATATTGCGCCCCACATAACATAATTGTCTGTGCCTTTCCAAAATCATCATTGTTACCACAGGATGTTTAGACGGAAGTGGTATTGGCCAATTAAAATGTAAGGTATCGTCTTTATGTAGCAATTTAGTTTTTAGACATGCTAGACCTTCCTCGTCTTTAAATGCACAGAATTTCTTCAATGTTTTATGATGCTCTTTAACAAACGATTCTCTTTGTACAAGCAACCAAAGCTTATTATCAGCATAATCAACTTCGTATACTCTCAATAAATTATCAAAAATCAAAGTTCTTTATTTACTAATTAACCTAGTAAATCGATACATCCTGACAATCATTTCAACTAAACAAGAGAATCGAGAAAATGTCGACATAAATCGTTTGAAAACTGTGACTCAGTATTAACTGTCAACAAGGTGACACTCTTTATCTTCTCGCGGTTTACCGCTTCATAGTTACATTGTATAAGTGTAACAGACCAATGTTTTTCATGTTGATAAAGCCATTTAGAACCCTCCCACCATCGCGATACTAATAACTGACAAAGAGTACAACCTCTGGATTGTAAATCGGCAGAGTTCATATCGTCTGGTACATGATACCATTGATCTGGACTACTTACTGATCGAATTTATTTTACTCAATTTGAGACAAATGTACCCCATCGATCATCTATTTTAATCCAGTACAATGCGTCCATCGAATCCGACCAATAAAAAACACGAATACATTCTGAATTTACAACTTTCTTCACATTTTCCATTAAGCGTGTAGCGATACCACATGCAAGTAACTCTAAACGGGGTATAGTTGCCTTTTTCATTGGAGAAACGCAATATTTCGCTTGCACAAGTTGCATGGACGTTCCGGAAACATTTTGAATCCGTAGAAAGATGCAAACTGCATATGCTTTCTGGCTTACATCTGAGAACACATGTAATGTCCATGTGCCTCCACAGGAATGGCTAGTAGCTAACCATGTAGGTAATTTTATATTGGGTGAAATAAATAACTCTTTTACCCATTTTAAGAATCTCTCACACATGTTAAGTGGAAGTTCTTCATCCCACCCAATTTTCAGATTCCAAGTTTCTTTCAATAACAATTTGGGTATCAAAGTAATTGGACAAGTAAATCCTATAGGGTTGCATAGTTTATGACTAATCGACAACATGGTACGTTTAGTGGTTCTAGTTACAACTCTCATACTTTCAGTTACATTACAGCATAGCAAGTCTTCATTCATATCTCAATTAATCTAACAAATCAACAGAAGAATTCTCTGTAGTGCAGCCAGGAATATGTAGGAATATGTGTATGCTCCCATCCACGTAACTAAAATTTGGCATCCATCATAATTTGGGAGGTTTCATACCTAAACTTATTTAAATCGCTTACTGTTTCTAAATTTGTTACACAGTTATCCACATAAAATGTAGATTTCAACTGAGAAGCTGTTTCAAAGGGCTACATGTCACACCGAAAACGACATGTTTGTGATGGAATTCAACCATTTTTTCCATGTTATAATTTCCACCACAAAAATCGAACAAAATCTCGGACCTCAGGTGCCAGACTAATTTGCAAAAAAAGCTTTCTGAATATCTGCAGTAACTACATACTGATGTAACCGAAACTTAATTAGCACGTCTGGTATAAGTTCTATCAAATTAGGTCCTTGACTTGACAGTCATTAAGAGAAGGCGAGTTCTTTTCATGAGCTGAGGCGTCGAATACCGATCTAATGTTAGTGGTCTGGTTACAAGCTTTTATTACTGCTCTATGAGGCAAATAGTGCAAGGAACTAACATTATCTTCAGCAGATACTTTTTCAATAATACCTTCAGCTTCCATTCATCAAATATGTGACTATATGCGTGAAAGATGCCCGTACCCTAAAGTATTTTCGACATTGAAACTAATCTTTTTCTGCAATAGCCCTATTGCTCGGTAAAACTAAATGATCTTCCAACCACGACATACATACTTCGTAACGTCCCTCTAGATCTCTGGTTACACTTTTAATAAAATTGGGTAATATAGTAGTTTCATGTAGTTCATCTCTCGTTTTCTTTTCCATAGGATCACGAATGCCTATAATCTCCAAATCCCACAAATCTGTAATGGTTGCGCTATTAATGCACAAAGAAGCAACTATTAAAGCCACATTCTCCAATGGATCAACATCAGGCACTTTTCCCATAATTGTCCAGTCAAATTTTGTTTCAACAGCTACCGGTCCGCTTTCTAATTTAAAAATCTTTCCGATTAAAAGACTACCCGCAACATTTGCACCAATTAGCAACTCAATTTCTGGATAGTCTTCCCCAACATCTGAAAGGGTAAAGGGTAATATTATGACTGTGAAGTTCATTCGGTAGTGAATCATTATGTAAACGTAGAACAGCACCACATATTAATGATATGTTAAGTGAAGAAACAGTAACGGTATAACGATTATGAACTTTTGGTTCAGATGTAACGCCACCAAATACAATGTGACTGAGATACTCTTTACCAGTAGGATTCATTCCAACAGATTTTGCAGTTTTCTCCAAAATGTATGTATTCTGTGAACCTGTATCAATCATAGCTCGAATGTTGCACATCTGTCCGCAACTAAATAATTTCACGATTAAAGTTTGAAGCAATGTATATCGTTTACAGTTTTGAACAGCCATTACACTTGATGTGTTAGCAGTAATTTTATTTGCTCCTGGCTTAAAAGGTGTTTTCAACAAAAATTGCAAATACGTTTTCTTTTAGTTGAGTCGTTTAACAATAGCAAATCTACAGCAGTGGATACATATTCAGTTTGATTACGTTTAACTGATCCACTTCTTGCTAACAAAATACGTTCATCACCTGCAATCTCTTCACGCAAAAATCCCATGAGATCTGTTAACCGTTTTGAGAAATTATTACCCGTTGTAACTGCACGCTTCTTAAAACCTCTTCCAGAAGGCAGGATTCTACTAAAGGATTTAACAATATGGAGTACTTTTCGGCTGTAATTCCTAAAGATTCCAGTGCACGCAACTGTGAGCTCTAATCTGTCATACAAAACTGTCAACGAGTTTTTTTTTCGGGTGTATCGCGTTGGCAACAAGTCGTAACAATTCTTGTAGATACACCTCGACTAAGACATCGCGACGACCAAAATGTTCTTTTAACTGCTGAACTAGTTTAGGATAACTTTCGGCTGTAGCCAGGAAACTTTCGCAAATCTCTCGTGCCTTCGAACCTGGCACAGTTGATTAAAGCAAATATTGAAATCTATCTGCGTCAGGTATTGCAAGATCTTCATGAATTTGGAGAACTGACCCCAAAAAGCTAACCACGACTTGACATCAGACTCAAACTTCTCTAATTACAAATGTGGTAGTTTCAATTTATGTTCTGCATTATTGCAACCATTTTGCGGTGCAGCTGTGTGTACTTGCACAAGATGTTGCTTAGCGATCAAAATGTCTCTATATTTACACTTCCACTTCTTCGCTGAACATTTCTTCTGACAAGTCTTCATCTGTGCTCATAACTGCAATAATTTGTTCATCGTCTTTAACGATTAACTTTGATCGATCTTCCAACTAGCACAACAATTCTCTAAGATTTAATAAGTCTGCATTCTTGGCCAAAACCGCATTCAAACTAGAAGCAGATTTAGTAAACTGGGCACTCATTGCACCACACTGTTTTTAAGACTGTTTAAGTTTGCCATTATTTCTTACACAAAATCAAAACTCACTTATCAAAATCTTTGTCAGTACTTTCCATCCTGTCATGGTCGCCAAAACATGCAAGAAGCAATTGCTATGAAATCCTTTTCCAGTCCTTAAAAATAAATAATCTCAGGTACCATAAATTATCTTTTATTGTGTAGATCCAAGAACGAATACATGAACATTGTAAAACCACTAAATTTTCTAATAGCAAATCAATATCTGGATAATTTTTTATATATAAACGGACATTAGCTACAACAGAACCTGCTACTTGCAAGTGTAAAATTATAATTATTCTCACTACAATATTATATTAAAATAGATACAATAGCAGATACATCTTAACTATCCCACATCACAACCGCGAGTCCCCTGTCAACTTACACTAGCTTTCCCCCCACTATTCAACACTATCACAAGATAAACAAATCCATCTCACAATCCAAAACTACCCGTTTTGATCTTCTTAATAATCAGGCATGGAAAACAGTACTGTCAAATACAACCGAAGTAATGGTTTTCTTTATTTTGAATAAATTAGTCAAACTTTTAAAAATCTATAATTTTCTGACCATATGCCAATGTTGACACACTGACTATAGCAACCTATCAATCTATTAAAATTACAATTCTAACAAGATCCATCGGAACGGTTTTATAAATTATGACAATATTTTTATTTATTTAAAATAAAAACAAATTTTGGCTGCAGAAACCTTCGATTTTATTATTAAATAGAAACCAGCCATAAAACATTATGATTTTCTATTAGAAGAAATATACTGAAGATATGTAAAATCTCTACACTTCAGCGACTAAAAACATAACACTAATTAAATATAAATTTCTTACCCGGTAAATGAATGCATATTGCTCCTTTGTTTGTACAGCACCAGCTCGATTACGACGAATTTGATAGACAGTCTTTGGTATATCAACTTGCCTGGTTAGTTCAAATTCTCGAATTGCAATATCACATGCTATTACAGTTCCAGTTCTTCCCGTTCCGGGGCTACAATGTATAACTATAGGATTGTGTTCAGCTGTTCCATTACTTCCTGGTATTGTAGCTTCTTTTATCTACAAAAAAGAAGGGTAGAGTATGTTAAATTAGTTTTGAAATTTAACTGAAGATATATTTTCAGTAAATGTTGGGAAATGAATTAAAACAATAGGGTGCAACAATCGATAATATTAATATTGACGTGATATCTGGTCTCTTAAAAGAAGATGTGCCCCATGTTTGGGTTGCTAATAAAAATGTCATAATATCATTATTAGACAAAGATATGCACCACAAATAGGTCGTCAATTGTTATATGTGTTATATATAAGGGCCACTTCCTGTCATGAATAGCCAAAGTGACACTTTTAGTAAGAATACTTATAAATGAATATGGTAGAATAAAGTTGTGTTCTGAGTATTATTATTATTCTAGGTAATAGTGTTATTTACATTACATAAAGTGGCGATGAGATAAAAACAATAAGGAAGAAACTTGTTAATAAAATATTTTGTGAGATTAGGATACCTTGCACATGTTCCACATTTATTAATTATAATAATTACCGATTATGGCAAGTGACAATATGTGTGCATTGGAAGAATTCACAGTTGGTGATGATTGGAATGTATATAGCGAACGTTTGGACCAATATTTCAAGTCAAACCACTAACCGATGATCGGGAGGTGCAGGTGTTAATTACATTAATAGGGCAAACTGCACATAAAATTTTAAAGGATTTTACCACAGGAATTTGTAGCAACATAAGCTGCCTTAAAACGGTACAACACAGGACAAAACAAATATGTCGATGAAGCAGCAGGAGCCAGGCAGCATAATCCACAGCTAACGCAGTCACGAGGATGGGGTGGGTTCACTCCAATTCGCTCCCCTGCCGAGATGGTAACCTAAAATTCGATAATAATAATAACCCTTAAATACGGCGCCACCTAAGTTTAAACTAATACACAGCTGGACTCCTTCAAAACAAATCTAGAAAGTCCTTCAATTGCGGGAAGATACTCCGATCTACATATCTTAACATTTATACATAATAGCACTAGGAAAAATAAACAATGCAATTACATAAATTTAATCCACATTACTATTAAATCAAGAATAACATCATATGATTATATTGATTCTGTTTTTATCTAAACTCGCTATCAACGGTTGTAAATAATTTCAGTACTTTTACCAACATAAATATTAACGGTCAAATCAACCTACTAATGTTTAAAGTAATATTAATAACTAATATACAGAAATGTGAAAACAATTAATCTGAAAAGAAAACGAACAAAAATATGTCAGTACTACAATTACTAATTAAATATAAAAATATCATGAGGAGCTTGGTATACTTTTAACCTCAATATTAATACAATAACGTTTCACACAACTTGCAATTATATTTTGATAAGAAAAATTCAAACCAGTTGGCTCAAGTTCACAACTTTATCTTGTATATATTTTTAATTTATTATCTCGATTAAACCAAGGTTGGAATTAGTCGTTCATAGCAATTGTCCAAACACAAATAACAATGCAAAAACAATGCGTTTCTTACCAGATGTCCGATTCTCTATGATATACGGCTCCTAAACTGACAGGTGGATTGATACACAGGAATCTCGCCTGTATGCCTGCTTTCAATATGTCGTCACTGGATACAGTATCAATATCAATACAACCATATGAACATGATGAAGGCACAAAGGAATAACAAGTAATAACGCCGGAACAAACAGCCGGTACAAACAATCAGGACCAAACAACCAGCACCAAATAATCCGATATAAATCGGGTTATTTATTCAGAATAAAACAATCTATGCCATTAAGATCGCCAATCGACGATAACAACAACAACTTCGCTTCAATTACAAAACCCTCGCACGGAATATGAGAAGAATAATTTCTTAAATCTATATTCACCAAAACATTCTTCCCAAACGAAACCCAAGTTAACCCAAATACTCAAAATTTGGAGCAGACAACAATACGTCTGTACAAGTTAACTGGATCTTTTGAAACTCGAAGTATTAATATCAGGTCGCCTTACTTGAAACCAACATTCAATTATTACACTGAAGATAACTGAACCAGAATTCCACTTGATAGCGTTGTAGAAGGATACTACAACTACGGTTTTTCCTTAACCATATAAATTTGAGAATTAATTTTAAATAAAATGCTATTAATAACAAATCAGATGCATCGTAAAAGGTAGGTAATGAAGTCGAAATTAATAGGAATGTCGTTGCGAAAATTTATAACGTAACAAGGAGGTGTGTGATCCACATTTGCCCAGCACTAAAAGCTATGAAGGTTTATGTGCTATTTTGCATTAGCATTTTTTACATACGATTTCAGTGTTCCGTAAGTGTGTTGAATTTTATGAATGTCGACAAGAAATGCACAAAGTATTAACGATTGGTATGTAAAGAGAAAGAGGGCTGCAAGGGATTGCAAATTTGGTGCCAATTTAGATTTAATTTTAATGGACAAGTTTATGACGTTTATTAAAAGGAGCAGGTCTAGACCGCTTGTGCAAAGAAGAACATGGTAAAACTATGTTGATATTACTTTGAAAAAGGAAGCGATAATGTTGCATCAAACTAAGGTTAATGAAATTTCGAAAGGAAACAAGCAACAAGGGAAGGCAATTCCATTCAAAAAGTTATAAGGAGAGAAGAAAAAGGTATCCGTTTCATGTTTTGCGTCTGGCAAATACAACCATAATTTTAGTAGGTGTAAATTTAAATCGTTTAAATGTAGAGCTTGTAACAAAACTGCCCATATAGCTAAGGTTTGTAGGTTTAACAAAGATAATGCTAAAGTCAAAGTTAATTGTGTAGAGGTAAATGAGGTTAGTTCATTTTATAATTTACTTGATTGTTCTAAGATAATAGAACCATTTAAGGTAGCATTATCGATAAATAGTGTAATGATTGAAATGGAAATCGATACAGGGTCAAGTCTGTCGATTTTCCCTCATAATTTATACAAAAAATATTTTTTAGACTGTATACTAGACCATACACTACTATTTTGAAATGTTATGATGAGAGTGAAATTTTTTAGGTAAATTTAATGTTCTAGTTAAATTTAAAGAAAGAACTAGCTTATTAGTTGTAAAAATCCAAGGACCAGCCTTGGCAGGTAGAGAGTGGATTCATTCGCTAGGGTTACGTAAGTATATTAAACAAGAAACCACCTAAAATAAGGTGGATGTTGTTTCAAAGATTAGTATCTTATTAGACAAATACAGCAACATTTTTAAAAATGAATTAGGTTGTTACAAATATAAGAAAATAAGTTGACAAGTTGAAGAGAATGTAAAACCGAATTTCTTAAAAATGCAAAATATTCCATTTGCTTTTAAAATTATGGTAGAAACAGAGTTAAATAGATTGGAAAAAGCAGATGCAATTGTTAAAATTAAACATAGCGAATGGGACACTCTGTTGGTAGCCGTATTTAAAAAAGATCATACAATGCGTTTACGTCTAGATTATAAATCTACTAATAATCCCTTTTTAAAGGATGTAAATTATCCAATACCTAGAGTCGAGGAGTTTTTTGCAGCAATGCAAGAAGGGAAGCATTTTTCTAAATTAGATTTAAGTCAAGCATACAATTAGTTATGCGTAACAGAGGAAACAGAAAAAATGTTAGCCTAGAGTACCCATAAGATAAGACGTTTACCATATGGTTATTAAACCCGCCTGTGCTATTTTTCAGCGTACAGTAGAGAAAGTTTTACAAGGTGCGAAAGGCACTATCAATTTGTTGGATGCCACTGTATTCATGGGGAAAGATGTACAGAAATATTTAAATAATTTGGAAAACGATTTTAGCCATTTAACGGAGGCGTGTGACTAACTTTACAAAAGGTCAAATGTAAATTTTTTGAAAAAGAAATCAAATATTTAGGTTATGTTGTAAATGAAAGAGGTTTTAGGAAGGATTGCAAAAAAGTAGAGGCTACTGTAAAAGCTACGAGACCCAAGAGTATTAAAGAAGTAAAAAGTTTTGTAGGTATGATAAATTACATGGAAAATTTATTAAAAATTTAGCAAGCATGCTAGCACTACTTTACGATTTATTAAAAAGAGAGAAAAAGCTTGTGTAGTCAGGACTGTGAAAAGATTTCAGTTTAGCAAAAGAAGCTACTGCGTCAGGTAGCACCTTGATTCATTTTAACCCAGATATGCCGATTCGATTAACTTCTGATGCGTCAAGGGCATTGGGGGAGTGTTGGCACGTTTTACAAAACAGTGATAAACATACTATAGCATTTGTTTTAAGAATATTAAACAAAGCAGAAAAAATTATTCTGTGGTAGACAAAGAGGTCATCAACACTAGGTTTTCAATCCTGGAACTGGTTAGACGCATACCCTCATTGTTTTCTATTCTGAACTAACCTACACATTTCCCTGAAATTTGCACAGTCTGCATCTATCACTATCTACGTACGATAGTCTGATCTAGGTCTACCTCTACCTCTCTTTCCTATCTCTGCTTGTAATATATCCCGTACTATTCCCCAAAAATGTGTCCTGCCCTTTTATTTCTCCTATCTTTTTTTGTTTTCCACAGATATCTTTTTTCCTCTACTATTTCTAGAACCTATTTGTTATTAACTTTCTCTGTGCATGCTACCATCCTCATACATCTGACGCACAACATTCCAGAAGACTTCTATCTCTTTCTGTCTGCTTTTCCTAGTGCCCCTATTTCATAGACGTACTGTGCTGTGCTCCACACATATGCTCTCAACAATTTTCTTCTCGGTTCTATGTTTGTTGTCATAGAACATAACCACTGTTCTTTCTTGTTGGATGTAGTTTAATCCCCTTATATTGTTTTACAATTATATACCCTATTGCCCCAATATTTAGTGGTATGTAAAGGGGAGGAAGCTCCGTGGTGTAGTTGGTATGCACGTGACTACTATGCCCAAGATCTCGGGTTCAAATCCCGACATGGTCGGCTTGAA
Source organism: Platerodrilus igneus (assembly GCA_036346225.1). Classification (NCBI taxonomy): domain Eukaryota; kingdom Metazoa; phylum Arthropoda; class Insecta; order Coleoptera; family Lycidae; genus Platerodrilus; species Platerodrilus igneus. Next base: position 878,057 of record JARFIW010001182.1, read on the forward strand.
AAATGTTAGGCGAGCATTTTTCACAAAAATACGCCGTCGATTGGATGAGAGGTAGAATGAATGTTCCATGTGTGAGTGTTGTCACGCACGTTAAAGATCCCTATCTTGCTTGGAACAGCAAGGATTTGGCAAAAGTCCAAATTTCCAGGTAAAAAAACTCGCTTCCTGGCCAATGTATTAGCTTCGGGTGGAGCATTGGAAAATAAAATGTAGTGTGTGAAGAGGAGGCGGCTCCGTGGTGTAGTTGGTATGCGTGTGACTACTATGCCCAAGGTCCCGAGTTCAAATCCCGACATAGTCTGCTTTAAAAATGTTAGGCCAGCATTTTTCACAAAAATACACCCTCGTTTGGATGAGAGGTAAAATGGATGTTCCAAGTGTAGGTGTTGTCACGCCGTTAAAGATCCCTACTATGCTTGCAACAGCAAGGGTTGGGCAAAATTCAAAATATTCAGGTAAAAAAACTCACTTCCTGGCCAATGTAGTATCTTTGGAGCATTGGAAAATCAAATGTAGGGGTATGTGAAGGAGGGTAAGCAGCCTGTGGCTGCCAAGTTTCCCCAGCACTTGAACATTTTCCGAATTAATAGTTTTTCCAATATATCCTTTTGCACAATCAACATTAGTTGAAAATATTTTTACAACCAACACTTGTAGTTGTTTATAATAATCATCAGATTTAAGTGCACTTATTCTTTCACCATTAGGTTTTCCATTTTGAAACAGGTTGGACGTGTACATCCACTTATCTATATTCTGAATTAGTCTACACAGTTCCCTGAAATTCACACAACAGCCTGTATATAGATCGGTTCCCCTTCTATTGTTTTCTAATTATATTCCCTATTACATCGAGATTCAGTGGTATGTTGGGGAGGCTCCGTGACATAGTTGGTATGCGTGTGATACCACGCCCAAGATCCCGGGTTCAAATCCCGACACAGTCCGCTTGAAAAATGTTAGGCGAGCATTTTTCACTAAAATACACCTTCGATCGGATGAGAGGTTAAATGGAGGTCCCATGTGTGAGTGTTCTCATGCAAGTTAAAGATCCCTATCTTGCTTGAAACAACAAGGGTTTGGCAAATTTCCAAATTTCCAGGCAAAAAAAACTCGCTTCCTAGCCAATGTAGCACCTTCGGGTGGAGCATTGGAAAATCACTTGTAGGGGGTATGTGAAAGGGGTTAAGCAGCCTGTGGCTGCCAAGATCCCCCAACACTTAGACATTTGCTGAATTAATATTTTTCGAGTAAATCCTTTCACACAATTAACATTATTCGAGAGTATTGCACAACCAATACCTGTAGTTGCTTACAATAATCATCAAGTTTAAGTAAAGTTATTTTTTCATCATTAGGTTTCCATCTTGGGACTGGTTGGACGTGTACCTCCATTGATTTCTATTCTGACTACAATATATTGTATTTAATAGGTTAGAAGGAGTTGTGGAGTAGTGTTAAAGTCAGAAATAAATAGAGAAACTAGTAACAAAGGGTTCTATAAAAGAGAAGTTTTAGTTAGCAATGTGTGTTTCAATTGTTGCCTTAGAAGCGATTCTTAGGATGTCCACTTAGCTTGGCATTCTTTAGGATCAATAGTTTCTCAGACCGTTTTAATCGGGTGCAATGAGTAGCAGTACAACGGCTGGACACGACAGTTGTTTAGAAAAGGGCCCTAATCTTACAGAGCTGATACTCTCGTTGCTGTTGTGTTTTAGATAAGAAAAGATAAGTGTCAGCAGAAATATCAGTAGAGCTTTCCTTCAAATAAATCTTAAAAAAAATATAAGAGATTACCTCAAGTTTTTTATGGCAGGATGCAAAGGGTAATATTCAAATATTTTGTCATTGCAGTGTTGTTTTTTGCATGTCCTGTAACCTGTTTTTGTTAGCAGCAGCAATTAATCACCTTTTGTGTACTGAGCTACAAATGTATCTGAAAAATCTAAATTTTCTCGGTGGGTTGTATTGAAGCTTTTGTAAGACTTCTATATAGATAACTGTTTGTCAACCGTTAGTAAGTTGGAAGAGGTTAACGAATTTATTAACAAGTCCGTTAATACACTGATCCTTAAGATATGGAACCAACTTACTGTTTTGGATTTAAGCTGGAGAACGACAATTACTCTGGGTCTTGATGCAAATTGTTTTAGACTTTTCTCCGGAAGTTGTTACAGAATTAACAATTTTGACCGTTGCCCACCGGGTTCGATCCGAATGGCTTTATCTTTCCAATTATTTGTGTCGTAAGATTTTATGCAAGGAACACGGCAAGTAAGAGCGAATGAGATGTTGAAGTCAATAACATTAAAAGCAAAGATTTACAATATCTAACTACAATAAGAATACCCAGGTAAGTATTTGGAGGTGCTGCTTTAGAGAAATTTGAAGTTTACATACGTTTTGCAATGCAAGCAAAGCTGCTTATGCAACAGAATACAATCCCTAGATTAAAGCTTTTAGCAGCACTCATAAGTGCTTGATTGACAGAATCAGCAACTGAGTATCTAGGTTCAGACATTCCTACGTTCTATCAGAGCGATTTTTTGGATACAAAGCAAGGAACAATAGAATGTTTGTTAGAAATAGAGTTGAAGAGATAAGAATCGTGAGTTCACCTGACTGCTGGAAACGTATTTCTCGAGTTATGAAACCTGATGATTTGCCGAGTACGGGGTGTTTCCCCAACGACCTATTGAGGTCCAAATTTGAGATGGTGAATCATCAACAGCTATTTCTTGAATACAAAGAAAGGAACAATGGAATATTTGTTAGAAATAGGGTAGAAGAGATAAGAATCGCAAGTTCACCTGACTGCTGGAAACATATTTCTCGAGTTATGAAACCTGATGATTTGCCGAGTACGGGGTGTCTATCTACTGAGGTCCAAATTTTGAGATGGTCCAGAGAGGCTTCAAAACCCCATTTCTGAATGACCAATTTCGACATTTTCTTGTGATGAGAGAGAAATCAACCAAGAAAGAAATGTTATTTCGTTGTTAGTTCAAGATGAAACGTTAAGGTGGCGATTTCGAAACGAGTACTTTGGACAGTTGCAGCAACATTTCAAGAGACGTAAAACAAGCAATAAACTAAAAGTTGGTGATGTGGTAACGATCGAAAGTAATAATAGTAAATGGTTTGATTGGTTGCTTGCCGTTGTATAAGAACTAATAATGGGAAAACATGACGAAATTAGATAGATTAGAATAAAGATGATGTTTGAAACGATGATAAAACCGATGCAAAGCATATGCATTTTAGAAACTACACCATGGGAAAACGATCATTTTTTTTCGAAAATACTGGGAAAAGGAACTTAAGGAAGTACAGCAACGAAATTCGGAAAAAGATGTAGTCCAAGGAAATGTGGGTGCTGTTGGAGAAGTAAAAATATTTACGAAGACGAGAAGCGAGACAAGAAGGTGTATGAAATTTGCTTCATGAGTTGTGTTTTATTTGAAAAGTCACTACTTTGACAAAAGGACTTTGTGGGGAGTAATGTTAAAAACACATTCATTTTGTATATTTAAAAAAAAAAGTAGTGCCGGTTAAAATGCACGGGTCAGACACAAACAGAAAGAGCAACAAAATAAGGACCCTTATGAATCACGATTATGTATAAAAAGATAAAGGTAGTTTAGAAAGACCAGGCTAACTACAAATGGGGTGATTCACACAGACAAAGAAAAGATATAGCCATCGAATTTTTATTTATAACGAAAATAAAAATTTCTATTTAAACAAAAAAATTAATAAAAAGTTACTATTTAAAAAAAGAATTATATTTACAGACAATTTTAATATTTGATGTATGAAGTGTGCATTTCGTAGAGTAACATGTAAGACTACAAGGTAAAAAAAAGTAATGCTTATACTTTCGTATAAGCAAATGTGTTAAGTAAAAAAATATAAAGTGCCGAACAAATTATAGTTAGCATTTTTTTAAAAGAAAGTAATAAGCACTAGCGAAACTAGTTTTTAAACGAGTTTAGTAATCTGGTTCCGCACCAACATGAACCGCTGATAAACAATAACCCTTGATATGCAAAAAGAAAACAAGGTCACATATCTTCATGTGCCGGGATACTCATCTTGCAACCAAATCATCAGAGGCGAATCAACAAAACATCGCCACGGTGTTAAACAAATACTTGTTTAAATTGTATTAGGAAGAGTTTTATAAGAACACATCGATTCATTAAATTATAAAGATGATCAAGGGCGTCTCCCATGACAAGTAGTTACACAAGATATCGGAACGGAAGCGTGGGAATATTTAACGAGAATCCTAAATTAAGAGGAAATATTTAACAGGGTATAATTGAACGTTACAAAGTTAGCAAGTTTTTATGTACTGTCAATTTTGTTTTGCAGTCTGTCACAGTCTGTTTAGTTTTTTACTACTTAAGACAATCTGTATTGTGTTTTTGAGTTTATTAGACGTGTTTATTTACATCAATAGTTTCTTCGACTAATAAATTAAAGGCAACGTAGATCTTATTTCTAACATTACTGGTGTAAGCTGTTTTAGAACATTATACTCTTAATTAATGCTTCTGCTATACAGGAGATATCAAATATAAGTTTTCTGCTGAACAATTGGAAAAGTATCTATAAAGGTTTGCAAAAACGCGGATAAGAGGCTTGTTGAGATTTCCTAAAAGTTTTTGGTTTTGTTATTTCTCCAACCTTTAGTCATAAGCTCAAAGCATTCAAAAAAGAGCTGGATAATTGGACTGCCCCAAATTTCAGGTAATCATAAAATAAATAGATGCTAATCTAAATCAGTGGTTTGCAAACGTTACAGCTATAAAATCAAGTAACGGTTTCGTAAGTGGCATAGAAAAACATTCCTATAAATATTTCTCAACGTTCCGCTTAAATATCCTTTGAAAAACATTTTGCAATACTGACCTGTCCGTTCTCAGATGGAACAGCTTTAATGTAACTTCTAGCTTCTATTAAAAATGCTACTAAGGAGTTTTCCTCAGCAGGAACTCCCCTTTCTGGCCAACCCAAATACCACAGATGTGTCACTTCACGCCATGTGTTTGCAACCATATTCTAAAAATTTTATTAAATCTGAGAAATAGTAACAGTTATTATACCTTTAGCTGCAAATTCGATATAACATATTTTTCTTTAACTTCGCGTTTTTTAAGTGTAATCTGAAAATCTCCAAATAACCTGTGGCAATCTAAGACTTCCGATGGGGGTAAATAATCAAAACATTTTTCCTAAACATATAATTTCAATAAATTGTTCAATACGAATTATAGTTCTTACAGCGCCATTTTCAAACAAATGAGTCAGCATTAAAATAACCCTAGATTGCTGTTCCCATATCATTCGCCAGAAGTCATCCACCGTGCTTTGCATGGGTGCCTGACATGCAATATAATAATTCCTTATGCTTTTAGGACCCTAAATAATATATTAATCAATAACATTTCCATAACAGCTCATAAATACCTTACCATAACGTAGTTAGCATTGATATAATCACTGTTGGGGCATTCCTCTGCGGCAGATAAGAAAACGCGACTTTCGGGAAGTGGAATAACATTTGCATATCTATTCTTGGTCTCACAACCTTCTGGTAATTCATTTGTTTGGACAGAAATTTGAGGTATGTTGTCATATTCTGATGCAATTTCTTCACTATTAGAACCAAACTTCATTAATTCAGGAAAGTTCAGTAAATGTGTTACTGATGACTGTAAAAAAAAAAGTTAGTTTAGCAGTAATGAACAATGTGCATGTCAAAAAAAAATTAACTGTGCTGTACAGAGAAAAAGATGCATATCTATGAATTTAAGAAAATTAGTTATTGTCGATAGTTTCAGGTTTAGTGCATTCTGAAAACTGAAACATAGTTTAGCAATTTTTTACTCTAAAATAATTTAAGACTTAATAAACAAAACACGCAGTGATCAAATTTACATCCAATCTATTTATCTACTAAGATGTTAGAGTCGAAAAGAAACGTTGTTACGTACAGTTTTGACCCCCAGAATACATAAACGATAATTCACAGAAAATTCGGCAAAGTACTCTGTTAAAAATTACATTTCGGTAAAATACTGAAAACCTTGAATGTACTAACAAAAATGGTTGCCGAATAACTCAGTGGGAAGAGTGGTGTAAGTGTTTAAAGAGAGTTCCAGAATATTACTGGGTATGAAATATGTCTTGATTAGGAAATATCTTGGACGCCACCAAATCTCGCAGGGTTGCTAGGGAAAAGCCCTAGAAAGAATAATAAGACGGTGCCAAAACCTGAGATAAGAAGTGATTCTGGCTTAAAAATGTATCTTAAAAATCATTGATAATATTACCTAAACTTAATTAACAAACCTTAATCATAAGAACATGTAGACCTATTTAAAACTGCTAGCTACAAATAAGGTTTCTAAAAGTAAATGTTAAATGAACAGAACATTCAAAGTTGCTCCTAGGTAATTGCAAAATAATTTATTAGAGAAAACTGCAACTAAACTGTTACATTAATGGAAAAAAAAACAAATATACACATGCCTTTACACTATTATACACGACTTGTTTCTAATTATATAGCACACCTACAATTTCATTACAAATACATAATACAGTCTTAAGCAAGTATTAAAAATCAGATATATCGCAAATTTACTTAACTAGAATCTTAACCTAAACATATAGACTTACTATAAGTACGTTCTGTCAGGTCGTACAATACGTTTCAAATGTTTATTTGGCTATAAACTCTTTCTCAGGTATAGTTTCAGTTGGCTTAAATACCTGATGAGTGATTGACTGTTGTTAAGGTGGACACAACCTGTCGTTATTCCATTTTATATGCATGCATACTTAACTTACGGATATCATAACTTTAACCAGAAACGAACTTTTTATTTATTTAAGTCAGCACAAATCTACCTATGAGGTCTTCATGCCCAGCCGATAATGTCACTGGGACGCCAGCATAATACATTATTAATCAAAACAAATCAATCATAAACTGTACTAATTTAAAACAAAGTTACAAAGATGATATCACCTCTAACCTCAAACTGACAATAAAATTGATAACCTTCGAGTATTAACCATATCTGATAAAATAATTTTACCTTAGATCAAAATTGTAGTAACCTAAAAATTATATTAAAGTAAATAATCTAACACTATTAGTGGGATTTACTAATATAGAAACTATTACAATGAAATATGATTACAAGTATTTCAAAAGAACACCACAATATGTTAGAATCAAAGTATAATCTTAATTAAAAGTTTCTGCGTCAGAGGAATTTTAATAAGTAATTCTATTTATCTATTTTGGAAAATATCCTTTTATTTATTCAATGCATTATTTACTATATAAAGGTTTCTGCATGTTTGAATACAGTATATAAAGGGAGTTTATAAAAGCCATGGTTTTGAAGTCATCATTAATGTTATTTAATCCATTCATCTCCAAATTTAATTTAAGTAAAAAATTAAAATAGTGTTTGTAATTCCTAGAGTAAGTATTTTACTAATCAATTATTCTGCTAAGTGTCTGTTCTTATCTCTTCTTTAATATTATCGCAATACTATACAGATCTTTGATAGCAACATTTGGCACAGTTGCAAACTGTTGAGATATCTATAATATAAAATCTTTGTTGAAAAATAATTCAACGTAAAAGATCGTACTATCTTGTAAACTGTGCAAAATAGGTCGACAAAATGGAGAGAAAGTTGAGTTCATTGAGTTCCCACTGTAGATGGCCATTGCACACAAAACAAAACAATCATATTTTAGCGCCGATAAGTCTGCCTCAGACTAAAATAATTACATTAGAACGTAAACAAAGAATTTGTACACAAAAGATGATTGACGGAGTCTTCAGCGGTATCTGTTGCCGATGGACTTGATTGACAGGTACAAGGGTTTTGCATTTAAGAGTTATTTAGATTACAATAAGATATCTCAAGAATGTTATTTGCATAATTTCTGGTATGTTCTCGATCGAATGAAATGTATATAAATTGCTGATATTAATAGTGTAGGTCAGTTCTAATTGAAGCTTTGATATGTGTTCTGATGCAAGCTTGGATTGCAGTTCTAATTTAAAGCTTTGATAGTTGTACATATGTTGACTTTCATAGAAAACGCAACACAGAAGTTGTCGATCAACTTTAATAAAAGCTAGACATTCTTTCTTTTGTTTTTTTTGTTTCATTTCTTTGTTGTCACTTAGTATCAATTAATTTTAAACAAGCTATTGGTGTGTAATAACTGGCAAGTTTTCAATTAGTTCGTCCACTATTGTTATTGAAAATTTAAGAATGTCAAGAGTTCGCCAATGTGCAAATTATCCGCAAGTAAATGATTTTACACGTGGCAGTATTATTGTTCTTAATCTTCTTTGGGAATTAAACCACTCATATTTTTTTAAATGATCTTTATTTACGTTTCGATCCATGACCTAGGATCGTTGTTAAAATAATAAAAACTTCAAGTTTGACGTAAATAAAGATCATTTTAAAAAATATGAGTGGTTTAATTCCCAAAGAAGATTAAGAAGAATGCTAAACAAACCACAACAAACATACAGGGAGTATTATTGGTATGAGAGGTCAAACTTTCGTTTGGAGATATTGCAGGCCCTATAAATCATGATATTGCAACAGTGACAAGATGTTGGTCCAGATGGATGAAGGGGATGAACAATGCCATCTTGGACCTGGACGGCCCCAGGTGACTACAGATCGTAAAGATGTTTAAGAATTTTGGCCTCACGAGAAAGATTTTCAACAACTCAATCAATTGCAATGGACCAGACGGAAGATGCAAAACACAGAATGTCAATGGCATCTGTTAATCATCTAATCAAATCTTAGACTGCATTAGTAACATCTATTTTTGTGTCTTCCTGTAACTCCACTTCACTGTATTCGCAGACTAGAAGAGAGCAACAAAAGAGCAAATTGGTTTCAATGGCATCAAATTGTGTTTAGTGATGAGTCTCGATTTTGTTTGTGGGCCCATGGCGGTCATAGGAGACTTAGGCATAGGCACGGAAAACGCAATAATTCAACATTTTTTGTGGAACGTCACACAGTTTAATTTTAAAATGTCAAAGGTAATTTTATCTAAGTTTACATGTACATAATTCATGTTAATTAATTTAATTTAAAGATAAAATCAGTTACCAAAATGTGCAGGAAAAAGTGTAGGTATTTACTTTATTTAGAAAAGAAATTAAAGTATTCTATCATACAAAACAACTATTAGACAAAAAGAATACAGGTAGTAGTTAATAAGACACTTAGCTGTATTAATTTACTATTTAGAACAACATTAAAACAGTATTTTTCATAGAAAACAACATTCAATCAGATCACCTGTTGAAGATAGATAATTAGGTGGTTTTTATACATATAGTTAAGATACTGAACGTTTATTTGCTTGAAGATAGAGGCAAATAATGAATACTAATGAATACTAATAAAATGTATTACAATAGCACCAGTTTAAAAAGTAACTAATATTTGTTCGTTATCAAACCACTATAAAAATTTTATTTGACGAAAATGGTTATACAAATTTTTATAAAGGCAAATAGAAACCTGAAAATTTATTAAATAAAGGATTTTCAATTAAAAATACAAGAACATAAAATTGGGTTGTTATGTTTCCAACTGAGTTTTTTTTAATTAAGTTCCTGTTTCTTTCTTTTTACAGAGAACTTAAAAGCACTGCAACGTTTATTTTAAAATAGTAAAAACCAATGGTGTAAATCAGAAAACATTTATATCTTGGTTTTGCAAAACACTAGATTTCCACTTGATTTTCACAAAACATGGGGAACTAACAATGATTAATCACGAGACTGACGGTTTTCTTTTTGTAAATACAGCAGATAATTTAATACACAAGGACTATATGTAGTGAACTATTATGTCGATAATTTAGATATAGAAAAATAGTTTTCTTATAAATTATACTATCTTTAAGTAAATTCGAAAAGAGCAAAACCCCAGATAAAGAATTATATCATATATATAATCAGTACGTTTAAATAAAACCACAATTTTGGCGCCAAATTATTACTCGTTAATTGGACAAGTAGTAGGTACAATAATTCATCTCATGGTTGTACAGAGGGTGTAGTAATATTGCAGATTTGCAGTATAAAATGAATAATAATTAGCAGCATAAAATAGCTGACACTTCGTCTAGGTAGTAAGTTAAAGTAGGACCAATTACTGAGACCTTAAATCATGACAATTTCCAAGCCAGTTTTTGTCTTGTTCCTTTGACACGTATGGGTTTCCGCAGTCTTTCCTCACCAGATGTCAGCGGAGTTCGTTGCTAATCTACAACATTTCAAACGGGAAACACAGATATTTTAAGTAAAAGGAAAATAGAAATTTCAGAGGAACTTCACTCCATTAAATGCATTGATGCGTCACTTCGTCTGTGTGGAGAGGTAGTTCAGAGTAATCTGACCTAACCACGCTCGTTCATCCAAACTCCTAAACCCCTCACCTATACATATCGCACGTTCTCATTGGCCAAAGCAATAGCGCACATCCTTTGAAGCGTGAGAAAACGACATCCCTCAAAATTCAATAAATAAAACTATATCTAAAAGTACTAAGCAGGCTGGAAACTTAAAAACCACATTTTTAATGAGTCATGACCCTCTTACTAGCTAAATTACGATGGAAAATATACTTCCAATTAAGGATTGTAAAATTGCTACGATTAGTTATTAAAATAAAGCTTGTAAAGCCAATGAGGCACAACAATGCAGAAATTTCAAAGTGTTTATAATTCCCAGCGGAAGTATTTCACTGATCAAATATTCTGCAGCGTATCTGTTCTTGGCTCCAGCTATATCATAATGCCATATATTTCTTTGCTAGCAATATTTTCCGGTTATGTACTGACGAGATATGTAAAATTTGTGTATGGTGCATAATTTAAAGTAAAAAATCGTATCTTGTAAATGTTGACAAAAATATAGACAAAAGGAGAAAAATCGTGGACTCGTTTAAGGTGGTTCAAAAATTCTGAATGCAGACAAAATAACTTTGTCTGGTAGATGTAATTTTACTTCATGTCATTCCAGCTTGTATGGTTAAGCGTACAATATGTACACTTAATAGAAGAGTGCATTATACTTTAAGGTACGGTTTAGATCATCGCTGGCCTGAACAGAAGGTGTAATATATTACATAGAATTGACAAATGGAATAATATAATTTACGTTTCAAATAAAAAATGTTAATTATTATCAACTCTGTTAACCTTCTAGTTTAATGCATATTGGCCACCTAATAATTATTGTTTAAATTCAGTTATTCTGCATGGGTGCGGCTTGCCGCTCTAGTTCAAATTTGGTGGCAAAGTTGCCAGTTTCCTACAACATAAGTGGGAACAAGACTAGCTAAAGTATAATAAAGGATAGGTATAGGAATCGAAGGGTTCAACTTCATCATATTCTATAATGCACTCCCGCACAAGGACTTCAAGATAGGTGATCACGTTGAGAATGCCATCATGGCTGCGCTTCCAAAAACTGGAAACCCACTACTGCTTGTATGTTATGCGTCCTGATTGATAGGAAAACGTCATGTTCGTTCCATGACTGTGAGAACCGTATTTACCACAAAATTACACGATAATAAAGAGTTATCCTCCCTAAACATCATCGAGAACACCTAGACCACATTTAATATGCAAATACATAATTTTAATACAATAATCCCCTAAAATTAATTATTTATTAAAATAATCTGTGGAGTGCTTTTTAACATGTAACAGCCTTAGAATAAGAGCCACAGTACTGGCGATTTAGATTAATTGTACGTAGTTTCTTTCTTTTAGAACAAACAAATACTGATTTGCTAGTGGGATAACAATTATGTCGAAATAAAACATAAAACATGGTGAGTTATCATTATCGTCAAAACTATCTTCGTAAACATGCATAAAAAATATTTAAAAAAAATGGTCAATTTTGAAAGAGAATTATAGCACCTCCAGGTATTTAATTCTATGCTAATGTTTTAATCCTGAGTAAATGAGGTGGTTTTTAAGTTCACTGAATTCGTGTAACTTTTAAAATCACAGTTATGTGCATGAATGTATAAATAATATGCGAACTTATTCTTTTCACTATATAGAAGATGAATTTCATTAGGTCAATGAAACCCTGCTATCATACAAATTACTTTCAATTTTAATCGTTTTTACAAAAGGTGTATTATTCGCAAAACTGGATATTGATAATTGTAATTGAAACAAAATGTAGTATAATAAATGGAAAATATTGCTTTTAGTTTTGTAGTAACAAGAGTCAAATCCTGTATATTCACGCAAGGTAAATTAAAATTTCACAAATTCATTTCAAAGCGGACTACAATTTTTTTCATTATGTAAAGCCTTGGCATTACGAGAAATGAAAACCAAATTAAAAAAGAAAAATTAATCCAAAAAGGGACAACATTATTATCGTTGCACCCTGTATAATGGATTTCATAAGTTGCTAATATTAATTAAGCATGTTATTTCAATTCCTTTAGTTATAGAAAATATAATTTCAATGAAAGCACCTAATATAATTAAACCATGAAAATAGAAAGTTATTTATAATAAAATACACATTAGGATGGAACTTTGCTTCATAAATTAAATTAAAACACAAAATGGTATACCACATATTTATTTCAGTCAAGTTTCATAGCAAAAGCATGTCATTTTTTAAGGAAGCTTAAGAATTATAATAAGTAAATAACAGTGAATTCATTAATATGCATCTCAAATACAGAGCTTCTTTTAATTTTAATTAAATAAATTAGAATCAATGTTACATATAAATAAAACCTCAGACATTTTAATACAATGTAATAAAAAATACAGACGCTTTGTTGATAAGATTCACGAATATTAAATTACATATATATCTTCATATCATCATATACCAATCATGGTATTACCTTTCGGGGTAACCAAACCTAGCACCTTTTTTTGGAAGGATACGCAGAGTATAGCTCTAGACTACTACACTAATTCTACTCCCACCACCATTCACAATCTTTCTCCACATCCCTCGGTCCCTACACACTTCCTTTGCATCTGCGACATTTATACATTGCTTTTGGCATGCTCTTTTGTTCCTCAAATTTCTCACCTGTCGTTCTTTCAGAACCTTCTCTACTACATCTACGAATATTAAATTACAGACAATTATATTTTTCCCTACAGTGTAACAAGGGTTTTTCAAATACTTATTCAAAGTGATTAAAAAAATGCAATCATGGACATGAGGTTTTTGCATAATAGGGATCAAATTGGGGTTACACCTGAGTCACGTAGTATGGGAATGTAATACAATGGCAACTCCCAACCAAACATATGACATTAGAAAGTACAAACGCTAGACAGTGCCAAGAAACCACAAATTAATTACATCCCATAGACTGAAACACATGTAATGGCAAATAGTTTTAAAGTTCGTAGTCAAGTACGCCTTTTGATTATGGAATAATAAACGGACGTAACGTGGTGGGTCACATATTTTGGGCAGAATTTACAATATCACTATATATTGGGAAGGTTTGGTTCCCAGCAAAGGCAATTTGTTCTTAATCTTCTTTGGGAATTAAACCACTAGTAGTTTTTAAAATCATCTTTATTTACGTTTCGATCCATGACCTAGGTTCGTTGTCAAAATAATAAAAACTTAAAGTTATGAGTGGTTTAATTTCCAAAGAAGATTAAGAAGAATGCTAAACAAACCACAATAAACATACAGGGAGTATTTACAAGAAAGGCAATTTGGAAATAAACCCAGATGACCAGCTAAATTAGTCTTGGCTCAAATGGACTCCTATGGTCACCTGAAGGCGTACCTATCATATACTGCATTAGAATTATATGTTGGTTTCGGTGGTATTTATGTATGATGTTTATTGCATAAATTATTGGTAAGTGCATCGGGTTAAATCATTAGAAGTATAAAATCGAGACACTGTAAGTGAATGGCCAATTAGAGACGTGTTATAAATTAATATTCAGGTTAATGATCAAGGTTATAATTAGGTGAAGTTGAAGTGATTATAGAATTTTACCATTCCGTGCATGTATTTGTTTACAAGAATATCAAATGCCGCTGATATTTACATTGATGTAAATAACTCAAATTGTTGTTTGTATACCGATTTACAAGAAAATGAAATAATGTTATTATACAATAGATTTAGGTGACGTAAAAAGTGAAAATTGATTGTTTTATTTGTTCAAACATACAAGTGACCTGTTGTAAAGGAAACCCATTTCACCAAGAAGGTAAAGTAGTTAAAATACCCGTCCGGATTGCTCAGTGTTTTGAGGGGTTTGCACTAGACTAAACTAGATGAACTGGCGCCCATAAACTTAACAGTGATTAAAAGCCGTCCAAGGTAAGTGTTATTGATATCGTAACTTGCCATTACACATAAGTAAATTTTCTTATTGTTCAATTTTGTTCTATTTTCTTCCATTTATTTCTATAGGAACTCACTCGTACACGACTAGTTAGCCAGTGCATTCCTATTTTGTTACGAGATTGTCGCCTCTATTGGGCAATTCTAAATTTAATAATTTAATGCTTGATTCACCTGTAACAATTACCATGAGGCAATGTAACAAGTTAATATTTTAGATCGAATTTCCTAGACGATTTATTTTACCCATAGTCTTTGGTCCGTATATATAAATAAGGTTTTGGAAATGATTATACCTTCAAACCCAGACGAGCAATGCCAGAAGCACTTTCGTGATTTTATGTTCTGGTAAACTCAAATATTTGCACTTGAAGCTGTATCTGCAAATGCCCCAAAACTAATCAAAATCAGGTGACATCGGACGCAAAATTACCGATTTAAAGAAATATTCTTAAAACAGCAGCATTTTAGCCTTAGGCAAGCCCTTAGCCCCTACCCTGCGTTAGTTGGTTTTTCACAATCAAGCTCAATGACAATTTTTTTGATTACAGAATTTTGAACAAGCTAGTTCACTGAGCTTCTCGATAAAATACCTACCTGAGGTTCTGAACCAAACAGTAAGTAACAAACGATAAAATTAAAATGTACTTGGCTGATAAATTTGTAACTACGTGTAATAAAAAATTATTTTTTTTTTGAATTTACCAAAAACGATTCTAACCAGAACAAAATGATAATCAAAAAAATATAATTGGATTATAATAAATAGTGTTACCTCCTCAAATGCTGGATTTCCATATGAACGTTTACTTGCTCTCATCATTCCTTTTCTTCGTACACTATTATAAGCAGACACATTGTCAACACTGTATGCGTCTAAACTAACAGGAGTACATCGCTGTCCATAGTTAAAACGTTTATGACGTTTTCGCATGACAAACTATAAAGAATAAAAAAATATATTACTAAAATTATATTGATTTATAGGAAATACCTAAATAAAGAAAATACAAAGAGTATGAACATAAAACAAAGTTGAATGCACAAATAATAGAGTAAATTTGCCGAATAAAATGTTATATACAATTTCAAAATTAAAATATAAATAAACAAACTTGGTTCATACAATCAAAAAACCAAATTAAACTTGAAAGAATTTTCAAACAGTGGATACTTTAGAATGCCATGCACAGTGATGACGTTTAATCGCACAAGTTCGTCGATATTATATTTTGTGAATACTTTCATTGTTCAATAAAAACTGAGACTACTTTAAAAACAGTGCATAGACACGTCAATCGTCAATGTATCTGCAAAGCTACCAATACTTGCTCGCCAACATGACGATTATAACATTAACCCATTAGTGCTTAGATTACTATTTCTTTTAGTTGCAATACTTTTTCTCATCATAAAACTATGATTAATGGTCATAGAGGGGGTCATACTGTATCATCTCAAAAACATTCAACGTAGGTAAACCTGAGAATATTCTAGAAAATTCAAGGAAAATTCCAGTTATGTAGATAATTATTTGTTTATAAAATATATTTTTGAAATGCCAGTAAAAAAGTAAAAATTCATAAAAACTGTGATGACTACATAGTTCTATGCCAAAAGAATCATGTTTTAAGATAAAAATAACAGTGTTTACTATGTTCTGCGTGTTGATTGGTGTTTTTTGAGGGAGACTCGTTCACGTTTTATAATAAAGGCATTTAAAATAGTCCTATGTGTAAAGATTATTAAAAGATGAAAGTTTTTATAAGTTAATAGTCAATTTGCATTCAAACACATAAAGACATAAACATTAAAAACTTACAGGCAAATTTTTACGCGAAGCCACATGTATAATATTTTAATTTTCATGTGGAAAAGAAATTTTATTTACTAACAAGCATATGTTAGTATTTCGACGAAAACATTAAATTAAGTTTTAAACATCAATCGCACTTCTAAGCAGTGAGGACCATACTTATTGACCTTCTAAAACAATCAAATGCTAAAATGAAACAAAGTAAATGATATTTTCCAATTATAATATAACCTAAGATTAGTTAAAGCACTAAAATCTTGAATATTGTTAAGATAGGTAAGTGACATCATTTATTATATAGCTCGAGGGAGTAGAACGATAAATCTTCGTTTGTTGTATGGCAAACCTATTTCTAAAACCAATCTAAGCACAGAAACAACAACTATACTTGGCGAGAAGGAACTAGATGCCTACATCACAGAGGCTCGCTGTTATAAAATCAATCGAATGTTGAGGGCACGACAGTCTTGGATGAAACGTTGTTCTGCAAGAGACCTAATGATAATATGTCATGTAGTAAAAATGCTACAGTATTTATTAGTAAAATTTATTTAAATATGGTTTTAAAAGCCGTATTATTGAATTAGCCCAGCAAATTGTTTTTGATACTCACAAGAGAGTAGATTATTTGAAGTTCCTACAATGGGTTCAAAATGGAGAATAGATAATTGAAATAATTAAACTATTGCAAGATAAAGGCTTCTTAATTGCAATAAGTATAGGAATGATTTGTTATATGTTATATGGAGTAATTGGTATGAAAATTTTTACTTTCTGAAACGATTTGAACGATTTTTAGAACACGGATTATTAATTATGTTCTGGACAAAGTCAATAAGAAACAGATTTAAAATGGTGAAATAATACTATCTTGTTTGAATTTCTAAAAGTACATAGTATCGATTAATTAAGTTGTATAATAAGATTTTCTGTGTGTACAAATATTTTGAATTTAGAAGAGTATATGTAAAAGTCGATAATTGATGAGAAGAATTGGCAAGCCTATGGTACAGGTTTTAGCCAGTATACTAGGAAATAATTGAACTCAACTAATATCAAATATGTTTAAATAATGGTGATTGAGCTTGAGCAAATGTGCTATGTTAAATGCGTGAATTCAAGATACAAAATATAAAATACCTTCGATAGCAGAACCATGTGCGTAATAATTACAATTAATATAATAATATAAATGTGTAAAAAAGATTTACCAATCACTGCAGAACACCACTTCATTCAACACGTAATAATATGAAACAAAGGAAAATTAGGAGTGATTTGGATATTGGATATAATTTACTATGTACTGTAACACAATTAAAAAGTACTGGTGAATCTCTGCTATGACTAAATGTAATTAACAGATCTAAGCACATGTGAATAAAAATGCAAAACTTAAACATGTCGGTTTATTAGTAAGGTTCAACAATAATGAACTAAAATTGAATTGAAATTTGATAGATAACAACCAGTTCCTCATATGCAATATACACTAGATTGTAATTATGTCTTTATAATAAATGAAATAAAATTGGCACGAACATATGACTTTTTTTAAGGAAGAAGGATATTAAATTATATAACTTATTTTGATAAATTTGTACATAATAAGGAAGATTTAATTAGGGAGCTGTTTATGGAAGATAACTATGAGATTATGATTTGTGAGCAACCATCCTAATTCTAAAGAGAAATTTTTGGACTCTATTTTTAGTATATAAGATTGGTGTAGAATAAGAAAGTAATTATTCAAAAGTTCTATATATATTTTTTAATGTTATATTTAAGATATTGTTCGTAAGACAAAGCTGTTGTGGAGATTATGGACTCTATCTTTGGTATATAAGACGTGCTGAGAGGAAGTTATGATTTTTGTTAATCGATGTTACATTTGTTTGTAAGACAAAGCCATAGTGAATATTAATTGTATGTAGAAGGATATTTCGTATCATTATAAATCTGATGTATGATTCTAGTGGTTTTATTTAGAGATAGCTAGCAGAAATAATTAGTCAGCGGGCAAACTTAAAACTTCCATCATAAGCATCTTTTACTAGTTTACAGCAATAAAATTTGACTTTCAACATCAAACATTTTCAGTTCACAGTATTAACACCACAAAAATGTATGTATTATATTCCAACTGACCGTTAAGTCATGTACCTTAAATGGTATACTAGGCACTAATGAGAGCAAACAATATTTCTGACTAATGCTAAAAAACACACAATTTACTTTGAAAAATTAGGTATACTACAAATTTAATTGTTTCTATCACGTTCATTTGGCCTAGAATGCATATAGTTCGATAATTCAATGTCTACTTTCTGTGGTAAGTCGTGAAACAATCTACACTAATCCAATGTTTTATTTTTGGCACTGCGTGCAAGCTTTTGCATTGCACTTAGCACCTGCACATCTCTTTCTCTTTTGATTTGAGATCTTTTGAATGAAATAATCCAGTCGATTAAAATATAAGTATTCAATATTTGTAAGATAGGTATGTACTATTTTTCTACAAAAATTTAAATGTGTGATGTCCTGATTCAGTGTTCAGTAGAGTTACCATGCATTACTATTGCCACATCCAATAGCCATGTAAGAAAAGGCCAGTATGACTCCCTGTTGTGAACATGTATTCGATATTGACTTACATTTTGGTCCATTCACTCAGTGATAGTTGTTGTATTCTGTGAGGATCGATAAACAGAAAACTTGGATGTGTTTCTTAGCTTGTTGAGAATATCTTTTTACACTTGTAGCGAGATCTACACCATGGAAATTAGATGCAGCACACACAACAGAATTATCATGCCACTTGCAAACAAATAACCTTATCATTTTTGTCAATAGCCGATTGGAAAGTTCCCATTCCCTTTAATATTACAGCTTTATTGGATAGTGGACAATTTTTGGGAATTCGATTTCCCCGTTTCGTTCCAGTTCCTCTATAATAGTCATTGTAGTGTTTGTGAATTAACAAATTGGAACTTGTAATGAGGTTATAAAAGTAGATGTGACATGGTAAATGTTTTACTTCAGGTGACATTTTGTCTATCATCCTTACAAGTGGAGCTGTTGCTTTCCCAAACGTTTCGCCTTTCTCAGAATTGTCTGTAATTGATTTTCCTTGGTATACATCAAAGATACCTAAGTACCCACTAGGAGTGTTCAAGGACTACACTTTGTATATGAAACAAATCAGTTTACCTTGAATAAATTGGTTCAAACCATTCCAGCCAAAATATCGTACCATACTTTCATCATAGGATAAATTGTTTTCAGGTTGGAAATATTGTACAAATTTACATTGCATATGGTGAATCAGAGGTCTGATCTTCCATAGTTTGCCTTTGTTGGTGATATTGAAAAAATTATTGTCTACACAGTGAAGAAATCATAGAATAGGTTCAAATCAGTTCCTCATCATGGGATTATAAACTATATCATTGTGAGGTCACTGAAATTTGCCCAATAGTTTCTTTTTGTAGGTACCTGATTGTAGCCACTCAGAATTAGAATACCGAAAAACATCCAATTTCGTCTTCTGATATATTAGAATCACGGTAACTTTATTTTATGCATACATGTTGGATTCAACAGCAAATAAATGAATGAGATTATTAACAATGAATATTTGAAAAAAATCTACTGCCCTCACAGCACCAAGCTTAAGAATTTGTGGAGGAACAAACTCTTTAATGCACGATTCAATATCTCCATCTACCCATGTTGAGCATAGAATACATCGGCCTCTACCGTAGATAATGCTAAATTTGGTATATTTTCTGAACTTGAGGGCAGTGTAATCTCTATTTCAGCAAATATTACTTGCCCACTCACAAATCTTATCTCTGCATATGCAAGCAATTGTCATTTGTTAAAATTGTCTAGAACTCCACTATCATCGTTCTCGCCAGAATCTTCGGGGTCAGAAAATGAGAATCTGGTGGAGCAATGTAAACAGCATCTGTTATGTTTATCTTTCAATGACAGATCAAGAACTTCTTGTACAGTAAACCCTGGAGCAAGACAATCTTTAAGTTCATTCACGTATTTGGAAAATGAATAGTACAATAATAATAATAATACAACTTTAATCATTTGTTGAGAGGTCATGACTTGCAGTAGCAGTAGATAAATAAAAAACATCATAGTTTACTTAGAGAAGATTGCTTTATCAATTAATAATCATTTTACACTACAATTGAAAATAATAGGTTTTAAATATAGGTAATCCAAAAATAAATATGACCAGAATTGCTGTTATTAGAGTTTAGCATACCATAAATGGTACATTATAATTTACAGCTGAGTCAGCTACAAGACAACGATTACTGGCAAATGATTCAGATAGAAGTTTGATTATTTGTTTATGCTGGATGTAGTTGTCGAATATGAACATCACAGCGGCAATGTTTCTAAAGTTATACTTACATAAAATCCAAACTTTCTTCTCAAATGAAATAGTATATATTACTACTCAGCAAAGAGCTACACTACTACTGATGTAAAATCGAATGCGTGGTCGATTTAGACGAGAATGAAGCAAGAAAGCATGTTGAAATTTGTCAATTCCTTTATTTGCACATGATAATTACAGACCCGTGTTTTCCGTGCCATTTGTGCACCGCTATGCACAAATGGGTTAATTTGAAATATAAGTAATACGGCATGAAACTTATCCAACTTCAATCAATCTTAAATAAGAGAAACGTGATTTCAAAGATAAATGTTAATTTCAATTCAAAAGGTTTACATTATACCTTTGTGGTGTTTTCATTTATCGATCGTACTTTACAACTTAAGTTTCATCAAAAATGTTGCTCACACGGAAATAAAATTTTAGGAATGCAAAATAATTCAAAGCTAAGTTTTGAATGGACTTGTACAAATTCTGCATGCTGAAATACCAGAGATCTTTACAAGGGCATAACAAAAATGGTAACAAGTGACTGGCACCTATTTAATAATATTCAATAAAAACATTTTCTTAAAAGATGCCATTCTTTAAATACAACAAACAAGTTTGTAAGTTTTTTAACTCAAGATAAGTTGTCCTGGAACCAGGTGTTGTGATGTTTCACAACCTTTTGCATACTTTTAGAATTTTAAGAGGTAAATTCCCATAATTACAGTTGGGATTCACATAATCTTAACGTCTTTATTCACTATTAACTAATTTCTTTTCAGAAGTATCGATGATAAGACTATGAAATACAAACCTTTTCTTTTGTATATACCCACAAGATAGGAAAAACCATTAGTAAATCATCATAATTAGGTCTTCAGTCCAAGAACAGGTTGGACGAATACCTCCATTGTTTTCTACTCTGAGTTAACCTACACACTTGCCTGAAATTCACACAACCTACATCTTTCAATATCTGTGTGCAATATTCTAATCTAGGTCTACCTCTACCTCTCCTTTTTCCTTTCTCTGCTTCTAATATACTACGCACTATTCCCTCGTGTCTTAATATGTGTCTCATCATCCTACCTCTCCTATTTTTACTGTTTTCCACATATTTCTTTCTTCCCTACCATTTCGAAAACCTCTTCGTTCTTAACTTTGTCTGTTCATGATATCTGCATCATAAGTCTGTAGCACCACATTTCAAAGACTTCTATCTTTTTCTTGTCCGCTTCTCCTACTGTCAACATTTCACAATCGTACAGTGCTGTGCTCTGCACATCTGTTTTCAGCAATCTTTTCCTTGTTTCTGTTTGTTGTCTTTGAACGTAGTAGTTGTTTTTCCTTGTTAAATGCAGCATCTTTGTTTTATATCTTTTGCACTCTTCCCATCTTGTGTTATCCGACGTCCTAGGTAGCACAAATCTTTAACTTCTTGTAAGTTTTCATTTCCTATTTGTGTTCTGATTTTTGACTGATTTACCCTTCCTTTCCATACTAATACTATCATCGGCAAATCTAAGCACATCAATCGTTTGTCCCTGTATAATAATTCCAAATGTCTTCCTGCATTTGAGAGTATCCATTGCCTCTGGATATACAAGTTAAAAATTAACAGGGATAGGGCACATCCTGTCTCACCCCTTTCCTAACACTTACTTTACATTCCTGCTCTAATTCAATTACCGATGTTTGCTCGTTGTATAAGCTATTACTATTCATCTATCCCTATAACTCATTCCAACCTTTTAAGTATTTTGAACATTTTTTTCCATTTTACATTGTCGAATGCTTTTTCCAGATCTACAAATCCTTTATATACATACTTTCGTCTTTTTCAATTGTTTTCTCCATTAACACTTTTAAAGCTAAAATGGCTGCCCATGTTCCCCTGTTTTGTCTAAACCCATATTGATCGTTTAATATTTTTTCTGCCCATTTTTTCATCCGCCTTTGTACAATTCTAGTTAATATTTTTGACACGTTAGCTGCCAAACTTAATCTTCGAAAATTTTCACATCTATTCACACCTTTCTTTTTTGGTATAGTGACCATAGTGTTACATTTGAAATTTTTGGACATCCTGCCTCTTTCATACATACAGCTTACAAGTTGGAGGAGACGTTCTGTTACTGCTAGTTCAGTGGTTTCTAGAGTTTCTACTTGCACCTTATCTTTAACTGGTGCCTTATTATTTTTCAGACACTTTAATGCTAATTCAAACTCATCTCTAAGTATAGGATACCCCAAGTTATCATTTTAGGTATGATTCTTGTTCTAGTGCTTCTGGTTCCTATCCTGCATATAAATTCCCTATATATTCCTGCCATCTAACCACTTTCTTTACATTTTCTATAATGTTTCTCCCTGTGCCCCTTATATTTTTGCTATATGGTTGTATATCCCTAAAATTCATTCTAATTAGTGTGTATGCTTCGTCTGCCTTTTCTATTTCCATCTCAGTTTGTACCTCTTTACATTTTCCATCAATTCATTATTATTTAGCTTTCCTGCATTTGCAAATAATTTCCCATTTTATGGCTTTGTATCTGTCTTTTCCTGCTTCGTCTGGTCTGTTTTTGAATTTTCGCCCTTCTTCTATTAAATTCAGAATATCCTTTGTTACGCATGGCTTCTTATTTTCTTTTGTTTATACCCCAGAATATCTTTGGCCACCATATCTAAGCTGGATTTAATGTTATTCCATTTTGTTTCTACTTCTTTAGTACCAGAAATTTTCCCGATGTCTTTCAGCAATTTGTTTTACTTTTTTCAAATCTTTTGTGGATATCTTTACCTTTTAGTTTCTCAAAGTCAAAGTGCCTTTTTTCCATTCTTTTTTTTTTTCAAAAAAAGCATTTACCACATCGTTTCCACTGGAACATATATTACCATTGCAATGCCTACAAGAAGCATATACTGATGAGCTGTTTTTGCCAGACAAATAAGATCAGATCTTTTTAGACTACTTTTTAATCTTATCTTCTATATTCAAAAGAAAAGATTGGTTATCAATAGATGTCATGCTTAATACTGGTTCTAAGTGCTTTGTATGGTTGATGAGTCATCGGGTCATGAGATTTCTTATAGAGTTTTTATAGAGAATATTTACATTTGACCTTATAATAACAACAGCTGTGAACCAATGTACACATTGATTTAAGATATAAGCTTTATTTGTGAAATTTAGTGCTAATTAAAGAATGTTTTGAATGAACAATAAAACGATAAAAGTTGTTATTTAACTGTTTTCTATGTTTGTTATTTCCAGAAATAGAATTTAGAATGTCATGTAATTCAATATGAAACGAACAGACTGAAGTGATAGTATTATTGATGAATTTGATTTAAGCTTTTTTTATTTCTTTTAGTAACACCTGGCCACTTTGAGGTTAGGAAATTAGGTTTTTTGAGGAATGCATACTTGTATTTATATTGCAATTATTTAATGTCAATATAAGTTATGAGTACGTTAAACTTTATTTCCATTTATTTATGAACTAGATAAAAATTAGGTCATTGTAATTATAAGGATATCCAGCCACCCCATTGATGGAGTCGTATTTGAGAGAGGCATTGTATTTTATAATATCTTTTTTGATATGACAAAATTTAATCAGTTTTTTATGGTATTTTAGAGAAAGATGAAGTATAAGGTGATAAATTTAGGAAACCAAAAAGTAAACAAGACCTATTCGGAATAATCATCTTTTGTGTAGGGATATCGAAAGGGATTCCTAAGACAAGAGGTTTTGGCACCCCTTAATTATGATTAGAAAAAGCCTTTCAGAGTAAGTGAATACATAATGTAACGTATTTCAGCCATTTCAAATGTTTTTCTATTTTCTTTTATTATTTCTTCCATAGGAACTCACTCCCACAGCACTGCAGTTAGCCGATGCACCCTTATATTGTTATGGGGTCCCTGCCACTTTGGAGCAAATCTAAATTTATAAAGTAACGCTCGTTTTAACCGTAATGCAGTTTCCTGGCACTTTTAAGGTTAAGACCTGAATCTGCGTATATGTTTATTTCCAAATGCAGAGTCTCAATAGCACAATGAATTATACAGTCCGAAGATCTTAGGTTCGCTTGAGACACCGACTCTTAAGATTTAAGATTACCATTTTTCGTAATATACAATAGCCTTCTTTTGGATGAAAAATAAAACACAAAGGACTTGTGTATAATTATTGTCATGTAAGTCAAAGATTTCAGCTTTGTTTGAAAAAGTGAGTATCAGACCAAATATCAAGATGTGGTAGTTCTTGCCTGCTGGTGTCAGTCATTTGTCACACTAACAGAAACTGGCTCAAATAAAATAAACTTTTAACTACTAAAGTAACCTCAAGAGACGAAGTTTATGCTTTCAAGAAAATTTTGATGCACATATTAAACATGTACTTAAGAAAGTCTTCCAAAAGCAAAAGTGAAGGTTCAACAAGAGCATTGTCCTTATATTAATATATTAAAACGAAGAATTGATTTTCTGAGGATAAATTTTTTTACAGCACTTTAATCGCATCTTTATTAAACGATAATTTGTAATTGTAATGGTAAATTACATAAACTACAATTTATATAAGTTTTAAAACGATGGCATTCAAACACATACTTAAATACTGAATGTTCTATTTTGTATGATTTTTTTGTTGTGAAACCAATACAAAAAAAGCATGTCAACTATATATTTCCTAATTTAAAATTAGCATTAGGAAGCAAGAAATACAAATATTACAGACAAAAATATGTAAATAAGATACTTATGATAAAACATTCATAGGAATACATACACAAACAGCCTTGTTCTTTAACATACAACAATAGCCCTTACTACATTAGTTATCCTGGTAACATTGGAATCACTTCCTTATAATAATGTATTGTATGTAATTATTTATTTCCTTATATGCTAAAAATAGATTAACAGTTATCAAACAACAAACCTATGATTTCACAAGCCCTTGTGATATGTTTTTACAGAACTCATAAAATCAGATAAAATAAAATTAAAATATGCAAGTCAAATAACTACATTTAAGTAAGCAGCGTGTGATCTAAATTCTAACAAAATAAAAGCAAATTATCTTCTGAATATTATTCTTCAAATTCAGTAACTAGGGTACAATTGCTGCGATTGCTAAGAGTATTAGATATTTATTTGTGTTAACTATTCCACTCTTCGACGGCTTAATCCGCAAACAAGCCAAGTCCACTTTTAACCTAAAATGAGATTTTTATTGCATCAAATGCTTTGTGTCTACGCGCATATTTGAGCAAATGAGCTACCTCCCAAACCGTTGCAAACTAGTGTAAAAATACCGCACAAAAACAAGCCAACTCTGTCCATAGACTATGCAATTTGGAATTAGCGCCAACTCCAGCTTAGTTGGCCATTTTCTATCAAATGTTTAGAGGGCAAGGTTCACATTTTACAGTGGCTTGTGAATATTTAGTAATAACATAAAACAAAGTGTAGTTGTTGCACAGAATCTAAAAGAATATTTGTAAGGTAAGTTGAATTTATCGTTTTTACCATGTTTTGTTACATGCCGAAAATCGGCTATGTATCATTTTTGATTTTAGTTTTAAATATGTGACTGAAATCGCGCCAATATTTAAAAAAAAAAAAAGACTTGTGCATTTTCGTAACTTGGGACAGTTGCATCGGCGCAGAGAATGCGCAGACGTGAAGTGGGGAAGGAAATGTGCGTTTTCCGACACGACGGCATTAGCCAACTAGACGTCTAACAGTGAGGTTATCTGTGTCTTTTTTGTCTTCTCTTTCAGGTAACGTAGGTTCCTTTGTCGTATCTCTGCTCTGTATCGTTCCCTAACTTTATTGCTCCGTCCTACCTACGATCAAGAAGAGGGAAGACAAATTAATTTGGTTTCAACGATGGCGAAGCTCGAACCACGCCCAACCAACGCCGAGAGCCACGAAGAAGAGCTTCACATTTTACGTTAGTACATTTTATCTATTTCCTTTAGGTGTCTCTGTTATCGCAATAATATTTTGGGTATGTGATAACATTTTGAAACGCAATTCTGACGTAATATCTTGTTGTACAATATTATGTACGTGTTTATTTTGTGTTGCCAACTGTCGTAGTGGCTCTTATCAATTACGCCGGGACTTTAAACGTTATACCTTAGACTATAATAGCCGCGTGTATTACAGCAGTGGTGCCTGAACGTTTTTTGTTAAAAAATTTGTTTTCACCTACTGTGTATCTTATAAGGTGTTAGTTTTCAATATATTTGTAGCAATTGGATTTTTCACTCAAAAATAAAAATTTTTAATAACTCTTAAATAGAAAAAATATAAGTTGGCAACATTGCAAGTAGGCAACATCCATCTTATGTTGGCACAACATCAAATGAAGTTGAAATGACATTGAATACAGCTGATGTGTCAATTTGAACTATTAGACAGCCATGTTGATTAGTGAATTGTTTAACTTTCATAAATGTTATTTCTAAATTTAATCAATTAGCACTTTTCTTTTATAAAAAGTGTGGTTATATTTTAAATTCCCTTAAATAATTATTTCATCTAATTTAGAATGAAATTAAAGTGTATACCCTTCAAATCTATTTAGTAAATTTCCTTAACCTTACTTCTACGTGGAAACACATGCTTTTGGATTGAATAATTCGTTTCGTAAGTACCTTTATATAATTAATTAACTTCATGCTTTATTCGCTATTCCGTATGGAAATTTTTTGATATTATAATATATTTAATTATATACCTGTTTTTTTTGTTTAACTTATTAAAAGTGTCGTTTAAATAATTTATATATTATCTTAGTCTAATATAATTCTAAAAATGTTTCCTTAGTAATTTAAATAATCAACTATAACTTACGAATTCCTTTTTAAAGAGAATTTGGTCCCTAAATACAGCTAACGCAATTAACTGAGTTCTTAGTATATATTTTACCTTTTAAAACGCTATAGTAAACTTGATTTCGTTATATCTGCTCCCTTAAACACTATACTATAATGAATCCCGTCCATCTCAAAGCATTTGAATTGATTTACGAGATTCAATCGTGAAACATTCAAGCGGCATCCAATCAAAATGACAGACGATTGCAGCTAAAAGCTATATTAGCTCAAGAAGCTAAAAGCCTACCTATTGCGCGTGTTGTGGTCTCTGATTTACCTCAAAATATCTTTGAAATTAGACAATCCCTGGATGATATTACTAATATAGTGCATAAAATTGATCATAAACCTAGCGAAATCGAACTTAAGCGCGTTGTATTTCGTATAGTGCACGTTAAGCAGCAAATAGACTTGTTGTGACCAAACTAAACAGACCCTCCTATCTGACATTCTCTTACTCGAAGGAACAGTTCTCGACAAACTTAACTTAGATGTGGACGTAAATGTACCTACAGCCTTTTCGAACCTTACAATCTCACAACCTTTGTTGAGGAAATCAATACCTGTGTATAAATGGGGTTTAACTTTTCAGGGTTTTCACTCCCGAATCTCGCTAATGTCATTCCTGGATAGAGTAACTGATTTTAGAATCTCATGCAATTGTACAGACCAAGATTGATTTGTTTCAGCAGGTGAATTATTTTCCGGTTCAGCCTTAATTTGGTATAGAAATATAAGAAATCAGATTTCTACTTGGGAAGAATTAGTTACGTCCTTAAAACGTAATTTTTTACCCCATGGCTATATTACTGATATCTGGAACGAAATAAGAAACCGAACCCAAGGACCTGACAAAAATGTAATCTCTTTTATTATCTCAATGGAAGCGTTGTATAGCAGATTAGATAAAAAACCATTAGATTCTTAAATTATTGATCAACTCTGTAGGAATTTGAATACATATTTTTTCGAACGTTTAGCACTACAACACATTTCTTCTTTACTTCAGTTTAAAGACTTATGTCGCTCGCTTCAAGAAGTAAAATTGTGTGTCGATAAATACCGTCCTACACCAGAAAAACAATCTGGTTTATTAGAACCTGACCTAGCATGTCAAACTGAACCGTCTCGTAAAGTATCTACTATTAATTTTCCTGCTACCCCTTCAAGTAACTCACTTACCTGTTGAAATTTAAAAAAAAAGTCAACATAGCTACAGCATGTGCACATACCCCAAAAATATTTTTTGTTATGGTTGCGGTCGTAGCAATACCTATAAATCTACATGTACAAATTGTAACTCTAACTTTTGCAGAGATATTCCTACTCAGGACGTGAATATCTCAAGGAATCAAAATCGTCCTCAACACCAACCATTCAACGCACCCAGAAGTCAATAAACTTAAAGCATAAAATTACCTCTAACGTTAAATCTTTACCTAATATATCTAAGAATAATACCGCTACCTTAAACTTACAAAAGAACTTAGCTCCCTTATCGGAAATATGTCACACTACCCCGTCCGAATGGTCGAGTTGGCTGCAAACAGTTAATTCCTTTTACCATAAAAAGTCTGCTGCCTTACAACTTAGGCGGCTCCGTGGCGTAGTGGTATGTGTGTGACTACTACGCCCAAGGTCCCGGGTTCAAATCCCGACACGGTCCGCTAGAAAAATGTTAGGCGAGCATTTTTCACAAAAATGCACCCTCGTTCGGATGAGAGGTAAAATGGAGGTCCCGTGTGTGAGTATTGTCACGCACGTTAAAGATCCCTACCTTGCTTGGAACAGCAAGGGTTCGGCAAAATTCAAAATTTTCCAGGTAAAAAAAAACTCGCTTCCTGGCCAATGTAGTACCTTCGGGTGGAGCATTGGAAAAAATCACATGTAATGCCTTACAACTTCAATGTAGTACCTCCGGGTGAAGCATTGGGGACGTGGCCGCAAGTATAGCGGCTGTTATTCAAATTATAATGCCTTACAACTTGGCGTCGCCGTGGAACAATGTAGTAAGCGTAAGACTACAGATCCCAAGGTCCTGGGTTCGAATCGCGACACGGCTGACTGCTTGAAAAATGGCAGGTGAGCATTTTTCACAAAAATTACGCCCTCGTTCGGATGAGAGGTTAAATGGAGGTCCCGTGTGTGAGTGTTGTCACGCACGTTAAAGATCCCTACCTTGTCTGGAACGGCAAGGGTTCGGCAAAATTCTAAATTTCCAGGCAACAAAAAACTCGCCTCCTGGCCAATGTAGCACCTTCGGGTGGAGCATTGGAAATGTAAATGAACTGCCTTACAACTTGTTTAAAAAACCCTTCATATCCGTCCTCATTTACCTATGTCGATTGGTTCCTTAAATGTAATAGCTTTACTGGGCACAGGTTCCTCATACTCCCTTATAAATAACGAAGGCCTACAGCAATTATCTAAACAAAACATTAAAATTCAAGTTATTCCGAAAAAAAACCTCTATAAATTTAGCTGACGATAATCAAATACATGTAACGGGTTCCCTTAAACTAAAAATTCGAGTAGAATCACTTGAACGTGACGTTCCATTTTTGATCGTACCTACATTAGCTTACCCATTTTTACTTGACGTAGATTTCTGCAAACTTTTTAATTTATCGCTCTACTTTCAAGATTTTTCTTGGCAAACTTCCCTCAAACAAATGCCTGTGCGTCTGCAGGAATATCTAATAAAATTTCTCTTACCGATTCCCACAATGCAATTCTTAACTCTACAATCGACAAATTTCGTAAGTTAAACACCTCTGAACTTGGTTGCGTTACTACTGCAACACATATTATCTCTACAGGTGATGCCCTCCCTTTTAAGCAACGTCAATATCCGCTATCGCCTGCATTACAAAAACATTTGTATTCCGAAATAGATAAAATGTTAGAATCTGGTGTTATCTCTCCCTCAAATTCACCATGGATGTCTCCCGTGTTATTAGTCCGCAAGAAAAATGATAAATGGCGTGTTTGTTTTGACGGTAGAAAGCTTAATTCTGTAACTGTGTCGGACGCCTACCCTTTACCCCGTACTGATTCGATTTTAAGTCGGCTTCGAAAAGCTAAATTTATCTCATCTATCGATCTTAGACAAGCGTTTTATCAGATTCCTCTTGACTTATCTTCTCGTTCAAAAACTGCTTTTTGTGTTCCAGGTCGAGGTCTTTTCGAATATAATTTTTTGCCATTTGGTCTCTGTAACGCACCACAAACTTTACAACATACTATCGATCAAACAATAGGTCCTATCTTACACCAGGAACGTGCCTTTGTATTTTGAAATGACATATTAGTTATCTCAAGTTCAGTTGAAGAGCATATCGCTACACTCAATGAAGTTGCTGAATGCCTAAATGCAGTAGGTTTTAAAATAAATTGGGAGAAATGTGAATTTTGCTGTTCTTCTCTTACATTTCTTGGTTTTATTATCGATGGAACTGGTTTACGAGCAGATCCTGCTAAAGTCGACGGTATTACTAAATTTAAAACACCCAAAACTGTCACAGAAATTAAACGTTTAATAGGAATGATTAGTTATTATCGCATTTTTCTAGCCAACCTCTCAACTATATCTACACTCATTACCACCCTAATTAAAAATAAAAAGAAATCCCAATCTGTCGAATGGAATTTAGAAACTCAGCAGGCTATTGAACAAATTAAAACGTTAATCACTTCGGCACCTATCTTAATCTTGCCCAATTTTGATGAAAGATTTTATATACAAACCGATGCCTCACTTACTGGTTTAGGTGCAATGTTGTTTTAGGTGAGCAATGGTTTAGAACACCCTATTGCTTATGCAAGTCGTGCCTTAACTTCTGCTGAACAAAAATATTCAGCTACCAAACGTGAACTATTAGGGGTTATCTTTGGTATTGAAAAATTTAGAGGATATGTTGAAGGTACACATTTCATGGTAATTACTGATTGTGCAGCCCTCGCATGGTTAAATAACTTAAAACAACCCACAGGTCGTTTGGCAAGATGGAACTTGAGTATCTCTCAATTTACCTTTGACGTTAGGCATAGACCTGGCAAATTAAATATCGTACCTGATGCCTTATCTCGTGATATCGTCTCTCTTAATCTTCCAGATATAATTCCTGATGCCTAGTATCTTAATATAATCAAGAAAGTTTCTGAAAATCCTGATAAATTTCCCACCTTCCATGTAACAAATAATAGATTATATAAATTTGTATCTTCCTCATCCTGCAAAATATCTAACATCCCTGAATGGAAACTTGTTGTCCCTACCGCTAACTGCAGTGAGGTTCTAAAATTGTATCATGATGATCCTATAGCTGTTCACCTTGGTGTTACAAAAACCCTGGCTAAAATATCTGAATTATATTATTGGCCTACATTAAAACAATCTGTCTGTCGTTATATTAGGAACTGTAAAATTTGTGAATCTCAGAAGATCTCTCAAAAAGCTCCTCGTTCTGGTTTAACTTTAAACGCGTATCTTATCCCTTTCAATTAATATCGCTTGACTTATTAGGATCTCTCCCCCGATCGAAAAAAGGTAACCAATATCTTTCAGTTGTCACCGATTGGTTTTCTTAATTTGTTATGGTGCAACCGTTACGTAAAGCCACATCTGCCGCTATAATTAAATTCCTAGAGCAAAATGTATTTCTTATCTTCGGTGTTCCACAGATTATTCTTTGCGACAATGGAGCGCAATTTATCTCAAAAAATTTTAAAAATATCGTTAAGAGCTATAAAGTACAAAAAATTTGGTTTAACGCAAAATACCATCCCCAGGTAAACCCTACCGAAAGAGTAAATAGAGTTTTAATTACTGCTATCTCTTCATATATCGATTCAGACCATACTAGATGGGCTGAAAATATCTTTAAAATTTCTCAAGCGTTGTGTACATCCAAACACGCAGCTACCCAATTTACTCCGTTATTTCTTGTTTTTGGAAGATATACTCCAATCGATGGTAGCTATTATGGTTCAGTTCCTGACGATACTAACGTAATTGAATTTGACGAAAAAGTACGCTGGGACAAAGACCAACAATCATTACCTTCTATCTTTAATGACGTTAGAAAAAATTTGTTAAAAGCTTACGAAAAGAGTAAGGACCATTATAATCTACGTAAACGAAATATTTCCTTTGCCTTAGGCGAACTTGTTTGGAAAAAGAATTATGTCTCATCAGATGCAACTAAAACATTTTCTTCAAAATTAGTCCCTAAATTTATTCTATGTAAGGTCACTCGTGTTGTTAGTCCACTTATCTACGAACTTCAAGATGCTGAAGGAAGGTGGCATATTAAAGACCTTAAACCATTCTCAGCTGACCCAAATGCTAATTAAATTTTTCACGTTTCATTTCTTTAACGATTTACCTAATGTTTTTGCCCCTACTATGAATTAGTTAACTTCATTTACTCATGTCTTTTCTTATATAGCACCTACCTTTTACACATTTGGCTTATTTACCTTAAACTAGCTATCTTTTTACTACTTGTTGACTTCCCCTTGAACTTATCGTTAGCTACATATCTGTTTATTGTCTAGGTCCCCCAGTATAACTCTGTCGCTTCATTTAATTAATCCTCGCACCTTTTCTACAACAGATTATTTTGTTTTCAGCATTTGTCTTAAATCGTTTAATTTTGTGGTGATTGTCGTAACTTTAGTTGTAATAACCCATTGAATTTTTATGATTGGTTTTAGCTGATGTTTTGAGTGGATGTTTTTTTCTTTGGGCTCACATAGGAGACGCAACCTATGCCATTGTAAGAAATAGTTCATATTCGCAGTTGCCAAAAACTAGGACTTTCTGTTCCATGCGTTTTTCTTCTAAATTATTACAGTCGCCCACTTTATCTTTTATCATTACTTGTTTTCTCCTTCTATTAAGTCATCATAACATATACAAATTTTTTGTTATTGTTTTTTATCGAACTTCGTGGTGAGGTGCTATCGCTTTTTATTGATATCTTATCGAATTCTCAGTTGTTTTAGCATATTGGGACAGTGTGTTTGTAGTTAACTGCTTATAGTTAGGCATTCTTGAGTGTTTATGGCGTTACCGTTTCTAAAAATTACCTTGGGACAGTTGGTTTTTTGTGTGAAGCTATCTGCAGTGATACTTTTAAGTTGTTGTTTCAACTTTTGTCTGATTTTCTTATCGTAGTGGATGTACTCGTTAGAGTCTAGAATTTTTTTAAACTTATATGTCTTTTCTTACCTATATAACAGCTCCAAGGAGCCACTCTATCTTATATCTTTGGGATGGATGACAAAACGGCTTGGTGAGCTGAGGAATTCTACGCTATATTTTTAGTGTATATAGTCGTAGCGTGCCTTAGCGTGCTAGGACGTTTCGGATTCATCTATTGTTATCTAGTTTTATCTTAATATCGCTATTTTACCTATACATCTTTGATAATAACTTTATCTTAATATTGTTATATTACCTATTATCTTTGATAATACTTTATCTTAATATCGTTATCTTACCTACTATCTTTGTTAATAACTTGAGATTTTGCTTTATCTTTTTTATCTTCCTAACATTTGGTATTTACGATCAGACGTAAGAATTATTTTTTGAATATTGAGTGAAGAAGCTAACCTGATGGTAGCCATGTAATTTGTTAGGTTAGTAATATAAGAAATTAGTAAGATGGTACTGTTGGTAAATTTGTTAAATCACAACCATGTCATGAACAAATTTTGATGTGTATTGTTTATTAAGCCAGAGTACCAGTACATAAAATTTGCTAAAGTGCAGAATAACTTGCTCTTTTGGACATTTTCTTGCCAAAGAAAAAACAGTTTAGATGCAATGCTTATGTGCATATGCACTTAGAAAACTTGTAATATTAGCTTTAGGTAATAGTTATATATGTTAGGCGACTTGTCGCATTTGTTTTAGTTTTAGTAGTGTTTCGTGCTCTCCGACAAATTTGTGCTGTCAATTATAACTGCGCCACATTAAAGACTCGTGTGTGTGCATTTATAAATGTAGTTCATAAACAATGGGGTTACACATTCCGTTTCCTGGTAAATCGTAAGACGTGTTATCGGTTGAAAAAACCAGGTGGCGCCCAAAATAAACATTTTATAGAATTTAAGTTAGGGTTTATGTAGGTTAGTTAGGATTTAGATTTTAAGCTTTTACCGTGCTAACAGTCATTTTCCTTTTTAAGATTTTTTTTCTTTTATGGCTTTGTCGCGATTGTTACATGCCGAAAATCGGCTATGTATCATTTTTGGTTTAAGTTTTTAATTTGCGAGTGAATTCGCGTCAAATATTTTTAAAAAATAGACTTGTGCACTTCCGTTACTTCGGACAGTTGCGTCGGCGCAAGAGATTGCGCAGACGCGGAGTGGGGAAGTAAGTGGCGGTTTCCGACACGACGGATCAACCAACACGACGTCGAACAGTGACGTTACCTGTGTCGTGCCTTTGTCTTTTCCTTTTCAGATAATGTAGATTCCTTTATCGTATCTCTACCTTGTACCGTTCCCTACCTTTATTGCTCCGTCCTACCTACGATCACGATGAGGGAAGACAAAAAATCTGATTTCAACGAGGGCGAAGCCCGGCCCATGCCCAACCAACGCCGAGATCCACGAAGAAGAGCATGGCTCCTGCCGCAAGAATAACCGCAATGTCGTGAAAAGCTCCACATTTTACGTGAGTACATTTTATCTATTTCCTTAGGGCGCCTCTAGTATCACAGTAAACATTTTTTGTATGTGATACAATTTGAGACGCAATAATGACTTAATACCTTGTTGTGCAATATTATGTACGTGTTTATTATGTTGCCAACTGTCGTAGTGGCTTTTATCAATTACACCGGGACTTTAACGGTTATACCTTAGACTATAACAGTCGCACATGCATTATAACAAAGAAAGAACTATTTGAGCATATGTGTCACATAACCTATAATTACGATAAAAACATTATCACACCATGATTTGTACTTACATTCACGCTGCTGACGTAAGAATTAATTTATGTAGTTGTATTAACCACAAAAACTAAATGTAGGATGCAAAAAACACAATAATTACAAATAACCCGGACTAAAATGTAAAAATTGCAACAGAATACATGAAACTAGATCATCATACGATCGCAAAAGGTTCATGCACAGTTGTTTTGCCCTAAAATTCAATTAAGCGACTCTAAGGTATGGTAATGTTCCACTTTTGCAAGTTTTAAATACCGTTGTTCTATTTATATTGTAAATAATTAAAGCTAAATTTTATTTTCCGTCAAGTTTGTTGATTAATTACGTCCGCCTCGAGATATTTAAATTTGTTAGAGTAAATTTCCATGGTTTTACTTGAAGCACGCGCCAACAAGTGCCGCGAGTGATAAAAGTTGTTATTCCGCATGTGCAAAAACAGTATTGACTGGAAAATCCACGAAGCTCAGGAGAATCGATTTGTCGTTCGAACAGACCGCATCGCTGTTTTACACGTTCTACGTAAAACTCCTAATTAGATGAAACGCTTTTCTTCAGAACCGCTATTGACATAAATGTGCTTCGCTACACCCGCAAAAAGCAGAGTAGATGTTTCATCGCTGTTTCATTGGCACGGCTTCGTAATCAACAGGTGAGTGCTTTGAGTAAACGCTTCAACTGATTAAAAACATTAATTATATGTTGTTTGTTAAATTATCACTTAATTTTATATACAGTCCACTTCTCTCCTAGTTAGCTATCGTAGTTTTATTACCGCATTTTACAACCGTTTTCCCAGTTTCAACATGTAGGAGAGTGAGGTGGGACGTATATGTTCCTACAGGGTTAGAAGGGTTAAATTAGTTAACTATTTATCAACATATACACATTATTTTTGTTTTCATAAAAAACTTAAAGCATCTTTATCGTATACATTAGTTAAGCTCTTACAGAATTTTGAAGGTATGTTGTGAATTACGTCAAAAACCTATGACGTGGTTTCTACTACACCTACCCTTAGTACTTAGAATAAAACAAATTGTTTAACTAGCCACGCAAAAGAAGCGGCTAAGATTGATTGAATTGCTTTTTAGAAAGCCACTGAAATTATACCATAGAAAATTATTGATGTTTTATCAATTTGAACAAGGTGAATAGATCAGGATCTACATGTTTAAAAACTTAACAAAAACCAACAATTATTTTTATAAAATGACAGCTTCTAAACCCAGACACAACATTATTCAAACCTTCACCTTCTAGAGGTGTCTTAATTAATATCACAATACGTTATAAACTTCAATTTAAAAGATTATTTTATAAGAAATAATGTACTTACCAACAAAATAGCCAAAATTACAAAACAGACTGCTCCAATGCACGAAATCACAATAGCGGCAATCTTCCCACTGCTTGAGCCTTCATCCTGTTCATCAGACCTAGTATAACTATTTCCAATAGTATCATCATTTGGATTTGGTTCCAGAGGCGCAGGAAAATCTGGAAGTTGCTTTCTCTCTATAGAAGGTTTTAGTGGGGGGTTGATGTTGGTTGGAACCCTCTTAGGAATTTGTTCTGTACTCAAAATAACGATATCGCTCTGCTTTATAACATTATCATTATAATCAACAGTAGTTGTTTCGATAGGAGCTTCAGTACTCGCGATTACCGTAGGCAAATGCTCTGTTGTGGTGCTTGAGTTTTTCACACTTTTGGCATTGCTTGCCCTATCATCAACTATCAAAGGAGTCGTCTTATTGGTATCATCCTCGACTTTCAAAGAAATTGTTTGCTCCACATGCGATGGGGAAATTGTTGAAGCTTGTGAAGAAGAACTTGTGTCTAGTGTCGTATCAGGAAGCAGAGTTGTTGTTTCTATAGCAGTTGTACTTGTAACAACGGTCCTGTCAGTTTGGACAATTTCAACATCTTTTGGTGTTGTGATAGACCCAGGAGTAGTATTTTTCGGGGTTGTTTCATTAATAACAACTGGAAGGGTTGTTTGATCTGAAACATAATCACCCGTTGTTGATGCGTCTCCCATTGTGACAGTTTCGGTAGCAAGTGTGTTGGTCATTGTAGAGTTTTCTTCATTAAGTGTTACAGATGGAGAACTTAGGTTTGCTATAGAGGAAATTTCTTCTGAATGTGTAGCTATACGCCCATTTGTAGTTGAATTTTCATTTTCAGGCATTATACTTGTTAAATTTTCAGTATCGATTTTTCTTAATGTAGTAGAGCTATCAAGTTCATCATTTTGAAGTGTTGAAAAAGTCATATTTTCATCGCCTGCCTTTGCAGCTGTGAATATAGAAGTATGTAAGGTTGTAATTTCCGGAAGTTGGGTAGTTTCAGGATTGAAGTTTGAATTAACAGATTCACTTATGGTCCTTAATCCTTCTGTTGTAAGGTTTTCTTTGCCTGTGGTAATGTTTTCTCCGGCTGTTGTCGTACTGTCATTTGTTGTAGTAATATTTTCCTTTGTTGTGATTGTATTTCCCTCCATGCTACTAACATTTTCCTGTGTTGTTGCAATAACAGGCGGTAAAGTTGTGACAGTTACATTCTGAACAGCTTCTGGTGACTTATCAACTCTTGTGGTCGACACTGTAGAAGTAATATTATCAGCCTTTTCTTCTGTTACTTCTTTTGAAATCCCATTTGGTGCTGGTACTTGTACAGGGTAAATTTGGTTTTCCAGTGTTGCCTCATCTAAACCGTTTGTTTGCTTATGCCCAATCGACCTTTGAGTCGTAATTGTATCAATAAACCTAGTTGATCCTCTTTTAGATATATTAATAGGGTTATCTTTGACGTAAGGCACAAACATTATTTCCTCTTTTTGTCCAGCTGTTGTTGTGTATGGGACTGTGGTAGGTGTGTAATGGAATGACCATTTGGTTCTACGATTTTCGCTTGTGTTACCATGTTCAATTTTGTTACTTAGCAAAGCAGTGCGTCTTTCAGTTTGGTTAAGTTTTTCATGAATACCTTCAGAATCACCTGCAGTTTTAGCTCGAAATATTTTGTTCTTTAAATCATCAGTTTCGTTGATTTTGGGACTGTTATCCAAAAGTGTTTCACTTGAAGATATGTGTTGTTGTTCATCTGCGACTGTGTGAATGTACGACGAACCATAATCTAGCTTTTGTCCCGACTCTACTTGTTCGTCTTTATAAACCTTGTTGCCGTTTTTTCCAATAAGGCTAGTGTTTTTATATTTAACTGTGTCTGACTGGCCCAAAACTTCACCATCAGTAGTTTCTTCATATATGTGTGTAGATTTTAGAAACTTTTCATCAATATACCCCAACTTTTTCTTAATATCGTTTTGAATTGTTTGAAGTTTTTTATCAAAATTGTAATTGGAAGTGGTATCCAGACTGGTTTCCGTTGTTTTCGAATCTACATTACCTAGATCAACAAACTTTTTTATATCAGGCGATGTTGGTAGCTTGTATATATTGTTCTTATCATGAAACTCAGGAGAAAGATATTTTTCTATGTTAATGTTTAAATCGGGTAATCCTGAGTTTGAAGTTCTTGTAGATTCTAGAGACTCCTTACTCAAGTCATTATTTTCTGTTACTGAAAGTGGTCTGTCGAGCTTGTATTCAACTGAAATTGGTTCAACATTTTCTTCTTTAGACTTAGGTTCGCTAACTATTTTATTAGTTTCATCAGTCTTTGGTTTTTGTTCTTCTATTTGTTCATCACTGCTACTTGTATCTCCAATGTCCCTATTTTTAACTATAGGTTCTAAAACTGACAGATCCTGGGACAACAATTTCATACGTCGCCATGTTGAAGCACTTTTGGAACTGGAACATATTGCCAGTACCAAAACAAAACCTGTAACAAAAATTATTTTCAAAAACGTGTCAACATTTTCAAAAAAATCTTACATAAATAATAATACCAATAACGGTATATGCATATTTTAAAAAACACGCTCAGAAGAAAAATGTTCGTTATTAACGTTAGTACAAATTTAATATCATAAACAACCATGAGCATCACAATCTGCTAATTCGATTCAAAATGTGAAAAAAAATGTATAATTTTCAAAAATCATTAAAGCTAATTTTCTGTAATAAACCTTTAATTTCTTATTTTACAGAGTACGGGTTGCTGCTGTAAAGTTGAAATATTTTTACCATCTATTGGAAACGTCACTTTTATCAAACGAACCTTTTATGTTTAACTGATCCAACTTTTCTGGTGAATTTTGCTATTAAATGTTTATAACGAAGTATATTTGTGTAAATAACAGTTTTAACACAACCAAACAACCAACCAAAATATTGTAAAATTATAAGCATGTGTACTTTAACTGTTATCCGTTTAAAAGTGCTTCACAAAT
This sequence comes from Platerodrilus igneus, assembly GCA_036346225.1. Taxonomy (NCBI): domain Eukaryota; kingdom Metazoa; phylum Arthropoda; class Insecta; order Coleoptera; family Lycidae; genus Platerodrilus; species Platerodrilus igneus. Next base: position 917,983 of record JARFIW010001182.1, read on the forward strand.
TATTTTAGATAATATTTAATTTTAGGAAATTACTGTAAATATATTTAGAGTATTACGCATAATAAATGTCTTGGTATTCCTTGGCAATGTTTTAGGAATAACCCTTATTGTTGTGGTAAACACAGCTCCCACATTTCATAATAGATATGTCACCTTTTCGGTCAATTAGTAAGGCAAACAAAGAGGAGTCACGGTCTTACTAGTTGGAAAAGCCGAAGGCCATGTTAATTCTTGACGGGCCTGCTCATATTTAACTACTTGTGAAGAGTAGTGCATGATAGACAATCTAGTGGAGTTTTACCTATTGTTTCCCTTACGCATCCTTTATCGTACCTTTATTTTGTGCTTCTGTTCTTGTTGTAGAAAACCAGCGATCTCCACTAGAGAGAATATGGACTAAAGCGGCAACCACACCCATGCCAGTAACATATGATAATGATAAATATTCGTTCCAAGCTTGCTAATATGCATTAATTTTGAAGGTAAGCAGAAGAGTAATAATTAATTCCCATTGTTGACTTGAAACGCAAACCATATTGTTTACTTTGTAAATTCTGTGCAGTATATTGCACCCTCTGTGCGAGCAAGCAAATAACTAAACTAATAACTTCACTGTAAGTAACATGGCAGATGCTTATATGAAATTAATAGTCTAAAGCTTATCTATATTCTTATAACATACACATAAACTTCTTTAGATGAAAACACAGCCCTAACAAACACCTCAGATGAAATTGATAACTGAGTAAAATATTACCATAAACCCATGAAATTTGTTTCAGTAAATATAGTTTTTAATAACTAAACTTTAACTTTACAGAATTACAAATGGAAAATAAAGCAGAGACCAATTGTATACACCTGTTACGTTTATTTTCGGCATAAATTAAAATACACCTTTTTCCTTGTAATTCATTGATTATTATATTTTCAAGGAAACTCCTGCGAATTTGGAAAGTTTCCGTTCTAAATGAAATAGTTTGTACCGTGTTTTAGATCTTCGCTGGTTCGCTACAATTCTGATAACGTAAAATTACTTCCTAAATGCTATGACCTAGAAATAAGGTATCGCACTATTTGATAAGTGTTTCAAGTTTCTAATCACCTCTTGGTATGTTGTGATAACGCAAGGTTTGAATGTTGAATTCTGCTTTCAAAAACGAATTGAATCTGATGCGGCAGCTCGTGCTTGGTAGTATTTTCGATTTGCTCGTTCTGTTACTTCAAGAGCGATGCACGTTTTTTTTCTTGTTGACAAGTGGCAGATGTCTTGGGTGCATCGGTAAGTTCTCACGCGCTTACTTATACTAATAGGATTATCTTTTAGCTCTAACTGTGGGCAAGTTGTTTTTTATGTAGGCCCGACTGTTCATTGCCACAGGTCAACTGGTGCTTTTTACTCATAATCGCTGTTGTCGTTATGGTAATTGGGTAAATGGATCCAAATACCGTGGCGATTCTGTGTTGAGTCATGTCCGCTGGCATGTAAGACAAGGAGCCAGCCATGTGCAGGTATATGACTTGTTTTCTTTGTATGTACATCAAGAGATTACCTTTATCAACGTTTAGTGTAGTTATATAAACTTGGAAATGTAAGACTATTGTTGGTTACTATACATAAATATTAGAATCGTCCTACAGGTACGATGTGCAATTTTGAAACAAAAACATTTGTCAAAAGATGTTACATGCCAAAATTGGCATTGTACGTTTTCAAATATGTGACTAAATTCCCGCCATTATTTCAAATAAACTTGTTAAATTTCTGCCATCCTGGACAGTTGCGTTTGCGCAAAAGAATGCGTTTGCGCAAAAGAATGCGCAAGGCGCGGAGTGAATGGCGCAAGTGCGCGGTGTGTGACACAAGATTATTAGCCGTGAGACGTCGAACGGTGACGTTTGCCTGTGTCGTTCTTTTGTCTTTGTTCTTTTAGGATGTAGGTTTCCTCCTTATCTTGCCTTATTGTTCCTTACCTGATTGTTCCTATCGTACTGCTAAAAACAAAAGAAGATGGAAGACGATAAATTTGGTTTCAACGATGGCATGACGCAACCCACACCCAAACGAGATACCCTGAGATCAACTGCATGGCACGTTTAAGTGAGTACTTTTGCTTTACTTTTGTGTAAATATAAACTTGTATCATTGTAAACGTATTTGGTATGTGATACAATTTGACACGTAATTATGGCATAACATCATTATTGTGCAATATTGTGAACGTGGATCGTATCAGTGTTGCCAACTGTAGCAGTGACGCTGAATACGGACGCCGGGGTTATAACAAAGAAACTCACAAGTTTTATCATTGTTTGATTAGTTTTACTGATTAGTTTTTTTTGTCAAATATGAGATATTCATTTCGTATCCAAACTAATAATTTGTCCATATAGTATAGTTGTGGGTGGTTAAATAGCAACCCTCAGCTCATTTCTTTTACTGGTTTGTATCGAATTAATTTTTTTGTATATCCTAGTTAGTTTCGGGTGTAAATTGTTCTGGATTCATAGACATGATGGACGTTTCCACCTAAATTAGTAGTGGGGAATTTAGGAAGGTATTAAATAATGTTGCCGCCATCATACCCTTTATTTTATACTATAGAAATTCTTTTGAAGAGTATGACAACGGAAAGAGGTAGTGTTTTTTTTTAAGTGGGTTTTCCTTTTCTTTATGTAACATGTTGCCTAATTAGACGTTTTTCTGTTACATGGTTGTTCTTTTGTTCTAAATTAATGTGTGCTTTTATTTCAGGCCTATCCTTTACTTTTGTATTGGTAGTGCCTCGCCTACTCGCAAATCGAGCTCGGTCATTCTTGTTTTTATATTTCAGGCTAAGTCAAGGTACGTAACACACCTAAGATTTGTAGCGCCTTACTAATTCAGTTAGGTACATTTTAAATGCAGCGCATATGTATGCCTATATATAAACAAATGATTTTATTACGACAAGTTATGTACACTTATGGTTACTTTTCGACATAATCACCTTAGATATTGAAGCATTTGTCGTACCTGCAAACAAGCTTTCCAATGCCCTCGGCATAAAAAGTTACCGGGTATGAATTTAATTAACCGCTGACGTTGTATTAAAACACTTTCATTAGTTTGGAAGCGCTACCCCCTTATCCACTTCTTCAGTTCAGGAAAAACATGAAAGTCACTCAGCGCTAGCTCAGGACTGTATATCGAGTGAACAAACATAGCATTGAAATGTCTAATAGAACCATAAAGTTAGAGCAGCATTGTGAGAACGGGCATGATTATGGATTGAAACAACTCCAGAAGTTAGCATGGCTCTTCTTTTATTTTGGCTAGTTCTCCACAAACATTGTAATGCATTGCAGCTTGCAAGAAACGATTAACATTTCACAATTTGCACTTGGTAGAAGAATCAATTAAGGTAGCCATGATTACATGACTGCGGTTCAACTCAGAATGCAGTCAAGGACTGGGCTGTGACAGGGATCATGTAATAGGGAAGATGTGTCCAAGTTCGTGTGATATGACTTGTCCGACCCCTGGTCACTTTCTTATAGGTCATACGCTTACTTCCTTTCCCAAAGGGAAGTAATTTCCACTACAAATAACATGCTTTCATTTTGACAACAATGCACTAAAATATAGGTATTTTAGAAAAGATATGGTATTTAAATTGGTTCTAACATAAATCCAAAATCAATTGCACCATTTCCAAATCTAGAACCAAATATAACAACAATCGAAAGAAAACTGAATAGGAATTTTATACACCACAGATACCTCGGAAAAAAGTTAAAAAACGCCTTCACACACAACATTCAGGTAATACATAAATCCAATAATTCAATAAGAGGCATGTTCACTATCAATCAAATCACACAACGAATTCGATAACAAAACACATATATTGCATGCAGTTGACTGTATAGATTACCCCGGAGGTATATCGGAAACACAAAATAATACCTTCACAACCGCATATATAAACATAAGTACATAGTACAAACCTACAATAAAAAACAGTGATAGCAAGCCGCGCAATTGAATAACTTTACTAGAAACACAAAATGAGAAAGGTTTTTCGAAGATTGATTTGAAGAATTCATTTTTAGAAAGGACATACAATTTTCAGTAGATGGGTGTATTTACCAGTTTAAAGATGTCCCTTTTGCCTTGTCTATGTGCATGGTAACATTAGTTGAGGCTATACAGTGTAATTTGGAACCATGTGAAGAAGTTTTAGCCAATATGTTATGGAGATTTGTATATTAAGCGATGGTATTCTGCAGTATTTTGTGAATTTATGTAAAAAGAGCTTTATGGAGATGGAACCTTACGTATGAAGAGACTTTGTATTAATATAAGAGAATGAAGAAATAGATAAAGCTATTGAAAGATTTCAGGTGATAAGAAAAGGAATTGGGGGAGACTGATTTTAATTTAGAAAGATTGATTTTTAGATTCTGAGTATGTGAATGAAGTAAAAGTTAAATTATTTGAGGGAAAGGTAGAGAATTATGTCTGTGTATTATAAGTCTAATTTAAATAATTGCATACAGTAGGTAATTAGAAATAAAATAGAAAATTATTCATCAATGTAAAAACGGTGGTGCTCAATGTGAGCTTAGTGGGATTGGGTTCAAGTATATATTTGAATTTGGAGGAAAATGATGTAATTAAAAGTCGTCACAAGGTCATATAACATCATCTCGTAAACATCCAATGCTGTAAACCAGAGCAAATTCGAAAAAATTGACAAAGAAGCTTAATTATGTAAATATTAATTTGTAGAGAATTGCGTATTGGGAAAAAATTAAAATATGGAGCATAAGTGCAAAGAGACTGTGATTAAAAGGGTTTTCATACTTATTACATAAACTGCACGTAGGAGGAAGTTTTTCAAAAAGTTACATCCTTAATTAGATAATCTAAGAACGTGTTTACATTCAACAGCATTCATTATGTGTAAACAATCGCATGAAAAGAAATTTAATTAAGCAGTCAATAGATTTTTCATCCACATTTTTATTATCGGACTACTTGATGTGTATCACTTCAGCAAGATTTCCATTTTAAGGGAAGCTGCGTGTATAATATTTAATTTCAATTTCATTTAATAAACAAACACAGTAGTATTTCGACAAAAACGCATTGATTAAGTTTAAAAGGAATTAAAATTTCTTAACAAAGGAATGTGTTTTAATTGACAAGATCGAATTTCTAAGAATGTGTTCATTAATTTCTAGACTACTCGAGTACTAAAATGAAACATAAATGAAATAGTTGGAGGGCGACGTAGAATTCATGAAAACAATTAACTACAACAATAAATCTCAAATACTGACAAGATAAAATAAACGACGTCAATTATATCATAGCTAGAGGCTGTTAAAAAACGATAAATTTGCAAATGTTGCATCACACTTTCAAAACGGGCCAATCAGGAGGTTCACGAATAATGTAGATAATTCTCGATGATGACAACATGAGGGCTCACTCCTATAAACCCCAATCAAAGTTAAGAAGGCCGTATCAGTTGCTATTCAAATGTCACCATGCTAATCTGATTATGTAGTATTTAGTATTGAAGTTATGATAAAAGACATTCGATTCTATTGATGACGTTGAAAGTTCATTGCTCCTTAGAAGGGAGTAAATTATTACAATGATTTTAAAAATTCATTGAGACTACTATAAGAGTCATCTGAAATGGAAATAAAAAATTAAAAATTAATGGAAAATACTGTAAGCGTCTTCTTAAATGGAATGGTTTGTTATATGAAGTAATTTGCATGGAATGGCATGCTTGTAAAACAACTTGAACGATTTTTGGAGCCGTGATTGATTCTGGAAAAGAAAACAACAAGCAGATTTTCAAGGTAAAATAAAATTATACTATTTAACATTTTGAAAAGGACATATCTAATAATTACATAAATTACATGACAAGATGTTTGTTTTGTGTGCAAGTATTTGTGCGAGAATTGTATGTAGAAGTCGATAATTTGATTTGAATGGTGGTAGCCTGGTAAGGTTTTGTTAGTATATAAACAAATAATTAAACCTAAATGATCAGATATGTTTAATCCGAATTTAAAGGGGTGGCTATTGTGTTTTCTGACTTATCTTGACAAATTTTATACATAATAAGGTTTAATTAAGGAGTTATTCGTGAATGAAAATTAAGCGATTAAGATTAGTGTGTACTCATCCTAATTATAAAAAGATTTTGAACTCTATTTTTAGTATAAGTGAGTGATTATCCAGAAGTCATATTTTTTGTTTGTAGATATAAGATATTGCTCGTAAGGCAAAACCGTTGTGGCAATTTTGGGCTCTATTTTTAATATTTAAAGTTTGTGTGGCGAGAAAGTTTGTTCTTCCTAAATGTTATATGTAAGGTATTGTTTGTACAAGAAAAGCTGTTGCGAATGAAATAATTAGTATTTGAAAGATTGTTCATAATAGAATAGTTAGCTAAAAATAATTAAACAACGAGCAAATTTAAAACATTCAGATTTTATGAGTTTCACTTCAGACCACAGCATTTTTTTATTGACGCACAATGTTATAGCCTCGTCAATCCACAGCACTTTTATTGGCATCTCAAACTGGTGTTCGATTAAGCCACTTGAAAATTACAAGCAGCATTTGGTGAGGATCTAGCAAAATTGGGGGAAAGTTTAAAATCAGAAAGCAAAAAATTAAAGGAAATTCAAGAGATGAGTGACAAATTAACTTTAGGTTTAAAAGAGACTAATAAAACGAAAGAAGGAATGAAGTTTCAAATTAGAGTTAAAATGTTATAGATTTTAAATGATATAGATGTTGTTAAAGAGAAAATCGTGCAAATAAAATCTAATCAAAAAGCATGAGAAAAAAAGACAAATGGATCAGAAAGTAAATGAAAATGAAGGAAGTCACCAAGCAGGATTTAAAACATTTAAAATGAATTAGGAAATTTCAGAACAGATTTTGGAAACAAAGTATAAAATTTAAAAGACAGAAAATTTAATAATATTAATTTTGGAGAATCCATTAGGTGGAGTCAAAGTATTGTCCCACTAGAACAATATTCCAAATTTTATGGGTATAATAAATTAAATCTCAAAATAATTTTAAATAATATAAGAACTTTAGTTCAGGGAAGCCTCGATGAACAAACCAAGTTAAACATTGTCAGGTTGATGTTAAAAGAAAGTGCCGAGATATGGTTTTGTTTAATAGAAATGTAATCGAGAACATTTAAGGATTTTGAAGTTAAATTTTTAAAACAATTCGGGGAGGGTGAGGCGGGTCAATAATTCCGAGTAAGGGATGATTTAATCATGGAAAAATATAATATAGACTCAGACATAAGAAGGAATTTTACACTATTAAGAAATTCAGTGCAGAGAAACAACTAGTCCTTCATTGGAAGACAAATAAATATTTAAATATTTCGCAGGACACTGTGGCACAGAAGATAGACAATGCATGCCTTTGCAAAATATTCTAGACTGAGACGTAATTTTAGGGTATTTGCAAAGATACGACAAGATGGGTCAACTGAGAAGAACAGAGAACAGGGCTAGGAACTAGCCGATAAATTTTTTCAGATACCAAAGGAGTACAGGACCTGAATGCTTTAACGGTAGGAAAGGCGATATTTTAATAGAGCAAATTAGAGCCAGAGTAATACAACAAGAGAAATGTGGGAAGGAATAATAAGACAAGAACTGTGGAAGGTAGAAATATACACAGAGAAAACAATAGTAATGAAAATTCACAAAGGGATAATTCAACGAAAAAAAATAATCGTACTGGAAACAATGGATAGACCTGGACCGTCGACGGGATTTTCAATAAGAGACAGACCAAGCAGACCGGTCAGAATTAATCAATATGAACAGCAATGCGAGTTTATAAAATTTAATTTAGAAAATGAAGATAATTTAAATAAGAACTTATTACCTATTTTAAATTTAAACGTAAAAGATAAAATAATTAAAGTACTTATACATACAGGAGCTGAAGCAACACTGATTTCGGAACATTTTATTAAAGATAATATTCAATGGTAAATCGGTTGAAAAAATGAGAGCTTAGTAGCAGATGAAATTTGTATAGACGATGGCTCTATAGTTTTTGATTTTCCGGAGTTAAATGTACTAAATGTTGTTGAATAATCCGAATATAATAAACATATCAAATTGCCATCTGAGCCACACCAATTTATTAACAATCAGAATATTACTAGTACTAGCGTTGAACAGAAACAAGGCATTTCTATTAATCCTTCAACAAATAGCTGTTATGAAGAATCTGAACCTACTAAAGTGCCATTAATAATCAAAGGTGCGCCTGTCTACCTTAGGTAATTCACTTCCAGATGATCATTTATTAACACAAACTGAAACACAACATGATTTTGATTTCAGCAACAGCAGTCGAGTACTCCAAATTATGAATCCACAGTTACAATAAATGGCCCACAAAATCAACAAACAGCAGTCAGTGACATTATGCCCATTCCTGAAAATATTTCTCCAAGTATTTTTATTAAGCCAAACGAAATGTAATAGATATATCGAGTGAAATAATATTTTATCCCACACTCAATATCTTTAAAAAAAACATAACACACTTTCACCAAGCGTTATAACATCTTCAAAATAGATTGAACTAGCAGAGTCCAAACAATATGCAAAAGAAAAAGAAAACAAAGCAAACTATAACGACAACAAAAGAGGTTTAAAAAAAGCTTTCGACGAAAGCAAAAAAAAAGTAAAACATTCACAAGGAAAATACCATCTATGCAAGAATATCTAATAAATGTAAAACACACAAATGAAACTTTAGAAATGGTTGCCCAAGATGACGAAAGTAAGGAAAATAGAAATGTGTTAGATAACAGAAGTGAAAAAAATATATAATAGCAGATACGATAAATAACCCTAACGTGAACAACGAAAATCGTAGCTTAATAATAGAATATTTTAATAAAGAACAGGAATTATTAAAAACAACCACAAATAAATATGTAGTTCAGTATGAACATCATTGTTATTCATGAAAAATTATTGAAGAGAAGTCAGACACTTATTGGTTAGCACAAGGGAAAAAAGTGGAGCTGACTGGAAATGGCCTAACCAGAAGGATGAAATTTGATATGATAAAACTGATGTAATGGAGACTATTGGTTCACCTGTTAAAAAAAATTCTCGAGAAGTATACACTGTAAAGGAAATGGGAAAATACATAGTTTTTGTAAATGTGATCGTTAAAAATTTCTTGAAATAAATAGATGTTTTCTTATTTCAACTAGCAGTTTATTGTTTTGCATTGGTATATGAATTAATTAAATTTGGTTATTATTTTTAAATTATCTAGTTATTAATTCTCTAATTAAAAATAAATATACCTACATGCCTATCTGTATTTATTGAATGGCCACTAAAGGTGCAGAGTATGACAAAATTACAAACTCACTGGCTAAATATGATGCTGTAAGAAACCATTTTAGGAACAATTGCACGTAGCCCGAGATTAATTAAACTACAATAATGTATGTAATGTATGAAAATCGTTGTATAACGATTGCCCGCAAAAATAACACGAATAGAAGCTATTAGTAGCAAAAGTAAACTGCATTTATTTTCATAATTCAAATATAACAAGTAGTTCGTAAGTATTTTACACAACAACATAAAACGTGGTTTTTCACTCTCTTATTATAGGTTAAGTTGCATACTTCACTTTTTCAAGAACAGAAATATAAACTAGTATAATGTAGAGTGGACGCCATAGAGTAAATACGTTACAATACCTCCCTACAGATTTAAGCGTTCAGGTGGCTTAATTATTCTCTTAGGTATATTCCTAACTAGCGTGCTTTCAATATCTTGATTAATGTTCTTATGACTTAATCTATTAGTAGCGCTATCGTTTACAATGCTAATGGTCTCCCTAGTTTTCTCCTCACTTCTACTACTATTCTTTTCCCCTTCAATATTTACTTTACTTTCACTAACCTCACTACTAACCACTGCTTCATTCTCTAAAGGTTTATTACCTCTTTCCTGCTGACTAATTTCTCTAAGAACCAACATTTGTTTGTTTTCTCCTTCCCTGTTTCTATTTGGTACAGTTTGTTTTAGTGTCACCTTTGCAGGAACATCCGAGAAATCCTTGTTCTTAACTTTAATGATTTGATCTAAACGTCTTTTCCAAATCAGATTTTCCTGCTTCAGCTTACACAAATAAATTCTTCGTCTTAACTCTTCATCTATAGCTGCTTCTACAAATTTCTTTTTATTTGGATTACGATAATCTTTACAGAACACCGTATCACCCACTTGAAAATATTTATCTCTTTTCCCCTTATAAAAGTCTTCCTGTCTATCGTTAAGTTCCCTATAGCTTAACAGATCTAATCTAGTTCGAGTACTATATTTAAGAAGTAAGTCACTAGGCTTGGCATTAGTCGTTATATGAATCGCGTTTTTAAAATGAAATAAATAGCGATTAATTAAAGTTTCAATAGTTTTTTCTGAATTTACTTCATCATTTAACATTTTAAATAAACCTCGTTTAAAACTTTTTACACAATTCTTTGCCAAACCATTCGTAGACGGATGGTAAGGAGGAGACGTACTAAATTTAACCTCATTTTTGGATAAGTATGTAATTAGAAAACAATAGAAGGGAATCGAGCTGTATATAGGCTGTTGTGAGAATTGCAGGGAACTGGGTGGGATAGCCCAGAACATAAATAAGCTGAGATACAAGTCCAACCAGTTTCTAGACATAAAATCCAATGACGAAAAAATAAGTGCTCTTATATCTGATGATTATTATTAACAACTACAGGTGTTGATTGTGAAATATTTTCAACTAATGTTGATTGTGCGAAAGGATAAATTGGAAAAACTATTTATTCGACAAAGGTTCAAGTGCTGGGGGAACTTGGCAGCCAAAGGCTGCTTACCCCCTTCCCATACCACTCAATATCAGGGAAATAGGGTATAAACTGTAAAACAATAGAAGGTGACCGAACGGCATCAAACAAGAAAGAACAGCAGCTATGTTCAAAGACAATGAACATAGATACAAGAAGAAAACTGTTCAAAACGTAGTGTGGAGCACAGCCCAGTACATCTGAAATAGGGGCAGTAGGAAAAGTAGACAGAAAGAGATAGAAGCCTTCTGGAATGTTGTGCTTCAGATGTATGAGGATGTTAGCATGGACAGACAAAGTTAATAACAAATTGGTTGTAGAAATACTAGAGGAATAAAGATATGTGGAAAACGAAAAAATGGGAGATATAGAAGAACAGGATACGTTCTAAGGCATTTCTGGGGAATAGTACGGGATATATTACAATCAGAGATAGGAAAACATAGGTAGGGGTAGACTGAGATCAGACTTTCGCACACAGATAGGAATAGATGCAGACAACACATTTCACCGAAATGTGAAGGTTGGTTCAGACTAGGAAACAATGAGGGTACACGTCCAACCAGTTCTAGAACTGAAGACCTAATGATGATGATGATGTAATGAATTCTTCAGAACACAGCTGAGATCCATTGTGAGTTACTACGATCTTAGGTAACCCATACCTTGCGAACGTTTCTCGAAATTTCTCGATAGTCGTTTTAGAATTTGTACTCGGCATAATGAATATTTCCGGCCACGTAGAAAATGAGTCTATTATTACTAAAATGATATTTCCTCTAATTGGTCCACAAAAATGAGCATGAATTCTCTCATAAACATTACTTGTTTTGTCCCACTTAATCAACTTGGATTTCGGTGGGCCGGTTCGTTCCCACATACAGACCTTGCAACTATTTACATAGTTTTCGATTTCACTGTCTAGACCTGGCCACCAAAAATAACTTCGTGCATTATTTTTCATTTTAACGATTCCTTCATGAGTTGAATGCAATTCTTTAAGTAATTGAAGTTTAAATTTTTTTGGAATAATAACACGACAACCCCACATTAAAATACCTTGATGTATAGAAAGTTCCGATTTTCTATTAAAATATGGTTTCAAACTTTCTTCTACTGTACTGTTTGGGAACCAGTATTTTATATAGTTAAAAATTTGACCTAACTCTACGTATCATATTAGCATTGATTGTTACGTGCCAAAAATTTTGGCACTAGACATTTTTTTATATAGTTTTAATATGCGGGAATTTCGCGCCATAAATTTAAAAGACTTGGTGCGCGTATTTCCGTTATTTGAAAAGTGCGTTGCACGAATTTCGCGTCGACGCGTGTGGGGAGAAGAAAAGTGATGAATTTCCGCAAGACGCTGAAGGACTTGCCTTTGAACGTCAACAAGTGTGGTTGGTCTGGTATCGTATCGTATTTTTTAATTATGTAGATCCCTTTTTTCTTTGTTATCTTTGATTATCGTTCCTTATAAACCCGTTCCTGTCGTTTCCTGCATACATAGAAAGAAGACCAACTAATCTGGATACAACCTGGTGAAGATCCACTACCCGAGATATAATAACGAATCTACGGAGCCCCGCAGCCGCCATCATGAAATAATCCTGGAGGGAGCCACGAGCAGCCATCAGGAAGTAATTCTGTAGGAAGCCTTACATATTCACGTAAGTAACCCGTGTGGGTTTTTATAATATATTTTAGAAATTTGAAAATTACGTGCTATAATTTGCATATTGTGTGACGTCATTGACAATTGGAGCGTAATTTCCACATTAAGTAATATCGTTGTCGACTGTCTTTTGTGTCGCATGTGCGGCGACGACGGGACCGTAAGATGATGCTAACTACGTCCTCTTTAAAGTTTAAATAATCAACAAGATCCTTATTTGTATCTGGTTGCTGGTCCTCTTCTCTCACTAACCTAGATAAACAATCGGCCTCGATATTACACCGTCCCTTAATATGTTTAAAAGTGTAGTCGAATCCCGATAAAAATAGTGACCAATGCTAAATTCTCCCTGCTGCCACCGGAGGTAAACTTTTATTTTCTCCGAATAGGGCTTGTAACGGTTTATGATCAAAAATTAATTCAAACCTTTGTAACGTTCGGTTTAATTCAAGGTTTAGTATTGTATAGTTTACTTTAGCGAGCATATTAAACATGCCAATTTGTGATAAAGGACAGTCAAGTAAACTGTACACTTGTTCAAAATTGCGAAGAAGGCTAGAAAGTGACAGGAGAGGATTTTCAAATTTATTCAAAAGTGTCGAGTCGCGTTTTACGTTTGGGGTGTGTTTTAATTAATCTTTTGTAGGTCCACTCTAACATCCGATGTTATATACCGTCATTATTATACCGATAAGATGCCAATTCATATTGGGAGTTTATTTGGATGAAAGAAAAGTGACCTCAGATTACATTTGCCGTATGCTGTAATCAACCGATTTAGTCGGGAACCTGATGAATTAACACACACCTATGCGAAAGTTAGTTGGGCTGTTGCATTATACCGACATCCACTCTCCTCGCTGTGTCTATAGTGACCTGATTCACCCCACAAACCCTTCAAGGTAAGCGTTGCACTGTAGTAGTTACTGAGTGACCAAACTAGTTCGCATGCTGGTATTGGGATATTTTACCCTGAACTATAGAATGTTCTTTTGCATCTACCGTCAGTGAAGCTAAAAGTAGATAGTGTGTTTCGCCCGTATTTACCCTACTTTCACTGTAGTCAACAGTGTAAAACAGGAAGCCGCTTGTGCGCATTGTATATCTATTAGTCCATAAAATTTTAAAGCTGCGATACTTTTCCAAATTGTACAACTTGTTTCAGAACGTAAGACTGTACCAGTTGTAGCGCCTAGATAGTTCAAGTAGACTTACGTCTACCGTCCACATTGTTACCGGAGGTTTGCATGCACCGTGTAACACGCGTGATATTTCGGGCTATAGTCTACACTCTTTTGGTCGTCAAACCTAAGAACCCGTACTGCCGTGAGGCCCAGGTGCATTCAACCCTACCCCATCTTAGAAATAATTGTACTCACAAGTATATCTTTGGTAGCCCTGGCCAGTGCGAACTTCCACCTAGTTGTTACTTTTGGTTAGTTATCATAATTAATTTGATGATAGTTGTGGCGTACTCAATATACGCCGTACCTACATTTGCTTATATACACCTTTGTTCATGTTACTTACTGTACTTAATTAATGTGTTCTTTTCAGCCATGTGTGTGTAAATAGAGTTAAGAGTATAATCCAGGTGCATTATTCTGTTGTAGTAATTTGCGTGAGTAGGGTGAATCAGTACATTCTACACCGTGAGTTTTCTTTACTTTCATATTTTCTTATTATAACAAGTGCAGGGGCGTTTGCTCGACCAGTAACGAGACCCCGATTATATCTAACACAGTGACATTACTCGTGGTGCCCACCTAATTTTGCCGTCATTCCCAATTTTTGGCATACTACCAAGTTTACAACCCATTATAATTGTCATCTTAGGGCATTTAGCAATCCCGACCTACGACTTTTATCATACCCACCCCTCACCGGCTAGAGCTAGGCCGCGCACGGATTCCGATCCGTCCCTTGGTGTCGTAGTGCTGAATTGGCCCGTAACACCTTCTACCAATTACATAATGGTATAGCTTCTAAACAGCCCAGTAAATGCTTAAAGCTTCCTTATGAATCATACTGTACTAAGTTCCGATTTTGTTAACACTCTTGAAATAAAACACACGAGTCTTTCGGTTCCGTCATCTTCAATGTGACTTAGGACTGCCCCGATGCCTATTTGGCTAGCATCACAAGTTAACCTAACCGGGATCATAATGCGTTAAAATTTTTTCGGAAACTATTTCTGTTTTTGCTAACTCGAAAGCATTCTGGCATTGCTTATTCTAGTTAAAAGATCGATTACTTTCCAATGAAGTATACAAAGGTTTGACCTTAGTAGCAAAGTTATTGACAAATTTTAAATAATAATTAACAAAACCTAAAAGTGTTCTCAATTGTCTAACGTTTTTTGGTCGTGGCATATCCAGAATTCACTGAATTTTACTCGAATTTTTTTCTAAACCATGTTTTGAAATTTTGTGCCCCAGGTAATTTATACTATCCTGGAAAAATTGACACTATTTGTAATTTAAAGTAAAACCTGCAACATTTAACCTCATTAAAACTTCCCTTAAATTTTTAAGATACTCTTCATTTGTACTCCCTGTAACTACAATGTCGTCAATAAAATTAACTGTGCCCTTTACTCCTTGTAACACCTTTTCAACAGTCGCCTGAAAGATTGAGCATGCCTACTTAGTGCCAAAGGTTATCGATTTACCTTATAAATGCCTTGCTGAGTACTCCAAGCTAATAACTGACTGGTGTTTTCATCAAGAACTAACTGATTATAAGCATTTGTGAAGTCCAGTTTTGTATATTTTACCCCCGCTTGCAATTTTTGAAAAATATCCTCAATTCGAGGCAAAGGGTGATTACTATCTATTAAATATTTATTTACTGTGATTTTATAGTTGGCACATACCCGAATTGTTTTACCACCTGGTTTTAACACTGGAACTAAAGGTGTTCCCCAAGCTGAATTTTGCACCTTTGTAATGATTCCTTCATTTTCCAACCTCTTTAATTCATTTTCTACTTGACTTTTAAAAGCAAAAGGAGTAGGTCGAGGTCGACAAAAATTCCGTTTTGCTTTAGAATCTACTTCTAACTTAACTTTTTCACCTATATAATCTCGTAACCTATTTTCAAATAATCGACTAAACTCATGTTTCAATTTCACCAATTCTAAGTGCAGTTTGTTTGGATGTGTACTAGAATGGAGACACTTCCAGAAATGGGGAGGTTATATGAAGTTAGTTGGTTGGCATTACTGCTGCTGATCTTGAAGATTGATGTATGTAATTAGATGTAAGTTAAAGAAGGAAGTTAAAAATCAGTTTTAATAAATAAAGTTATTGCCCATCGAGTCTTCTTTAATTAAACAGACAATTAAACATGGCGCAGTCGATCATTTAATAAAAGTATTTTATATTGAAAGTGGAAGAATTGGATTTTTCCATAAGAATTATAAATGTGAGGTTAAGCACATTTTTCCAACATATACGAATTGAAAAATGTCGGAATACAACACACCCAACGAATTAATTTTAGAGGGCAACCTTGCAGAGAGCTTCAAAACATTTAAACAACAGGTGCAAATATATTTCACAGCCACGGAAACTAATAAAAAGCCAGCGGATGTGCAGATTGCAAGACTCCTAAATTTAATGGGTGCTGAGGCGTTAAAAATCTACAACACTTTTGATGTAGGGGCTTTAACCACTGTTGAATTAATTTTACAAGCATTTGAAGCCTATTGTATGCCAAAGCGGAACGAAGTGATGGAGCACTACAAATTCTTTTGCAGGAAACAAAAAGAGGGTGAACCATTTGATGCTTTCATGACTGATCTTCGAAATTTGGTGAAATCATGTGAATTCGGAGAAGCTGAGGATAAAATACTAAGAACGCAAATTGTTTTAGGTATAAATAATCCAGACGTACAGGCAAGATTGCTGAGAGAAGATAACTGGTTAAAAAATGTTATTAGTTATTGCCAAGCTAGCGGAGACCAATAAGAAAACGCTTGAAGGCGATAGAACCAGAATTCAAGGTGTTAGTACAATAAAGTATCAAAATCGTGACAAGGTTAATCGAGGTATTAGGAATACTGTTAAGAAACCATATAAAAATGATAGTAAAAGCAATAATTTTATATGTAAAAGGTGTAACCGCAATCATGTAAAAGGCGAATGTCCGGCTATGTAACAACAGTGCCTAAAATGTTTGAAGTACAATCACTTTAAAATTTGTTGTGGAACAAAACAAGCAGAGGATCGCAAAACAGCTTTAGAAGTAAGTGAAGCAAATGAGAGGTTTGAAATTAATGTAGTTACGGATATCAACTGTGTTGATAAAGAATGGTATGTTGATGCCCTGTTAATGAATACTAATGTTAATTTTAAGTTAGATAGTGGAGCTATGACTAACATAGTACCGGTAAAAATTTTTAACAAATTAAAAGGGGTTAAATTAGAAAAACAAATGTAAAACTAGAGGCATTTGGTGGATTTAAGATTGTGCCATGTGGTGAATTTACAGAAATAATTAATCATAAAGATAGTTCCGTTAATGCTAGATTTATTGTAGTAGAAAACAATTATTGCATTCCTATATTAGTTTTAACCACATGCTTGAATTAAAATTAATATCTAAGGTACATAGTGTGCAAGACGAGGATTTAAAGAAATTGAAATTTATAGAACTTAACAAGGATGTATTTACAGGATTAGGGCCTTTTCCTGAAATAATATCATTAAAGCTGTCTAGTAAGGCTGTTCCCAAAGCAAATATGAGTAGAAGGATACCTATTAAAAATAAAGAAAACTAAAACTTACTCTGGAAGAGTATGAAAAAAAGGGTGTAATTATAACTTGCGAAGATCCTAGTGAATGGGTCAGCAATTTAGTTTGCGTCGAGAAAGCAAATGGACAATTAAGATTGTGCATTGATCCCATGCGAGCTTAATAAATACTTGATTGGGGATTGGACGAAATTAGCTCAAAGTTGGTGAATAAAAAATACTTTTGTATCTTTGATCTTAAAGACGGGTTTCATCAGCTAATTTTAGATAAAGAGTCGAGCAAACTATGCACGTTTAGCACTCCTTATGGTAACTATCGATACCTTAGAGCTCCATTTGGTTTATTGGTGATACCGGAAATTTTTAGCAAATTGGTTAACAAACATTTTGGTAGCATCGATGGTGTTATCCCGTACTTTGATAATATTTTATGTGCCGCAGATTCAGAGAGGCAATTAAATACCATAGTTAAAAAGCTTCTTGATGTGGCACGGAGCAATAATATAAAATTTAATCCAATTAAATTACAGTACTTTAAAAACAAAGTTCGTTATTTGGGACATATATTTAGCGATGTAGGTATTTTAGCCGATCCGGACCGGGTAAAATGTATTGTAGAATTAAAACCACAAGAAAATCAAAAGGATTTACAAAATTTTTTAGGAATGATTAATTTTATTAGAAATTCATTGCCAAATTTAAGTAGTGTAATATAACAATTACTTAAGAAAAATATAGAATGGACGTGGACCCAAGTTCATAATGATTTATTTAACAATGTTAAGAAAATGGTTACCAATAACGTTGCATTAATTCCATTTAATTTTAAAAAGTCGATTGAAATTCAATGCGACTCTTCAAAAGCTGCACTGAGTGCATGTCTTTTGCAGGGGCAAAAACCTGTTGCTTTTGTGTCCAGATGTTTAACAGCCACTGAGAAGCAGTATGCACAAATAGAAAAGGAGCTGCTCTCATGCTCGTGGGCTTTTAATAAATTTCATAATTATGTTTATGACCATAATAACATACTAGTCTATACAGACCACCAGCCATTAACGACGATAATCAAAAAATAGTTAGGTGATATAAAAAATAACGGTTTGCGTCGATTACAATTAAAACTATTGCCATACAAATTTGAACTCAAATACTTACCTGGAAGGTTTATGTATGTTACAGATTATCTATCGCGTAACTTCATATTACGTGATGAAAAAGATGATGAAACTATGCTGGAAACCATTCATGTAGTGACCGATTTCAGCATTAGTATTACAGCAGAGAGGCTTCAGCAATTTAAAAAAGAAACTGCTGTAGATGATGTATTAAATAGAGTAATAAAATATTACAACCAAGGCTGGCCAAGAAAACTAAAAAGTTGTGAGCCAAAATTACAGCATTTCTATGATTTGAGAAATGAAATAACCGTACAATCTGAGCTAGTATTTTATAAAGGACGATTAATAGTTCCTAAAACGCTTAGAACAATTATTCTGAGTGCGTCTCACGAGACACATTTAGGACTAAATAAAATCAAAAATAGACTATGTGGTTTATTTTATTGGCCAGGCATAAGAGCAAGCCTTATGCACTTTATTCAAACCTGTAGAATATGCCAAAAATTTCAAAAGTCCAATATAAAAAGTTCATTAATTAATCATGAAATACCAGAAATACCGTTTTTAAAGATTGGTACGGATTTTGCAGATGTTAATGGCGAGAATTATTTAGTAATTGTAAATTAGTATTCCAGGTGGCTAGAGGTTTTTAAGGTACCAAATAAAAATTCTAGTACCGTCATAAAAGTACTTAAAGAAGTATTCTCGCGATTTGGCATACCCCGAATAGTAATCGCGGATAATGTACCATTTAATAGCTTCAATTTTAAAGAATTTTCCAAGGACTGGCATTTTAGTGTAATTACGACAAGTCCATATTATCCAAAATCTAATTGTCTCGTTGAAAAATATGTAGGGATTACAAAGAAATTATTAAATAAAAATCTAGAATCTAAAATTGACTTTCAGCTGTGCTTGCTAGACTACAGAAATAGTCCTGTTGCGGGATTGGAATGGTCTCCTGCACAGCTATTACAAAGTAAAAATTTGAGAACGAAGTTCCTTGTTAAAATAGAATCACTGAAACCGGTAACCGTGGAAGAGACAATAAAAGCAATCATGGAAAATCAACTTCAACAGGCTGATTATTATAATAAAACTGGATTAATTTAATACAAGAACTGGAATTCGTCAATAATGAAAGGGTTTTAGTTAAGAACCTAAATAATAAATTTTGGGAAGAAGGAATAATAGTTAAAAAATTAGAGTTCCCACCTAGAAGTTATTTGATTAAAATAAACAATAAAACATTAAAACGTAACGGACAATTAATAAGAAAACTATTTCAACGATGTAACGATCTAGATGAAGAAAGTGAACGGATAGTTCCCGATTTCAATTTAGAAAATGAGAATGCTCTCCAAACGACTCAAAACTTAGTTAAGTATTCTAAAAGTGGTAGAATAGTTAAGCCGCCAAAGAAACTAAATTTATAGTATGTAGGTGTAGTGCGAAACGATTATATTATTGTCCATAGTGAATTGTTGTAATTAGTATTAGAACACATTAAGTGAATAATTAAAAAAAAAGGCATGTTTGGATGTGTACTAGAATGGAGACACTTCCAGAAATGGGGGGGTTATATGAAGTTAGTTGGTTGGCATTACTGCTGCTGATCTTGAAGATTGAAGTATGTAATTAGATGTAAGTTACAGAAGGAAGTTAAAAATCTGTTTTAATAAATAAAGTTAGTGCCCATCGAGTCTTCTTTAATTAAACAGACAATTAAACACAGTTCAGCTTGATTAATTTCAATATTATTACCCTTTATATGTAAATCAAACAATTTAATTATTTCTCCACCCATTAGAATCTTTTTAGCCTTTCCAATAACAACAAATCTTACCTTCTTCTTATTGCTACCTAATTTAAGATCTACCTTAATTTCACCTATTGGATTAATTATTCCACAATCGTAAGTTTTTAATTTCACCTCCGAACCTTGAATTTCAATATTCTCCAATTTCTTTTTTTACCACATCCAAAGAATACACGAAATAGCTGCTCCTGTGTCCACTTCCATTTCCAAATTGACTCCTTCAACATCACCACAAACTATATATGGTTCACAGGAATTTACTTCGCTTTTTGCCATATTAAAAAGATCAATTTCTTTTTCTTGAGAGATCTCCTCAATTAAATGATTACGAGTGGCATTTTTACAAGCGGAACTTATGTGCCCCTTAATCTTACAAACTTTACACACATACGACTTGTACTTGCATTTTTTAAAATCATGCTTGTCTTAATTGCAATGAAAACAAAGTTTAGTTTGATCAAAATTTTCTCTTTTATAACTAACCTTCCCTTCTACAGTCATTATACTTTGAGCTTTTTCTTAAATGCAAATTTTCCCACTTTATTGATTTCACTTCTTTCTCTTTCAATGCTGCTTCCTTATTCAAAGCAATATTTAAAATTTCATCTAATGACTTGGTAGGTTCCGCTTCGCAAACCCTATGTAATATGGGGACAGACTTTAAACCAACTACAAACTTATCTTTAACCCGTTCTTCTAATCGTACACCAAATTTGCAATCGGCTGCAATGTTTTTTACTTTTACATACCACTCATTAACAGATTCTGAATCCTGTTTAAGGTTATAAACTTTTATTCTGCATCTATATATTGATACCCTGGGCTTAAATTGAGTGTTAAGTAATGTAACTAACTGATCAAATGTCTCCTCCTTGGGCTTACTCGGCTCACAGAGATTTTTCAAGACTGTAAACATCTTCACTAATTGCCGTTAATAAGACTGAGCTATGCCTGTCCACTTCCACTCTATTTGCCAGAAAATATTGCTCCAGCCTTTCAATAAATATTTCAAAGTAATCTCCGTTTTTAAAAACTCCTAAATTTGCAATATTACCACTAATTACCGTGACTACTGGTTGTGTTTCTTGTATCTCTGCAGTAATATTCGCCTTGCTCATTTTTACCACTCGTCGCCAAAATGTAACATTACAATTTATATGATTTTAGCATAAAAATTATAACGTAAGTACAAAATATAATCAATCGTTTCAAGAACCGAAGCTATCCAAGTGGTCTGTTGCTATTTTTTTTAACTCGTTTAATCATTATCATCAACATCAAATTTCCTTAAAGTGGACACAAATGGTACCTCTACCTTACTAGAGTGTAAAAAATGGAAAGCTGATGAGAAAATAGTATGAAATTGATGTATGAACATGTAAGAAAAGAAAAGTTAGATTAAAATCAATTTTATAGTATGAATTTATGTTTCCTTAGTATAGAACGCCAATAGTTAAATTCATAGTGTATAACGCATGGAGATAAATACCAGACTCACTTGTGTTATTATAATTACAGTAATTATATAATTAACATGGCCATAGAACTAACACATAATGTTAAACACACAACTAATTATATATAACGTGTGATTATTATACAGAAAAACAATATATGATGCTACCTCGAATTAAACTATAAAGTAAGGTTAGAAAGATCAAACATTTTAATTTTTAATAGTATCTCTCGTTACGGTTGCAATGCATGTCATTATACTTGCTGCTCTGATTTTAAATTAGTAGAATGTAGTGACAATTTTACAGTTAGTCATTCCTCATCTAATGAATGAATAGGCTAAATTGGTCACGATTTAAACTGTACCCTTGCTCCTGGTTCTACTTCGATAAATTTAAATTAACTTAAGCACTTAACGAGCTGTTGCTTTTGGTACCTACAGTATTCAACTAGCAAGACGGGATTATTTATTAAGTACCGTTAAAGCAACTATTTTGCGACTAACTTTTTAGATACGAGCAACATATTTTTTAATGTATAAAATATCTTTCTCTACAAACTAGAAGGTTGATGTTAATCTGTACTTAAGAAGGAGTGGGTAGCGCAAAGAGTAGCCATAAGGACACTACAATCGGGATGTCAGTAATAGGTGTTAATTTTTATTTCAAATACAAAAGAAAACAATGCTGACAATATATACTTTATTTATAAATAGAGAGAAGTTAAATGGTAGTCGAGTAAATCAACCACCGAGAAAACATGGTATCAGCCGGTAAGATCGATCGACTCACCTGCGAACTATAAGCCGCTGCTTACATATTAAAAGTGCCTTGGTATAGAGGGATACAATATATTCATAAAGGTGGACAAACTTACGTGCTGAATTTGACGCTAAATACCTGAACTAAGTTTGCTCTACAGAAGCGAAGTGATATAACAGTAAATAGTGTACCAGCTAGTTTACAAATGGTGAGGGGTGGGGGTTCTACGAAAGCAAATGCAAACTTTTTAGGGGTATATAAATTATATCACTTTACTAAATATGTTTACACCTACCTTAAAAGGTTTTTAAAGTCTCTTTCAATAAAGCCTTTGGGCGCTAAACCACCTGGATAAATCTAAATAATGCCTGTCCGGAAGATGGGTGTCCCGGAAGACGGTTTGCGGTTTCCACTGTTGTCTGAGTAGAGCTTTGTGTATACGTTTCTCACCTTCTACTAATTTAAAATATTAAGAAAAATCCAAGTCTGGTTCACCTAACCTATATTATGAAATATAAATATCACAGTAAATAACAAACAAAAGACTAAGACCCGCCCATAATTGGACAAATATACGTGTATCTAAAAAAAAGTTAAATTTATTAATTATAGACATCCAACCAAATTAATTTGTACATATGAATTATGCGAACACAATTGTGTGCTTTTTCATTTAAGAATTTCCGGCGTTTACAATAAGCGAGCACCAACGTAAAAGCCCTCTTAATAATTTTTACTTATTATAAATAGCCCATCACAATTATTAAATATACAACAGTATGGTTTAGCAGGTGAAAAGCAAAAATTCAATAACTTACAGGATTGTTGGTTTTGTACAAAGCTCCGAGCGGTTTTGTAGTGCAGCAAGTTGCAGGTAATCAAATACTCCAACTCAGCGTTGGATGGAAATTTCCAACATAGGGGCACTATCACTTGTAACGGTCTTTTTAATTCCGCGTTTACACCCGCGTTTGGGAACCTGTTTCTCTAACAATCCTGAGATTTTCAAAACCCGTCAGTCTTGCTACCCGATTTACAACTTTATCCACATGACGAAAGTTGCATAGCTCTTTTCTGCCGTTTGATCATAACCAACTTCCATTATCATCCGTCAGTTTTTATAAGTTACAACGTTTCAGCATATTACCCATTTTCTCGTTCTCACGGATTCTGCGTCTAAAGCTGTCCTATTGCCCAATCTAATGACATTCTGTATATATGTCCACGGTTATCTTGTTTTCGCAGTTTTGAAAGCGGAGCGTTTGTTTACGTTCGTAACATTTTTCATGACTATAAATTCATAAGTATCCCTGCGAGCTCTTAAATCCTTCCGCGGTTTACATATAGCTCTTTAATTTTTATGACGGATTTTATGACTATTGGTGTTGTAGGGTTTGTCGGTCCAATTCCATGATTCAATAGTTTGTTTTTGAACTCGCGTGAATGTGAATGTTTACGAATAAGCTTTCCTAGGCTGGTTATTTACCGAAATGTCTGTATTTTTCTAAATTTAACACGAAGAGTGTAAAGTCCAGTTTGTCTCTAATAAACAATAGGTGCTTTCCTGTTTATTTCTGTGACCTAATTTAATATTACAATGAAATATCCACGTTATTAATGTAAACTACTAACGCTTCTATAAATATTTTAGCTCATTTAACTAACCGAAATTAATATATTCTTTTCTATTACCTAATATTTGCTTAGGTAACGCACTAACGTTACAAATCTTCATCGCTTCTATACCAAAAATTAGCATATAACCTCGCCTTTATCTCGGCGACTTTTCCAACAAAGAATTTCCTTTAGTTCATCACTTCATTTTTTTCATTTACAAGATGAGTTTTCCACTTGTTTCCGAATTGTCACGTTGAATCAGTCTCAAATCGAATCTTCTTCAAGTTGAAAGTTTAAATTTGATTCCAGTATTGAAAACCCCTCAGAAACTTTTTACTTCGCTTCTTTGCAGAACAGATAAGTTAAGATTTTAAACAGCTTTAGTAAAGAGAAAACATAATGAAAATATATAGACTAGTTTGATACGTACAGTTGTACCCTTCTAAATATTTTCATTCGATTCATGATTCTGTTTAAATATTTCCACGCTTTCACTTCGACTTATGTATAACTTTCTGATCACGTTTTATAATTTAATAAATGGATTTGCCCCTATCAAACTCCTCCTAATACAATTGAAACAAGTATTTGTCCAACACTCTGTAGAATGTTATTAGTGTATTTAGTGTAACTCGAGGCACCTCAATCTAGCTTTATTGTTTGATATAAGCCGCAAATGTAGTCGGTTATCTACAATCTTCGCTTTCTGAAAAAAATATGTTCGCTTTATTTATAAGTAATAACGCAAGTTTGAATAGCATAGATTATCTACATGTGTGATTAACAAAGGCAATTGTATTCGAGTTTGCCGGTTTTCTTTATCTATTTATGCATTAAAAAGACTCCAGAAGTGTTCTTTTGGTATGTGGTACCCTAATATTTGCATCGATTATGATATAGTTTCCAAAACTAGGTTCGCTTTGCTTCTGCTTTCCGTTCTAGCATGTACTTTTTTTTTATGCGTGTCTGATTCTGTTACTCCAAAAATAATGCACGTCTGCTACAAAAAGCTTATACCTTCTGTGCACCGGTAAGTTCCTTATGTGCTTATTAAAACTAATAGGGTTCTCTTTTTAGCTTTTTTTAACGTAGATCTAAATGCTCTTTTACATCGGCCCGCTGTTGCAAGTATGGTCGCAACCTTAATGGTCCGAACTACCTTAAAGACAACCCCGCAGTGAGCGAGATCACGCGGTTTGGCGGGTTCATCAATGTAGATGCAAAATAAAGCGATATAAGAATCACTGCACATGGAGGTATGTTGCGATAGTTTATTTTGTATAGTATTTCTCCACATTTGATATTTGTGCATATCAAAACTCGCTTCGACATTAACTTCGCGAATGCTTCTTTATGGTTTTTCTTAAAATAATTACTAGAATTTGTTCTGCATTTCATATTTTTAACTAAACACACTTGTTGTACAAAAGTATATGCACTATTTTTTTAATTACATGTACCATACGAAATGCACGCTTCGTATCTCCAGTATTAAACTTGTCCATAGGTTATAATTTTTTTCTTTGCTGATTTAAATTTGTATTATTATTGTAAATAAAAACTCGGTGGCGATGTCCTTGCTTTGTCTATGTGAACCACCCTGCTCTCCGTATTTGTAATTAGCTCGGTATCTCTAAATCCCTTTGTCTTTTTATAATTGATCGTGATTCGTGTGGAATCTTACTTCGCTTTCCTTTTTGTTTCTGTCTGACCTGTGAGTTTTACCATTGCAAGCTGAGGTTAAATTGATACTTATATTTATGTGCTACTCCCTATCAAGTGACCACTCATTCAATTGAAGCATACTTCACAACTACGAGGGTAGACTGAAAAGTGATGCACACACGCTCGCAGAACACAATCAACATGGCATTCGGAAGTCACAACACCTTTCTATACGTATGATAATTTTGAAGGCATTGGGTTCGCCTGTTCGTTTTGAGTAGAGAAAGGACGGAGACGTGTTCCAGTGCTACGTCAACGCGAGTTAAACAGCGTGCTGTTAAGAAATTTTTAACTGTTAAAAATGTGATTTCCAATAAGATTCATCGCAGCTTAAAGGCTGTTTATGGTGACGATACTGTTGATAGATTTACTGTAAACCGATGGGTATTAAAATTTTGTGGTTGCGAGTCTGGAAAAGCCATAATTGTTGATGAAACACACAGCGGACGTCCGATCACTATCACAGACGGTAAACATTGCCAACTTGTCGACGATTTGATTCAAAATGACTGGCGAATCACGTATCGCGAACCATATTGGAATTTCCAAGGAACGTGTCGGCTTCATTATTGAACAATACCGCAAAATCTGCGCACGCTGGATACCACACCATCTCACAGACGAAACCAAACACTACATTTTGATTTTCCAACGCTCCACCCGAAGGTATAACATTGGCCAGGAACGAGTTCTTTTTTCCTGGAAATTTGAACTTTGCCGACCACTTACTGTTCTAAGCAAGGTAAGGATTTTCAACGTGTATGACAACACACACACGGGACCTAGTTTTTTCTCTCATCCGAACGAGGGCATATTTTTGTGAGAAAAGCTCACTTAACATTTTTCAAGCGTATCGTGGCGGGATTCGAAGCCGGCACCTTGGGCATAGTAGTCACACGCATACCAACTACGCCACGTAGCCGCCAGACAATATACAGGCAACCATTGAAGCGCTACCGTGACGAACAAGACGACTTTCTATTCAATATTGTAGCGTAGGATTAGTCATGGGTCCATCATTACGACCCGGAATAGAAAAGACAGCGCTGAATATCGATATCCGGAGTTTCTGGAACGAAAAAGTTCAAAACACAACCATGCGCAAAAAGACTTCTTTTGACTGTGTTTTAGGTGACTGATTATCTGGAACGAGGGGCAACGATAAATTCTTCTAAGTACATAGAGTCTCTAAAACATCTCCGAGGTCAAGTTTATCGAGTTAGTAGCAGCCTGGCGCCAATAATCTTGTAATATGACAACCTCGCGCGTAACCGAAGAAGCACTGCAAAACCCGAAGATGGAACCGATTCCACCCACGCCTCACTCGCCCGATCGCGCACCTTGCAATTCTTATTTTTTCCTCTACTCAAGAGAGATCTCAATGGTAATCATTACACCTCGTACGATGTGGTGAAGATAGCTATCGCGTCCTGGATTCGAGAGAAGTCGGAAAAATTCCTCAGTGATGGGATGAAAAATTTATTACATTTTGGGAGAAATGTGTTAGGCATAACGCTGAATATAATAAATATATGATTTTGAACCTTAAGAATCGTACTTTGATTTAATTTTTGCCAGATCTTGGCTATTTGTTTTTGTTCGTATTCTACAAGCATGTGTGCATCACTTTTCAGCCTATCCTCGTAGATTGCCACGAGTATCACAGGAAATTGTTTCCCAAGGTTCAATTTTAGTAATAAATATTATTAATACTGAAGCCACATCTAGCAAATCCTGTTTCAACTATCTGTGGCGTTCTGGTTTGTCTGTGGTCACCTTGTTAATGCTTCGTAGCAACAGAAATAACATTTATATACAAATTAAAAATACCAAGGAATTATACATTAAAACCATGGTGCACAAAAAAAATATTTACAAAAGTTTTGGGTACGTAATTATTGCAAATGTTCTTTAACATTGAAATCACTTTAGTTTGTAAAGTTGCAGAAGGCACTTCTACGTTGTAGATTTGAATGTTGTTGTTAACGCGTGAGGGTCTTATAATTTTATATATCGACTAACCTCAGCCGCATTCTATTGTTCTATAAGTGTCGTTTCTACTCTTCAACGAAGTGGACTGTATAGCTATTTATTAGACGTGTTTTTTAGGATTTATCAATAAAATCACATTCGGAGACACTAAAAAGCTCACTTGACCGAACCAACAAACGTTTCTTCGATGTCTATGAGCAAGTGTCGGTCACTACCCCTTTGGTTCACCCTAATTTCCACAGGCACAAAGGAGGTTTTATGACAGGATATAACGGGACAAGGGATGAAAGCTTTGCTATTTTATTTACAACTACGAATTTACAACGACTTAAAATTAAACACGAAAACGTGCTGCAACGAGACCAAATAGTTGTAGTTTCACGACAAAGACTTGGGTCTGATGTGTAGATGATAATGTCCATAGTTACGCTGAATGCGATGCGGTATCTAACAGTGGCGACTGGGATTGGATTTCCATGCTTCGGTACCCTGCGTTGGCACACGGGTAACATCTTTGGTTGGTAGAAATTAAAACGAGCTAATGGCGGAATGTTGCCGATTGTGGCGAGAATGTTGACGTCACGTGCTTTAAGAGTTGGTTCTATGATTTCGGAGGTGGAGCTAATCCAAGCTGTGTTGTGGCGGGCTCCTGCGTCCGTAGTGTGGTTATAAGAGTTTACTTCATTTTATCGCGTTAGATTTGCTGGTCACAACGAGATAATCTGTGAACAAGGAGCTTGTTAACTTCCGTCTTAAGTTCTGTCCAAGAAGTTTGGAGACTATCTTAAAAGAGAACAATTAAGAGGTAATTTGCTCTAGCGTATGGCGCGCCTTTTTATATCTACTTCCACCTCAAACTGTGCTTCCTCAACCATTGGAACCCATACTTCAAATCAGTAAGTTCCAAGTAGCCACTCAAGAGTTTGTTCCTACTTTCGTAAATGATTCTTCTCCAGAGATTCTTGTCGTAAATGCCATAACGGAATGTTACTGAAGTGAAGATAACTTCTAATACTGCCAAAGAAGGTCCTGTTGAACTTAATGAATCCGTATCTTTAATGCCTGTTGCTATTGTTGTAAAAATTTTACCTGCTCCTGTTTCTTTATCTGCTGTTGTCGAGAAAGCAGTTCCTATTGTGGCTGAACTTATGCCTGCTCTTACTCCTTTATTTAACGCTGATGAAACGTTGCTTGCTTTTATTCCTTTTTCTAAAGTTGACGAAGTTCTTCCTGGTTCTGCTCTTTTACCAAATGTTGATGAAATTGTATTTGGTTTTGTTCCTTTATCTAAGGTTGATAAAATTCTACTAGATGTTCCTTTATCTGCTGTTGATGGAGTTCTACCAGAATCTGTTCTTCTATTTAATGTTGATGAAGGTATACTTGCTTCCACATCTCTATCGGATGTTGATGAAATTCTGCCTGGTTCTGTTCCACTATCTAATGCAACTGAGGTGTTCTCTGATTCTATTCCTTCTCCTAAGGTTGATACTCTTACAGGCAATGCTGTTTCTTTCTCTAACGTTGACTTTCTAAGAGCCAATACTAAAACCTAATGGCTTTCTTCCATAGCGTGTACTGAGTCTCCTAAACCACAACCATAATTACTACCTCCGCCATCGTAACCACCTCCTCAACCGCGTGCTACAATTACTACTTCTTCTGTTAATCCTGTTTTGCGTAAAACTGCTCGCTCAATACTACCCTCTGCTCCGGTCACTCAACCCACGAAACCGGTTAACAAGAGAAATAAGAGACATAAAAATTTCTATACCGATTCAGAACCTGAAGATGTAAGTCAGCGCAATTCTAATGTTCTTGATCTTGCTTCGTCTTCCTGTTGGAGTGTTTTAAGCCACATTACTAGTTCTCGGCGTCCCCAACTCCTATACTGACTTTGCCCATCCTTAGGACTTGATTTTTGGACTTTACGTTTTCAGGTTTTCTAAATAATTTTCTCATTCTGATTGGCTTTCTTCACTTTACTAGCCTTTGTTCTCTTTTTATTATGGCGCCCGCACACTCCTTGTACCCAACCCCGTGTGGGTCCGGATTAGAATAGTACCACGGTAAGACCTACCTGTCGTAAAAGGCAACTAAAGCGGTTCAACAATACACAACAATACACACACACACTTCTTGCACACACACATACATACATACATACACACACACACACACACACACACACACACCCACACACATTTTTGCTCGGTTCTCCTTTCTTTAGTTCTCTCCTTGTTCTCAACTCCGTGTGGGTCCGAATTAGAATAGTCCCACGGTAAGACCTGCCCGTAAGAGGTGACTAAAGCGTTCCAACACAGACACGCACACACACATACACATACACATTTCTGCTTGGTTCTTAGTTCTTTCGTTCTCTCCTTGTACCCCAACCCGTGTGGGTCCGAATTTGAATAGTCCGACAGTAAGACCTGTATGTCGTAAGAGGCGACTAAAGCGGTTCAACACAGGCAGACACACACACACACACACACACACACATTTCTGCTTGTATCTTCTTGTACCCCAACCCCGTGTGGACAGTCCCACGGTAAGACGTGCCAGTCGTGAAAAGCGACTAAAGCAGACCAACACATACACACATACACACACACACACACACACAAACACAAACAGAAACATAAATTCACACGCGCGCGCACATACACATGCACACGCACACACACACACACACACACACACACACACACACACTTCTTATACATTTTCTTTCGTTCTTGCTTTTCTTGCAGTTTTGGTGCTGCTTTCTTATGGTTTTCTTAGTTTTAGTTTTACTGCTCCGTTCCTTTTGATCCACTTTCTTTTCCCTATCCTTCTGCTGGTTTTTCCTACTGTTAGTCTTCATAAGGACTTTAATTTTTCGATCCACTTCCTGTGGTAAGTGCTTTCTAGACCTTTTTTCTTTTCTTCGGAAACCACGATTTAATCGACTTTCGGCCTAGTTAGCTATTCTTTTCTTCGTATTTTCGCTATATGCGATTCTTTGGTACCACAACTTGAAGTACTTTAATTTTTTTCTATTCGGTATTCTTGTTGTACCCTTACTTACTTAGAGGATTGGCCATTATTGTCTCGTTTTAGTTTGTACTGTTGGTTTCCCCCCTCGTTCTTTTTCTTACTTTTTGGTTTTTTCGTGAGAAACCAATTTCTTTTCTTGATGTAAAAACCTTTGCTATTTCTTTACTAAAAATGTCCGTCCTCAGACTTTTTTTCAGTGTTAGCTCATTCTATCTTTGTCCTCGATGATTGCTACCTTCTACTTTTTCCTTCTTGATTTGGTCGGTATACTGGTCTTCGAGCTGGATAAAAATTCTTTTGTTGATTTTTGAGCGTTTCTTGTAGTTTTCTTAAGCGAATTTTCTTTCGGTTCATCCTATTAGTGTATATTGATCTTTTGAACCCGATGTAAGTTAATTTTTGTTGATTTTTGCTTTTTTTAAGTTTTCCTTTTGCTTTATACTATTAGTGTACTGCCTGCTTCGTTGCTTCTGCTTCCTACCACGACCTTTTAATTTTGCTATAAGGGAATTTGTTACGGTAACTTTCTGAAATGGAGAGATTCTGCATTAAATTGCAACTACCTTAATTAGAAACACTAATCTATACCTTTTTTTGTTATCCTCAAATAATACAAACTTAACAAATACGCATTAAAACCGTCCTGTAAAAATGTTCCTCAGTACGTAAAATATATCCTCTAACCGTTTATTATTCTTTGAAATCGTTAAACAGCTCGAAGCTCTTCTAAACACTTTAATTCGTTAAAATGTTTGCTCGGCAAACGACTTTAAATAATGTCTAGTTCCTTGAAATACGCGTTTGTTGTTTTAAATAGTTATTCGTCGAAAGATTAAATACTTTAAATGTGGTGTTATCTGCGTGTTTTCTATGAAATTATATTTTGTCATATCGGCACGTGTTCGATCGCTTAAATTGTATGGGTAATAATGTTCCTCCTAATTAAGTTATTCCGGGCATATTTGTAGCGTGGATCATAATCATACAAACCTCTATTCTTTTCTAAAAAGTCAGGCCACTTTATTTGCTTGACAGTATGTCTGGTTGTCTAAATCGCAGGAATGTTTTAAAATGTATTTTGCTTTCCCGGCGAACAATAAAATTCAATGGAATTAATTATCGTATTTTGCTTTCTTAATTGCTTGCATTCTACGAATGTTTTCGCCCTTGTCGTCTAGAATATATATTTTCGCTTACTTTCGTAGAACAGGTAACATTGTAGTGCTGGGAATGGTTATATGTTTTCCCTACATGATTTCAAAGCTGTATAAATACAAGTCCTACTTTGAAAAAGCTCTCTTTTATTTATTTGACTTCGTTGCTCTATTACTCCGTTCTTTTACTGTTATTCAACGTCTTTTGAGCGTTGTAAAGTCGCGCTTTTAAAATGCGTTTGTGCTAATACAGTTAAATTAAGTTGTTCCAGCACCCAACCGTAAACGAATACAGCCGCATTTCCTGAGATAGTGCCAAAACGAAGATAGCTCCAGGTACAATATATTTTTCTGTTTGCTTTATTTTGTGGTGCTGTTTTGGAAGATAGACACTTCTTTTTGATTAATTCCGCAATAGATTGCAGACCGACGTTAACGCATACTCGCAATACAAACAACTATGTACATACTCGTAAAACTTGCTATATAAATTTTAATGTGTTGGAGCGCTTATCTACTGTTTGCGTTTTTCTATATAATTAATGTTAACCTCAACAACTGGTTATATAAATTTTAATGTTACGGGATGCGCTTCCTACAGCAAATTTTTTTACTTACTGTATTATTTTTTCGTTATTTTTTGTACATATTTAGGGTTGGAACATATTTTATGCTAGATATTTTTTAAATGTTTAGGTTATACTGTATTATATGTAAATTGACGCTTTGTGTACATCAAGTTGGAACGAACTATTACGTAAATGTATTTCGACATTTGTAAATATTCTTTTGGGACTGTTTGTTTCCTACAAGTTCGTAATATACTTCTTTGTTACTGAGGTTTCCAATTCTTTTCTTTCTAGGTCACCCACTTCACTCTACGACGTTTTTAGGCTAACCCGAACTCTAATCCTTTTGGAGTTCGATTCTACCATTCTGTCTGTGTTTTGTTGCGGTATTTGGTGTAGGCAATTTTCTACTACTTACGTTGCTACTTTCTTTCTTATCTACACGGAATACTGTACCAAAATCAATCATAACGCTTGTACCAATTTAGAACGAAATTACGATGAAGACATCTCTACCTTTTAAAATTGACAATGAATTTAACAACCTTTGAGTATGAACCATATATGATAAAATAACTTTACCTTAGATCAAGAATGTACGTAACATAAAAATTATATTTCTTAAAGGAAATAACCTAACCCTATTGGTTGGATTTACTAATACAGAAACAATATAAATGAAATATGATTATAAGCATTTCCAAAGAATGTCACGATAGGCATGGCTTTTTGTTTAAAGATTGTCTACTCTGGAGCGTCAATAATAAAAAAAATAAAAAATGACTTATTAATAATACGATTCTTAATATATAAAACCTATTCAAATATCGGGAATTTGTGCTGATTTGATTCGTAGGAATTTATATGTGTTACAATATTTCTTTTTAATAAAAAGCCTTTTATAAGTTATATTTTAAATATTATATAAGATAAAACATATTTACCTAGCAGGAAACGAAGCATGAAGCCCATAGTCACATTGTTGCTATCAAAATCAGTTCACCAACAACCTGAAAATAAAATTTCTATATTATTACAAGAGATTAAGAATGTTACATTAAAGAAAGGCGCATTATGATTATTTAACGACCATAACAAAATTAGTGTTTGCTGCAGTTAGAAGATTTAACTACTGTGAAAATAATTACAGTACTATTTACTAATCGAAGAGAGAAAGTAAATATTAAACTGTGTGCAAAAATATGTCCCTGAAATTTCTCCGGTACTCAGTTATGTGATATAAAGGTGAAAATAAAATTACATTTACAGTTATTGCCTATGTAATTAACAATAATAAGATTGATTAGCCGTAATGGTGTTTACAATTGGTTTGGACTCAATAAACAAAAGATGTACTTAACTAAGTTTTACTTTTATACTCAGAGGAGAAGGTTACACAGAGTTATAATTTTGGAGTTGGCAGGTTGCTCATAAATTAAATATTACATATTCCAATGTGTGTCTGTGTGTGTATATATATTTATATATATTGCTGTGGACTCTAGAGGCCCGACGTTGGATATCAAATTTTATTGCTGTGAACTGACCAAATAAAAGATGCTTATGATGAAAGTTTCAAATTTGCCCGCTGTCTGATTATTTCTAGCTCTGTTCAAATAAAAAATAAAACCACTAGAATGATACATAAGATTTATAATAATACGAAATATTCTTTTACAAACAACCTTTCAAATACTAATTGCTGCATCCACACCAGCCTTCTCTTACAAACAATATCTTAATTATAACATCTATAAAAACGGTTTCTTCTGACCACACATCCTATATGAAAAATTAAATCCAAAATCTCCACAACAGCTTTATCTTACGAACAATATCTTTAATACAACATAAAAAATATATAACTTCTAGATAATCACACACTTATCCTACATAAATCTTATATACTAAAAATAGAGTCAAAAAATCCCTCTTTAGAACTAGGACGATTACTCACAAACCTTAATCTCGTAATTTTCATTCATAGACGATTCCCTAATTAAAACTTCCTTATGTACAAAATTTAAAATGAGTCGTATAATTTAATATCCTCCTTCTTAAAAACAGTATTTAAGCATATCTGATATCAGTCAGGATTAACGACTTCCTTGTAAACTGGCGAAAACCTGTACCGTAGGCTTGCCGACCCTTCTAATCAAATTATCGACTTTTATTTATTATTTTCACCCAAAGACTTTCACACAAAAAATCTTAACCTACTACTCTATGAATACGAGTCCTTTTAGGAATTTAAATAAGATATTTTTATTTTACCGTGACAAATATGCTTGTTGTTGCCTTTTTCCAGAACGAAATTATCAATCCATGCTCCAAAATCGTTGAAATCGTTTTTAAGATACCATATAATAAACCTCTCCAATGATATATGCCTATATTCCAGTTAAGAAACTTTATCTTGCGGTAATTATAATTATTTTATAATTATCTATTTTCCATTTTGAAACCCTTCTGAGTATTCAAAACACTTTTTCGTCGTTTTTTCAATAACACCCTTCTTAAATCCAATATTTGAATAAATTTCACTACTAAATACAGAACATGTTCAATACCAATTTAAAATACGTGATATATTATCTAATCTCATCAATCATGTGCCAACATCGAAGCTTCATTCAAGACTAAACTCCGTTCTCAATATTCATTTGTCTTATAAAGCCTAGATCTTTCTCGGTCAATCTGGTTGTTCCATGTTAGAATTGGTTGGTTCTCGAAGTAGGCTTGTCATTCATTTTTGCTCTAGAAAGTGTGTTATAAGTCCGTTATCAACCTTCGAAGATTGATAACGTTTACTATTGCCCTTAGGTTACATTATAATTGGATGCGTTGTTTTATCTTATCGCTTTCACGGACTCTATCGCCGCTCAGGGCTATTCTATTTACATCATTCAGATTTTTTTATTTTAGCATTTGATTGTTCTAGAACACGGCTAATGAACTCTTTCCTGACCACTTAGAGTATGCGACTGATTTTTAACTTAATATAATACGCTTTCGTCAAAATACAAACGTACGTTCGTTATTAAATAAAAATTCCTTTTACACGTGCAAATTAACATATCATACAAGCGGCTTCACGTAAAAATTTGCTATAATTTTCTTTTAAGAACGTTTTTATGAAATTTAAATGCGATTTTCTACTAAAACGTCAGTTCTATATAGAGTAATTTGCATTTGAATAGGCGCCTTTTATTGCAAAATTAAAATCCTTTATAGAATAGTCTATGCATTTACACGTATTTTATACACAATTGAGTACTTCTCTAAACACAATGCTTCTATAATAAAATGTGGACAAAACTCTTTTGATTATTCAACTGACATTTCATTTAATATACTCGTTTACGCACAATGAATACCCTTATTCTATCTAAATTAAACTACGTAATTATCACGGTTTTTATGCATTTATACTTTTTATACCGGCACTTCAAAAATACGTTTTTCTAAACAAGTAAATATTTACATAATTGGGTTTTTTCGTAAATTTTCTGAAATTTTCTCGGGTTTATGACGTTGAATGTTTATAAGGTAATGCAATATGACCTCTCCGTGTCTCTAGTCTCTTATATATATATATATATATATATATATATATATATTGACATGATAACGAGTCACAAAAGGTCATTGAACACCCAACTTCTATAAAATAAACCACCCAAAGAGAAGAAAACGAAAAAAATTAAAATGTCCCAATATATAATTTTTCTACCCTGTATAAATATAAGCGTATGTCTATAACATTTAGGAAGAAGCTCAATTTTAAACCTTGTGTACATAATGATTTTCTATACTAAGTAAAAACGAGTTTTCATTTTTATAAATATAAAAAAACCATTCATTTTCATTGCATAAAATAATAAAAATTTAATCCATCTGCGTTAAAGCAAAGCATATTTTCGTGTGTAGACAATTTCACAGACTGAAAATGAGTAGCATACACTTTTAAAAATATCATTTTATGAATTTTAACCTTTATTCTAATTCCAGAATTTTCGTTATTAATAAGAAATGTTTTAAAAGCCAATTATTTTTAATAAATGAGTTAACGTTGATACAAAGAAACGCGCGACCAATAAAAAGCCATAAAATAAAACCGACATACGCGAGTTTAATTGCTCTGCGTATTACAATAAGAAAGAATGATACCGCGAACATTAACTTCGTATACTAGAAAAGAATAGACGACGCTTCGAGAGAATCATAATTCATATCAACCGCCACACAATTAGTCCATTAAATGCGACATTCGCGTAAATATTACATCAGTCTGGATGACTAATCTTTCGAAATGAATCTAGAACCGAATGGAAAAAAGTGACGCACGTAGAATTTTGTACGTAAATCGGACTGAATTAGAACGGGGATAATTCAATTGATATTTCATTCGCGATTTATTCAACATTCAAATTTCATTCGCGGTTAATTCATTTTGGAACATGAAAGTTTTGAGTAAAGATTATTTCTTGAATACATCGAACGTATAAGTTTGTGTAATTTATTCATTATACGACAAGCAATATGTAACATAGAACTTTTCAAAATTGTGGAGTATGGTTGTTTTGTAAAATACTACGAAAATTAAGCTGCCTTCGACATAAATCCTGGTACCAGAACTTCGACTGATTTAATTGATTAAAAATAAAATGCACTTTGCAAACTGATATTTTTGGAGATGTGAAACGCAACCAAGGAATACGTAATGTCGTTAATTACGATGGAGATAAGATTTTAATAAGCGCTATTCAACAGTAATACCAACAAGTATAACTTGTTCTTTTTTTGTAACTTATTTAAATATTTGTAATTTAAATTAGAATAAGTTCTTAAATTTTATATAAAAATTAAATGTGAAAGGGATGATAATTTTTCCAGCAAAATTTGTGGTCAGTGTTCGTAGCATTTTGATCTTTACTAAAATTATCCGTGCAGCGTCATTCACCAATAACACTCACGAACGGGGTAATAAAAGACAGGCAAATTATCCACTGCGAAATTAACGCGATTTTTGGTAACTCACAGAGAAGAGGTGTAAGTTTTGTAATTGTTAATAAAGATTAGATAAGGATTATTTTTATGTAATTTTTAAAAATAATTTTCGGTATGAACTAAAGCTGTAAATTGGTTTATTAATGTAAGATCCTTTTGTATGAAAGAAAAATGTTTTTGAATGCATACATGTACCTTGAAATTTCTGTATTTCATTTTATTTTCGTAAATTTCACAGCATAATTTCTGTTGAACTAACCAGGTAAAGAAAAAGGAAGGTAAGATAGAAATTTCATATTTTCTATTGCATTCTCATTAATAAAATTCGTTGTCCCTAAGTCATGGCATTAATTTAGTGATTATATCCAATTCATAGGCGAACCACTAGCGGCGCTCTAACACGAGGCTAACTACATCAATAAATAAATAAATAAATAAATATATATATATATATATATATATATATATATATATATAATTTGTATTGTTAACGACTTTTAGTTTTAATTTAATATGATAGTTTGTGGGTTATAGGTTATAGAGGTTATAGAGGTCATCTTGAACTTACGTGCTCTCACCTCTTTGAGCAATGACCTCAATGATTTGAGCTGTCTTAGGCCCAGTCATTTTTTAACTTTGGCCCTTTTAACCGCCACTCCGGATCCCGCCCTTTCTCACCTTCCGCTTAACCATCTCACTCGTTGGCAATTGCTCCAGCGAATTCAACAAGATTTTTGGTCCCCTTGGTCCAAGGAGTTTTTGCACTCGCTACAACAGCGCTCCAAGTGTCACACATCGTCTCCTCAAAAGAGTTGGGCACCTTGGTGCTGATTAAGGTCGCTAATGTACCTACCCTTCGTTGGTCCCTTGGCAGTGTTGTGGCGTTAGGGTGGTTACACTTAAAACTGCTCATGGTAAGCTGAAGCGTCCCGTGCCAAAGCTTTGTCCTTTGCGCTCATTGTAAAAATAATTTTATTTTGTTTCTGTAAATCTTTTTTTTTTCACTTTTTCATTTTGCCCCACTCCTCTTAATTATTTTCTTTTAAACCGCCTTGCATTTTGGTGGGCGGTATGTTCCGTTTATAATTATATATAATTAACTGCTTGCCTTATTTTAAATGTTTAGAATTTGTTAATTAGTTTCCTCCGTCTGGTATATTCAAATGTCATTGTATGTACCGTGAAATTACTTCAAACGCCGCGCCTGTGTATTTAAGTTCCGCGAATACCGATAAACTATGTCGTGTCTTCGCATGTGCAAGAACTATCTTATCACCTGCCAGGAAGAGGACGCGACCAATTCTACTATCGCTTCCCGTCCTGGACGGCCGCAATAAATAAATGTGCTACGCTGCGCTATATTTTCAAGGTAAGTGCTTTAAATTAATCGTTGTTTATTATTATCATTTGTGTTTACAAAGTCCACTTTTCTCTAACACTGTTAGTTATCGAAATACCGCCGCAACATTATGGAATGGCCACTACAGTTCAACATATAGTGATACCTATACGAACTATTTTCAACTTTGCCCATATATCCACTTACATAAACCTTATGCAAATTTTAGTCGCAACGACACCACAATAATTTTTAAAATAAAGACCACCTACGGCAGAGCCCCTGCTCACTTACATAAAATTGGTATTTTAGACTCTCCGACTTGTGAATTCTGTGAAAAATCAGTTCAAAGAGAAAGTTTATTTAACGAACTGTGCACATTCAAAGTATCAGTACTTACTTGCATTAAATTCACCCTACGTGTTAAAGCCTCTATGTAATTTTATTTACAAAGGTCACCTTCTACTGTTAGATTGTAGGCATAGGTTAACTCGTTACTTCTTTTTATCCTCTGTGGTATTATCCCTCTTCCTCTGGCCATTGCCTGTGTATTAGTCACCATGACAGGTCACTACGGTACGAAGTGTGTCTCACCCTCATTCCGTCCTTTGACTTTTATGATGTAACTCTTTTTTTCTTCCTTTTTCTTGTTTAGGTTAGATGATTGATTGCTTACGATGTTATTATTACTTACTTAATGTGGTAATGATAGGTAATCTTGTGGTTAAATGTCTTTGTAGACAAGGCCAAATAAATAAAAAAAATAACAAAAATAAATAAATGACATCCCGTGGAGATTCAGAAAAGCGACTGTATGATTTAATTTACCCGAGAGAATTGATCGTTTGACATGTGTTTTGTCCTGTAATGTCCCGTAGTGTCCAAAATTCGAAAATCTGATTTTACCATATGATGGACAATCAAATTAAAATACGAGTTGTGGCCCAGCATGTACGGGAAAAAGGACGGGTGCGCTTATTTATAGCAGACAATGAGTCCTCCTTTGCCTAACCTCTTTCAACATCGGTAAAGATTGTTCTTTTTGCTCAGATACGTTTATAAAATCTGGCTCATATGTAATTTCATAACTTTTAGGTGTTTAGAAATATTTAGTTATAAAATCCGAAAGATATAAATCAAATTATTATTCCATGAGCGAAAACCATAATGGTTCTTACTTGCCATACATGTTAGTTTATGGAATGGCATAGCATTGTCTGAAAGCCATAAAAATATTGTAATATATGGCTGTAATTACTCTACAGAAACCATACAATACGCCAAGGTTATAAACATTAAACGAGTTAATAAATACTGATCATCAATGCAAAGACATGCCAATGTTATCGTTCCTGCTGATATAGAATTCGAAGAAAATATATAATGCAGAAATTATAAATTGAACTGTTTCAAAAGCCATGCGAAATTGAGCAACGTCACGAATGTCGAGCGGCTGATAACCTCTCGATAAATACTCTTAAGTATGTTAAGACATGTCAATAGTATCAAATCGTTCATCAGAAACTTGAAGACGTTGAAAATTTTCTGCTGCGCAGAAACTACAAACTATTTGCGAAACATTTATTTACATTTTTTGAGAGTTTTTTTATTTAACACAGCATTTATTTAATTGCCACCAAAGATTGAAAAAAGAACTGATGAATAACGTTTACAAAGACGAGAGTATCTTTCCAAATCACTAATATACCTTGTAATGGGAACTGTTCAAAGTAGTAATCAACCTATAATAGCTATGCTTTACAATAGCAATCTTACAAAATACGAGCTCTCAAGGTGATAAGGTTAGACTACAAAACCATCCAAAGAATTTCTTTTCCTGCCAAAATATATCGGATGCGTATAAAAGATATTAGTCTTCTTTTTTTTAGTGGGATCTGCGCCGGATTTAAGCATAGGCGACCTAGGCGCGCGCATAGGAGCCCGCACCTCAAAGGGTCCACAGAGGTGAGCCCATTGGTGTGCCCGACGTTTGTTTGTAAAATTGTCCGTCGAAAACAAAATGTTTAACTTCTACCTATAAAAATTTCGCGGTTTACTCGATTCGAGCAGAATGACTTCTTTTATTTCGCAAAGTAGTGACGTTTAGGTTTTCATACTACTCCACATTCTCTTACCCTTAGTGGTTTAGGCTCCATGCGCTCAGCTGCTCAGCATGGAACTGTCGCCGTTTCACTCAAACCAGTAGGTGTTTCTTCGCCGATTATTAATTTTCAAGCTGTAGTACTTCCCAAAATTTGTGAAAATCTACCTACTTCTAATATTTCTTTAGAACATTTCAATCACCTGGCTAACCTAAAGCTAGCTGATCCGCTTTTTGCTCAATCTGGATCCATTGATTTCTTACATGGAGAGGATACTTTCCCCCAAGTGTTATTAGACGGTCACATCCAGGGTGCTAGCGATCAACCTGTTGCTATTAATACCATTTTTGGGTATGTTTC
Source organism: Platerodrilus igneus (assembly GCA_036346225.1). Lineage (NCBI taxonomy): Eukaryota > Metazoa > Arthropoda > Insecta > Coleoptera > Lycidae > Platerodrilus > Platerodrilus igneus. The sequence goes on from JARFIW010001182.1 coordinate 959,402, forward strand.
TGAAATAACTAGCTTGTTTTGTATGACAGATTTTACTTCCCCATTGAAAGATATTGTCGCTAAATTCTGGGAAGTCGATGCTGTCCCCGCTGCTCAACCTTTCACGCCTGAAGAAACTCTTGTTGAAAAACATTTTGTCGATACGCTTCGCCGCAATGAACAAGGTCGATATGTCGTCTCACTGTCGTTTAGAGATCAGGAACCATTTTTTCCAGGTAGTCGTGATCTTGCCTTACAACGATTTGTTTCTTTAAAACACCGTCTACTTAAGAAACTTCGTGTTTACGACCAGTACGTTTCGTTCATGCGTGAATATCTGGATTCTCAACATATGCAATCTGATTGTTAGTGGGTCTCATTCGGACTTTTCTTACTACTTTTCGCATCATTGCGTTGTGAAACCAGAAAGCATAAGTACGAAGTTGCGAGTTGTTATCAGTGCCTCCGCTAAAACTCTGTCTCGATCGTCCTTAAACTATCACTTGTTTGTTGGGCCGAAGCTGCAACAAAATATTACCGCAATTTTGTTACAATTTCGTTTACATCCTTATGTTGTCACTGCCGATATTCGTCAGATGTACAGACAAATTCTTGTAAATCCCGCTCAGTGTGACTACCAACGAATTGTTTGGCGCTTGTCCCCTGAGGAGCCCATTCAGGATTTTAAATTAAATACCGTTGCGTATGGAATCAATCGTGCTCCCTTTCTTGCCATACGCACGCTGCAGCAGTTGGCCGTGGACGAAGGGAATTCTTATTCGTTAGCCGCTTTCGCACTTCGCCACCATACTTATATTGATGACATCGCTACCGGTGGAGATTCTATTGAATCAACCCTCGCTCTACGTAATCAATTAATTGCTCTTTTAAAACTTGGTGGTTTCGAACTTCATAAATGGTCAAGTAACCATTCCGAACTGTTAAAAGGTCTTTCCTCTACGCAGCAATTCGCGCAACCCCGCTCCTTTGAGGGTCCTGATACTCAACCCTTAAAAGTTTTAAGTCTTCAATGGAATCCCACTTCAGATAATTTTTGTTTTCTAGTTCAGCCACTAAGTCCCTGCTGTACCAAGCGTAACCTACTTTCTAACTTAGCCCGTATTTTCGACCCCATGGGACTTTTATCCCCCCTTACTTTTCTGGTAAAACACTTAATTCAACGTTTATGGTCGTTAAAATTAGAATGGGATGCTCCCCCTCCCCCTGACCTCCTCCGTTTGTGGGAGAGATACTTGCATGAGTTACCGCTTCTTTCGGATTTCGCTTTACCCCGTTTGCTTATTCCGCCACAGTTTACTACTTGCGAAGTTCACTGCTTTGCTGACGCTTCCGAACGTGGCTACTGTGCTGTTGTTTATTTTCGCTTTCCCCTTCCGCCGTTGAGGTTCGCTTAGTGTGCGCCAAATATAAGATCGCACCCTTTCGTACAATCTCTTTGCCACGTCTCAAATTGTGGCTGCCACATTGGCATCCAAATTATTAATCTTTGTCCTGGAAACTTTTGATTTGAACCTTACTTTTCATAAAATTTACTGTTGGTCTGACACCATGGTAGTACTTTCGTGGATTCGTTTCCCGCCGCAGCGTTGAAAGACTTTCGTTGCCAATCGTGTTGCTTACATTCAGTAAAACACGTCTCGCGCTTCTTGGCATTACAACCCATCCACCGAGAATCCTGCCGATGTCGCGTCACGTGGTTTACTCCCTACCGACTTGTGCCAATGTTCGTTATGGTGGGCGGCTTCGCCAACCTTGTATGGGTTTTTCGAAAACTACAGTCCACATATTTCACCTTCAGATATTCCTGAAGTTCACACTGCACAACGCTCTATCCTTTTATCCGCTGTCGTATCATCCTCTTGGATTCAATCAATTCTAGAAAATCACTCTTCCTTTCCATTTATTATGCGCATTGTTGCTTGGATTCTCCGTTTTCGTCATAATCTATGTCACCCGCTTGAAAGGCATTCCAGACCTTTGTCATCTTCTGAGTTGCACAATGCTTTGATTCCCTTGCTTGTGTATACTCAACACTCCTATTTTGCTATCGAGTTTGAAGCCATTCATTCTGGATCTCCTTTAAAAAAGAGTTTTCGCAAGTTGTCCCCTTTTATTCGTGATGGAATCTTGCGCGTCGGATGTCACCTGGCTCACGCGCCTTTGTCCTCTGACCGTAAATTTCCCGCTTTGTTACCTAGAAAAAGTCGAGTAACTGATCTTTATGTTACTTACGTTCATTTAAAATACTTCTACGCGGGTGCCCAAATGGTCCACTTTCTCGTCAGTCAGCACTTCTGGATTATTTCTGGAAAGCAATCTATCCGTCGTATTTTGAGTCACTGTCCAACGTGTTGAAAAACCAATCCGGTTGCATTGCAACCTCCCATGGGCAACCTGCCTTCATGTCGAGTTACTCAAGTCAAACCTTTTTATGTTTGGGCTTCGACTTCGCTGGTCCCTTTTCTATTACTGTGTCAAAGCTATGCCCTTTGCCCTCAATGTAGAAAAGAGAATTATTTTTTTCTTTTGTTTTTGTAAATCCTTTTTTTTCCTTTTTTCGCTTTTTCATTCCGCCCTCCCCGCCTTACAATTATTTTTTCTTTAAAATGCCTTGCATTTTGGTGGGCGGTATGCTCCGTTTATATTGTAAATAATTTACAGCTAAATTTACTTTCCGTTGAGGTTGTTGATTATTCACGTCCGCCTCGGTATATTTAAATTTGTTAGAGTAAATTTCCATGTTTTACTTCGAGCACGCGCCAACAAGTGCCGCGAGTGATTAACTTTGTTATTCTGCATGTGCAAGAACATTGTATTAACTGGAAAACCCACGAAGCAAGAGGAGTATCGATTTGTCGTACTAGCGGACCGCATCACTGCTTACATGTTCTACGTAGAACCCTTAATTAGAAGAACCGCTTTCCTTCAGAACACCGCTATTGACATAAATGTTCTTCGCTACACCTGCCTCAAGAAGAGTAGATTTTACATTGTTTTTTTCGTTGGCACGTCTTCGTAACAACAGGTGAGTGCTTGGAGTAACTGTTTGATCTGATTAAAACCATTAATTATATGTTGTTTGTTAATTATCATTTTTCTGTCGTATACATGTCCACCTCTCTCTACCACAGAGCTATTCGAAATTTCACCGCAATCTTTCACAAATATTATGCGAATTGGAAAGCTGTGGTTAAGAAACACGTGTCATTTGTGAACGACCCATTTGCTATTTGTTTGACCTGATCGATTTAGATTGTAAACGATCGCAGTACAAACCGCTTAATTCTCCGTGTTATAAGAACGAGAAACGTGCCTTCCTTTCTTATCCTTATATCATTGATTGAACTACTCGGTATCATCAGTCGCTATAGCTGCTAGTTAGAAATTCATTCATGATAGTAACATAAGCCTAAGCCATAATAATTTGTTAGAGAAAAATTCCAAAAATTTTACTTGTTCATGTTCCATTAAGCATATTTACGTAACCACTAAACAGGTAAAAATTAATAATCCAAACCCGGCTTTGTAGTTAAATCTATTTGAGATATAATAAGACAACAGAGAACAGACAACTATCTCTTGCCTTTGCACTTTACGTAATATTGTCGCTATGCGTGAGTGCGAGCAAGGGTTCATGTTGGTACTTGACTGTGACTCATAACTCACCCCCCGCCCCTCCCCACCACTCCTTGTCATATAAAAAACATAAGCGGTGGTAGCGGCATAGCACTGCATTCCTCACGCTCTTGATTATGAATGTTAAGTAGGTGCGCTGCGCCCTAGTTATTAAACAGCCAATTCTGTTATTTTGTCAAATGTTTTGTGTTCAATGAGTTTGCCCAAAGAAAACTATTGTTGGATTATTTAATCACATTACATTGAAAAGGTGAGTTATATTTTATGTCTATAGATCATGATCCTTATCATTACGAAAAATGAACAAGTTCTAGACAGGGCTGTATGCCGTTTTTTGGGACAATATTTTGGATCAAGTAAACAAAACTAGTGAATCTTTACAAAATCCTAGAATCGATGTAAACACAGCAGCATCATTGCTGAATACTTTGAGAAGTCTGATTCAAGGTAAACGGGAAAGTTTCGAGGAGTATGAGCAGAAAGCTATCAAATTAACTGACTGTCTAAAATATGAAGTTGAATCAAGACGTAAACGGCAAACAAATGTACGTTTAGCTCCCCTTGACTGTGTACAAGCTCCGGAAGCTGCCCTAACGCCATCTGATACATTCCAGACTCAAAGTTTCATTACAGTCATCGATGAACTTGAAGGTGCATTGACAAAGAGGCTTCAAGCATACGAACTTAAGATACGAGGTTTGGGTTCCTCAACAAATTGGACATGCTCTATAATGATGAGGTGTTAGCAGCAAGCAAAACGTGAGTAGACAGCTACAACAAAGATCTAGACGAAGAATTGGGCAACGAAGTTTTACAATTCAAGAATTTTTCTAACCAGTTTCAAAATGAATATGAGAAAAGTGAAAAGCACATTAGTAAAGAAAGGTGGATGTATCAACTTATGTTGGAAAACAACGTAAAGGATTGCTTTCCTAATGTAAAAGTGGCGTTAAGAATGTACCTTTCCTTGATGGTGACTAATTGTTCTGCAGAAAGATCATTCTCTAAGCTGAAGCTGATCAAGAACAAACTCCGGACCTCTATGTCAGAAGACAGGCTAAACGTTTTGGCCTTGCTTAGCATAGAACACGACATTCTGAGACAAGTCAACCATGAGAACACCATAAACACCTACATTACGGAGAAGCTTAGACGGAAACCGATCAGTAAGAGTGACTGAAATTAACATGATTTGCAGTACATTTAATTTATGGGTAAAGATTTATTCATAAGTACTTAATACTGACTTGTACTTTTCTTGTTGACTTACCAATATACATGAAAGTGTTAAAGTTATGTTTGCTTTTGTGACTTATCTTTATCTAAAATAACCAGAGTTATATATTAACAATATTAAACTTGTCTAATGTCTTAAATTATCTCATCCATATGGGTACAAACAACTTTTCAGACCAGACAATACATAATATTTAGCGTAAATTCCCTTAAAAATAATCATTTTGCACCTAATGTTAATTTTCCCGGGGGGCTTTCATGAGGGGGGCTGGGTAGTCCATACCCACCGAACCACGAGCCCAGGGCCCGCAACACAGGATGGCGATCGATTGCAAAACTATCTAAAGTATTTTTTCCTGCCCAAAGATATAAGGAGATTTTTATGCTATTCCCAGCGGAAAAGAAAAAATAACGTACGCAACGAAAATAATCCGCACCGAGTACCGCAACAAAAAAAAAAGAAATCAAAAGAATGCCGTGCTAACTAAAAAGTAGTAGAATAGGGTGGATCATAAAAAAAAAGGAAAAAAAAAGAAAACCTCAAGAAAGAGAAAAGAGTTTATTTACAAAACCTTTAATAAAAAAACATGTTACAAGCAGGAAAACAAACCCGCGGAGAAAACAATATTTATCCAATATATCCCGAAAGACTTACACAGCACACAAATCTACAGAAGAATAATTAATACACTCCTTAGTCACCTCAAACTAATTTTCAACATCAATTCTAGTATTTACATAAAACAAAAATTAGAAGTTGCTTATTAATTAATTAATTAATTAATGATTGCTTATTAATTAAATAATTAATTATAGGGTTTCCGCAAGAGTCAGAGAGATATACTTAAAGGATGACCTTGAAGATAATTGAAACATGGTAGTTGAAAGCATAGCAGTGTCCATTTATCACCTACATGACGAAAATAGTTCTTGCGTCTACTTATGGAGATACCTGTGCAAAACTGATCAAAATAGACTTTAGAGTTTGCCGATGGAATAGTTCCTCGGAAATGAAGTTTCGTTTTTAGGTGTAATCGGGTCTAAGTTGAGATATCTTAGTATTCTGTCTGGTGTTACCAGATGAAGTGTCCATAGGGGTTGGTTTGTAATAACTGTTGAGGTTGTTGTTATTCGTCATCGGTGTGTTTCTGTTACGGTTTGCACCGAATGTTTGCCTTGGTTGATTTACGTTTTGATTAAACCTTGGTGTAAATGTAGGTTTTGTAAAGTTTGAATTAAATGTTTGTTTTGGAAATTGTCTAAATTGGTTGTGGAAATTTGTGTTATTAAAGTTTTGATTGTAAATTTGAGATTGATTCGTTGGTGCGTTAAGTAGTGTAAATTTTGGTTGTGTGAGTATTTGTCTCGCGGCTTGTATTGTTTTCATCGGTAAGTAATTTTTATTTGCGTTAGGATTATATAGTCTATTTGTATAAACATACCGTTTTCTTCCTCTACAATCATGTTTATCGCTTCTTCTAAATTTTGGGGATATTGAATTCTTATTTTGTCTGATAGACATTCAAGTAATGCGCATTGATGTATGTGTCAAAAAGTCATTTCGTCGTACATCTTGGTCTTTAGTAAACGTATGTTTTGGTCGGGTTTTTCAATTTTTAGCTGGGTCAAAATTAAACGTCGTACGTCTTGCTATTTCATACCGAATTGATAGGGCGATTGGTTAGTTTCCATCCATAAGTTTATTAAATCTCGGACCAGACATTTAATATTTCTTTGATTTCCGAAATATGCTATCAATATGCGTTTGTCGTCCCATTCGACAAGGTCATCGCGGCTCGCAATCAATGTTAATGCTTTACCGGTCGATTTGCTGACTATCAATAGTAAAAGTAAAACGTTGCGTTCACTATTGGCTAGTTTATAAAAAGGTTTTAAAAATATATCGCAATGAGTAATGAAATACCTAATAGTGCTTGATTTTCACCGTACAAGGAAATTGCGTTTAGATAAAGTTTCATGTTGTCACAGTTCATTGTTTTATAATAAATTAATAATTACTTTTCAGTTTAGTTTGTATTAAGTTATTTAAAAAATCACTTATCTTTACGTATATTGTGCGTAATTATAGTAACCTTGGTTATAATTACATCAATTTCAGACTTCCCATGAATAATTATTTCATTAAATTGTTGCACTGATAGAGTACATAAAACGCTTTTATAACTATACACCTTCGTTACTTTGTTTGCACTGAAAGTGTTTAATTACAACCTTTATAAAATGTGATGAGAATCGAGTTTTCAGATTTTTCTAAATAATAATTGCTGTAATAAAATGATACAAGAAATTGCGTTCTAATTATACAATAAAGCTTCAGACTTTTGCTGAATGAATCGTTTCATTTATAAATCGTAATAGATTGTAATAACTTGTGCATAAATGCGTATATATAAATTCCTTTGTTAAATTAAGTTTCAGAGTTTGCTGAGTAAATTCTTTCAGAAATAATAATAATAAATTGCGATAATAAAATTGTACATATAAATTCTTTTGTTTCTTACTAGCTAATATCAATATTCAGTTGACAATGGTTAGGAAAATAAACTTTGGTGCTTACAAAAGTTTAATTGCTAGTTCCATTATATTCTTTCTCATTTGTTATTGGACTTGGTGGATTTTTGTACTTCGTCCAATTGGTTTTTTGTTCCAGATGAAGAAAAAAAAATTCAAGACTATCAGTTCCTCAATTTTGAATTCTCTAGTGCCCTTCTGGAATCCTACCGACTGCGCCAAATAGGTTTTGAGCCTTTGGGAGCTTCTTTTTAAAAAGAGATTTTATTTCCAAAACACTCCTATCAAGTGTATTTCTATAATAATTACAATAATTTTAACAATTGTACGATATATTCATTAACGATTTTGTTTCAAAAATAATCAAAGTTACTTTTCACTAATTAATTTAGTTAAAACTAAAATGAGTAGCTTAAACAACCAACAATGTTAAAGTTGTGAAGCTCGAGAGTGACTGGCGATCTTGGGCTCCTAAGGGTATTTATGCTATCCCTGCTCTTACATCACTTTGTGGGAAAAGTAAATTTCATGCCTGCTATTTCTTGATACAATACAAATTATTACATTTTAATTATCTTAATTCTAATAATTGCTATCTTATTGTCTACTGTGACTTGCACCTGCAATGTCATATTACGTCTGGAATACAAAGTAACCGTTTCCGTTCTCATATCTGGTTTGTGAACTTTCATCAATCTTTTATTATGTCCTTCAATTATATAATGTAACAATTAATAATTTCATTTAAATATACATATATATTGATTTGGGTGATATGTAACTAACTTTAACTCCAAATCGTTTTTCATTAGGCTCTTCTAACGGGTATAAACCGCCTGGAGTGTTTGACGATGACGATCTGTCAAAGCGTACAAAGCGTACAAAATGGTTTTAGAACCCCAAAACGCCATTAAAAATTGGTGGCATCGTTATAGTGGTGGATGAGAGCCTGCCCACAAATACTTGGCCGAAAAATTAGTTAGTCGTGTAGTGGCCTCTAAAAATGGAGAAATTTGTCACGCAACAGTAAGAACTAATGACGGCGAATACATGAAACCTGCCGTCTAAGTGGCAGTTCTAAACGTCCAAAGTTTAAGTTAAGGTAAGCTGTCATCAATTCTGATGGAAGGCATTTAAACATTGCAGTATAGGATTGAGCACCAGCGCTAATTTGATAGGTCTATTTGAATTTGTTACGGGCAATTAATGCGGAATGCCGAAATCAGTACCAGTATGTCGGACAGTGCTGAAACACAGGTCGAAATGCAGTTGGTAGTTGGTTTGTTTGCGGTTTTTATACTAGATATGCTGCTTACCACGTGTCAACAATGCAGTCTCTGTGAGTTATTGGCATACAATTCGCTTTTTCTAATCAGTGTTAAATGGAAATAAAAAAATACAGTGTGTCAAGCGCACCTGAGAATCACAATAAAGTTGTCCACCAAGGATACAAAGAAAAAAGGGTGGATCGGTGTCTATCCACTTCGCCGACGGGCAATTCGCCGTCGTGCGACTCGTCGCCGTGCAATTGGCCGCCGTGCAGTTCGCCGTCGTGCGATTCGCCGACACTATCCACCTCGCCGTCGTGCGATTCGCCGGCGAGCAATTCGCCGACATGCTTCTTTTATGCTAAAGTGTACGCATTTTGCAATTTAACTACGTGAAATATCAAAATTCAAAGGCCTAAATTTTATATCTGAAATAATTTTTAATTTAGGATCACCCCTTCAACACCTAAAGCTAAAACCCACCCCCAAAAATGACATATGCACGTGAGGTGGCAATTCTTAAAATTCAACAGTATAAATTTCATTTCTGGAATAATTTTTAATTTAGGATCACCCCTTCAACTCCTAAAACTAAAACCCACCTCCAAAAATGACTTATGCACGTGAGGTGGCAATTCTTAAAATTCAACAGCGTAAATTTCATTTCTGGAATAATTTTTCCTTTACGATCACCCTTTCAACCCCTAAAACCCACCCACGCACAAAAATGATTTATGCACGTGAGGTAGCAATTCTTAAAATTCAACAGCGTAAATTTCATTTCTGGAATAATTTTTCATTTAGGATCACCCTATAAACCCGTAAAATTAAAAACCCACCTCTAAAAATCATTTATGCACTTGAGGTGGCAATTCTTAAAATTCAACAGCCTACATTTCATTTCTGGAAGAAATTTTAATTTAAGATCACCCCTTCAACCCCAAAACAAAATTAAAAATCAATCCCTAAAAATGACAAGACAAAATGGCCGAGCTATACAAATCTAGCTGTCCACCTGTAAAATATCTTACTAAAGTGAATGTCAGCTAACATATAAACCCTTTAGAATATTATTTTTAATCTTCAATTGCTTTGAAGTTGTACGAGGTGTCCCCATTGTCCAACAAATTTGTTAAGCATTTTAAACGACTATTCACATGGACATATTCCCCTTTCGCAACCGTTGGATTAAATCCGGCATCCTCGTGCATCACTTTGAGTTCAAATTTAGACTGCTCTTTTTATAAAGCAGCAATAAACTCGTAGACGTTTGGATGGGCTTTTCCTATGGATTTTTTTAAGCCAATATGCCATCCTTCAAGGTGATTGATGGTTCTGGTGGTAAAATTTCTAAGGTGGTTCAACATTTCGGGCATGAACATTGTGCCCTCACCATCAACCCATGTAGTAACTATATAATTTAAAAAATTCTTGAATTCTTGGGACAAGAGGTGGCGCATTTGCCATCACATCTATCCAGCTATCGTCAAGGTGTAAGGGTAAAAAAGGAAGCGCTGAAATTCTTCAAACTAAGAATTTGAAGTCTTCGTTGGTGTTGTACTCCTCTGTTAAGCCTACTTCTTGTACATTCCTCCAAATATATTAACCAATTCGAGTCAAATGGCTGTTTGTTCTATGAAGCAGGTTAGGCAGTGCCTCATCAGCAAGTTTGCACTTAAATTTTATATAAATTTGAATATGTGTTTAACTGTCTATTACATTTTGAATATTCCTATTTAAAATTAACTTTCGTGATGCCATATTCAGTTTCTGTAAGTGCTACATCAGGTCATTCCGCAACAGCAATAAGAGGATATATTGTTACCTATTTGTGTCGTGGTATTTTTACATATAAAGTAAGGTAGTCAGTCAATACTAGACATTCCAACAACAGGCCTCAAGAAATCATCATCTACCTACTTTCGCCTCCGGGCGAAACAATGTGCGCAGCGGAACGGTGACAACTCGAGGGCGTTTTCCAGCTATGCGGGGTGCCTAGGAATGGGGACACAAGCGAAATCGTTAGGGATGCACATCCGTCATCCTGTTCGACGAGCTACTTGACGATGGACCGGCCTGTGGCGAATAGCCATCCTGTCGATGGAAAACCACAGACCGGTGGACCCAGGATTTAGGCGGCTCCGTGGCGTAATGTGTGAGTGTTGTCACGCACTTTAAAGACCCCTACCTTGCTTGGAACAGCAAGAGTTCGGCAAAATTCCAAATTTTCCATGTAAAAAAATTCGCTTCCTGGCCTATGTAGTACCTTCGGGTGGAGCATTGGAAAAAAAATCACATGTAAGGACCCAGGATTTAGCGGCTCCGTGGCGTAGTGGTATGTGTGTGACTACATTCTTCGCAAAAATACACCCTCGTTCGGATGAGAGGTAAAATGGAGGTCCCGTGTGTGAGTGTTGTCACGCACGTTAAAGATCCCTACCTTGCTTGGAACAGCAAGAGTTCGGCAAAATTCCAAATTTTCCAGGTAAAAAAAACTCGCTTCCTGGCCAATGTAGTACCTTCGGTTGGAGCATTGGAAAATCAAATGTAAAGACCCAGGATTTGGATATCATATAGTTGGAGAGCAATCAAGAAGAAGATCCGGGAAGCTACTCACCGCATCAACCACCCGTCAAAACATGGCCAAATCTGTAACAACAGATAGCAGCGAGACAACCAGAATCAATTGATTAATGTTGTAAAAGGAAGTTGATCTTGAGAGGTCCATGCTCGACTAAGCTGAATGAATCAATACCAGATGTTGCAAGAGTGAGATCGACTAATAGTGGTAATGAAAAAAGAGTTATCTGAGGCAAGCCTTAAGCCTGAATTAAGAAGTAATATAATAGCATAGATTGTTTGATAATGGTAATAGATAGGCAAATTGTATAAACATCGTGTGGACGGTGCTGAGAATTTCCGTTAACTTTGATCACCATAATGCATGAGCAATAAATCCCCATGTTTGTTTTTGGTTTGCCTTCCGCCGCGATGTTTTGCTAAATTCAACTTACTGACAGTTTTTACTGGACTGCACAAATGAATCAAGGTATATATTTATTCAACTTTTAAAGTAGAGGTGCAAAAAATTATTTATTATTTATTTATTATATATGTTAGCCCGAAAATGTTCCAATAAAAGCTAAAAATAAAGATTTTTCTTGTGCAACTTTTACCCCAGGGTAACCCCTTACACCCAAATTTAGAGAAACCCCCTTGAAAATGTGCCAAGCATTACGCAATTCGATATTATTTTCACCTCCATAATGGGTAAACCACCCCCCCCCCGCATCAAAACTGTTTCTAGCATGTGACCTATCGTTTTTCAAAATCCAATAAGCCAGATATAATTTCTGTTATATTTTATATCCTAGGATGAACTCTTCACCACCAAAATCAGCATTTGAAAATTTTTTACCAGAAATAAAATCTAAGTCTTAGAGTTTTAGGAAATGGCACGCCACGTGCTACAGACAATTTTGGGGGGTGGGTTTTTCCAAAATGAAAACCAGGTCTCCGGATCTAAAAAATTGAAGAGGTGATCCTAAATTAAAAATTCTTCCAGAAAGGAAATCTTGACTTTTGAATTTTGAGAATTGGCACTACACGTACATATATCGGTGGGTTTTTAGTTTTCGAGGTTGAAGGGGTAATCCTAAATTAAAAATTATTCCAGAAATGAAATAAATCTAGGCTGTTAAATTTTAAGAATTGACAAGTGGGTTTTTAATTTTAAAGGTGGTGTGTGCGTGCGTGCGTGCGTGCGTGCGAGCGTGCGTGCGTGCGTGCGTGCGTGCGTGTGTGTTGTTGGTAATCTTGTTTTATTTCACCATACTTCTTAAAAGGGTTCCCCCTTAAAACTAAGGAAATCGAAGTTTTTCTAATTTGAAGTTTTATGATTATCCTACTTTGCACACTAACTGAAATCTTCATTGTCAGTGTAAGAATTGTTGATGCTTTATCCCTCCCAGATACCCCATTCTGTATTTTTGGGAATTGTAGTGCATCAGAAAGTATTTCACCGTACATAAAAACGTACCTGTCGGCGAATTGCACAACGGCGAAATGAACTGTGTCGGCGAATCGCACGGCGGCAAGTCGCACGATAGCGAATTGCCCGTCGACGAATAGCACCTGAACCAGAAAAAAGATACGTATGTAAAGGTAATAAACATTGCAACGTTGCAAGATTCTTTAATGCAATGCTATGGCAAATATTCAGTTTTTTTTATTGATTCCTACTGTTTTGGTGCTGTTTTATACAATTAACATGAACATATTTCACAGAACTACCACATAATGGAATTCAATTAATTTTAATAAAGATAAGGATAATGTATTGAAATGTAGCAAAACATTCTCATAACAATCATGTGTGAAATTATTGCACATATCTTTAATCTTTCATAGTAACGTAGATATTATCTTTAAACTATCTTACCTTTTTTTTCTGCAGGACGGACATGCAGCTGTTGTTGAGGTAAAAAGGAGAGCACAACCATACTCTAACGACTGCAGAGGCAACGTCTTTCTTTCGTTCTAGAAATGACGTTCGAATTTGGAATTGATAGTGCTGAGTTTGCTAATGCAAGAATTAATCCAAACTATCGCACCGTGCGGCACTGGTTTAGTGAATGGCGAACAAGAAATTTGGGGCCGCGTTTTGGAGTTGGTTCTATAGAGGTTTGTGTAGGTGATAGAAAATGTTCCTTATTCATTATATGAATAACTTTTTTAGAAATTAAAAGAAAAACGGCATCATACTTGAATATCAAGAGAATCCTGATTGTATATTAATTGCAACTAAACTTATGCAAAGAGCTCACCAACTAGATTTTGCAAAAGATCTAGTGCTTGTTGATAGCACAGTCTCCTGTGATGCAAGTGGTCATTCAGTGACATTTATTTTAACTCCTTGTGCGGTAGGGGCTGTACCTCTTACTCTCTTCATTACAAAAGGGCAGTCAGAAGAAGACTTTAACAGCTGGTTTTACTTTATTAAAGTCCAGTTTACCAATTGCATTTAGTGGTCAAGGATACCTAAAAATATTTGTTACAGATGACAGTCATGCCGAAAGGAGCGCAATTAAACATATTTTTCCCCCGCCAAAACATTTTTATGCCGATTTCATATTTTACAAGCAGTAAGGAGTTGGTTATTCGAGAAAAACACAATATAGACGCAAATGATCGCCGGATTCTTTACAATGAATTTAGAGATATTTTAAATGCCGAAGCTACATCTTTTTTCTCTATTACAACAGGAATAGATTCTGCAAATGGGTATCAAACAAAAACTGTAAATGGGTTGAGCGGCACTGCGCGCACAAGTGTTTTATCGTTCGACAAAATTAATCAAATTCCGCGATAAAATTTCTCCTCAATTGGACTTCTTCATCCAAGTAATATATGCATATTGTAATGAATTCTTTGTCATTTATTTCCAATAAACATAAGTCTACTAATTAATCTTAACATTCGCAAATATTTATAATCTTCTTCACATTGGCACAAGTGCAATCACTATTTTTAGGTACTAATGGCGACTCTTTATGCGCACTTAAAAAAAAGGACGGCGGCATTAGACCAATAGCCGTAGGTACTTTTTATCGAAGACTTGCAGCTAAATTATCTTGCTGGAATATAAAGGAGAAATTAGGAAATCTTTTCAGGCCCCCCGAACAGTTTGGATTTGGGACTTCAGGCGGTTGTGAAATTGTAGCACACGCTGCACGTATATATTTAATTAATAATCCCAATAACATTCTTCTTAAGCTTGATTTTAAAAATGCTTTCAACTCACTTAACCGAGATATTTTATTACATAATATTTACAACCACATTCCCCATCTATTGCCTTTTCTTCAACAATGTTATGCAAATCCTTCATTTCTGTTTTTTTGGTGATAACATAATTAATTCCGAAAGAGGTATACAACAAGGCGATCCTTTAGGCCCGGCAATCTTCTGTCTGGCAATAAACAACCTTGTTAACTCATTAAACGCAGAGTTTAATATTTGGTATTTAGATGACGGATGTATTGGTGGTGAGATTCATTCCGTAATCCAAAATTTCGAAAAGATAATTTCAATCGCTAAGTCGTTTGGTTTGGAACTCAATTTTAATAAATGTGAACTGTTATGTTCACCTCCATCCAATTTAACAAAACCATTTCACTCTTAAACATGATCGCACCAGGTATTCAGATACCAAATAAAAGTAATTGGACCCTACTTGGCGCACCACTCTGTACTGAAGCGATTCCAGAAAGTATCAATAAAAAAATCGAATTGATGTCCTCCATTCGCTCTCGTTTAAAGTCATCTTCTATTCCAAATCATATCTCATTTTGTCTGATTAAGAATTGTTTTGCTATTCCTAAATTGATGTACATCCTCAGATGTAGCACAACTTGGACTTGTATGCAATCTCTTGAGATATTTGACGAACTATTACGATGCACTTTGGAGGAAGTAATAAATATCAAACTGAACCATTTCGAATGGTCGCAAGCATCTCTTCCAATAAACAGAGGCGGATTAGGTGTCCGTCTAAATGAAATTAAAATCAACAAGCTCGTCCAAAAAGAATGGGCTATACCATTGCTGGATATATCTTCCAATAAGTTGCTAGAATCAGCTATCAATAATACACATAGGGCTCGTATTCTTGCAGTTTCTTCGAAATATGCCAGCGCATGGTTATTCGCTCTTCCAATAGCATCTCTGGGCACATTATTAGATAATCATTCGTTTAGAATTGCTGTAGGACTCAGGCTTGGTACTCGGTTGTGTACACCACACTCGTGCATTTGTGGATCAGCTGCAGACGAGTTAGGTATACATGGATTAAGTTGCAGGCTTAGTGCAGGAAGGCATTCCAGGCACAAAGCAGTTAACGATTTAATTAAACGAGCTTTAGTCTCTGCCGATGTTCCTTCTATTCTGGAACCTACATATTTATTCAGAAAAGACGGTAAAAGATCTGACGGCATTAGTTTAATTCCTTGGAAATACGGTAAAGCAGTAATGTGGGATTTTACATGTACCAACACTCTCGCTAGTTCTCATGTTACTGCTTGTTCCAACAAAACTGGAGCAGCAGCAAAAGCTGGCGAAAGAATAAAAAACAAAAAATATTCCTCTTTATCAGACCTTTATATCTTTTACCCAGTTTCAATTGAAACCTTAGGAGTTCTAGGTAGTCAAGGATTGGAATTCATAAAGGAAATTGGTAGACGAATCTATTATAATACCTTTGATCAAAGAGCCACTTCATTTTTATTACAAAGAATTGGCATAGCTATTCAAAGATGTAATGCGGCATCCATATTAGGAACCATTCCACCTTCCAAAGATTTAAGTGAAATTTTTGACCTGCCTTCAAAATGTTACAGTTTAGAAAACCAAAACATTCGATCATCTTGCACTGTCTTTAAGAAACAGCTAAATAATGTTGACATGGAAGAAAATAAAACACTGATCGCTTTTACAATAGAAGAAATTTCAAAAAACCCTAATTGCTCTAACAGATTGAGCCATTCTTCAAATACATCTACTCATCTCCAACATACAAATAATGCATCACAACTCGATTCTTACTTTAAGAACTTAAATGATTTTTCAAATACAATTACAAATTTAGGCAAAAAAGGATTGGAAAATATTGGCAATACTTGCTTTATAAACTGTATAGTTCAGTGCCTCTCAAATACAAAATTATTACTTGAATATATTAAACATAATGCGTTTTCGAAGCATATCAATACTAGCACTTCAACCATGAAAGGAGCTTTAATTAAATCTTTTGCACAAGTAATAAAAGATCTGTGGTCTGAAGATACTTTCGACAAAGTGATAAATACTAATAACATGAAATCACACTTTCATCGATTTGCACCTAGTTTTATGGGCTTCTATCAACAAGACGCACAAGAGTTTATGCGGTACTTGCTAGATGGTATTCATGAAGACGTTAATCAGGTTACCTCCAATCAAATTCCTATATTGTCAGAATTAAATGAACCATTAAGTGACTCTGACAAAGGTAATGAATCCTGGCAGCAATATTTAAGAAGTAACAATTCCAAAATTGTTGATATTTTCGCTGGACAGTTAAAATCAACAGTACGTTGCACACACTGTAACTTTCGAAGTCTTTTGGGATCTATCACTTGCTATACCTAAGCACACTGGCTGCTTAACGTTACAGCTTTGTCTAGATCATTTTACTAGGCCTGAAACATTGGATGACGACGAAAAACCGGTATGTTTTAAGTGCAAAGAAAGGAGAAAATGCATCAAATCACTGTCCATACAGAGGTTTCCTAAAATATTAGTGATACACTTAAAACGGTTTTCACCTACAGGTACATATCAAAGAAAGCTAACTACGCCTATAGATTTTCCATTAGAAGGTCTGGATATGCGACACTACGCTGCAGAAACAAATCTTGGAAATTGTCATTATAACCTGTATGCAATATCGAAACACAGTGGGACTACTTTCACAGGCCATTACATCGCATACTGTCGACACCCGTACTCATTTGTATGGCATGAATATAACGATTCCATGGTGTGCAGTATATCCTCTAAAACACTTGTAAAAGCAGAAGCATATGTTCTATTCTACGAAATGCATTCTGAAGAAATGAAACGAAGTACCTTAGTTTCGAAAGTTCCTAGAGATACAATGCATGCAAGAAACCTGTATCGGCCTAATTCTGAACTACATTGCGATTATCTGACAAAACATAATAAACCTGCCAATAGACGAACAACCGATCCAATTGTTATACTATCTAGTATTCTTGAAGAAATCTTAAATGAACTTCATGATATGCCAGATGTACAACCATTCTTATTTCCTGTTAATGCGAATTTAGTCGAACACTATCAAAATATTATCCAACGACCCATGGATTTACAGTCAATTCGAGATAACTTGCACCAAAAAAATACCATACTCGTGAAGAATTTTTGGTTGATATAGATCAAATTTTTAAAAATTCTGCTTGCTATGACGATGCACCATGGTGTGGACATTGTAAAGCCCTTGCACCAGAATATTCCAAAGCTGCAAAAGAATTAGCAGACAAAGAGTCAAAGATAAAGCTTGGTAAAATTGATGCTACCGAAGAGGAAGATCTTGCTAAGGAATATGATGTCAAAGGTTATCCTACCCTTAAATTCTTTAGAAATGGACAGCCTATTGATTATTCAGGAGGACGTGATGCTGCCCAAATAGTAGCTTGGCTTGAAAAGAAAACTGGTCCTGCAGCTAAAGAGCTTAAGACAGTCGAGGAAGCTAAACAATTTATTGAAGAAAATAAAGTTGCAGTTGTTGGTTTCTTCTCAGATCAAACTTCAGATAAAGCTAAAGCTTATTTATCTGTTGCTAATGCTGTCGATGATTATCAGTTTGGAATCACTTCTGACGAAGCAATTTACAAGGAATATGAAGCTACATGTGGTTCTATTGTCTTATTTAAACAGTTCGACGAAGGAAAATCCATTTTTGAAGGTGAACATACTGAACAGAACATCAAAAGTTTTGTTACATCAGAGTCGCTACCAAACCTCGTAGAATTCAATCATGAAACGGCACCTAAGATCTTTGGAGGTGAAATTAAAAGCCATTTACTCATCTTTGTATCTAAAAGTGATGACAAAACCAGTGCTATTGTATCTGCTGCTCGTTCTGTCGCCAAACCTTACAAATCCAAAATTTTGTTTGTTACAATCGATGTAGAGGAGGAAGACCACCAGCGAATTTTAGAATTCTTTGGAATTAAAAAAGCAGAGGTTCCCACTGCACGTATTATTAAACTTGAGGAAGAAATGTCAAAATTCAAACCTGAATCGTCCGAACTTGATGCTGAAAGCATAACTACATTTGTAGATAAGTTCTTAAAAAGTGAGCTTAAACAACATTTATTAAGTCAAGAACTTCCTGAAGATTGGAATAAACAACCCGTGCGTGTTCTTGTTGCAAGCAATTTCGATGAAGTTGTATTAGATAAATCCAAGGACGTCCTTGTAGAATTTTATGCTCCATGGTGTGGTCATTGTAAACAGTTGGTCCCTATTTATGAAAAAGTTGCAGAGCATTTTGAAAGTAATGTTGATGTTGTTATTGCTAAAATTGATTCCACAGCAAATGAACTCGAACATACTCGTAATACAAGCTTCCCTACAATTAAACTATACAAGAAAGAAGACAACAAAGTTATTGATTACAATGGTCCTAGGACTTTTGAAGGGTTATCTAAGTTTGTAGAGTCAGGTGGTGTTGAGGATGGTGCAGCAGAAGAGCCAGTTGAAGAAGAGACTGAAGATGATGATACTGCACGGCGAGATGAATTGTAATTGTAGTACTGACATATTTTTGTTCGTTTTCTTTTTAGATTATTATGAAATCTGTCATTAAATTAATCTTTTCAGTACGAAGAATTAAATACTAGTATATTACTAACCTTACTGGTAATTTATTTATCTGACGCATTTATATCACATAAGCGAATTTATATTTACTTTAATTTATCTACATCAAACGTTTATTACGACAGAGTTCAAACTAATACTGAAACTATCACAACGAGGTTTATATTTATATACGATAAATCCTTTATTTCGAAGAAATTCAGAGAAATCTAGAATATGCAACATCAAACTTTCCGAGAATAACCTTATTGTATTGCGGTACCTATCAATCATCCTTTCTTATCCCTAGACAGATATGAGACCGCTTTAGTAAAAACCGAATAAGCGAAATATTCCATATATTTCTCAGATAATGTTACAGAAGTCGATTCTTAAAGGCATAATAAAATCGTATTTCGGGGACTTCTTACAATACTGTACTCGCTTCGATGATATTTTAGAGTTAGGTGCATGGTTTGTTAGTTGTTTCGGTTTAAATACAATATTAAGTGTATAGAATAAAAGAAGTAAAAACAGAAATAATCACTTACCCTCAGTTAGTCCGGGTTGAAGCTGAAAATAAAGCAACATTAAGGATGGGAAAGGAGGAAGTATTGCTTGTACTAGCCACTTTACACACATGTAACCTTATCAGGTTTTTTCTGATTGTGAGCGATACACTCTAATAACTTTATTATTAGATTTGAGTTAGTATCGTCATGGTTAAGAACGCAAAGTGGATAAACGCAAATTAATGTGAAAGGATTAAAAGGTGTGAACATATTGCCCACCCAAAAATTAACAAAATTTTAAGCTAAGTAACTAAAAAATACTACGACTGGACCTTCCAGTCGGAAATAAAAAATAACCAAGGAAACGGACAATAAAGCCAGAACACGAAAGGAATCACGAGAAAACAAATGTTTAAAAACTAAATGAAATACGAGACAGGACGAGAAACGCCAAAACCTAAAATGAAATAAATACTAATTAATTTTAAAATTATTAAGAAGAATGAATAAATAAAAGTTGAAAGAATATTACTCTCCTTTTGTAAGAAAAATAAGTTTATTTGTAGGGCGCGTGAGTAAGCCACACTGATAACACCATCAGGACCAGGAAATAACTCCACTACGCGACCAATGGGCCAGGTCAAAGGTAAAGTTTCCAAATCCTTAACATATACAAAGTTCCCCATTTTGGGATCCCCAACACAACGGTCCCATTTACTCTGTTGTAGCAAAATGTTCAGATATTCTTTATACCATCTTCGCCAAAACAACCGAGTACCTGACAAAGATGCCTCCAGGGAGATTTTACATTCTAGTCTTCAGAATAGGGAATTTCGGGGAGGCTAATAATAGGATCACCTATGAGAAAGTGCCTGACAGTAAGATAGTCAGTGCGGTCGTTAAGATCAGAGGATGGCAAACACAGGGGAGGGCTATATAACACCGCCTCGATGCGCGCGAAAACAGTTGAAAGTTCCTCGAAATTCTGAGGTTGGATACCCAAGATAGGCAACATTAAAATCTTAGAAGACTTTACGCCAAAATTTGAAGCGAAAGGAGAATTGAATCACCACCTAATCTCACGAGAAACCATTACAAAAAATATTTCTTGTTGATTTTGCTTTAGAAAGTCACTAGCTTTCTTAAGAGCGCGAGAAGCACTTATAAAATTTCCCCCGCAATGCGAATATACAAACACGAGTGAACCGCGCCTGGAAGTAAATCGAACAAATGAAACTGAAAAGCATAGGTCGATAATTCAGAAACTAGTTCTAAATGTACGTATGACCGTGGTGCATAGACAGACAAATATACATAAATAGGCCTTCTGAATTGAAATATTTCGGCGTTTGGAAGTTCTAATCAGAAACGCACCTGCAATATCAACGCCCACATTAGTAAAGGCTCTACTAATTTGGCCGTGGCGCAGGCAAATCAGCCATAACTCGCTGGTATGATTTGCAGTCAAACCGAAAAAAAAGGCGAACACTTGTGAATTCGTTGCCGAACAAAGGATCGTAATCCAACGATCCAAAACTTGCCTTGAATCAAAGATTGAGTTGTCGAAGGACCAGAATGTAAGAAAACAATGTGATAATAATCACATATGAGAACAGCAAGCGGTGAATGTTTAGGCAGCAATAGCAGACGCTTAAAATCGTAGGGCATCCGGCCGTTACTAAGATGTCCGCCCACCCTGAGCAACCCTCCAGAATCCAAAAAAAGTGAAAGTTTTCGTACAGAACCAGAAAGAAGTTTATCCTTTTTCATTTGATTAATTTCAAAATCATAATGTGTGTTAGCTTCACCATAGTTAACAAAGAAATCTTAAGTTCATACAAAGCAATAGCGCCAGCTAATTTTTTACCTGTGAGACGACAACTGTATATGAATGTATTAATGCACACTGCCTTATATTGTAACAAAATTAATGAGAACGATCTCTCCATAAATTCGCAGAAAATTAGAATTTTGGGTTAAGATTTGAGTTTAGGAACCGAGTTTAAAGGCACGAAAAATTCGCAAAATCGTTCCAATATAAGATCGGAGGTAGCAGTACTCCCATGTACCAAAATGATTACCTACTGGTTGGTACGGGACCAGAAAGCTCAGGTCGACAGGATTTATTTTGTCAGAAATAGGGTTCCATTGTGAAATTTGAGTATAGTTAAGAATTATATCTACGCGGTTACCTACAAAGGACTTAAGTAAATAAAAAGGTGTCCCCTTAACCATGTAAGAACCACCTGAGAATCAGTGAACAATTTGACTTCATGTATATAATGTACGCGACAGTTAGCCGTGATAGCAAATATTAGGCAAGCTATCAAAAGAGCACCTAAAAGTGAAATTGTAATAGATTGTAATAGATTTTAATGGGACAACTTTACTCTTGACTTGTGAGAGATTGCAAGAGACGGAATTACCCGCTACTGAATAAAAATAGATACACGCTGAGTAACACCTCTCACTAGTATTACAAAGTCCTAAAAGATAATAACTACTAATTACTAACTAATTACTAACTAACTACTATTACTATTAGGCAATTTTTATTTGGTATAAATAGGGAAGTTGAGCGCAGAATTGTTCTCATTCGGCGCACCAAGCGGGATCAGGAGTGTCATCCCATTAAAGTTTCTGTATCCACAATTGTTGCAAAAAATATTTGATAAGAAAAATGGTAGGAATCAACCACCCCAACGGATCAAAAATACGGACCATGTATGAAAGTATAGTTCTATTCGTAAAACGCCCTTGAAAGGGAACCACATAATAAGCGAAAGTATCAGACGTTGAATTCCATACTAGACCTAATATCTTAAATCCGTTAACCTAATCGGAACGGGTCAACTCAGATTCGAGATAAGTTTCCAGGAAATCCTGCAGCATACAGATACAGTTGCTAGACCATTTCCGGAGTTGAAACCTCCTCAAAGTAAGTAGTTTAATCAGTTCAGCATGAAGTTGCTTTGTTGGAGTGGGTGTCTCAGCACCAGAAATTATATCATTCATATATAGGTATTATTAAGCATAACTACTGAAACTATAGCGTAAGCGCCACTCCCATTACTCACTAATTGACAAACAGCGTGTTGCTAAGAAGCTGCAGGAGCTAGACCTTAGGTAAGAGTGGATAGCTGGTATTCGAGGATACTTTTTGCAGGAGAAGGTCACCATAAATGTGTTGGTATTGACGATCCGTAGGATGAACCATCATAAGAATGTCTGCACATACCGCAATGTTATGAAACCGAAAAAAATGATTTCTGACAAACTTCTTGGAAGTTTGGGACCGGGGCATAACCGATCATAGAGCGATAATTGTGAGAAATCGGGAGCAGAACAGTTGAACCCTACGCGAAACTTGGTAGTGCTACTGCTCGCCTTTAAAACAGGACGATGGGGCATACATAGTCCCAAGAGCTATTAGCGATCTCCATGTGTCCTAGGAAAAGGTATTCGTGAAGAAATTCCTGATAAATTTGTTTCTGTTCCAGGAAGCGAGACAAATATCTTTCCAAATTAACGTAGCTTTTATAAGTATTAAGACTATTACGTCCAAGAGAAGGGACGCTACTATTAAATGGTAAAGATACTACGTAACGCCACGTTTCGTCACGGGAATGTGTCTCCAAAAATTGCTTAACATCTTCACGAAACGTAGTCCGAGGCATATCAACTTCCTATACTTTCCAAAACCTTTGGACTTCTTTATCCAAAGTTTCGGAAACCACAAAAAGCGAAATAAAATTAGAAGGATTGGGTATGTCAGACACGTATCCTAACAAAATGTATCCAAACATGGTTCTCACCGCAGTGGGGTACCCCAGAATAATATCAGAATATTCCGAAAATAATGTTTGAGCAGATATTTTGGCTCCTAAAAGCAAGTCCGCCGGAGTGGATTTATAAAAACTAGAATCGGCTAGTTCTATATTTTGAAATTTCTTTAAAACCTCTAAAGGCATTGAACGCCCAGGAATGTTTCGCCTATTTTCAGGAACAATAAATGCAGTAAAATTCAATTAGAGTGAGACACAATTGAAAACTAATAGACAATATTGAATCTTGTACTTGTTCCAGTGGAAAATTTGGTCGATTTTCCAAGCATCAAGCAGTAGTATATTGTAATTTTGATCAATCAATATAGAATACTCTTCCTGTAAGTTTAAAATCGCGATATTCTATGGCCAAATTAACGTTTGGGGAAAATGTTCAACCTATATCATTTTACGAGTCACTGGCAGTTTCAAAAACTGAAAATACTAACAGCGGCCACAATCCTGAAATCAGCTCCGATATAAATAACATTTCTGTCAATAACCATATCACAGTATCGTCAAACAATAGTATCACTGTTGGTTGCAGAGAAGAGATCTCTAAAGGAACACTGATCTTAATGCAAAAGCATCATAATTCTTTTGGCACATCACATTTAACCATAGAAATTTTTTTCATCATCAATAGGTCTTCAGTTCTGGAACTGATTAGACACGTACCCTCAATGTTTCCTATTCTGAACTAACCTACATATTTCCCTGAAATTTGCACAGTCTGCATATATCACTATCTGATCTAGGTCTACATCTACCTCCCTTTTCTTATCTCTGCTTGTAATATATCCCATACTATTCCCCAAAAATGCCTTAAAACATATTCTGTCCTATTTCTGCTATTTTTCCTACAGATATCTTTATTCCCCTACTATTTCTATAACCTTTGCCTGTCCATGCTATTATCCTCATACATCTGAAGCACTACATTCCAAAATGCTGCTACCTTTTTTCTGTCTGCTTTTCCTACTGCCCGTATTCCACAGGCATCATGTGCTGTGCTCCACATATATGCATTTTCTTCTTATTTCTATATTTGTTGTCTTTGATCATAGGCGCTGTTCTTTTTTGTTAGATGCAGTTCGGTTCCCTTCTATTGTTTTACAATTATATACCCTACTTCTCCGACATTCAGTGGTTGTGAAGGGGGGTAAGCAGCCTGTGGCTGCCAAGTTCCCCCAACACTGAGACATTTTCCAAATTAATAGTTTTCCAGTAAATCCTTCCACACAATTAACATTATTCGAGAATATTGCACAACCAATTACCTGATTTAATATTTTTTTCAATATATCTTTTCGCACAGTCAACATTAGTTGCAGATATTTCACAACCAACCCCTGCAGTTGTTTATAATATTCATCAGATTTATCTACGCTTATTTTTTCGTCTATAGGCTTTCCGTCTCAAAACTGGTCGGACACGTACCTCAACTTATTTATATTCTGAGCTAGTCTACACAGTTCCCTGAAATTCTTACACAGCCTATATACAGCTCGGTTCCCCTTCTATTGTTTTCTAATTATATGCCCTATTTCACCAAGATTCAGTGGTATGTGAAAGAGGTGTGTATGACTACTATGCCCAAGGTTCTGGGTTCGAATCCCGACACGGCCCGCTTGAAAAATGTTAGGCGAGCATTTTTCAAAAATACACCCTCGTTCGGATGAGAGGTAAAATGGAGGTCCCGTGTGTGAGTGTTGTCACGCACGTTAAAGATCTCTACCTTGCTTGGAACAGCAAGGGTTCGGCAAAAATTCAAAATTTACAGGTAAAAAAAACTCGCTTCCTGGCCAATGTAGTACCTTAGGGTGGAGCGTTGCAAAATCAAATGTAGGGGTATGTGAAAGGGGTTAAGCAGCCTGTGGTTGCCAACACTTAGACATTTGCCGAATTAATAGTTTTCTAGTAAATCCTTTCACATAATTAACATTATTCGAGAATATTGCACAACCAATACCTGTAGTTTCTTGTAATAATCATCATGTTTAAGTACAGTTATTTTTTTCGTCATTAGTTTATCCAACTTGGGCCTGGTTGGATGTGTACCTCCATTGATTTCTATTCTGAGCTAGCCTACACATTTCCTGAAATTCTTAGAGCCTACATCTTTCACTATCTGTCTGCAATAGTCTAACCTAAGTCTACCTCTACTTCTCTTTTTTCCTATCTCTGCTTCTAATATATTCCGCACTACTCCCTCATGCCGTAGTATGTGACCTATCATCCTATCTCTTCTATTTTTTACTGTATTGCGCATGTTTATTTCTTCCCATACAATTTTTAGTACCTCTTTGTTCTTAACTTTGTTTGTGCATGATATCTCCATCACTCGTCTGTAGCACAACATTTCAAAGGCTTCTACCTTTTTCTTGCCCGCTTCTCCAACTGTCCAGGCTTCACAGCAATCTTTTCCTTGCTTCTATGTTTGTTGACTTTCAACACAGTAGTTGCATTCTTCGTCATTAATTTATCCATGTTGGGACTGGTTGGATGTGTACCTCCATTGATTTCTATTCTGGGCTAGCCTGCACATCTCCCTGTAACTCTTACAGCCTACATCTTTCACTATCTGCATGCAGTAGTGTAACCTAGGTCTACCTCTTCTTCTCTTTTTTCCTATCTCTGCTTCTAATATATTCCGCACTATTCCTTCATGTCGTAGTATGTGGCCTATCATCCTATCTCTCCTATTTTTTACCGTTTTCCACATATCTCTTTCTTCCCCTACCATTTTTAGTACCTTTTCGTTCTTAACTTTGTCTGTCCATGATATCTTCATCATAAGTCTGTAGCACCACATTTCAAAAGTTTCTACCTTTTTCTTGTCCGCTTCTCCTACTGTCCAGGCTTCACAGCAATCTTTTCCTTGCTTCTATGTTTGTTGACTTTCAACACAGTAGTTGCTTTTTCTTGTTAAATGTAGCACGACCTTGTGCTAAACTTTGTTTTATATCTTTTGCGCTTTTCCCATCGTGCGTTATTTGGCTTCCTAGGTAGCAGAAATCCTTAACCTCTTGTAAGTTCTTGTTACCTATTTCTATTTTTGTTTTGTTTTATTTTTCCCTCATTTGAATACTGGTACTTTAGTTTTATTTTTGTTAATTTTAATACCATATCTTTCTGTTAGAACCGTTTCCATTTCATTAAGAGCAGCTTCAAACTCTTTTTTGCTAGATGCTAATACCGCTATATCATCTTCAAATCTAAGCATATCAATTTTTTATTCCTGCATAGTAATTCCAAATGTCTTCCTGCATTTGACAGTATTCATTGCCTCTTCTATATAGAAGTTAAAAATTAATGAGGATAGGGAACAACCCTGTCTCACCCCTTTCCTAATGTTTACTTGCCTACTTTCCTGCTTTACTTCTATTACTGCTGTTTGCTCTTTGTATAAGCTATGTACTATTCGTCTATCCCAATCCAATCGTTTTGAGAATTTCGAACATTTTTTCCATTTTATATTGTCGAATGCTTTTTCCAAATCTACAAACCCTATATACACGCTTTCCCCTTTTTCATTTGTTTTCTCCATTAGCACTCTCAGAGCTTAAATAGCCTCCCGTGTTCCCCTGTTTCGCCTAAATTCAAATTGATCTTCTCGTAGTATTTCTTTAGCTCGTTTTTCCATTAGTCTTTGTACAATTCTAGTTAATATTTTTGACACGTGTGCTGTCAAACTTATTGTTTAAAACTTTTACATCTATCCGCGCCTTTCTTTTTTGGTATAGTTACTGTGATGTTACGTTTGAAATCTTGGGGTATCTCGTCTGTCTCATACATATAGCTTACAAGTTGGAAGAGACGTTCTGTTGCTGCTTGTCCATTGGCTATTCGATATCTTTGTAAATCGCTTCTACCTCTTCGTAACTGTAGCTAGAGGTGGGCATGTATATTTGTATTATTACTGTGTTTACCAGTTTAGATTCTAATCTGACCCTGAATACTCTTTCGTTCTTTTGTAAGTAATTTTCTATACAATATCCTATCTTTTTCGCATAACTATCCCCACACACAAATTTCCTTCCTCTGCTCCTGTATGAATTATCCTTAAATCTCCACTCCAAAAATCCCCCGCCTCTGGCCACCGAACTTCGCCGATCCCTACTATGTCTAGTGCTAACCTATTCATTTCAAGTTTCAGGTTCTCTAGCTTACCTACTTGCTTCATACTTCTAACATTCCACACTCCCACTCACAAAATGTTCCCGACTCTTATTCTGAACTTTCCGATCGCATCCTCCGAAGTAGTCCCCTCCCGAAGATCCTAATGGGGGGCTATTTTAACTCCGGAATCTTTTACCCCAGAGAACGCCATCATGTTATTACAATTTAAGTACGCTGTGTACTTGGGAGATTTCCAGTTGCGGTAGTGTGTCTTAGTCTGCCATACCGACCCCTATGGTCTCTGCCAATCTAAGTACCGAAAGAGCCACTGCCCTCTTTCGGGGACCTGTCTTAGTCTGGTTCCTCACTAACGACCCTTACTACTTTGGTCGGACCTGTAGTTTGGCTCTTTAGCTCATTAGAACACGCAAGCCATTTCACCTGTTCTAGTAATCTAGAACTTCGGCAAGGTGCAGGTCCATTCGAAATGGGACATTTTTTTAAAAAGATTAAATGTATTAAAACAAAAACATCGTGGGTGTCATTTTTAAATACTGCTGGAAGTTCAATTCCGATCCATCGGCGAACAAACTTGGTTATTAACGTACAGCCTACTGCAATCAGTCGATAGTCGACGCAAGGTAGGGACTACTAGAGGTTATAAAAGGCTTCCTGTAGGTAGATCCCCAAAGAGAGAACATATACCATCATTAATATAGCGCAAAATCAACCAATTGCGACATCCCACGGATCAAGACATTAACAAAGTTTTTCTTGGTTCTATGTTTTTATTTACAACTTGTTAAAAATATAATATGTTACTTTTTATACCTGATTTATACGTAAACCACTAACATCGTTTAGTGATAAGTCCGACCTGTATTTCAGCACTGTCAGGCACACTGGTACTGATTTAGGCACTCCACATTAATTGCCCGTAACAAATTCAAATTGACCAATCAAATTAGCGCTGGTATTGAATCCCATACCGTAATGTTTAAATGGTACCAGGCGGGAGTATGTTGCGTGCAGTAATTTAGAGACTGCAGCTAGCTGTGTTCAAATTTTTAATTTATGTAAAAATAGAGGTACTAGTCGGTAAAAGAGCAAAAAACAATTTTAATTTATGCTACGTCACAAGAAGCAAAGTTTGTATAGTGAGAAAAGAAACCAAAGGTATTATTGGAAAGAAGTTATAATGTTTGTACTTCAAATAATTGTATGTTCTTTTCCTTAATAGTTATTTAAAGCCAGTTTAAATAAAAGCGCTTCCTTCAGCAACTTGTATTTACTGCGCTACAAAATCTTGGTATCTTAACATGTAAGATTTCTAGAAAACAAATAGAGTTAAACTGAGCATGGGCTGCATATTTTCTGAACACCAGCAAGTATATTCACCCCAAAAGTCCTGAAGCAGAAAGATATTCTATTTCTACACGTGCAATTTCCACTTCAGAAATTCATAGACCGTTCTTCTTAATAAGAGTGGTAAGCATTTCCAATATTAGTGTAAAAGAAATGCGTACAATTTGTAAGATCAAACGTCCTTCTACACGAGGTGAAACTTTTATGAAACGAGGTTTGTTTATTAAGGTCAACTTTGAAATTAGTACAAATTGCCATTGTGCTTTATGAATTAAACAATTTCAAAGTAAAATTTAGCCACGTCAAGCCTGAGCTATTTCTGTAACTAGCTCAATTGATTAAATGATTATATTTAATGTAATTTTCACCGGACTCTATAATACTTAATAAAGGGTATGATTACGTTAGGTGTCACGGTGAAACAAGCTTAGATTAACTACATGTCAGAACTGCGTACTGTACAGAGAATATTTTACATACAAAATACGTGACACTTGTCTTCGCAACAAGGGGATCTATCAAACTTTGAACACGTGTATTAGACAGCGTTTTCCGCCCGAAGGGCAGAAAACGACTTATTTTAGGTCTTGCCTAGGCTTGACCTTGTGAGATTACATTCCCGTTTCTTTCAATGATTTCTGCTCGTTCATCCCTCAGTTCGACCCGTCAGCCCTGTCTGTAAGAAGCCCTATCTGTTTTAGATCCAAGGTCAGGCCAGAACGACACTGATCCCTGTTCTTTATTCATCGATTGTTCATTTATTTTCAATAACGTTAAGTCGTGTATTCTGTGACCCGAAGCTAGCAATAAAATCAGAGCCAATCTTCTGTCCACATCGTGGAATTTCATCCAGAGAATGAATTTATCTACGTCCCAGATAACCTTGTTTATTGAAATTGGGCTCGTAATTTCAATAGCTTTTACTATCCTCTTAACTAGTGGATGACCCAATATCTGTTTGCTTTTGGTAGGGTCCTCTAGCTAGGCTATTATGGATTTATGCGTTTTAATTGTGGCTGGCGCAAATCCCTTAGCGGTATACAAATAAGCCAGGTATTGAGCGAATGACCTTCATTCATTCTTAAACCGGGACGGAAGGACTACTCCTTGGCCAAATCGTATAGCCCAATCAGTCTAACGTCCTTTTTGTTAAGGACGCTGGAAAGATTGTGCGACATTGATATCAGGGAAGGGATTGGGCAGTACCATCCTCTTCGCTCAAACCAACATGCCTACAGAGTCTGCCCTACACGCTGTGGTAGGGCGGATCGAGAAATCCCTCAAGAACAATATATCAGCTTTAGGCGTATTCATAGATATTGAAGGCGCGTTTAGTGAAACCACCTTTGAAGGTATTGATAAAGTTATGAGAGAACACAAAGTAGACAACACTCTCAGGCAGTTAATCCAATGGTACCTACGCTGCCGTGAAGTACATGTCTGTGTGGGAACCACTTTTTTATGCAGGGCGGTAGCTAAGGGCTGTCCTCAGGGTGGCGTATTGTCACCACTACTATGGAACCTAATAGTTGACAACCTGCTACATCGTCTCAATGGGGCCTGCTTCTACACGGTGGCTACTGTAGTAGTTGGCAAATATGAGCAAATAGCGTTAAAGCTAATTGAGCAATGGTGCGTGGAAAACTCCTTGACCATAAATCCAAACTACACGTCGCTAGTCTTGTTTACCAGCAAAAGAAAATTAACGGTAACCAGATTACCATTACTTTTTCAAACATCCAGAACCCTCTCAGCGGAAGTCAACTATTTGTGTATTATACTTGATAAGAAACTGAAATGGGCTAAACACTCACAAGTAAAAGTTACGGAAGCTAGCACAGTGTTCTGGCAATGCAGACGTGCCATAGGCAAACTTTGGGGTCTTTCACCAAAGGCTGTCCTGTGGCTATACGCAACACGTCCTGGACCGATATCCTCAGGTTCGTCAGTAAGCTGGGATGGCTGAGTGAGTGAGGACCGGGTATAAGAAGGTAGAATGGGCCAATATTGAGGCCTAAGTGCGCGTGGTCTTGCCACCTTTCCAATGAAATCAATCAATCAACCAGTCTAAAACCCAGGACTCAACCTTAGCTTTAGTAAAGACCAGGTAAGCTCCTGACTTGTTTTGTTACCTTGTGGGCTTCGCTCGCGACGGTCATTCAGGCAGCCGAATTTGTAGGCGTAATATTTTACGTCCAGGGTCAACGCGAGCAAGTTGAGCTTTACTGTATCAAAGACAACATTTCATTAGAAATGAAATCTTCCAGAAAAGCTTTAAAACGCGATAGGTTGAACCGAGAGGAGCCGAGAGAATTCTATTGGATCCGTGTGGTATATCTACACTAGAAACCTTATTCTTTTACATGTAAATAGAAAGTTACAATGTAATAGATAATAAAATACACAAGTCCGAGAAAGTAAAAGCATGTAATCATTTACCAATTGTAAGCATAAAAATACTGGGTGAAAATAATAATTATACCATTCCGTAAAATATCAATTCCTTCAATTCCGCGTTGTAATATTTTTTAGGTAATTAAATAGAAAATAAATTGAAGTATTAAGGTTAGGTTGAATAACAAATAATATTAAATAAAAATGAGAATATTTGGAGCGTGTCAAATTCGATTACCAAGTCGTTTATTTCGTCGTACTGTTCAAAAGTTCTATATGATTCATGCTCTATGTCGTATAAAATACATGTTTGAAGAACGGAATCCATATAAGTCAAGTATTACTATAACATGACATACTTTAGTTAAATTATTATAAATTAACGAAAATTAAGGTCCTGACCTCAGGAAGCCAATTCAAAGACGCAAAAGTTCTTGGAAGGATGAAGATTAATTCCAATCCGGTTACTCTAGTCATGATTATGCTAATGTCAGGTTACCAAACGAAGAAGATACAGGAAATACTAATTGTAAACATCATTCACGCAAAGAAACAATTGAAACACAAAGCGCATTTTACTAAACTCCACCTTTCCTGCACCCTCGCTGTGGTTTTCTGTAAGTAGGTAGAAAGGCACGTGGGTTGTGGTATCCCAATTCTGCTTGTTCTAATTTCTGGTTTTCGGGGAATGAGCCACTTAATTTTCAAATATAAAAAACTACTCTCAAGAGGAAATACCAATGAAATAAGAAGTCTGAAGGCGAAATAGCAATAAATACATGAATCATAATTAGATGAAAACAACACTGCGCAAAACCGAAAAATTCCCCTACATGGATCTATAAAGTAAATGCAAAGCAGTCCGCGAATCTGTTTATATAACAATTTTACACTGCCAAAGTAAATAAACTACTTAGTTGACTTGTAGGTCTGTAGTACATGCTAATTTTATTACTTGATCACCATGAAATAAATACCTAAAACATCGTAGTGGAATTATTATCGCTGCATTTGTCTATTTTATCAAGAATTAATTTGGGCAATTTCTTTGGGGTGGTTATCCACAATATGGGGTAAAATGTACCGCTCGTATAGACTAAGAAACATGTTCTGTTTATTTACAATACGTACATGTGTAAGCAAATAAAAAAGCGTAGGAGTATGCAACCAATAATTCTTTGAACTAACTGACTAATTAGCACGCAGTATGCAAACGAATAGCATGCACGCATAAAACATTGTTCAATCAATATTGCACTCGTCCAACACCTCTCGAAAATACAAATAGAACCGCCCGAACGTACAGCACAAGCAAAATCTCGGTATAAAAAAGCTCCAAACGTTAGAGCAAATCATGGATGGTGTCAAGACGAAGTCGAGCAGCGAGAGGGTAGCCCCAAAGAGCAGTTCAGACTATTTCACCATCCAAAACATCACGCGCCTCGTGGAGTTCGTCGCCGATGGATTCAAGAGGAACCAGTCGACCGGTGTCATTCTTGTTGACGTTTCCAAGACCTTCGACCGAGTGTGGCATCAAATATTCCTCTATAAGATGCTATCGTTGGACATCTACCAAAGACTGGCAACGCTCATCGCGTCGTTTCTGGATCAAATAAAATTCTAGGTCCAAATAGGCAGCTCCTGTTCCTCAGCCTGACAGATGGAAGCCGACGTGCCTAAGGGCTCGTTCCTCTCACAGCGCTGCTCTACTCGCGACGTCCCAAAAACAAGCGCCCACCTATCTCTGCAATTGTCCATTTTATCAAGAATTAATTTGGGCGATTTCTTTGCGGCGGTTATCCACAATCCACGTGTAAGCAAATAAGAAAGCATAGGAGTATGCAACCAAC
This sequence comes from Platerodrilus igneus, assembly GCA_036346225.1. Taxonomy (NCBI): domain Eukaryota; kingdom Metazoa; phylum Arthropoda; class Insecta; order Coleoptera; family Lycidae; genus Platerodrilus; species Platerodrilus igneus. The sequence goes on from JARFIW010001182.1 coordinate 992,566, forward strand.
AATTCTTTGAACTAACTGACTAATAAGCACGCAGTATGCAAACAAATAGCATGCACGCATAAAACATCGCTCAGTCAATAATGGCCTCGTCCAACACCTCTCGAAAATACAAAAAAACCACCCGAACGTGCAATACAAACAAGATTTCAGTATAAAAAAAGCTCCAAACGTTAGAGCAAATTGGGGATGGTGTCGAGACGAAGTCGAGCAGCGAGAGGGTAGCCCCAACGAGCAGTTCGTCTTTAAATCAGACTATTCCACCGTCCATCACATCCTGCGCCTCGTGGAGTTTGTCGCTGATGGATTCAAGAGGAACCAGTTGACCGGTGTCATCCTTGTTGACGTTTCCAAGACCTTCGACCGAGTGTGGCATCAAGTATACCTGTGTAAGCGACTATTGTTGGACATTCACCAAAGACTGGCAAGGCTCATCGAGTCGTTTTTAAATCAAAGAAAATTCCAAATGCAAAAAGGTAGTTCTTGTTCCTCAACCCGATAGATGAAAACCGGCGTGCCTAAGGGTTGTTACATTCCAAATTTGGAGATGTACACTTTTAAATTTGTGAGTGAATTCCCACCATTATTTTTAAAATAGACTTGTTCATTTCCATCATTTCAGACAGTTGCGTTTGCGCAAAAGGAATGCGCAGACGCGGAGTGATGGGTAAGTGCGCGGTTTGGACACGACAGGATATTATTAGTGACGAGACGTCGAACGGTGACGTTTGCCTGTGTCGTTTTTTGTCTTTTCTCTTTTCAAAATGTAGGTTTCCATTTATCTCTACCTTCTATCGTTGCCTTTACCTTTATTCCTTCGCCTTGCCTACGAACGAAGAAGAGGGAAGACGATAAATTTGGTTTCAAGGATGGCATGATGACGCACCCACGCCTAAACGAGATACCCGGAGATTAGCATGGCCACTGCGCAAGGATGATACGCAAAATCGTAAAGCGTTCCACATTTTTAAGTGAGTACTTTTTATCTTCTTAAGTTGCAACTTGTATCATTGTAAACGTATTTGGCATGTGATACAATTTGACCATGCATTTATGTCATAATATTATTATTGCGCAATATTGTGAACGTGGAGCGTTTCAGTGTTGCCAACTGTAGTAGTGGCGCTGAACACGCGGTTCCGGGAGTACAACAGGGTTCGTTCCTATCACAGCGCTGCTCTACTCGCTGTTGACTCGCGACGTCCCGAAAACCAGCGATACCCACTATTTCTCTACGACCATGACGCCGCCGTAGCCACTAGGTCATTAGCCCTTTAGTTAGTGACAAGAAGACTTCAGGAAGTCGGCACCGAACATGGTTAATCAGCGTCAATCCGGACAAAAGCAGTGCCATGCTCCTAACGAAGAGAAAAAAAACCCGCCAGGCAAGGCCGTTGTGATCTTCCACGAGGCCATCCCATCAAAGACACAGGTCAAGTACTTGGGAGATTTTTTTATTTATTTGTTCCAACGTTTCAGTAGTCTGCTACCTGAAATTTAAGCAGACCTGGCTTCCCCCCAGAAAGTAACCGTCAGTAAGGTGTGGGTGTGGGGTGTGGGTGTGTGGGTGGGTGGGTATGTGTGTGTATGTGCATGTGCGTGAGCGTGTGCGTGTGTTTGTATGTGTGTGTGTGCGTGCGTTTTAGGGCTTGTCTTGTGTGTGTGTGTGTATGTGTGTGTGTGTGAGGGTTGTGTATGTGTGTGTGCGATGTTGATATCTGAGTTACGTTCCCCCTCTAGGACCAGGACCATCAGCAGCCGAATATCCCAGCCGTTAAGGAAGAACGCTCAACGGATATTGCCTTATCAGACATGACTATCGGCTGCCGGAAATCCAGATGTTGAAAAGGCAATGTAAGTGTGTGGATGGTGTTTTGTGTTTGTACATTGTTTGAGAGGTGTTTTGTGTGTTTATGTTTGTGTGTGTGTGTGTGTGTGTGTGTATTTGTGTTTGTGTGTAAAGTGTGTTTGAAATGATCATTTGTGTTTATGTTTGCCCAGGTTACCAAAAGGTTGGATTGAATTGGTATAATTTTGTACATGTTTGAACTTATACTAATACACAAAAAACTAGGTTCTTTCAGAGGAAAGGATTTGTTTGTTGTATTATTTGTCTCAGGTATGTGTAAGTTTGGTTCTTTAAATTTAGCGTTAGTCAAAAAAAAGATATTCCCTATTCTACTACTTAAGATTAACTTATACTACTACTGTTAGTTATTATTTGTTAGAGACGGGGTTGCTAATATGTAGAAGCATGCACATTCTACATATTAGGGGGTTGGGTTATTTCAAAGTCGGGTTAATGCTTTGATCTTGTTGCTTCGAGTCATCAAGAGCGGAGCTCTTGGAATTCCAGGAGATCGGTCTCCGGTTTCCGGGGCAGAGTCTCGGTCCGAGAACAGGTGGTACTTTTTGTTTGTGTCTTTTATCCGTCAAGATAACGTTGGTGGATGAGTGGTTTTTTGTGTGGGTGCATCTAAGTGTGGAAAAAGGTTTTCGTTCCAAATTATTGCGTGTAGGGTCTTGTTTAATAATGTTTGTCCATGTGCGTAGAGGTTCGGTTGTAAGTCATTACACTCGAATACTATATGTTCTGGTGTTCCTATGTCTCCGCACGTGCATATGTTGTTGTCAACTAAATTCATGTGTTCTCTGTATGTTGGGTAGGGTCCGTGGCCAGTTAGGTAATGAATAAATCCTCGACTGGGCACCAGGTATTTGGCTTTTAGGCGGTCTTTGATATTTGTGATCATTGCGTATAACCTTCTACCGGTTGTGCTTTGATCCCATCGCGTCTGTCATTCTGCAAGTATATAGTTCTTTATTTCCGCTTTTGTCGTGGGCAGTTGGTTTGTGTTTAAGATGCGTTGTAGTTGTTGATTGTCATTGTGTGTAAGATAGTACATTGCAGCTCGCTGTTTCACTACTAGGTCCAAAGGCATAGTTCCCACTAGTACACGAAGTGTGTCATGTGCGGTAGTCCCATAAACCCCCGTCAGTCGCAGTAAAACACTTCCTTGTGTACTCTTAATTTATTGTCTAATTTTAATTGCGTTAAGGCGATGTCCCCAGGCGCTCGCGACGTATGGCACCATAGCACCGAGCACACTGTTGAGATATAGCCTTACGCAATTAAGTGGTATCTTATACGTCCTTTGGGCCAGCGTTTCGATGTTCTGCATTGCAGAAGTTGCACTTACACAGACGGTGTTTATATGTGTAGAGTAATTCTGTTTTTCGTCTAATGTTAAGCTCATATATTTTGTGTTTTGTGTTCTGCTTATTTTTACATCGTCTAGTTTGATGGTGGGAGTCCCTTGCCAGCGTTCTCTTTACCACAAGGTATGCAGTTTTTTGCGGTGTTATGGTCATTTTGTTGGTTTTGCATCAACTTTGTGTTTGGGTTAGGGCGATGTTAGCTTTACGTTCGATTTCCCTTCTGGAATTGCCTTCAACCACCAGCAAGATGTCGTCGGTGTATGCAATCGACGACAACACTTCGTCAACGGTGTCCAACTTTTCCAGGAGTTCATCGAATACAATATTCCAAAATAGGGGGCCCGCATATGGAGCCTTGCGGACAACCTTTGTATATATGTTTGGTAATGCTCTCCGTGCCTTGTAGGGTTACGTACCTGTCCTCGCAGTAGCTCCTGAAGGAATGGTACCGTTGTGATGAACAGTTTATGGTCGTAAGTCTAGTAAAAAGTGAAGGCCAACAAGGTTACTAAATAGGTCTTCTATGTCCACTAATATTAATAGGACGTATTTTTTGTGTGATTGCTTGATGGTTTGTATTGCTTGGTTTATGGCGTTCTCGGTCGATTTGTTTTCCGTGATTCCGTATTGTCTTGGGTGTACTCCTGTGCTATGTCTGTGGTACTGCATTCGTTTACATAGTAGTTTTTCATACGTTTTTCCAAAAGTGTTCAAAAGGCATATGGGTCGGTAAGAGTCTGGGTGTTTGGGGTCTTTACCTTTCCCTTTGGGAATAATCACCGCATTCGCCTGTTTCCAGATGTTCTGAAAAACAGCTTGTCATATGCATTCGTTGTACAGTGCTCTTGGCGTCGGTGTTAATTTATCTTGTAGCGCTATGCCAATCTCCGCAAGGATTCTATCCGGTCCGAGTGCTTTCCTACTCTTCGACTGGCATAGTGCGTATCTCACTTCGTCTTCTGTGAAAGGATCTAAGTTGTCATCATGTCTGTTCCATGGTCGGTTACCTACGTTGTTTTTGTCAAGTACACCTTGTCGTCTGAGTCGTTGTTCGTTAGTGTCGTCTTGAACGTTGTCATCAGGCAAAAGTGTTTGTAATGGTAATTTTGTAGTGCCCCCAGTCTTTTGTGTATGTACCGTCTTGTTTTATTAAAATCGAATAAGTTATCGGTGGTTTGATTTTACCCTGGGTGATTTTATAGGGTATCCTCCCCAGGCGTCAGTTTGTAAGTGTCTTTCTACGAATAATTCCCATGATCTCTTTATGTTAGTCAGTTCTTTTTGGTATGTCTTTTAATTTTCGGTAATTTGATAGGTGGTATGCTCTCTCAGCCGGTGTTAAGAAGTTTTGGTAGTTTTTTCTCGCTTGCTGTTTCCTTTTTTAGGTTTTGTAAGCGTCTTGTCCATTGAATTGTCTTTGTGTGTCGTGTTTTCTGTTGTTTTAGAAGCATCTGCTCCATTGTCCGTCTAATTGTGTTGGTGAGTAGTTTTGTATACTCGTGGACGTTTTCATCTGATCTTATGGGAAGGGGGGATCTTGTGGGGGTACAAATGTGTCCCTCAGTTTGTTCCAATTTGCATTTCGTATTTTGTATCGTTGTACTTTGGTGAAGTTTTGTGCTGCGTCAAATAGTCTGGCAGTAATGATCGACCGAAGACTCGCCTGGAGGGACCACATCGTCCGCAGCACTTGCAGAGCCAAAGCAGCAAGGACCAGCCTGTACCCGCCACTCAACAAAATAGAAGCTATTCGATATCTCCAACAAGATCAGACTTCACACGACCATTATCAGACCGATCGTCACTTATGTATCGGCAGAGCGGGGCTCTGCAACTAAGTCCCACCCCAAGAACCCGCCAACCGTCCAATCGAAAAACCTTCGTATGGCAGTCGACGCCGCCTGATACACGAAGAACAATCAGATCCACTCCGACTTCAACAACCCAATGATCGTGGAATTCATCAAGGTACATGCAGAGAAGACCTTCGATGGACTGGCTCTTCACGACAACCCCCTCATCAGGACAGCAGAGGACTACGACGAAATCGCACCGAAAACACTAGTTTTAGATTAGCTCAGTTAATCTATAAAATAGTATATCTTAAGTAAGCTGTGAGTAGGACAGCGTAAATAATCTGTTTTTCAACTAGATCTAGGTATCGAAATATCTTAAATCCACATTTCTTTTCCTTGTAGTTAAACCTAAAATGTATCATTTTAAAATAAAAAATTTCATCAGTACCCATTTAGATTAAGAATAAAAATTGTAAACTGAAACTCAACAAAGATTATGTCAGTCAAAGCCAAAAAAGCAAATCTCCTCCTTTTGTTCTCCCTTTAAAAATTTCACCCAACTTCTTGGAGGGAACTTAAGAATAGTGCAAAACGGAAGTCACCAAGCTCCTAGTGCACTAAGGGTTTTCCTTCAACTTATCCCATTGTTAACACAAATCTAGAGGGATAAAATGAAGTAAACTCTAATATCACTACGGACAGGCACTAGTAGTAACACAGTTTGGACCTGTTCACTTCCAAAGTCATGGCCATCAGAACCACCTCATAAAGCACGTGACGTCAAGAAGTACGCCAGGATTAGGAACATTTCGCCATCAAACCGCTTCCATTTTTAACAACCTAGAAAACCACCCACCAACCGCTAGGTACCGAAGCTATAGAATCTCCGCCACGAGATACTCATTGTAATTCAGCGTAACCACGCCAGGGTTACTTACAACGACACCAGACCTAGGTCTACGTCGTGAAGCCGTAATATAGAATTCGTTCCGCAACTTTATAAAATAAATTGACGCTTATTTGAATTACTGTTGTGAATCCCGGATCCCGGACGCGTCAAGGGGAAGATTGATGAACCTGGAAGCAATGTAATTGGCTGCAGGCTCTCCGACAGGGCAGAAGAATAAAACTCAAGTACTTGGGCACCTGGTGCTGGCTTCGTATTTGTTGCAGTAGATATTTAAAGCGTTTCACTGGGTCTATTCGAAGTGTCTCGCTATTGATGTTAGTTATTCCTGAAGACATCGAGACGAAAGATCGAGTGCTTTTAGGGCAACATAGCTGCTTTAGAGCTCTCAGATAAGGCTCAAGCAGATTTCAAGTAGATTTGGAAACGTTTGTAGCCGATCTCTTCATCCGGTTACATTGGAAGTTGAATTGTGTACCCCTACATTTAATTTTCCAATATTTCACCCGATGGTACTACATTGACCAGGAAGCGAGTTTATTTTTCTTGGAAATTTTTTATTTTGCCGAACCCTTGCTATTCCATGCAAGGTAGGAATCTTTAACATGCATGACAAAACTCACACGCAAAACCTATATTTTACATCTCATCGAACGAGGGCGTATTTTTGTGAAAAATGCTCGCCTAACATTTTTCAAGCGGCCCATGTCGGGAATCGAAGTCGGGACCTTATGTTTAGTAGTAATATGTAAACCAACTAAGTCACTGAACCGCCGGTTGTATTGTGTGCATTTAATTTTACAATGCTCCACACGAAGATACTACACTGGCCAAGAAATAAGTTTTTTTACCTGGTGGAAATTTTTTATTTTGCTGAACCCTCGCTATTTCAAGCAAGGTTGGGATTTTTAACGTGCGTGACAAACAGTGACACACGGGACGTACGTTTTGCTACGTTCTCTTTCATATTTAAAAAATTCACAGCCTCATTACTTTAAAAACCTTTCAGTTCCGACTTATTTAGTTAGATAGGCAACCAACTGTACTGGCCCTTTAATTCAAGGTCTGCATGTATATGTTTATGCTTTGGTTCCTAATCTTATACGAAAACTTGATTACACGTGCTTGGAGTGTTAAATGATTTACCTAGCATTCATAGTGTTGGATTTTAAAAACAGTTCGTGAATAAAATGTAATTCTGTTTCTGATGTAATGTAAAAATGTACTTACTAGTTTGGTGTTGTTAGAAGTTTTGTTGGGCGATATAGGATTCGCATTTTAGTAAAAGTTATTGTTCACGTTTAAAAACAAAAATTATATTTTTTCCATCGTTTTATTTATCTCATGCGACACCAACAATTGCAGTGATCTTTCCACAAACAAGTGTACGTTTGCTGTTTTAAACTTAAAACAACTTTCAGTAAGATATGACATGATGGCCAGTGTCACAAAGTTTTAATCCTACAATAACAGACAGAACATGAAGTGAAGGACGACGTTAAAATGGTGGATTACTACAGTGTTGTGATTTTTTGTAGAAATGTTTTTAACGGGAGACTGCATTGAAGACTGAGTCAACCGCAAAATACTATAATTATAAGGATTCAACATTAAGATGAATATTCGGAGATGAGAAATATGACAAACTTCAACTTGAACTACTGTGTAAAATTCTCCGGGGTGAATCAGTCTTGAGGTTTTCTCCTTTCTTTTCTAGGGACCCCTCCCCCACACGATTAGTTAGTTAGCACAGTATTCTGCCGGTTCCTTTTCGTTAAGCGGCTCCGTCGCGTAGTTGGTATGTGTGTGACTACTACGCCCAAGCTCTCGCGTTCGAATCCCGATACGGTCCACCTGAAAAATGTTAGGCAAGCATTTTTCACAAAAATACACCCTCGTTCGGATGAGAGGTAAAATAGAGGTCCCGTGTGTGAGTGTTGATGCGCACGTTCAAGATCCCTATCTTGCTTGGAACAGCAAGGGTTCGGGAAAATTCCAAATTTTCCAGTTAAAAAACTCGCTTTCTGGCCAATGTAGTACCTTCGGGTGGAGCATTCGAAAAATCACATGTAAAATCTCTTTTTGTTGTGGAAATCGGTGCGGACTAATTACGTTGCTTTCGTTGTTCTTTTCCTTGTTCGTTCGGTATACCGTAACAATTTTGCCTCTCGTCCGAACGAGGAAAAATGCTCGCTTAATATTTTTCAAGCGGTCTGTGTTGGGATTCGAACCCGTGACCTTGGGCTTAGTAGTCACACGTGAACCAACTAAGCCACGCAGCAGCTCTGAATTGGGTACCGCTGTTAATATTGGATATAGTTATTTCTAAAGACTGTTCGGGAAGTCCAATAACCGTGTTGCGATTGTCCGAGGAAGAGTGCATTATATACTATGTAGTAGAGTGTTTCCTTGTTGATTTTTATACAAATCCCTATATCGTAGCTTGTCTTATTCCTGGATATGCTGTAGAAAAGTAAAAACTAGCGAACTCCACTGCATAATATCGACTAAGTAAGCAATCCGCACCACAACGTATAACCCTGAGATAAAAGTACAATTATTTGTTACCTAGCTTGCTAATATGCAGTAATTTAGAAAAGTATCCGAGTAATAAATAATTTAAATTGTAAATTTGAAACGTAAATAGATCTAACACATCACTCAATAAGTCCGTAGGATAACTAAGAAAAACACATTTTTTTGGCGAAATTCGATTTTATTCATCAACATACATTCCTTCAAGAGTGATACAATCAGTCCAACGCCGTTCTAGCATTTCGATACCTTTTTTGTAAAACAATTCGTCTTTGGCCTCAAAATAAGCTTCAGTTTCAGCGATCACCTCTTCATCCGAGCCAAATTTTTTTCCGGCGAGCATTTTTTTCAGGTCTGCGAACAGGTAGTAGTCGCTGGGAGCCAAATCTGGAGAATACGGTGGGTGCGGAAGCAATTCGAAGCCCAATTGGTGCAATTTGGCCATCGTTGCGATCGACTTGTGACACGGTGCATTGTCTTGGTGAAAGAGAATTTTTTTCTTCTTCATGTGTAGCCGTTTTTTGGCAATTTCTTCCTTCAAACGTACTAATAATGCCATGTAGTATTCGCTGTTGATTCTTCTTCCTTTCTCAAGATAGTCGATGTACAAAATTCCGTGCGCATCCCAAAATACATACGCCAAAACCTTACCAGCCGACTTTTGCGGTTTTGGCCGCTTTGGACGTGGTTCTCCGGCTGCAGTCCACTCAGCTGACTGCCGATTAGACTCTGGAGTGTGGTGGTGGATCCATGTTTCATCCATTGTCACATACCGACGCAAAAGTCCTTTTATTCCGGTTGAACAGCTCCAAACAGCTCTCAGAATCATCGACACGTTGTTGTTTTGGTCCACTGTGAGCAAATGCGGCACCCACTTTGAGAACAGCTTTCTCATGGACAAATGTTCATGCAAAATAGTGTGCACACTGCCTTCTGATATCTTCAAGGTGTCAGCTATCTCACGCAATTTCACTTTTCTGTTTTCCAAAACGATTCGGTGGACTTTTTTGATGTTTTCCGGTGTAACCACCTCAATTGGCCTTCCAGAGCGTTCAGCATCGTCAGTGTCTGTACGGCCACGTTTAAAATCAGCAAACCACTTCTCCACCGTTTGCCTCGATGGAGCAGAGCCCGGATAACACTTATCAAGCCATGCTTTGGCTGCGATGGTATTTTTACCCATCAAAAAGCAATGATAAATCAACACGCGAAATTGCTTGGAATTCATTTTTTTGAAAAACTCAAAAGTATCGTCACTTGAACCTCTGTAACTTGTAAACTAATCGTCGGATTGTCATGAAATTTTGACAGATATCTTTTTAAGGTTAGTACTTCCTACAAATCATATGGATTATTACATAGCAACGCCATCTATGTATCATCCTACGGACTTATTGAGTGATGTAGTATTTCGTTTGTAAATTTCATGAAACCTAGTACGCGCTCTATGTGGGCACGCAATTAACTACCGTATCTTCATCTTTATTTACCGCTATAACTTAGTCCAATTTAAATTGCACTAATAATTTCTGTGCTAGGAGAATAACCTACGCACTGTTGAATGTCTGTTTCAAACAAAAACGTTCGACACGATATTTAATTCTTTTATATTTAGGAAATTTACAAAAGTCACGCCTCCTTTACTCTAAAACGTTATGTAATCCATTCATTATCAATTTTAATTGAGTGTGGAAAGACCATTTTTTATTAACCTACAAATTCCGTTAACTATTTTCCTCATTTTGGAATGTATTTTAAATTATGACAGTTCTCGTCGTTAGGTTACGAGTTACAATTTTTGGTATCCGCATCATTCAAAACGAATCTCAATTATTATGTGCAAGAAAAATTAACGTTATGCAGAAGCGATGTATTTGTTCCGACCATTTATAAAGGGGTTGACGAGGCTATGACCCGTTTTGGTCTGCAGAATATGATTTAAAAAGGGACAAGGGATTGCTTCGAATTCGTTGACGTGTATACATGTCGTAAAGACTAACACTTTGACTCTAGCACAGACCTAACACGGTTTTAATTTCCTATCCTAAACTAACTTGGTTCCTTAATAGGTCTGCTTTTTGTCGGAACTAAAAGACATGTTGGCATAAATACTTACAGACGTTTGGGGGCGTTTTTGCCATATCAAATATTTTTCATTGTTATAGGCCTAGGTAAATACAGCTCGCACGGCTATTATCATTTATATAAATTCTTATGAAGCTACACCAAACATCTGGTTTTATTTTCTGAAATGATGAATTTATAAATTTGACAAACAAACTAAATATTAAATTTTATGTTTATTGTTCAAACTCCTAGTAATTCCTCTTTGCTCAGCTAATTTGTAGCGGTAAACAAAGGTAAAGGTACGGTAATTACTCGCGCATCCGCATGAGGGCGTACTAGGTTTCACAGAAATTATAAACGAAATAAAATAAATTACTCACTTACTGTGATAAATTACTGCAATTAGTAAGCTAGGTAGCAGATGATTATTCTTTTATCTCAGGATTGTACGTCATGGATACGGATTGCCTACTTAGTTCATATCATCTATAGCCTATAACATTAAACGGGAACCGACAGGAAAACACTCCACTACATTGTTTATAATGCACTACTTCTGCACAAGCAGTTAACGATAAGGTAGTCAAGACAGGAATCCTCTCAAGATGTGCTTCCAACAACTAGTCCGACCAGCACCTCTCCGTCGTCCTGATTGGTCAGGAAGGCGACATATCTCTATTACCAACCGTGGGACGTTATTTGGTATTCTTTTCTCACGGTACTATACGATAATAAAGCTATATCCAAAAATCCTGAATATAATTCACACGATCTACTTTCTAACTATATTACACAAACATGTGCAATACCCCTAAATTAATTATACAAGAAAATCCCATTCAATAATTATTTACTAAAATAATTTTGTGAAGCGCTTTTTGGCGCGTAATAAAAACGTTTCCCGGTTGTTAAGGTGCTGCTTCTGAAATTCTTAAACAGATCAACCTTTGATTTTTAGACAGCCTGAGGACGATCGTTAGAAGTTGGGTGCAATGATATCATGTAGTTGACTCATATTGTAACCTAGACTGCTAGAATGTAATTTGGAACGTTATCCACTAGCTCTTGACGACTACCCGACGTAACTGCCAGGCAGTAGTTATTTTTTTTCTCTGTTATCCTTTCGATATGTTTACTCTAGTTTAACCTATTGTCAAGTATCGTAACATCAGTTTTTAAAATTAGAGGTTCACCGCACAAGAATGGAGCGTATTTTTCATCTTTTGTGGATTTACTGGAAGACCCATCAACATGCACCACCCATCTATTAGCGACCATTCATATTTCAATTGTTCGTATATCACGTTCCCGAACTTACTTGAATTCAAACCAGCCCATCATAAACCGAAGGTTCGTTCATCATTGGGGCGAAATACAGATCCTCGGTGCTTTTCCATGACCCTTACCTATACCACGTAATCGCCTCAACTTTCTATGACTCAGCACGAGGCTAACCCAGCTTAGGAGCGCCTTTTGGGTAGTTTGGGGTTTTGCATATTGTGCTTCTTTGCGCCTCTAAGTCAAAGGAAACTATTTAGGTCATTCCTTTGACATCAAGACCATTTACCATCTTATGCTCGGCTATGTATACAATCGACATTGTCGACTCTAACCTATCATGTAGGCATGCATGCTGATTCTTGTACACTATTTCATGTGCAACGTTCAATGGTTTTATAGTACCTACATCATGGACTATCCCAGCTTTATAACATGGTCTCACTAAAGGCGAATAATGTTCCTCTGGCAGCAATATACATATATTAAATTTGTAATAACAAAATAACTTTCGATAATAAACACACAATATATTTTACTTCGGTGTACAATGGTTAAATTTTGTTACCGACAATTACCAACAGTTTTGTATTAGTAACTCTTAGATTTGTTCCTTTTTGGACGACCGGAGTGAAGTTAGCTGCCAACAGACAGCTGCCAATCTTACGGAAACGCCCGATTGTACAGTGGCGTACCTACTTGCTGCATAATGTTGTAGTAAATTTACACAACAACTTATTTTCGAAACCAGCTCGTAATATAGATATTTAAAATGCGTTTTTGGCGGCGCAAACGAATTATCATTAGCGGCCGTCCGCGAAGGCGGTAATTCATTTTTAGAACAAAAAACCATTTCCTAGTTTTATGAAACAAGTTGTTATTTTCAAAACTAATAAAAACTATAGTTATTAAAAATGGGCTTTAGGCAGCGCAACCGAATTTTCCTTAACGGACGTTCGCGGGGGCGGTAAATGCATTTTTAGCACATAAAACGTTTTCCTGGTTTTATGCAACAAGATGTTATTTTCAAAACTAATACAAACTATAGTTATTAAATATGGGTTTTTGGCAGCGCAAACGAATTTTCCTTAGCGGCCGTTCGCGGGGGCGGTAAATGCATTGTTAGCACAAAAACGTTTTCCTGGTTTTATGCAACGAGATGTTATTTTCAAAACTAATACAAACTATAGGTATTCAAAATGGGCTTTTGGCAGCGCAAACGAATTTTTCTTAGCGGCGTCCGCGGGAGCGGTAATAGCATTTCTAGCACATTAAACGTTTTCCGGGTTTTATGCAACGAGATGTTATTTTCAAAACTAATACAAACTATAGTTATTAAAAATGGGCTTTTGGCAGCACAAACGAATTTTCCTTAGCGGCCGTCCGCGGGGGCGGTAAATGCATTCTTAGCACATAAAACGTTTTCCTGGTTTTATGCAACGAGATGTTATTTTCAAAACTAATACAAACTATAGTTATTAAAAATGGGCTTTTGGCAGCGCAAACAAATTTCCTTAGCGGCCGTCCGCGGGGGCGGTAAATGCATTTTTAGCACATAAAACGTTTTTTTGGTTTTATGCAACGAGATGTTATTTTCAAAACTAATACAAACTATAGTTATTAAATATGGGTTTTTGGCAGCGCAAACGAATTTTCCTTAGCGGCCGTTCGCGGGGGCGGTAAATGCATTTTTAGCACAAAAACGTTTTCCTGGTTTTATGCAACGAGATGTTATTTTCAAAACTAATACAAACTATAGGTATTCAAAATGGGCTTTTGGCAGCGCAAACGAATTTTTCTTAGCGGCGTCCGCGGGAGCGGTAATAGCATTTCTAGCACATTAAACGTTTTCCGGGTTTTATGCAACGAGATGTTATTTTCAAAACTAATACAAACTATAGTTATTAAAAATGGGCTTTTGGCAGCACAAACGAATTTTCCTTAGCGGCCGTCCGCGGGGGCGGTAAATGCATTCTTAGCACATAAAACGTTTTCCTGGTTTTATGCAACGAGATGTTATTTTCAAAACTAATACAAACTATAGTTATTAAAAATGGGCTTTTGGCAGCGCAAACAAATTTCCTTAGCGGCCGTCCGCGGGGGCGGTAAATGCATTTTTAGCACATAAAACGTTTTTTTGGTTTTATGCAACGAGATGTTATTTTCAAAACTAATACAAACTATAGTTATTAAATATGGGTTTTTGGCAGCGCAAACGAATTTTCCTTAGCGGCCGTTCGCGGGGGCGGTAAATGCATTTTTAGCACAAAAACGTTTTCCTGGTTTTATGCAACGAGATGTTATTTTCAAAACTAATACAAACTATATTTATTAAAAATGGGCTTTTGGCAGCGCAAACAAATTTTCCTAAGCAGCCGTCAGCGGGGGCGGTAAATGCATTTTTAGCACATAAAACGTTTTCCTGGTTTTATGCAACGAGATGTTATTTTCAAAACTAATACAAACTATAGTTATTAAAAATGGGCTTTTGGCAGCGCAAACAAATTTCCTTAGCGGCCGTCCGCGGGGGCGGTAAATGCATTTTTAGCACATAAAACGTTTTTTTGGTTTTATGCAACGAGATGTTATTTTCAAAACTAATACAAACTATAGTTATTAAATATGGGCTTTTGGCAGCGCAAACAAATTTCCTTAGCGGCCGTCCGCGGGGGCGGTAAATGCATTTTTAGCACATAAAGCGTTTTCCTGGTTTTATGCAACGAGATGTTATTTTGAAAACTAATACAAACTATAGTTATTAAAAATGGACTTTTGGCAGCGCAAACGAATTTTCCTTAGCGGCCGTCCGCGGGGGCGGTAAATGCATTTTTAGCACATAAAACGTTTTCCTGGTTTTATGCAAAGAGATGTTATTTTCAAAACTAATACAAACTATATTTATTAAAAATGGGCTTCTGGCAGCGCAAACAAATTTTCCTTAGCACACGTCTGCGGGGGAGGTAAATGCATTTTTAGCACATAAAACGTTTTCCTGGTTTTATGCAACGAGACGTTATTTTCAAAACTAATACAAACTATAGTTATTAAATATGGGCTTTTGGCAGCGCAAACAAATTTCCTTAGCGGCCGTCCGCGGGGCGGTAAATGCATTTTAGCACATAAAACGTTTTCCTGGTTTTATGCAACGAGATGTTATTTTCAAAACTAATACAAACTATAGTTATTAAAATGGGCTTTTGGCAGCGCAAACGAATTTTCCTTAGCGGCCGCCGCGGGGCGGTAAATGCATTTTAGCACAAAACGTTTTCCGGTTTTATGCAACGAGATTTATTTTCAAAACTAATACAAACTATATTATTAAAATGGGCTTTTGGCAGCGCAAACAATTTTCCTTAGCGCCGTTCGCGGGGCGGTAAATGCATTTTAGCACAAAAACGTTTTCCTGGTTTTATGCAACGAGATGTTATTTTCAAAACTAATACAAACTATATTTATTAAAAGGGCTTTTGGCAGCGCAAACAAATTTTCCTTAGCGCCGTTTGCGGGGCGGTAAATGCATTTTAGCACATAAAACGTTTTCCTGGTTTTATGCAACGAGAGTTATTTTCAAAACTAATACAAACTATAGTTATTAAATATGGCTTTTGGCAGCGCAAACAAATTTCCTTAGCGGCCGTCCGCGGGGCGGTAAATGCATTTTAGCACAAAACGTTTTCCTGGTTTTATGCAACGAGATGTTATTTTCAAAACTAATACAAACTATAGTTATTAAAAATGGGCTTTTGGCAGCGCAAACGAATTTTCCTTAGCGGCCGTCGCGGGGCGGTAAATGCATTTTAGCACAAAAACGTTTTCCGGTTTTATGCAAGAGATTTATTTTCAAAACTAATACAAACTATATTATTAAAATGGGCTTTTGGCAGCGCAAACAATTTTCCTTAGCGCCGTTCGCGGGGGGTAAATGCATTTTAGCACAAAAACGTTTTCCTGGTTTTATGCAACGAGATGTTATTTTCAAAACTAATACAAACTATATTATTAAAAGGGCTTTTGGCAGCGCAAACAAATTTTCCTTAGCGCCGTTCGCGGGGCGGTAAATGCATTTTAGCACATAAAACGTTTTCCTGGTTTTATGCAACGAGAGTTATTTTCAAAACTAATACAAACTATAGTTATTAAAATGGCTTTTGGCAGCGCAAACAAATTTTCCTTAGCGGCCGTCCGCGGGGCGGTAAATGCATTTTAGCACATAAAACGTTTTCCTGGTTTTATGCAACGAGATGTTATTTTCAAAACTAATACAAACTATAGTTATTAAAATGGGCTTTTGGCAGCGCAAACAATTTTCCTTAGCGGCCGCCGCGGGGCGGTAAATGCATTTTAGCACATAAACGTTTTCCGGTTTTATGCAACGAGATGTTATTTTCAAAACTAATACAAACTATAGTTATTAAATATGGGTTTTGGCAGCGCAAACGAATTTTCCTTAGCGGCCGTTCGCGGGGCGGTAAATGCATTTTAGCACAAAAACGTTTTCCTGGTTTTATGCAACGAGATGTTATTTTCAAAACTAATACAAACTATATTTATTAAAAGGGCTTTTGGCAGCGCAAACAAATTTTCCTTAGCAGCCGTTTGCGGGGCGGTAAATGCATTTTAGCACATAAAACGTTTTCCTGGTTTTATGCAACGAGAGTTATTTTCAAAACTAATACAAACTATAGTTATTAAAATGGCTTTTGGCAGCGCAAACAAATTTCCTTAGCGGCCGTCCGCGGGGCGGTAAATGCATTTTAGCACATAAAACGTTTTCTGGTTTTATGCAACGAGATGTTATTTTCAAAACTAATACAAACTATAGTTATTAAAATGGGCTTTTGGCAGCGCAAACAATTTTCCTTAGCGGCCGCCGCGGGGCGTGCATTTTAGCACATAAAACGTTTTCCTGGTTTTATGCAACGAGAGTTATTTTCAAAACTAATACAAACTATAGTTATTAAATGGGCTTTTGGCAGCGCAAACGAATTTTCCTTAGCGGCCGTCGCGGGCGGTAATGCATTTTAGCACATAAACGTTTTCCGGTTTTATGCAACGAGATGTTATTTTCAAAACTAATACAAACTATAGTTATTAAAATGGGCTTTTGGCAGCGCAAACGAATTTTCTTAGCGGCCGTCGCGGGGCGGTAAATGCATTTTAGCACAAAAACGTTTTCCGGTTTTATGCAACGAGATGTTATTTTCAAAACTAATACAAACTATAGTTATTAAAATGGGCTTTTGGCAGCGCAAACGAATTTTCCTTAGCGGCCGTTCGCGGGGGCGGTAAATGCATTTTTAGCACAAAAACGTTTTCCTGGTTTTATGCAACGAGATGTTATTTTCAAAACTAATACAAACTATATTTATTAAAAAAGGGCTTTTGGCAGCGCAAACAAATTTTCCTTAGCAGCCGTTTGCGGGGGCGGTAAATGCATTTTTAGCACATAAAACGTTTTCCTGGTTTTATGCAACGAGACGTTATTTTCAAAACTAATACAAACTATAGTTATTAAATATGGACTTTTGGCAGCGCAAACAAATTTCCTTAGCGGCCGTCCGCGGGGGCGGTAAATGCATTTTTAGCACATAAAACGTTTTCCTGGTTTTATGCAACGAGATGTTATTTTCAAAACTAATACAAACTATAGTTATTAAAATGGGCTTTTGGCAGCGCAAACGAATTTTCCTTAGCGGCCGCCGCGGGGCGGTAATTGCATTTCTAGCACATTAAACGTTTTCCGGGTTTTATGCAACGAGATTTATTTTCAAAACTAATACAAACTATAGTTATTAAAATGGGCTTTTGGCAGCGCAAACAATTTTCCTTAGCGCCGTTGCGGGGGGTAAATGCATTTTAGCACAAAAACGTTTTCCTGGTTTTATGCAACGAGAGTTATTTTCAAAACTAATACAAACTATATTTATTAAAAGGGCTTTTGGCAGCGCAAACAAATTTTCCTTAGCGCCGTTTGCGGGGCGGTAAATGCATTTTAGCACATAAAACGTTTTCCTGGTTTTATGCAACGAGAGTTATTTTCAAAACTAATACAAACTATAGTTATTAAAATGGCTTTTGGCAGCGCAAACAAATTTCCTTAGCGGCCGTCCGCGGGGCGGAAATGCATTTTAGCACATAAAACGTTTTCCGGTTTTATGCAACGAGATGTTATTTTCAAAACTAATACAAACTATAGTTATTAAAATGGGCTTTTGGCAGCGCAAACGAATTTTCCTTAGCGGCCGCGCGGGCGGTAATGCATTTTAGCACATAAACGTTTTCCGGTTTTATGCAACGAGATGTTATTTTCAAAACTAATACAAACTATATTATTAAAAGGGCTTTTGGCAGCGCAAACAATTTTCCTTAGCGGCCGCGCGGGCGGTAATGCATTTTAGCACATAACGTTTTCCGGTTTTATGCAACGAGATGTTATTTTCAAAACTAATACAAACTATAGTTATTAAAATGGGTTTTGGCAGCGCAAACATTTTCTTAGCGGCCGTCCGCGGGGCGGTAAATGCATTTTAGCACATAAAACGTTTTCCTGGTTTTATGCAACGAGATGTTATTTTCAAAACTAATACAAACTATATTTATTAAAAAGGGCTTTTGGCAGCGCAAACAAATTTTCCTTAGCAGCCGTTTGCGGGGCGGTAAATGCATTTTAGCACATAAAACGTTTTCCTGGTTTTATGCAACGAGACGTTATTTTCAAAACTAATACAAACTATAGTTATTAAATATGGGCTTTTGGCAGCGCAAACGAATTTTCCTTAGCGGCCGCCGCGGGGCGGTAAATGCATTTTAGCACATAAACGTTTTCCGGGTTTTATGCAACGAGATGTTATTTTCAAAACTAATACAAACTATAGTTATTAAAATGGGCTTTTGGCAGCGCAAACGAATTTTCCTTAGCGGCCGTCGCGGGGCGGTAATTGCATTTTAGCACATAAACGTTTTCCGGGTTTTATGCAACGAGATGTTATTTTCAAAACTAATACAAACTATAGTTATTAAAATGGGCTTTTGGCAGCGCAAACGAATTTTCTTAGCGGCCGTCCGCGGGGCGGTAAATGCATTTTAGCACAAAAACGTTTTCCTGGTTTTATGCAACGAGATGTTATTTTCAAAACTAATACAAACTATATTTATTAAAAAGGGCTTTTGGCAGCGCAAACAAATTTTCCTTAGCAGCCGTTTGCGGGGCGGTAAATGCATTTTAGCACATAAAACGTTTTCCTGGTTTTATGCAACGAGACGTTATTTTCAAAACTAATACAAACTATAGTTATTAAATATGGGCTTTTGGCAGCGCAAACAATTTTCCTTAGCGGCCGCCGCGGGGCGGTAATTGCATTTTAGCACATTAAACGTTTTCCGGGTTTTATGCAACGAGATGTTATTTTCAAAACTAATACAAACTATAGTTATTAAAATGGGCTTTTGGCAGCGCAAACGAATTTTCTTAGCGGCCGCCGCGGGGCGGTAAATGCATTTTAGCACATAAAACGTTTTCCGGTTTTATGCAACGAGATTTATTTTCAAAACTAATACAAACTATATTTATTAAAAAGGGCTTTTGGCAGCGCAAACAAATTTTCCTTAGCGCCGTTTGCGGGGCGGTAAATGCATTTTAGCACAAAAACGTTTTCCTGGTTTTATGCAAGAGATGTTATTTTCAAAACTAATACAAACTATATTTATTAAAAGGGCTTTGGCAGCGCAAACAAATTTTCCTTAGCACCGTTGCGGGGGGTAAATGCATTTTAGCACATAAAACGTTTTCCTGGTTTTATGCAACGAGACGTTATTTTCAAAACTAATACAAACTATAGTTATTAAATATGGACTTTTGGCAGCGCAAACAAATTTCCTTAGCGGCCGTCCGCGGGGGCGGTAAATGCATTTTTAGCACATAAAACGTTTTCCTGGTTTTATGCAACGAGATGTTATTTTCAAAACTAATACAAACTATAGTTATTAAAAATGGGCTTTTGGCAGCGCAAACGAATTTTCCTTAGCGGCCGTTGCGGGGCGGTAAATGCATTTTACAAAAACGTTTTCCTGGTTTTATGCAACGAGATGTTATTTTCAAAACTAATACAAACTATAGTTATTAAAAATGGGCTTTTGGCAGCGCAAACGAATTTTCCTTAGCGGCCGTTCGCGGGGGCGGTAAATGCATTTTTAGCACAAAAACGTTTTCCTGGTTTTATGCAACGAGATGTTATTTTCAAAACTAATACAAACTATAGTTATTAAAAATGGGCTTTTGGCAGCGCAAACGAATTTTCCTTAGCGGCCGTTCGCGGGGGCGGTAAATGCATTTTTAGCACAAAAACGTTTTCCTGGTTTTATGCAACGAGATGTTATTTTCAAAACTAATACAAACTATATTTATTTAAAAAGGGCTTTTGGCAGCGCAAACAAATTTTCCTTAGCAGCCGTTTGCGGGGGCGGTAAATGCATTTTTAGCACATAAAACGTTTTCCTGGTTTTATGCAACGAGACGTTATTTTCAAAACTAATACAAACTATAGTTATTAAATATGGACTTTTGGCAGCGCAAACAAATTTCCTTAGCGGCCGTCCGCGGGGGCGGTAAATGCATTTTTAGCACATAAAACGTTTTCCTGGTTTTATGCAACGAGATGTTATTTTCAAAACTAATACAAACTATAGTTATTAAAAATGGGCTTTTGGCAGCGCAAACGAATTTTCCTTAGCGGCCGCCCGCGGGGGCGGTAATTGCATTTCTAGCACATTAAACGTTTTCCGGGTTTTATGCAACGAGATTTTATTTTCAAAACTAATACAAACTATAGTTATTAAATATGGGCATTTGGCAGCGCAAACGAATTTTCCTTAGCGGCCGTTCGCGGGGGCGGTAAATGCATTTTTAGCACAAAAACGTTTTCCTGGTTTTATGCAACGAGATGTTATTTTCAAAACTAATACAAACTATATTTATTAAAAAAGGGCTTTTGGCAGCGCAAACAAATTTTCCTTAGCAGCCGTTTGCGGGGGCGGTAAATGCATTTTTAGCACATAAAACGTTTTCCTGGTTTTATGCAACGAGACGTTATTTTCAAAACTAATACAAACTATAGTTATTAAATATGGACTTTTGGCAGCGCAAACAAATTTCCTTAGCGGCCGTCCGCGGGGGCGGTAAATGCATTTTTAGCACATAAAACGTTTTCCTGGTTTTATGCAACGAGATGTTATTTTCAAAACTAATACAAACTATAGTTATTAAAAATGGGCTTTTGGCAGCGCAAACGAATTTTCCTTAGCGGCCGCCTGCGGGGGCGGTAATTGCATTTCTAGCACATTAAACGTTTTCCGGGTTTTATGCAACGAGATGTTATTTTCAAAACTAATACAAACTATAGTTATTAAATATGGGCTTTTGGCAGCGCAAACGAATTTTCCTTAGCGGCCGCCCGCGGGGGCGGTAATTGCATTTCTAGCACATTAAACGTTTTCCGGGTTTTATGCAACGAGATGTTATTTTCAAAACTAATACAAACTATAGTTATTAAATATGGGCTTTTGGCAGCGCAAACGAATTTTTCTTAGCGGCCGTCCGCGGGGGCGGTAAATGCATTTTTAGCACATAAAACGTTTTCCTGGTTTTATGCAACGAGATGTTATTTTCAAAACTAATACAAACTATATTTATTAAAAAAGGGCTTTTGGCAGCGCAAACAAATTTTCCTTAGCAGCCGTTTGCGGGGGCGGTAAATGCATTTTTAGCACATAAAACGTTTTCCTGGTTTTATGCAACGAGACGTTATTTTCAAAACTAATACAAACTATAGTTATTAAATATGGGTTTTGGCAGCGCAAACAATTTTCCTTAGCGGCCGTCCTGCGGGGCGGTAAATGCATTTTAGCACATAAAACGTTTTCCTGGTTTTATGCAACGAGATGTTATTTTCAAAACTAATACAAACTATAGTTATTAAAATGGGCTTTTGGCAGCGCAAACAAATTTTCCTTAGCAGCCGTCTGCGGGGCGGTAAATGCATTTTAGCACATAAAACGTTTTCCTGGTTTTATGCAACGAGATGTTATTTTCAAAACTAATACAAACTATAGTTATTAAAATGGGCTTTTGGCAGCGCAAACAAATTTTCCTTAGCGGCCGTCCGCGGGGCGGTAAATGCATTTTAGCACATAAAACGTTTTCCTGGTTTTATGCAACGAGATGTTATTTTCAAAACTAATACAAACTATAGTTATTAAAATGGGCTTTTGGCAGCGCAAACGAATTTTCCTTAGCGGCCGCCGCGGGGCGGTAATTGCATTTCTAGCACATTAAACGTTTTCCGGGTTTTATGCAACGAGATGTTATTTTCAAAACTAATACAAACTATAGTTATTAAATATGGGCTTTTGGCAGCGCAAACGAATTTTTCTTAGCGGCCGTCCGCGGGGGCGGTAAATGCATTTTTAGCACATAAAACGTTTTCCTGGTTTTATGCAACGAGATGTTATTTTCAAAACTAATACAAACTATATTTATTAAAAAAGGGCTTTTGGCAGCGCAAACAAATTTTCCTTAGCAGCCGTTTGCGGGGGCGGTAAATGCATTTTTAGCACATAAAACGTTTTCCTGGTTTTATGCAACGAGATGTTATTTTCAAAACTAATACAAACTATAGTTATTAAATATGGGTTTTTGGCAGCGCAAACAAATTTTCCTTAGCGGCTGTCCGCGGGGGCGGTAAATGCATTTTTAGCACATAAAACGTTTTCCTGGTTTTATGCAACGAGATGTTATTTTCAAAACTAATACAAACTATAGTTATTAAAAATGGGTTTTTGGCAGCGCAAACGAATTTTCCTTAGCGGCCGCCCGCGGGGGCGGTAATTGCATTTCTAGCACATTAAACGTTTTCCGGGTTTTATGCAACGAGATGTTATTTTCAAAACTAATACAAACTATAGTTATTAAAATGGGCTTTTGGCAGCGCAAACGAATTTTCCTTAGCAGCCGTCTGCGGGGCGGTAAATGCATTTTAGCACATAAAACGTTTTCCTGGTTTTATGCAACGAGATGTTATTTTCAAAACTAATACAAACTATAGTTATTAAATATGGGTTTTTGGCAGCGCAAACAAATTTTCCTTAGCGGCTGTCCGCGGGGGCGGTAAATGCATTTTTAGCACATAAAACGTTTTCCTGGTTTTATGCAACGAGATGTTATTTTCAAAACTAATACAAACTATAGTTATTAAAAATGGGTTTTTGGCAGCGCAAACAAATTTTCCTTAGCGGCTGTCCGCGGGGGCGGTAAATGCATTTTTAGCACATAAAACGTTTTCCTGGTTTTATGCAACGAGATGTTATTTTCAAAACTAATACAAACTATAGTTATTAAAATGGGTTTTGGCAGCGCAAACAATTTTCCTTAGCGGCCGTCCGCGGGGCGGTAAATGCATTTTAGCACATAAAACGTTTTCCTGGTTTTATGCAACGAGATGTTATTTTCAAAACTAATACAAACTATAGTTATTAAAATGGGCTTTTGGCAGCGCAAACAAATTTTCCTTAGCGGCCGTCCGCGGGGCGGTAAATGCATTTTTAGCACATAAAACGTTTTTTTGGTTTTATGCAACGAGATGTTATTTTCAAAACTAATACAAACTATAGTTATTAAATATGGGTTTTTGGCAGCGCAAACTAATTTTCCTTAGCGGCCGTCCGCGGGGGCGGTAAATGCATTTTTAGCACATAAAACGTTTTCCTGGTTTTATGCAACGAGATGTTATTTTCAAAACTAATACAAACTATAGTTATTAAAATGGGCTTTTGGCAGCGCAAACGAATTTTCCTTAGCGGCCGTCCGCGGGGCGGTAAATGCATTTTAGCACATAAAACGTTTTCCTGGTTTTATGCAACGAGATGTTATTTTCAAAACTAATACAAACTATAGTTATTAAAATGGGCTTTTGGCAGCGCAAACAAATTTTCCTTAGCGGCCGTTTGCGGGGGCGGTAAATGCATTTTTAGCACATAAAACGTTTTCCTGGTTTTATGCAACGAGATGTTATTTTCAAAACTAATACAAACTATAGTTATTAAATATGGGCTTTTGGCAGCGCAAACGAATTTTCCTTAGCGGCCGTCCGCGGGGGCGGTAAATGCATTTTTAGCACATAAAACGTTTTCCTGGTTTTATGCAACGAGATGTTATTTTCAAAACTAATACAAACTATAGTTATTAAAATGGGCTTTTGGCAGCGCAAACGAATTTTCCTTAGCGGCCGTCCGCGGGGCGGTAAATGCATTTTAGCACATAAAACGTTTTCCTGGTTTTATGCAACGAGATGTTATTTTCAAAACTAATACAAACTATAGTTATTAAAAATGGGCTTTTGGCAGCGCAAACGAATTTTCCTTAGCGGCCGTCCGCGGGGGCGGTAATTGCATTTTTAACACATAAAACGTTTTCCTGGTTTTATGCAACGAGATGTTATTTTCAAAACTAATACAAACTATAGTTATTAAATATGGGCTTTTGGCAGCGCAAACGAATTTTCCTTAGCGGCCGTCCGCGGGGGCGGTAATTGCATTTTTAGCACATTAAACGTTTTCCTGGTTTTATGCAACGAAATGTTATTTTGAAAACTAATACAAACTATAGTTATTAAAAATGGACTTTTGGCAGCGCAAACGAATTTTCCTTAGCGGCCGTCCGCGGGGGCGGTAAATGCATTTTTAGCACATAAAACGTTTTCCTGGTTTTATGCAACGAGATGTTATTTTCAAAACTAATAGAAACTATATTTATTAAAAATGGGCTTTTGGCAGCGCAAACAAATTTTCCTTAGCAGCCGTTTGCGGGGGCGGTAAATGCATTTTTAGCACATAAAACGTTTTCCTGGTTTTATGCAACGAGATGTTATTTTCAAAACTAATACAAACTATAGTTATTAAATATGGGTTTTTGGCAGCGCAAACTAATTTTCCTTAGCGGCCGTTTGCGGGGGCGGTAAATGCATTTTTAGCACATAAAACGTTTTCCTGGTTTTATGCAACAAGATGTTATTTTCAGAACTAATACAAACTATAGGTATTCAAAATGGGCTTTTGGCAGCGCAAACGAATTTTCCTTAGCGGCCGTCCGCGGGGGCGGTAATTGCATTTTTAACACATAAAACGTTTTCCTGGTTTTATGCAACGAGATGTTATTTTCAAAACTAATACAAACTATAGTTATTAAATATGGGTTTTTGGCAGCGCAAACTAATTTTCCTTAGCGGCCGTTTGCGGGGGCGGTAAATGCATTTTTAGCACATAAAACGTTTTCCTGGTTTTATGCAACAAGATGTTATTTTCAGAACTAATACAAACTATAGGTATTCAAAATGGGCTTTTGGCAGCGCAAACGAATTTTCCTTAGCGGCCGTCCGCGGGGGCGGTAATTGCATTTTTAACACATAAAACGTTTTCCTGGTTTTATGCAACGAGATGTTATTTTCAAAACTAATACAAACTATAGTTATTAAATATGGGCTTTTGGCAGCGCAAACAAATTTCCTTAGCGGCCGTCCGCGGGGGCGGTAAATGCATTTTTAGCACATAAAACGTTTTCCTGGTTTTATGCAACGAGATGTTATTTTCAAAACTAATACAAACTATAGCTATTAAAAATGGACTTTTGGCAGCGCAAACGAATTTTCCTTAGCGGCCGTCCGCGGGGGCGGTAAATGCATTTTTAGCACATAAAACGTTTTCCTGGTTTTATGCAAAGAGATGTTATTTTCAAAACTAATACAAACTATATTTATTAAAAATGGGCTTCTGGCAGCGCAAACAAATTTTCCTTAGCAGACGTCTGCGGGGGAGGTAAATGCATTTTTAGCACATAAAACGTTTTCCTGGTTTTATGCAACGAGACGTTATTTTCAAAACTAATACAAACTATAGTTATTAAATATGGACTTTTGGCAGCGCAAACAAATTTCCTTAGCGGCCGTCCGCGGGGGCGGTAAATGCATTTTTAGCACATAAAACGTTTTCCTGGTTTTATGCAACGAGATGTTATTTTCAAAACTAATACAAACTATAGTTATTAAAAATGGGCTTTTGGCAGCGCAAACGAATTTTCCTTAGCGGCCGCCCGCGGGGGCGGTAATTGCATTTCTAGCACATTAAACGTTTTCCGGGTTTTATGCAACGAGATGTTATTTTCAAAACTAATACAAACTATAGTTATTAAAAATGGGCTTTTGGCAGTGCAAACAAATTTTCCTTAGCGGCCGTCTGCGGGGGCGGTAATTGCATTTTTAGCACATAAAACGTTTTCCTGGTTTTATGCAACGAGATGTTATTTTCAAAACTAATACAAACTATATTTATTAAAAAAGGGCTTTTGGCAGCGCAAACAAATTTTCCTTAGCAGCCGTTTGCGGTGGCGGTAAATGCATTTTTAGCACATAAAACGTTTTCCTGGTTTTATGCAACGAGATGTTATTTTCAAAACTAATACAAACTATAGTTATTAAAAATGGGTTTTTGGCAGCGCAAACGAATTTTCCTTAGCGGCTGTCCGCGGGGGCGGTAAATGCATTTTTAGCACATAAAACGTTTTCCTGGTTTTATGCAACGAGATGTTATTTTCAAAACTAATACAAACTATAGTTATTAAATATGGGCTTTTGGCAGCGCAAACAAATTTCCTTAGCGGCCGTCCGCGGGGGCGGTAAATGCATTTTTAGCACATAAAACGTTTTCCTGGTTTTATGCAACGAGATGTTATTTTCAAAACTAATAAAAAAACTATAGCTATTAAAAATGGGCTTTTGGCAGCGCAAACGAATTTTCCTTAGCGGCCGTCCGCGGGGGCGGTAAATGCATTTTTAGCACATAAAACGTTTTCCTGGTTTTATGCAACAAGATGTTATTTTCAAAATTAATACAAACTATAGTTATTAAATATGGGTTTTTGGCAGCGCAAACTAATTTTCATTAGCGGCCGTTTGCGGGGGCGGTAAATGCATTTTTAGCACATAAAACGTTTTCCTGGTTTTATGCAACAAGATGTTATTTTCAGAACTAATACAAACTATAGGTATTCAAAATGGGCTTTTGGCAGCGCAAACGAATTTTCCTTAGCGGCCGTCCGCGGGGGCGGTAATTGCATTTTTAACACATAAAACGTTTTCCTGGTTTTATGCAACGAGATGTTATTTTCAAAACTAATACAAACTATAGTTATTAAATATGGGCTTTTGGCAGCGCAAACGAATTTTCCTTAGCGGCCGTCCGCGGGGGCGGTAATTGCATTTTTAGCACATTAAACGTTTTCCTGGTTTTATGCAACGAAATGTTATTTTGAAAACTAATACAAACTATAGTTATTAAAAATGGACTTTTGGCAGCGCAAACGAATTTTCCTTAGCGGCCGTCCGCGGGGCGGTAAATGCATTTTAGCACATAAAACGTTTTCCTGGTTTTATGCAACGAGATGTTATTTTCAAAATCTATATAGATAACTATATTTATTAAAATGGGTTTTGGCAGCGCAAACAATTTTCCTTAGCAGCCGTTTGCGGGGCGGTAAATGCATTTTAGCACATAAAACGTTTTCCTGGTTTTATGCAACGAGATGTTATTTTCAAAACTAATACAAACTATAGTTATTAAATATGGGCTTTTGGCAGCGCAAACGAATTTTCCTTAGCGGCCGTCCGCGGGGGCGGTAATTGCATTTTTAACACATTAAACGTTTTCCTGGTTTTATGCAACGAGATGTTATTTTCAAAACTAATACAAACTATAGTTATTAAATATGGGTTTTGGCAGCGCAAACTAATTTTCCTTAGCGGCCGTTTGCGGGGGCGGTAAATGCATTTTTAGCACATAAAACGTTTTCCTGGTTTTATGCAACGAGATGTTATTTTCAGAACTAATACAAACTATAGGTATTCAAAATGGGCTTTTGGCAGCGCAAACGAATTTTCCTTAGCGGCCGTCCGCGGGGCGGTAATTGCATTTTAACACATAAAACGTTTTCCTGGTTTTATGCAACGAGATGTTATTTTCAAAACTAATACAAACTATAGTTATTAAATATGGGCTTTTGGCAGCGCAAACGAATTTTCCTTAGCGGCCGTCCGCGGGGCGGTAATTGCATTTTAGCACATTAAACGTTTTCCTGGTTTTATGCAACGAAATGTTATGGTTTGAAAACTAATACAAACTATAGTTATTAACAATGGACTTTTCGGCATTTGCGTCAAACGATTATTGTTCCTTAGCTGGCCGTCCGCGGGGCCGGTAAATGCATTTTAGCACATAAAACGTTTTCCTGGTTTATATAGTCAACGAGATGTTATTTTCAAAATCTATATAGATAACTATATTTATTAAAATGGGTTTTGGCAGCGCAAACAAATTTCCTTAGTCAGCCGTTCCGCGGGGCGGTAAATGCATTTTAGCACATAAAACGTTTTCCTGGTTTTATGCAACGAGATGTTATTTTCAAAACTAATACAAACTATAGCTATTAAAATGGGCTTTTGGCAGCGCAAACGAATTTTCCTTAGCGGCCGTCTGCGGGGCGGTAAATTGCATTTTAGCACATTAAACGTTTTCCTGGTTTTATGCAACGAGATGTTATTTTCAAAACTAATACAAACTATAGTTATTAAAAATGGGTTTTTGGCAGCGCAAACTAATTTTCCTTAGCGGCCGTTTGCGGGGGCGGTAAATGCATTTTTAGCACATAAAACGTTTTCCTGGTTTTATGCAACGAGATGTTATTTTCAGAACTAATACAAACTATAGGTATTCAAAATGGGCTTTTGGCAGCGCAAACGAATTTTCCTTAGCGGCCGTCCGCGGGGGCGGTAAATGCATTTTAGCACATAAAACGTTTTCCTGGTTTTATGCAACGAGATGTTATTTTCAAAACTAATACAAACTATAGTTATTAAATATGGGCTTTTGGCAGCGCAAACGAATTTTCCTTAGCGGCCGTCTGCGGGGGCGGTAATTGCATTTTTAGCACATTAAACGTTTTCCTGGTTTTATGCAACGAGGTGTTATTTTGAAAACTAATACAAACTATAGTTATTAAAAATGGACTTTTGGCAGAGCAAACGAATTTTCCATAGCGGCCGTCCGCGGGGGCGGTAAATGCATTTTTAGCACATAAAACGTTTTCCTGGTTTTATGCAACGAGATGTTATTTTCAAAACTAATACAAACTATATTTATTAAAAAAGGGCTTTTGGCAGCGCAAACAAATTTTCCTTGGCAGCCGTTTGCGGGGGCGGTAAATGCATTTTTAGCACATAAAACGTTTTCCTGGTTTTATGCAACGAGATGTTATTTTCAAAACTAATACAAACTATAGTTATTAAAAATGGGCTTTTGGCAGCGCAAACGAATTTTCCTTAGCGGCCGTCCGCGGCGGCGGTAAATGCATTTTTAGCACATAAAACGTTGTCTTGGTTTTATGCAACAATTTGATTTACTGGGTTTGATATTTATGTTATATAGACCAAGCGGAGTTATTCCCGCACTTTTTGGTTCAAGCTGAATTTATTGGTTCCTTACCTTAAGCTACCGACAGTCGCGAGCCACGAGTTGAAGCGTGCACATGTGCGCTGCTCGTGTATGTAATAGTAAGTTCAAAAATATGTAAATATGTCAAATAAGCGTTCATATTATTACATTAAATTTATATTGCATAGAATTGATTATGGTACAGTCCCCATAATCATCCTTCAGGTAAATTTCAGCGTTCCAACATAAAGCAGATCCACTATCCATTACAACAAATGAGAACCGGCGAAATACATAAGGAGGAATAATCGCTATAGAGATGTCGTGTGGCCTTATAATCCAACATTTTACAGTCTTAGGCACAGCCATTACGCCAATATAAACACAGCGCGCATTTTCCAAAGTTCCAAAGTTGTATTATATATCTACATTAAAATACAGGCTTTTATGTTTAAATAAATGCAAAAGTTGAGCTTCTTAGAAACATTAGCATCTAAGTAATAATACTAACACTTTGTTACAGCTAGCCGCACATCGTAAGCTGACACCAACCACAAGGTAAATGCTTAATACATTTCAGGTATAGTATCTAATTATAGGATTTGGTAACTATATATTCTATTGTTTAACAAGATTTATTTTTTGTAAGTTATAACAATGCCAAATTTAACGAAGTAGCATCTTATGATACTGGAACTTGATATTTTTTTGGCTTAAGTTATTTTATGCCATATTATAGGCTATAGAGGGATAGTATATATTCTTCAACAACCGTATAATGATTGCCGTTATTCACGAGAATCTTACCAAAACTCAAGCAATTTATTAAAATTTCGAAATGAGAAACGTATACCCTACATTTTTAAATGTAAATTATTTTTGTAATTTATAATTTTTCTTATATTTGTAAAGAAAAAGAAGCGAACGTAATATTTTTTTCTTTGTTAATTTTTTTATATTATCAGTATATACATACCAACCAATAAATAAATCATAACATTTTTAGTTTATTTTTGAGACCTAAAATATAAACTCGAATCAGTTTCAATATTAAATATTTTATTTTTAGTTTTCCAAAGTTTAAATTATAAACTGATAGCAATGTGTTACTGTTAAAATATGACACACCTTGCAATCATATAATTTTCTTTTCACTTTAGATTAAGTTATAAGATTACTATACCCCGTGTCCTTCAGGATGTGGAGTTTAGTAATGTTAAACAAAGAGTGATACTGGGTGCCTATAATTAAAAAAGAATAGAAATAGACGAATCTACTAAAGTTTCTTTGAAAGAAATTTGGATCTGAGTTTTCAAGATTAAGTCCTTACAGAGATTGAATTTTGTCCGATTAATCTAAAATTTGAAAAACGTATAAGACCATGTTAGAATTATAATTCTAAAAATAGTTTGCATGGGATTCAATGAAAAGCATGTGTAATATAATCAGAGTTATGTTAGAAGTATTATGATTAAATTAACTCAAAATCATGATCTTAACTACTGTGCCCAAGCAGAGTTATATAACCATAAGTATTTTTCCCGTTGTTGTTACTTAATTACACGTACATTACATGCTAAGCTAAAAGTAATTCTATTTAATTTTGAAACTTAAAATCTTCACTATTCTTCTCCTTTTAACATTAGTAAATTTAAAGTTAGTAAATGCTAATTATGTACATGTATTTATTTTAGAACAATTATATAAATTAGTTTTATTTTGGTTTTGATTACTTTTTGTAGTGACCTGAAACTTTTGTTATTGTATAATTCTTAGTCTTATGTTCTAATTTTTATTTTCGACTACTTTCAATTCAAAAATTTAAAGTGTTTTTTATGTTATTAGGTGGCATTACACTTTCACAATTGTACCTATACACTTGCACACATTGCGCTTCTTTGCAATCCTACAGGTTGGTTATTCAGCTACAGTTCTAGGAACCTAGAGCTCAACATTCTTATTTGATTCCTCACTCTAATGAACTACATGAAATATACTCATGCCCCCGTGCTGATTTTAAAATGGTGCTTCGCTTAACAAAATTTTAATTACTGGAGCTCATGAACTAAGTTTGGATTTGCAAGCAAATTAAATGTCGTTTACATGGAAGACGCTAATCGCTGTGACTGCTTGTTGATGGAAATCTGGCGAGGAATGATACTTGATGTCTCATAAATATAGTTTTGGACAATAATTGAATAATTACTCATTTTCGAATGGCTCCAACCATTCTTCTACATTGGAATTGGTCATAGAATATGGATTAATATGGAAAATCCTCTAGTTTACAACAATGGCTCATCCTTATCTACCAACTCGCAGTTGGATCAGCGTCATTTCAAGATCAACAGCATTCTGGCAAGATTTACATTGCCTTTTTACTAATGCTCCTTATTAGTATAAATTCCGAAGTCCCGATGCATAATGTTTCAATACCAACCTCTACCTATTCGATAACCTACATTGTTTAAAACTTTTTAATGTGCAAGTGTGTAATCAATTTCTTTTCGAATTTTTTGATAACTTTAATCTTTGTCCATAATACTTTATTGTTCCTGTTTTAATTGATTTTGCTGTTATTGTCTTTTTTTTAGTTTTTAATGACTGCACTATGCTATCAATCACCTCACCCTGTCAATCTACATTTCGTCGGTTTGCTGCCAGAAATCATTAACTAACATTTGGTGAAAAATGACTTTACTGTTTATAACTGCATACAATCAAGTAAGCTAGGTATTCCAGAAGTCACGAACTGTATATTTAGATCTAGAAAAGTCTTTCCAATCTACATATACAGTTTATAACTTCTGGAATATATCTAGCTTGCTTGATGGTATGCAGCTATAAACAGTGAAGTCACTTTTCACCAAATGTTAGTTAATGATTTCTGGCAGCAAACCGACGATTTTTTCTATTCTTTTAAAAATGTATTTTTTTAAACCCGGGGTCAGATTATATGAAAGATGGACGGTAGCTTATTGCAATCCCCTCTTGGTGGAATTTACTCGTTTTTCCTTTGTATAAATTGTTAACTGTTAAAATACTAATATTTAACTAACTATTCTTAACTTACATTGTACTAATTTGTCATCAAGGAAACCCAGGCTGGACACTTCAATAAATGTATTTACTTTTTCTGTAATCCCGGTTTCTCGGTCTGTTTTTTTACAGGAACTTGGCTAACCAAGTTTTAATAATAATTATTGTGAGAAACCGTTAATCATAATCATGGGAAGTAAAGTCGCTCTTTCGATGCAAAAATTATAAAATGAAAGAGTCACTCATTCAGTCTCGTTCACTTAGTTCTCAGTACTCGGTCAGCTCAGTTATCATTCGCGAATCTGTCTGCCTCTTAGCAGCCTAGGCAGAAAGCAGCTGTCCAGCCCGGGCATAGGTAAAAATAATTTATAATCCATTGTGACTGTTTGGCCAAGTTTAGATTTAAACTATTATTGTTATTACGTTTAATATAAATTAATGTTGTTTCGACTTCTTCATTTATGTGTTATTATCTAAGTACACAGAGTGATTCACAACCGACACCACGGAGTTTTATAGCGAAACGATGTACTTTTTCAAATTTTCTTTACAGCAAGCCTATTCAAGTTGGAAAAGCCTACATTCTAAAAATATATTGCAATATACAAGGTGTCTAAAAAAAAGCTACATATGGAAGTCATACGTTTTCGTATCAACCGCCCTATTATTTCTATCGCATATTTGAATTGTCCATGGAAAATAAACCAGACTTTCATAAAAGGCACCCTATATCCAAATACAGAACGTTTCGATTTATTTTGCATTTTTTAGTTTTAAGGGTTTGGTAGGAATATCACTTAGACAAATTCATTCTTAGACCTTAATACTAGATTATATCCTACCCGACGAAATAACTTACCGAACGTAAATTCATCACAGAGTGTTCAGAAAATTTCGTTTCAGATTCAGCACACCCAAAGTATCACACCGTTGATACTTTAGATGTTAAATTTTATAAGTCCAACATGTAAGTAATTTAATTATCTTTTAACTTTAATAAGAGTTTCTAATGCTTAAATCTTCAACAACTTTCCATCAAAAACAATATTTTTAAAACAGGAAAAAGTTTAATCTGCTAAAAATGCATTTATGGCCCCCGCGGACGGCCGCTAAGGAAAATTTGTTTGCGCTGCCAAAAGCCAATTTTTAACAACTATAGTTTGTATTAGTTTTGAAAATATCATATCGTTGCATAAAACCAGTAAAACGTTTTATGTGCTAAAAATGCAATTACCGCCCCCGCGGACGGCCGCTAAGGAAAATTTGTTTGCGCTGCCAAGAGCCCATTTTTAATAACTATAGTTTGCATTAGTTTTCAAAATAACATCTCGTTGCATAAAACCAGGAAAACGTTTTATGTGCTAAAAAAGCAATTACCGCCCCCGCGGACGGCCGCTAAGGAAAATTCGTTTGCGCTGCCAAAAGTTCATTTTTAATAACTATAGTTTGTATTACTTTTGAAAATAACATCTCGTTGCATAAAACCAGGAAAACGTTTTATGTGCTAAAAATGCAATTACCGCCCCCGCGGACGGCCGCTAAGGAAAATTTGTTTGCGCTGCCAAGAGCCCATTTTTAATAACTATAGTTTGCATTAGTTTTCAAAATAACATCTCGTTGCATAAAACCAGGAAAACGTTTTATGTGCTTAAAAAGCAATTACCGCCCCCGCGGACGGCCGCTACGGAAAATTCGTTTGCGCTGCCAAGAGCCCATTTTTAATAACTATAGTTTGCATTAGTTTTCAAAATAACATCTCGTTGCATAAAACCAGGAAAACGTTTTATGTGCTAAAAAAGCAATTACCGCCCCCGCGGACGGCCGCTAAGGAAAATTCATTTGCGCTGCCAAAAGTTCATTTTTAATAACTATAGTTTGTATTACTTTTGAAAATAACATCTCGTTGCATAAAACCAGGAAAACGTTTTATGTGCTAAAAATGCAATTACCGCCCCCGCGGACGGCCGCTAAGGAAAATTCGTTTGCGCTGCCAAAAGCCCATTTTTAATAACTATGGTTTGCATTAGTTTTCAAAATAACATCTCGTTGCATAAAACCAGGAAAACGTTTTATGTGCTAAAAATGCAATTACCGCTTCCACGGACGGCCGCTAAGGAAAATTCGTTTGCGCTGCCAAAAGCCCATTTTTAATAACTATAGTTTGCATTAGTTTTCAAAATAACATCTCGTTGCATAAAACCAGGAAAACGTTTTATGTGCTAAAAAAGCATTTACCGCCCCCGCGGACGGCCGCTAAGGAAAATTCGTTTGCGCTGCCAAAAGCCCATTTTTAATAACTATAGTTTGTATTAGTTTTGAAAATAACATCTCGTTGCATAAAACCAGGAAAACTTTTTATGTGCTAAAAATGCATTTACCGCCCCCGCGGACGGCCGCTAAGGAAAATTCGTTTGCTCTGCCAAAAGCCCATTTTTAATAACTATAGTTTGTATTAGTTTTGAAAATAACATCTCGTTGCATAAAACCAGGAAAAGGTTTTATGTGCTAAAAATGCTTTTACCGCTTCCGCGGACGTCCGCTAAGCAAAATTCGTTTGCGCTGCCAAAAGCCCATTTTTAATAACTATGGTTTGCATTAGTTTTCAAAATAACATCTCGTTGCATAAAACCAGGGAAACGTTTTATGTGCTAAAAATGCATTTACCGCCCCCGCGAACGGCCGCTAAGGAAAATTTGTTAGCGCTGCCAAAAGCCCATTTTTAATAACTATAGTTTGTTTTAGTTTTGAAAATAACATCTCGTTGCATAAAACCAGGAAAACGTTTTTTGTTCTAAAAATGCAATTACCGCCTTCGCGGACGGCCGCTCATGAAAATTCGTTTGCGCCGCCAAAAACGCATTTTAAATATTTATATTACCAGCTGGTTTCGAAAATAAGTCGTTGTGTAAATTTACTACAACATTATGTAGCAAGTGGGTACGCCACTGTACATTCGGGCGTTTCCGTAAGATTGGCAGCTGAGTGTTGGCAGCTAACTTCACTCCGGTTTTTGGACGTTACTAGTATGACCAGCTACTATATGAAAAATACTTGAATAATGGTTAAGTTATTTTATTACTAGGGATACAAAACCCTATACTTAAAACGATTTCCACACAGCAGCAGTTCAGAATAAGAAACAATGAGAATACGCGTCTAACCAGCTCCAGGACTGAAGACCTAATCGTCATGATACATCGTCAAAACTGCGGTGGCTCTCTACAAGAGTCACTGTTATTAGGTTATTAGTCCGCGTAGGCGTAAGTCACCCATGATGTACCCAAAATGAGTTCCAATACCAATATCAAGCTGCCGGCACTATAATGGAAGTGGTGCGTTTTTGATCTTTTTTCACAAATTTGCAAAATTGTAACCTTTTATTTTACCTCAAAAAACACCTCCCTAGTTTTCCATTTAACCTAGAAACCCCAAGCATATGCTTTGAAAGTAAAAATGGTAAAAACTACTCTGCAGTATAATTTATCACGGTGTGTGTGTGCTATACTAGATAATTTGGAGTGTTAATTATGGAACTATTACACACTTTCTCTTTTTTTATCCGTTATTCACTTTTACATACCGATATTTTCTTGAATATTCACAATACAAGACGTCAAAACGTATTTTGTTTGTAAAAATTTCAATAGTTTTAAGATTACTTTCAAGACTGATGAACTTGTAACAAATTCGCGACACAAAATTAACAAACAAAGACACATGATGCTTGAAGCAAAGGTATTTTAACAAACCTTCCAAACTATGTACCTTTGTAGTCACGATTGTTGAGGCATTCCAGTAACGTATGGAAAACCATATCGACTTTATCTGATTGATAGTGTTTGGACGCACCCATGATAAATTCCATCGATTGGCTTTGAAGAATGTGATTAATTTATATCATCGTATTAGGAGAGTATTAAATAAATTCCATATATAGATTAGCCTTTGATAGATTCTAGCGAAATTTTTATTCTTATCAGCATTGTTGCCAACCCTGCCATTTTTCTAAAATGCACTAACTTTCCTGGTGGTCTAAAATCCCCTTAGATAACATTTACTAAACGCTTATTGATACGTTGACTTTATACCATTCTATACGGACGTTTTGTATCACACCCAACGTTTAACAAAGCATCGATGTTTACATTTACTGACGCATGAGTAAAATACTTTAATTTTTAAATAAATCCGTATTTTCAACAAACAAACATAATAGAAATTATAAAGTAAAACCCAAAAAAGCAAGGACACGCTTTACGAGTGATGCAATCGCTTTTTAAGTCAAATTTGCAAGTACGATTTAAGTAAAATCAAATTACTCACGTGGTGGCATCTAGGAACTTAAATCTCAGGGTCCAGCGGTAATTTGTAGGTTGGGTTGGGCCATGTTGAACTTCAAATTGCAATCCGTCCTTCACCTAACTTCTGTTGCACTCGTAGGGGGTCAGAAGGAATTAAGGTACCAGGTACAATAAAGGTAAAGGTACAAGGAACCTACATATTTCTTAAAGAAAAACACACACACACCTCAGATAGTTGTTGCTTCGTTCACGTCTCGTGGCTTAGTCCCCGCTTTCGACACTCGCGCACCTCCGCATTCATTCTACGCAGACGCGACTGTCAGCGACATGTTAACATATATTAAATTATTGTATGCTTAGTTTGATTTTATCCGTTAGGTAGTTACTTAGTGCAAGTATGCTCGACCATGTGTAACGTGCATTTGTTACAGTTTAACATTTTACGCTATACGCAATTCATAAATACATTGCTACAAGTTACTAGTTCTATATTTTATATTTATTAACTCGTGTGTAGTAATTTAAAGATAGATAAATTGAAAATTATAAACCGCTTGTAATTGATTATAAATTGCATCGTCCTTGTCTTGCGGTTCGTATAAATTTTGTTGCTTATGTGAATATACCAGTCTAGATAAGAGACGATAAGCAGTTGGTAATAACGACGAATTGATATAAACAGATGAGGAGTCGTAGTTCGTTCTTGGTTCCTATGCATTAATTACGTTGAAAAATACTGTTGCTTTTTGCTTTTGAAAATAGTGAGAATTAATGCGGGACTGTTTCTTTTTGCCTTCATGAACAAGCAGGACGCGATTTTAGTTGTATATTACCTGTGGGCAGTCGTAGTTCTTATTCCATTGAAGGAAAGATGCTTTAGATATAGGCGAACGTGTTTTACTCGACCGCACGTGGTTTACGGAACATGGACGGTCTTACTTAGTGATTACGCGTGCTTTACTAACGGTGTTTTTAGTTGAGTTTCTTTTGAAATAAAAGTTGTAGAACTTGCTTGTTAAACTTGACCGATTCTTTTAGGATTACTGTGTGTGCGATCTAGTTTCGTGGTCCTTTTTTATCAGAGTGTACAGAGTACAGAGTTGTACAGAATTTTTAAAGGAGCCACATTAGTCAGGTTTTAAACTCCCTAAAACATTTGCAAAATGAAATTGCAAAAGTGTTTAACTCATTCCGTATTAATGATGAGAGTGATAGTGTTTTTAAATGTTTCACCGTATTCAAACAATGCCTTTACCAACTGAAATTAGCTTCAGAGGTTGACGAGGTTCTTTCTGCTGAAGCAGATCCGCAATACGAAAAATTCTTGACGGATGTTTGGATTGGGATTATACTAACTTTAATTGTTCTTAGTTGCGTGTGTTGCATGTGTTCCTGTCTGTTGTACCCCAAATTCCACCCCCGCGAATAGACTGTGAATCTTTGCCAAGCTACACCAGTGATTAGTGATTAGTGTAAAGTGTAAGAAATTCCATCCACACCCTCACAGGCAAGGGTGAAGTGCATCGTTAGTGCAGGACATCGTGAATCCGACACTTCAATTGTAAGGAAGCGTTACTGAAGGACCTTTTGTAAGTTGAACTATTTCTTACTTGTTATTACTTTAAATATCTATCCGTTGCTTTGCCATATCTTTGTCGTTCTGATACCTTTTACAATAGACTTGCATGCTATTTTTAAAACATAAGAAAAAAAAAAGAGAAAGAAAGAACAATTAATACTACTGAATTACTCATACCAATTGTGTCTTATCTATTTATCTTTTGTTAACATTTTGTCTGATTTATGTTTAATTGGTGTGTGAGGAAACGTTTCTGCTACTCCCCAATATTACCTCACTTTGTGATAAAAAATTTTGTAATGCTTTTACCGTTATTATATTATATAGTTTATCTAAACAGTTTTATTTACATTCCACAAAGTACTGAATAACTTAGAATTTTCATTGCTGCTATGCTTATTCTTTTTTTTTCAGGTTTGCTTAACTATTTTTCTTGCAGGTATTGTCACTAACTCCTTACGGCCGCGTACATGGTAGGTTGGTCTGCTTTCTACAACCCCCTCCCCCTACTCTCCGATTGAGCCCGGTCATTTTTTTCTCTGATTTTCTTTTTGTTACGCACGGCTACGAGCCAACGTAGCATAAATTTGGCGCCCGAACAGGGACTGCCACGAATTACGTAACATCTATTTTTGGCGCCCAACGTGGAGGCCACGACAAAAAAAAACGTAACACATGGACGCGGGGTGCGGAATATACCTGCCAGAAAGCTAACGTAAATTGTAGAGAGAAGAAGGGCAGTACGGGCTTGACCACCAAGTTTGTCGTATGTCAAGATTTATTTGAGAATAAATTATCGTAATCATTCATCGTGCGATGTAATTAATTATATAAAGAAAAATATATTTGTATTAAGATAGTTGTATTGTGACATTATTAAATCATCGTTCTGCAGTTTTGATATGTACACATAAAGTGTGTTATTAAGCTGTTTTCTTTGATCGGCGAATAGGGAAAACTGTGATCTCCAACGAGGAACACGAGGTGCTTGGAACAACAGGCTGCTGTAAAATGAGGGTTACATTTCTATAATTTAATTGGAGTTTATGTATTGGATGTTTATCCACCAAAATGATTGCAATTTTGCTTATTAGCGTAGGTTATGTTGATATTTTGAGCAGAGCTATTTGCGCTTAATTAAATTGGTATGAATAGTTGTGATGCAGTTGTAATGTTTATTCACGCTCCGACCCACAACGAGAGTATAAGAGTCATCTTTGCATTTTGGCACCCAACGTGATGCTGAGTGGGATACAACAGCAGCCGTTATAACAATTAAAAATAAAAGATTAACTTAACAAAAGCGAAACGCAGATCCCAAGTTATAGAGAAAAACGTTTAATTTACTGAGGTAGGTATATCAAGTTCGGTGTGTGCTTTCAATTGTATTGCTGTAAGCGCACAAGGTAGAGGTTTATGTTAAAAATAGAAAGGTGCGTTCGTTAGCTTAGTACCTGCTTCGTCAGTAATTCATTTAATTGTGACTTGAGATTATACTAGAAAAGTTAAATAGTATGAGATATTGTCAGAGGCTTTCACGGCCGGAGTCAAAATAAATATTTATGGTGCGTGTTGGGACCGTGTCATTTTATAAACTAAGGTCGACGTTTCGCCCACTTTTGTATGGGGCAAGAGACAAGAAAAGAAAATGAAATAATACAAAAATAATAATAATAAAGATAAGATGATAAAATATTAAGTAGACACGTGTAAAAAGTATGAAAAGTTACTTCTGAACTCGCAGACTCGCCAGTCCATTTAAACCAAAAGGTGTCTTGTGGCAAAGTAACTGGTGAAAGCAGCGAAAGTGGTAGTTTATATAAGGCGAGAATGGTCACAGATTGTTTGCGATGGAGTTCGTTAGACTGGGCGCTAGTAAAGGAGAGTAAGTGGGTAAATTTTGAGCAGTTCCAAGAATCGTTTATGGCAAGATACTGAAGCGTGAACAATACCCTCATCGGAGAAACTAAAGTGACAACCAACAATCACTTACAAATAAAAGAATATCAAACGTATAGAAGCGACCGAGCAAGCATCCCACGGAGGAATTTTAACACTATATAAAATAGTCAGCAAGTCGACCTGCCACAAAAAGAATTGAAGTCACGGTCCAGATCAAAACCGGGACAATCTACTAACAATTTCGATTAGAAGACAGACATGCTTATGGCTAGAATCACGCCTACATTGACCTCTGGTGATCTTAACTCAGCAGTAGAAAACGTCAACGGTCGAACACACTTCACATGCGTTGCCGGACAAGACTTCGATATAATACAACTCAACAAACCCACAAGAATTTCACCAAACTCGAATCACTCGACATCACCACAATCAAGAATGTTCAATATCCTATATTCACAAGAGTACTGACAACAACAGCTCAGACCATCTGTCAACCAATTCACAAAAAATAACCAACAGCATGACCAAAAAACACACGAATAAGAAAAAATACAATGAATACCTATACAGGAGAGTACCTAAATACAGATCACCTATACTAACCCCAACAAATCTGGAAGCCACAGTGATAGAAATTACGAAACACATAAGGTGCAAAAGAACATAACACCTACATCAATAAAGTAACCCTATATTTAACTTTCCAATACTCCACCTGAAGATACTACAGTGATTACGAAACCAGTTTCTTTTGTATCTGGAAATTTTGAATTTTGCCAAACCCTTGCTATTCCAAGCAAGGTAGGGATCTTTAACATACGTGACAACACTCCACACGGGACATACATTTACATCTCATCCGAACGAGGGTGTATTTTTGTGAAAAGTGCTCGCCTAACATTATTGAAGCGATCCGTGTCGGAAATCGAACTAGGGACTTTGGGATCAGCAGTCATGCGCAAACCTGTATGATCCACAAACCTCGTCAACAAAGTAACCGCTAGACACGAACAAATCCCGACGTATCCTACAAGACTAAATACAAAAAAGGGACGACTCGACTCGTCAAACGACTCCAGCTTACAAGGGACCCAACCTTCTAGACTCGGCTCAACCCCCAACAAAGATTGGTCAAAGAACTTCATAACGAACACCACCACAATGAATGAACTACGCATATCAAATAAGTACTGGATATAAAGGACTACCTATATAAGCTAAACAAAAGCCTTAAAATGAGAGACAAGCCTAGTGTATTACCGCTAAAGAACGGTAACGGACGATTGATGTACCACGCCAAAGAGAGAGTGGAATAATTCGCAAAAACGCTACAACAGATGTTTGCACCGAATCCATCAACATAGTTATCCAAACAGTAGCCCATATATTGAACAACGTACAACTTGGAACCGCCCCCACCTTAATACCACAATTCACCAAAAAGGAAGTTACGAAAATCATCCTCAATATGAACAGAAATGCTCCGGGATTAGGCGGTATACCGAACGACGACCTTCAACACATTGACATGACCACGCTAGTACACCTCTGAAATCTACAACGCTATCACCCGACACTATCACTGCCCGGAAGCTTGAAAAATTGCAATAGTCGCGATAATTCCCTAACCAGGCAAACCTAGAACAGATCCAAGAGACTGTCGACCAATATCCCTACTCAACACCATGGAAAAACATTAAAAAAACTGCCGCTATATCTCTTCAAGATTCACCTACTTACAACATGTAAACAATTTAAATTTAGAGATAATTGCAGTAGTCAACTCATAGCTGAAAACTACAGGAGGACCAAAGTGACGGCAATAGTAGCTGTAGATATAAAGAACGCATTCGACAA
Source organism: Platerodrilus igneus (assembly GCA_036346225.1). Classification (NCBI taxonomy): domain Eukaryota; kingdom Metazoa; phylum Arthropoda; class Insecta; order Coleoptera; family Lycidae; genus Platerodrilus; species Platerodrilus igneus. Next base: position 1,034,575 of record JARFIW010001182.1, read on the forward strand.
AGTGTGGGACTTTACATGTAATTTTCCAATGCTCCACCCGAAGGTACTACATTGGCCAGGAAGCGAGTTTTTTTACCTGGAAAATTTGGAATTTTGCCGAACCCTTGCTGTTCCAAGCAAGTTAGGGATCTTTAACTGCGTGATAACACTCACGCACGGGACCTCCATTTTACCTCTCGTCCGAACGAGGGTGTATTTTTGTGAAAAATGCTCGCCTAACATTTTTCAAGCGGACCGTGTCGAGGATTCGAACTCAGGACCTACACATACCACTACGCCACGGAGCCGCCCAAAGTGTGGGACGCCAGGCTTGTGCAAACTGGCTCTTGATCACCAAATACTAACCCCCTATCTACAACTAATGACCTACCTGAAGGACGGAAAACAACAAGCAAAAATAAAAGAAGCTCTATCGCAACCAGTTTCAATCACGGATGTAGTCCCACAAGGAGGTTACCTGTCAGCTACTCTATTACGTCTACATACACATGCGCCTTCTACGCAGACGACCCGTTCCTTAAGGCCAAAGGCAACCACCCTAAAACCGACACTAGTAAACTACTAAAACAACTAGACGATCAACCCGAATGACTCGCCAAACGAAGAATTGTACTAAACCAAGACAAATCCGAGGCTATTCTCTTCTCCAGGTACCTTACCCAGTAATAAAACACTCCCAAACTGAGAAACCGCAACCTTCAAGGAAAACCCGCAATCAAATACCTAGAAGCACGTAAAAAAACGGGACTAAAGCAGGACGAACCAAACGTTTACTGTATCCAATACTAACACACCGTAGCAAGCGCCCAATAAACACCACACTCGGAATCTCTAAGACCCACATCAGTCCAATTATAACTTACGCTCAGCAGCCTGGATCACAAACCTGAACATCACCAACTGACACAGTGGTTCGTCCGATACTAAATCATCGGGCAAGATCTGATTACTGACACACACCCCAAATATTGTAAGATAAAGGTCGCTAATATTTTCCAAAAATTAGACGATTCAGATTTCCCTTCTCATACAGCAATAGCAGCGCTGGAGGAAAGTCAATAATAAATCATGGAAAGACCACGAGGAATCTTAGATAACTAAACCCAAATCAGAGAAACTATACCGATATGCTGGACTTAAGAAATCTACACCATAAATTGGAATTCTACCAAAGGGCTCGGCCCAATTGGAATCGGAAAATAATTATTGACAAGTAGCAAAAAAATAAAAGTTCAGACAGCTAAATCAATTGGCGGTAAGAACGCCTGGATCAACAGATGCGTGTGTGTGTGTGTGTGTGTGTGTGTGAATTATTGTTTAAAAGATGAGTTTAATATATGGAAACTATGACGAGCTTCTGCCTAGGAATAGTTAGCAATATTAAATTATTTTGAATTGAATTCTCTATGAACAAATCCTTTTGCTGTTTTCCTTCTTTTGATTCAATTTTTAAGGAAGTTCAAAATTTCACTAGCTAAGAGTTCTTAATTCTGATTGGTTGTACAGAAAGATTTATTAAAATTGAAGATTATTAATATATGTGCAGATAACTTTCGAAATAAGGTAGGCACTACCTTGTGAACTAATTTGACTATTTATGCATAAGGTTAAATACCACGTTAAACAAAGGTAGTTGTACTGTAGGTAATCGCGTGCTCGCACAGAGGACGTACTACGTTTTACAGAATTTACAAACAAAGTAAAATAATCTATTTTCCAAAATTACAATGTAAATTAACTAATAATTCGCTTACTTCTAATTTAATGGAGAGTAGCAAGCTGATTAACCAATAATTGTTGTTTTATCAAGGTTATAAGGAGCGTGAGTTTGCTTAGCGCCATTTCTTAGCCCATATTCTACGTAGTGGAGGTCGCTGGTTTGTTATAAAACATACACTGGAACACACATAATGTTAAGTACGATAAAAGGATTTGGTAAAGTAATTGACGGGTAAACACTCCACTACATTATTTATAAAGCGCTACTTTCGCACAAGCAGATAGGAATGATCATAGTGGCTGTTGTTCTGTATCTTGTAAACCACAACCCTTCTTCGTTCGTCGTCCTGATTGGTCTATTACAAATCGTGAGAAGTTATGTTTAACATTCTTTTCCCACGAAATCACATCACCATATTGTATATGGTTAATAAGGGTATAATAATAAATGACTAATTACAGGAACTGTTGATCGTAGGTATGGAAGTTTTTATTTGATTTTGACGCGTATCAAGTTCCTTTTAATTCTTAATCTTTTATATATATACTTACATGCCTTTCTGAAGTGATTTTCTGTAAGAAGGTAGTGATAGGCTTTGAGCGACCGCGTGACCGTCGTAAACCAATGGGAGTTGACTTTTCAACGCAGATGGGAAATAAAGTGACTTACCGAATACTAAAGAAGGCACTTGTAACTAGTGCCTTGAATCGGTTACCTACTGTGAACAGTGCTGCAAGGAAAAACTATATTTTGGCACCTTTCTTTCTTGACTCGCTTATCGTTTCTTCATTTTTCAGAATCGAAGATAAATCGTGTAGTAGCTGCCTTGTCCAATATTTAATTATTTTCAAACCTTGCATCAGAAATATAACAAAGGAGAATCGTTATTGCCTTTTGTAAACCGAGGCAGCTACACCTAATTTGTAAACTCCAGTGAAAAATGCGTAGCCTTATAGAAAACCGCCCCAACAAAGATACACTGCTTCGAGAAAGAACTGTTTGGAGGTAACTTCTAACTTAGGTATTATTGAGTAGGATGTTCCATATTGAGCATCGCAGTGCACCTTTGTATATTTTGGTAAGAAAGAATTACTGGCACTCTCTATTTGGCCGAGTAATTGTTAAGAATAACTGTTAGGCAGTGGACATTTTTGTTTAAATAGATTAGAAGAAGTGCGGTAGTTGATTGTCTGAGAAATGAGTACTAAAAAAAAGTGGCCGAAAAAATATTTGCAAGGAAAGATAAAACGGGAACGCTTAAGAGTGAACTGAAAAGTACAGAAACGAATGTGGTTGTAGACAGGGGTTATGTCTTCCTATGGAAAGATTTAGGTGGGGGGTCGTTTGTTTTTACACCTGGGATGACTAATCCTGTTGAGTTTATGCAAAAATTAATGCGGTTGTTAGAGGATGCAGGAGTTCCGGAGGGGAAAAGAATTCGAATGGTCACAGAATGTTTGCGAGGGAGTTCGTTATACTGGGCGTTAGTAAAAGAGAGCGAGTGGGTAAATTTTGAGCAGTTCCAAGAATCGTTTATGGCAAGATACTGGAACGGCGAACATGAACGAGAGAAGTTTAATAACCCGTTGGAACAGCGAACATGAAATGGAGACGTTTAAAAAACTGTTAGACGGTATTCACGAACGGGTAGTTGAGCAAATTTTTTAAAAATGGTTCGGGAATCGACATATTTAACAAAAAAAGTTATTAAACACTTGTCAATCACTTTGATCCTGAAATGCATAGGGAAATTTTTAATAATAGAAATTCAAATTTCGAAGAAATTGAAGAATTTTTACGGACATTGATGAGACCTATAATGAACAATCGCAACATAATCAAAATGCGAGAAGTTGGCAAAATGTTGACAGGAATTATGGGAATGATGGAGATGTATATCGGGGTAGAGAAAATTGGGATCTTGTGGGGGGTCGTGATGAAAATAGGATAGGCATTGGAAAGATGATGATTATACTCGTAGGAATTATAATTTTGACAGAAATGCAGGAAGGGATAGTGATCGGGAAACTAGAAACGAAGACAGAGAACATAGAAATGTTAATGTAGATAGGAATAGATATTCAAGAGACGAGAATGAAAATAGGCGAGGTGATAGCACAGGGATACATCAGTTGCAATTAACTTGATAGAAAACGTTACCGAATTTAACAATAACATGGAAGAAGATTTATTAGGTGAACCAGAAGTAAGTGATAAAAAGTTATCCAGTGGCCGTTGTTGTCTGTAGTTATGAAGACTTCCAGATTCAGGCATTGAACGATTCAGGAAGTCAATATAATTGTATTTTGGGAAATTGTATCGAAATGTTAAAGAAAACTGATCCAAAATTACCAGTGAAAGTGTTGAAGGTGCTGTTACCGCGAAAGCGCAACAGATTAAACAACAGGTGTTGCTAGAAATGAATGCGGGTGACTTTCTAATGGATTGTAGCTTTATTGTCGTGCCTATGTTGGTACACGATTTGATCATAGGTTCTGAATGGTTGTCTGAGACGGATGCAAACCTCAATTTTTAAAATTCTACTATAAAGTTTCATAAAAATGGTGAAACGTGTATGTTATCTTTTTCCCTCGTATTGAAACATGATAGTTCTATTAATGCCGTGGCAGTTGATATCCAGGACGAAGTAAACTCTGTGGTTAGTAGAATTGAAAGTCAGAAAGGCAGATATCCGCGAGAAGCTAGGGTACAGGCGGCAGAAGCAGCAACCACTTTTAGTACGGTAGAAAAGCAATAGTTAGCGGAGTTGTTACACGAACATGGTAGTATATTTTCAGACCAACCAGGCAGAATAAGGCAATATTCTCATGTCATTGAATTAAAGGATGAATCCCCATATTTTTTGAAAACTTACCCTATACCTCATATTTATCGAGATGAAGTACGAAAACAAATAAATCAGATGCTGCACTGGGAGGTGATAGAAACTGCCCAAAGAGAATGTATAAACTCATTGGTAACCGTGAACAAAAAGGATGGCGGATTCCGCGTATGCTTAGACGCTAGAAAATTAAACTTTAAAATGGTCTAAGATTATGTTATACCTCCAAATCCTAACAAATTCCTTTTTAAATCATCACAAATTAAATATTTAAGCCTAATTCATCTGACAGCATCATACTGGCAGCACAGTACGTCTATGAAATAGGGGCAGTAGGAGAAGCAGACAGAAAAACGGTAGAGGCCTTTTGGAATGTTGTGCTTCAGATGCATGAGGATGATAGCAGACAAAGATAACGATAAAGAGGTTATAGAAATAGTAGGGGAATAAAGACATCTGTGGAAAACAAACAAAAAATAAAAGAAATAGAAAGGTACATGATAGGCTCTTTTGGGAAATAGTGTGGGATATATTACAAGCAGAAATAGGAAAAAAAGAGATAGAGGTAGACCTAGATCAGACTATTGCAAGCAAATAGTGAACGATGCAGACTGGAAATTTCAAGAACATGTGTAGGTTAGTTCAGAATAGGAAACAATGAGGGACGCGTCTAACCAGTTCCAAGACCGAAAACCTATTGATGATGAAGTAAAATTGTTGTATTGCATAATAGGTGCCACATGATAGGTGACCTGGTGTTAATTGGTGGTTATTTTAACATCAACAACTTCTGCACCAGCCGAGTCAGATATCAAAAACGAACGTTAGTCGAACGCTACAGATAACCAACAAAATAAAAGAAGGGGGTTGTCAATGGAACGAATAAATGACACTCCTGGCATGAATTCAGATCCACACCAGTTGTGGTTTGAAAGAAATGCTTAAAGAAATCAACAACTCAGAAAATTACGTATAAACGTATCTATTTAGATAACAATAAAGGAGAAAATTGTGAATAAATATAATAATCTTTGTGTCTAGCTTTATTTTCTAGTACAAGAGTAAATGCAAACATTTATTCAAAATCAAACTTAATTCAAAGTGGTAATAAAATGTGTTTTTAGAGTAGGGAAAACACAAGTATTTTAAAAAGTGCGAAGCACGTTGTAACATGGCTAGGCCTCGGCCAAATGGCATGTTTCAATTTAGATTTAACGCAATTTTTAAATCCAGCATGTGGAAGCTTTTTTCCCCATCTTTAATTCAAGTTTCTACGTGTGAGTTTCACGATTATGGTTTCCCACAAACTTCAGGACATTAACTCCATGATTTATGGCATGTAAACCGCATACGCTTGTGTTTCTTAGATTAAAAGAACGTGGATGTGGTTAAAACGGTTGGCCGTGAGAAGAATGGAATGGTGTGGTTAACTACAGCTCGTGGGAGCAATGTTGTTCGCACAATACGCGACTGTAAAATTTATAAACACAATAGAGTACCGCTTTTTGCAGACTGCTTCGCGATCATACCACGGGATGGAGTGATTGTCGAAGTTTTGATTAGTGCCGATCGGTCCCGGACGAGTGGGGAGTCAAAAAAACATAGAACGGATAAATACGGTTACCGCATGGGAACGATTTTCGGGAGTATTTTTACGTGATTTTCACTGGAAACATTTAGCTTCAGTTTACATACTGCCGTATGTGCTGTGCTACTCCATATGACATTACAAACATTGAAAGTGCAACAAAACCAACGGAAATTAAAAAGGACACCAGTGATCGACCAATCATCAACGATTACCACGTGTACTAATTTCACTGGTAAGTCGTTTACTCATAATTTACTTTTCAACATTTTACATTACTCGAATTGAGATTCAAATCCAGGTAGTAATTACAAATACAGTTCACTAGGAAAAAATACAGTAAGTTTACTATTTCCGATATTCTGATTTGCGCCAACAAATGTATTTTAAAGTAAAAAACTTTACTATCGGCGATTACAGAAATCGGACGTGTATGCAGTTAGTTCGGCGAAGTGATTCCTTTTCTATTTCTGCATCTTTTTCATCTATCTAACAAACTATCTCTGTGCTCCGTCAAAGTACAGGCATCTTCACTTCGTCATCCAAAATTTGGTCCACTCAGAAGAAACCGCCGATGACCCGAACCAAAAAGCAGGAGACAGCCTTTGCTTCCAGTAAAAACAAAGTAAACTCCTAGTTCGTTTGTTAACTTGCGGGCTTTACCAGTGACGGCAAACCATGAAACCAAATTTAGGGACGCACCAATTACATGGAGTGTTATACATGGTTGGTGACCCTGGAAAAGGTTAATTATACCTTAATTTGAATATTGTAACATTCTGAAATCACTGAAAATCGCACTTAAGCACATGAGCTTATTTTGGCTTCTTAGACATGTCCTTACAATATTTCCTTTTCCTCTCGAAACACCCTGTATAACAGTTAATATCTATACTTCGAAAGTAGCAACAACAAAACCAATTTAGAACACCTTCAAAGGTTACTAGTAATATTGTGAATGTGAACATATTTACACAACTATTATACACTTTCCTTTTTCTTTGTCATTTATTCATCTGTTGATGTATTTATAAACTTTCCAAATATACATAAAAAAATTTAAAATACTATAATTTATAAAAATGAAGACCCATTTAAAATTCTAATGGAGATTGGCTGCACTTACTCAAGAAATCCATGACATACATAATCACCAAGCAAGGTGCAAAATGTAGAATTGGCTGCCAGATAAAAAGGTGAAGTGGAATTGAGCAAAATAAATAAATAAACCTTGGAATGTACCGTGGTGGTCACGATTCTTGTTACATTCTAATAGCGAATGGAACGTTTTATCAATCCCATCTGATTAATAAACCATTGTCATGCATGACACACCTTTGATAAATTCCATCGACCGATTCTAGTAGAACGCGATAATTTTGTACATCATAAATTCTGAATATCCTTACATGTTTAACGATGTACGTACTGATAGCAGTTTGCATTTTTTCAATTCGTTACAGCTCCAAACAACTCAAGTAACAAAACAAATCCAGAAAGGATGTGACTTAATAATGGTGAGAAACTGTAAAAGTGTAAGTGTTATATAATCGAGTGAAAAATTACATATGCTTGCATATACTTAAGTCATACATGAATTCTTAGTCTGAAGTAATAACCGTGAGAATGTAGGAGACCCTATTGTTAAAGAAAGTAGATATCTGCTTAAACAAGTAATAGAGCTACGTCTCTCTCTTCAAATCGTTTTAGGATAAATATGGTTTTTTGGTTTGCAGATTTTGGACCAAAAAATTCCTACAACATATCTGAATTTTAATAAATTCCGGTTAGCAAAAATTTCTATGCAAATAAGTTATTGCAGTTGAAACAAAAATGAGTCAGAACAAGAGTTTTCAGTAATAGAAGTAAAATACTTGAATTGAGTACTGAAAGTGTCAGAATAAACAGAATTAGATGGTTAGTGTTTATCAAACCTGTTCAGTTTGTTCTAGCCAGTTATTAATATGATTATATTCAAAAAGTAGGCATAGAAAGTAAAAGATTTGAGTTGATTTTTAGTATTTTTGGAAATTAAAAAGTTTTTTGTATTAACGAAAGAATTGAACACAACTCTGGCTACATGTTTATTTAATTTTGCAATAAAAAGTACCAAAAATAATTTACTTGAACTAATTTTCTGGGTACTTGATTTTGTTAAAGTTTATAAATTGCAGAACATCCTCTAGTTTATTTAATATATATATATATATATATATATATATATATATATATATATATTATAATTAGTTTTTTACACAAGGTAAGTTGATAAATACTTACGTATTGAAATTAATAAGATGAAATAATAACTTAGACTTTTAAGTAAAGCCCAAATGATCATTTCAAATCGAGCTAGTAATTGAAAGAAGGAAAATATAAGGCCTTGGACAGGATTTGAACCTGCATCTCAGTTTTGCCGGAACTGTGCGTTATCCAATTACGCTACCGAGGCCGATGGCTATAATTGGAAAATTTACAAATCTAAATCGTGTACAAGTACCATATATAAACCTAACTTTCAATTACGTTTAGCATTTTTGTCAATCATATCTGAAATTGTCAAGTTTCTGACTTATGTCAGATATAGACAGGAAGCACCGCTCAAAATCACGGCTATAAGCCAAGTATTAATATATAAATATTATAATTAGTTTTTACACAAGGTAAGTTGATAAATACTTACGTATTGAAATTAATAAGATGAAATAATAACTTAGACTTTTTAAGTAAAGCCCAAATGATCATTTCAAATCGAGCTAGTAATTGAAAGAAGGAAAATATAAGGCCTTGGACAGGATTTGAACCTGCATCTCAGTTTTGCCGGAACTGTGCGTTATCCAATTACGCTACCGATTTGAAATGATCATTTGGGCTTTACTTAAAAAGTCTAAGTTATTATTTCATCTTATTAATTTTATATATATATATATATATATTGCTATGATAATAGGGTAGTTTAAGGGTAGATTAAGTCATAGGGGTCGTGGGATAAATATGAACAACTTTAACTTTAAGAAAATCAAATAATTCCAGAATTTTAAGAGTAAATCGACTATTCTACATAATGTCAATTAAGAGGACACTGTATATAAAAGATAAGATTTTAAAACGCAACAAATTGCATCAAAATTAAATTACCGGGAAACGTAGATAAATTGGCATTCCAAATATTTAACAATTGCGTTGAAAATATCAACGTAAACGCATCGTAAATAATTCATTATTAGAAAATCGTTACGTGACTAGAGAAGAACACAATTGTTCAGAAAACCAACATTCTATGGCAAACGAATAAACACCAGGCGGTTCAATTATATGATAAATTGACAAACATCGAATACGTGACTTGATGAAAAGCCGAAAGTTGGAAATCCTAGGATAATACTGCAATATGCTGAATCCGGATGTGATGAATAGAGCATTCGTCGAAGATTTAAACTAGGTAATTTGTAAAAATTCCGAGTTCTGCCAGATAAGAAAAAGTACCAGCCTTGATTGTAAACACGCCAATGAAAACTATTGGAAAAAGGGCTTATATATACGATAGAAACTGAATAACATTTTAGTCTCTATTTAACTTTGCAACAACTATGTTCGAAGGTGATAAAAACTCACGTAACTAGTGAAATGTAAAGTAAATAAATAAAATTTAAAAGTCCAATAATTTTGTTCAACGAAATATAAGCCGATCTACAGATAGACGTAAGTTTAAACAACTTAATTAAATTCATTTCTAATATTAACAAAACAGGGCTTTGATTTGGGGACGTATTACAATTCTGCACGTACTTTGATTTGGGACGTATTTTAATTTGGTGATACTCTAATTTAGAAATATAATTTTGGACGTACTTTAATTTGAGACGTATTTTAATTTTGGGCGTACTTTAATTTGGTACGACGTCATTTCTTTATCTGAATTGTATTTTCCCATGCTCAAGTCATTCCTAACTTTATCTTGTTGATTATCCCCCCAAAAGAACCGTAGAAATTTTTGTTCAAACTGTTGAAATGTTTCTATCTCGCTTTCAACTAAGTTATACCAAATTTTGGCTCCCCCTATTAGCATCGATTTTACTAAGTTTAATTTATATTGTTTGTCTATTGATCCCTGTACGAACATTTTAATATTTTTCAAAAATATTTTTGGATTTAATTTTCCGTCACCGTAAAATTTTGTATATTGGTCAATTGAAAGATTCGGCTGAATTAGCCTAATAGGTTCCCCACTATTAAAATTTTCTGAGTTAGTTTCTAAATTACTTATTTCCCGATTTATCGTCCTGAATTCGGTTTCACAATTTTCTTCCACGTTTTGTATTTTTATATCTACATTCGTGAATTTATCATTTGTCTCACTTTCATATTTTTTTAGTTTGGATTTCACCATTCCAACGTGATCCCATACACAATCGATTTCATCCGTAATCCTCACAATTTTCTCTTGCATTTGTGCTCTCATTTCCGCAATTGTTTGGTTGGTTTCTCTTAATCCATTGCTCAGAATTTTGATTTCCTTACCTAATTTTTCACTGTTTTCTTCGATTTTTGTAGTCATGGTTTTCATGGCCTCTTCATTTTTGCCCATTTTACTGTTCAGTGCCATCAAAATCTCCATCATTTTTGTTTCTTGTGAAGTCTGCTGTTCCTCGCTAGAACTCCATTAAAATATCCTTTCCTGAGATCCTGTTTCCATTTTTGAAAAAATATAGTTACACTAACTTTTAAATACTAAAATAAATCTGCCTAACTTTAATTAATGTATAAATTTCTCTGAATTTTTGGATTCCGTAATTTTTCTCAAATTAAAAGTCTAATTATAGCCCTAGTTTAATTTAATAATTTTATTTTAAATCCCAGGGTCGTATTGTCAAATTTCTTTAATTTAATTCAAGCCTCTTCGTTCAGGTCGCTGTATTTTATCGTGGTAAAATATTCTCGCCCCTACGTTCGGGTTGCCATAAAACAATTGATATGATAACGCCGTACTTGGTGTAATAAACGTTCTACCGAACGCCACCGCTCTGTGTTCTCTCAATTTAATATTTTACTTTTATTATTATGCTACGGCTAGCCCTTTTTAATCTACACAGAGTGCATAACGTTACGATGATCAATTTTCTTCTTTCACTCCTTTATGATTACCTGTTTGAATTGATAAAACGAAGTCAATCAACATTCATATAATGAAAGGAAATAATATTTACAATTTTTGAAATTCTTTAAATACACCGTTCAATCAATTAATATCATATGCATTATTTATCCCAAAATTTATATTCTTTTAATTCAATATAAAGTCACCAAAAACTACACCTTTACAAAAGAATCTGGAACGTTTGAGACCTCTATATGATTTATTACGTAAGTTTAACCGTATGCAATGTTCCTTGTTGACTCTTTACAAGTTTTGGATAAATTGAATAAATTCAGTATTAAAATTTAAATTGAAAAGATTCCTTAAAACTAGGTAGGTTTGACCTGCTTTGTTTCGTGTTGTGGATCAACACCTCCTTACTGTCTTCAATCAAATACTAATGCTCTGCTTTGTCGAACCAATGTTTTAGTACAGTTACCCCTTGCTTTCCAAAAATTCATCTCGTGCTTTGTTCTATATCTCACTGCATGTTCTTTGAATCTCTTCCTTAAATACCAATTGAAATTATAGACTTCGGATCATAAATTAGCAGCGTATTAGAATTGTCCCATAATTATACCAGAATTAAGATTAGAATTGTTTTCGACGCAAATTAGAATTCTTTTAGACGCAGATTAGAATTGTTTTATAAGTGAACCAGAATTTGACTGGAAGCCGATTAGAATTGTTTAATAAGTGAACCAGAAATAGTCCAGAAGCCGATTAGAAGCCGTTTTCTAAGAAAAACGGCAAACACTTTTCATATATTCTTAACACAATTTTTATGCAGCACTATTTTCACTATATTCTAAACTTTATTTATTTGACGCGTAGATTTCTGGTTAAAAGTGATGTGGATTCAACGTGCATCAAGTGTAGACTGACCTGTCTTATCACCTTTAATATTCCCTGTATATTTTAAGCTGTTTTCTGATGAAATTATTTCGGATTTCCGTGTCATGGTGTTTATTTCCGATCTTTGATACCTTATTATTTGTTATCGTGGCCAGACTTTCAACTTAGGTCTGTTGCTTTGTATAGATAAAGCTTTAGGAGAATTGTACAAATTAAATGATGTAACACGAATGCTGTTTTCGTATTTATTTATTTATGCGTTTTCTTATCAAAGCGCTTATGGTTCCAGCGTAATTGCATGCAGATTTATCAGGTTTTCTCTTATCTTCTGCGTCTTTATTTTATAAACTTGTATAACACTTCTCAACGTATGTTTAATTACATGTACGATTATTTCTCTGCTGAATACGCGTTCTATTGTTGAAAGATATGCTTACTTGCATCGATTAAAGTTAACTACAGTCCATATACAGGGTGTTAAATGCTTACTATTTACATAATGTACGAATTAACTATTTTTCTGCTAAATAAATGCAGTTTTCTGATTCCTATCGCTATTTACAGTTACTACACGACCCTTACTACTCAATACACCCCTAAACAACCCCTTACCACAGCAATATATATATATATATATATATATATATTGTTCTGATACTGTAGCAATACCCTATGCGCCCTTTTTGTGAATTAAAAAGGTAAAAATTTTTAATCTGTCAATTTTTGATTTTTAATGTATAATTTTAATTGCGTCGGCTAGCTCAGTTTTTAAATTACGCACGGAGCTTGCGACAATACGACAAACAAAGGATTAAATTTACCTTCTACCTCTCCTTCCTGTTTTAATCTTTAAACCAAAACACCATTAAGCATAAATTATTATAATGTTCTCAAAAATATTTACAACATATGAAAAGTTTAAAGATTCTCTAAATTGGAAAAAAAATTAATAATTATCATTCCCAAGGATGATCAAACAGCCAGCAAAATCACTATTATTATTATTATTATAATTAACTGAAGCCTGATGAATGTTCATTCGACCTCCTTAAATATTTACGTAATTTACAACATATACTCAAAAAAACAAACCTTGCCGACCCTCACATAAATTATCATGAAAGCAATTTTTAAAGTATTTAAATTAGAAATATTCAATGAAATGTTAATTTTTAAATCATTCATTTTAGCAATGTACAACGAAATATTCACAAATGAAATAATAAAACATTCAGATTGGCTAACCTGTTGTTTTCAGCTCGAATCAGTCCCTGGTCCAACTGTTTTCGATATTGTCTGCATTCTTCATAGCATAGCCTTAAATCAGTCTAGCGTCTTCCGTTAAACTCCTTGACAATTCATAGTTGAAGTAAATGCTTGTTGCATTTCCTCATTTAATCCAGTACTTATATAGACTTGTCTTCCAGTATTTATTTAGACTTGTTCCCCAGTAATTATTTAGAGTCGCCTTTTAAAGGATAAAACGACAAACCCATTAATTTTCCATAATTACAATGGTATTATTTCACACTTCACAATTAATCACTTTACGTAAATATCTTTGTTTTAAGAGACGTGAACTAAGCCTTACTTCATGGCGAAATGATTTGTTTACAAATCCGGTCATATTTAAATGCACCCTTTATCTATTGGCAAGCGCAAAGTTCGTTGTTGTGTATAAAACTTTCATACCAGGTTTTCGGATATTCCATCGTATTATATTGTGTTAACATCAACGCGTTACTTTTGTCACGTACTATTTCGAGTTAATAGCGTTGATTCGCTTGGATTTTCATACTTCTAGATAAGTAAACCATTGTTTGTTCAAATAAATTTGGCGAACTTTGATTTTAAATAAACATACCTTGCTTATTTCCAATAAATCAAGTGTCGATTTTAATTTTCTAGTCACCTAGACTTAATACAATTTATGCATTAAATTATATGCGTTTGCTATCTTACGCATTATTTAACCTGCTTGTTTTAATTGGGATCCTTGATGTAATAATGATGCGTTATCCATATGTGTCGCGTTTCAGCTTGCAATTATATTGTTTTACGCCTTGCGAATTTGTTTATTCAGATAAATCTTCAACATATTTTTCATTAACTAAATTAATTATGATTATGATTTATATACAGGACGTTGTCCTTTACTTTCCAGTCTAATTATCGTATTTCCCGTTTTATGAGCCCTTATGTATTTTATGTGGAGTGCGCTATACTATTGGTCCTAACTACCCCTAAATGACCTTATTAACGCAACAATATGTATGCATGTATGTAGATTTTGTTTTAGAAACACTTATGTTTAATGTCAAAAGTCAGATAATTAAAAATAAAAAGCTCCAATAGTTTGAACTCAACATGGCAGTAGAAGTCCATGTTTACTGTAAAAATCGAGAATATTGTGACGCCGCTGTGACCAGAATAACACAAAAGACAATTGAGAGGTCATGTGGCTCAAAATCTCTTGACTGGCAAATACAAGACTGCATTCAAAAGATTACAACAGGTACATTCGAAAAGTTATTTACATAATTTCTAGTAAGTCTTGCACTAATCTAGAGGTTTGAATATGTATATAAATAGCTGCCGTGGATATTGGAGTTAAGTTCTAATTGAAACTTTGATGTGAGTTCTAATTGAAGCTATGATTACGTTAACAGTCATAGTTTGACTTTGAAATAAATTAGTGTTGATATAAATTACTGTAGTGATTATATAAATTAATAATTAGTGTTTGTATAGTTAATTTTAGTGATTCGATAGTAATTAAAAGAAAAGAATCATAGTCTTAGTGCTATAACGATAATACTTGTACTGTTAGAGATTATTTCCGAAAATAAAGGGTTGAGAAATGTAATGTTTTATGCTGTATTACTGGTTCAATTTACGTTTGATAAAATAAGTAATAATCTAAATACACTATCTTTGAGATTTACTATATAACAGACATAACTATATAACAACAGAACAGTAAATCAAGCAACCGCTTAGCGAGCTCACGACACCCGTCGGTTACACGTCAAGACTCTGGCAGTGGCGGCAATACCGAAAACGTGATAATAATTATTAAAGGATAACAGTTTTTTTAAAAGTAAACAAACATTGGTCATAATAATTATTGAAGCATAATATATAATATGTCCTTTTTTTTCTTTTTTTTAAGACAAAATAACAGTAAGAACAATTCATGTAAACACACTTATAGGTCTAACTTGACAGGCGCTTTAACAATTCGGCCACTACGAGTGGTGCTTATCTTTGGTACATGAGTAGAGCAAAGAACACGAGGAGTAAGAGTTATATTTTTTGGGATTACCTCTAGATAATTGCTTTTAGGTCGAATGTCGTCTTGAGAATCTACTTTTGGTTGATCCTGCGCATTCTCTAAAGATGGTGCCCTAAACGGTCTAAGTTGTTGCCTATTTCGGCGATACATTACATCGTCTATTAAAACATGGTAATCATTAGGACCTTACTCGGATCGTACAAAACCCGGTTTCCAAACTCTAATATTTTCTCGAACAAGAATTTTTGGTTCGGCTTTAGTGGTGTTAATTTTCTCGTATGCTGAGCAAAATATTTCTCTTGTTTAATTTTCCTGTTTTTCAATAGCTTTTGTAAGCCTGACATGTGATTTTCCAATGCTCCACCCGAAGGTACTATATTGGCCAGCAAACGAGTTATTTTTACTTGAAAAATTTTGAATTTTGCCGAACCCTTGCTGTTCCAAGCAAGGTAGGGATCTTTAACGTGCGTGACAACACTCATACACGGGACCTCCATTTTACCTCTCATCCGAACGAGGGCGTATTTTTAGGAAAAATGCTCGCCTAACATTTTTCAAGCGGATCGCGAGCACTTTTGTAGGCCGCTTGTAAAACAGCTAGACTTTAAGATTTTATTAGCGACAGGTAGTGTCGTTCTTAAGTGTCTACCCATCAACAGTGAACTGGGTGAGGGCAAGTCATGTTTTGGAGTAATGTTGTAGTTTAGGATACTTAAAAACGGATCCGATGAACTTTAGTTAATAAGCATTAGAACGATGAAAACGTGAACTGGATGTGTTTAACAATATTATATTTGCTAGAGAAGTAAAACTCGTTCGAGTTAAATGAAGGGCCATTATCTGAAAAGATTATTTGGGGTATTTCGTTTATGCTAAAAATATTTTTTAGCGAAGATATAACGCTACTTGCTGTTTTGTTTACTATTTTGTTGACTACAATAAATTTGCTATAATAGTCTATAACAACTATAAAGTCTAGAGTACCCAAAGACTTAAAGTCAATCCCTAACTTTTGCCACGGTAATTTGGGAATTTCGTGGGGAGTTAATGGTCCTCTGGGGTTACTTCGAGAGTACTGTTGACAAGTCATACAATTAAAAACGGCTGTTTCTATGTCACAGGTTATAACTGGCCAAAAGATAGCTTGTTGAGCAAGATTTTTTGTAGCGACTACACCTTAGTGTGATTTATGCAGAAGCTCAATGAATTTACATCTGAGATTCTGGGGTATAACAAGTCTATTTTTAAAAAATAAGATCTCCTTATGTACATATGAGGAATTTTTTATATCCCAATAGGGTTTCACACTAGAATCTATTGAGCTTTTATGGTTGGGCCAACCATTCATACAATAAAATACAATTTTGGAAAGAACTGGGTCTTACTTTATAATTTTTTTAAGCAAATCCTCTTTGGTTTTATTGGTTGATACAACACAATAAACCATCATATTATTTTCCAGGAATTCTGCGGGATAGATTTTTTTTATCGGATCACGACTGAAAGTGTCCGCAACTTGCCATTGCTTTCCTGGAACATAAGCTAAATCGAACCGATATAGCAGTAACCTAATTGACAATCTTTGAATCCTAAGAGAAAGTTCGTCAATAGGTCTTTTCAGCAGTCGAATTAGCGGTCTATGATCTGTTTGCACAACAAACTTCCTTCCAAACAGATAAAAGTGGAAACGCTCATAACCAAACACAACTGCAAGGAGTTCCTTCTCAATGTGATTGTAACGCTGCTGTGTCTCGGTAAGAGATGCATACTCTATAGCTTGCTTGTCTTGTTGGATTACCGCACCAAGACCATATGGGCTTGCGTCAACCAATAAAGTAATAGGTTTTAAATTATCAAAAAATGATAGTACGGGTGCAGTTGTTACCAGTTCTATTAATTTATTCAAACGAACGTCCTCATTTTCAGACCAATACCACTCTGACTTTTTACTGAGTAAATGCCTAAGTGAAACAGTTTCTTGGGATAGATTTAGGATAAATTTAGCCCAATATACAATCATACCAAGGAATCGTTGCAGATCCTTTTTATTTTTGGGTTGATTCATGCTAATTATAGCATTGATTTTTTCAGCGTTTGGAGCTATACCCTTAGACGATATAATATGCCCAAGAAATTTCATTTGTGGGTGACAAAATTTTGATTTATATTTATCAAGTGTAAGACCACTTTTCGATATTTTCTCCAACATAATGTCTAAATTTTTAATGCTCATCTTGAGTTTTCCCAAATACCAAAATGTCATCAAAATATGTGATAATTCCAGCAATAACTGATAAGGTATCATGAATAAACCGTTGAAATATTTCAGGAGCACTAGATAACACATAAGGACATCTAGAGTAACGAAACCTACCAAACGGTGTAGCTATTGTACATAACAGTAAACTATCGTAATCAAGAGGTATCTGTAGGAATGCAGAAGATGCATCTAGTAGTGTAATATATTTAGAACCTACTAATTCCGCAAATAGAGTATCTTGTGATGTGATTTGAAATTCTCCCTTTTAATAAAAGCATCTAAGGATCTAGGATACATACATAGCCTAATATCGTCATTTGCTTTAGGCACAATCACTAATGGATGTACCCTGTAACGTGCATTTTTAATCGTTGAACATTTTACGCTCCCTTTCTGTTAGAGTACGTAGAATACATCGTTTCTTTGGGATCGCTGTTTGTATCAAGTACATACTTCAGAATAATTCAGAATTGTATGCAGTTTAACTCTTGTGTATTAATTAAAGATAGATAAATTGAAGATTGATTCTCATTAATAAATAAATTCCAAGGAGTGAAGGTTAAACAGCTTGTAATTAATTATAGATTGCATCCTTCTTGTCTGGCCGTTGTATAAATTTAGTTCCTTATGTGAATATACAAGTCTAGATAATAGGCGATAAGCGGTGGTATAGCGACGAGTTGATATAAACAGACGAGGAGCGGAGTTCTGTTCTGTGTTTCGATATATTAAGTACGTTGAAAATACTGCTTCCTTCTGCTTTGAGAATAGTGAGAATTACTGCGGTATCAATTCTCGTATTGTTCATGCACAAGCACGGCGGGTTTTTTTGTTGATTTTCTGTCGAAAGTAAAAGTAGTAGAGCTTGTTAAACTCGAGGCACGTGTGGTTTACGGAACATTGGACGGACGGTTTTATTGCTTACGCGTGCCGTACTAATTGTTTTTAGTTGTTTTTCTTGTGAGATAAATGTTTTAAGGAACATTTGACGGACTTGCTTTAGTGATACACGTGCTTTGCCCGTTATGGTTCTTTTTAGTTGTTTTGTCTTTTGATATTTAAACTGTGTGTGCGATCTAGTTTCGCGGTCTTGTTCTTCTCAGAGTAGCGCATACTTTGGATTATTTAAATTCAGTGATACTGTAGTTTCTGAATTTTCTAACAATAAAGAATCTAAAATAGATCATTACTTGCGCAAATTTCGTTATTTGCGAAATATAACAGATTACCGGCTTACAAAGGTATTGGTTGAAGTTTCTCACTGCTTTTTGGGATGTTTATGAAAATAATATACATTTGGTCCCAGTTGAAATTAAACTGGTGCTACAGAATATTTCGAAATTATTGTCTTAGGAAATAGAATTACCAAGAAATTTATCAAGGCTACATAGTTCCGACGAGTGATAATGTCTGCTGCTAACACCAGTGAAATACGTAGGTGTGATTAGTGTAACGTGTGATAAGTTCCATCAACACCCTCACAGTCAAGGGTGAAGTGCTTCGTTAGTGCAGGACATCGTTGAATCCCACACTTCAGTTGCAAGGAAGCGTTGCTGAAGGACTTTTGTAAGTTGAACTATTTCCTACTGGTTATTACTTTAAATATCTATCCGTTGCTTTACCATATCTTTGTCGTTCTGATACCTTTACAATAGACTTGCATGCTATTTTAAAACATAGAGAAAAAAAGAAAGAAAAAAAATCAATACTACTGAATTACTCATACCAATTGTGTCTTATCTATTTATCTTTTGTCAACATTTTGTCTGATTTATGTTTAATTGGTGTGTGAGGAAACGTTTCTGCTACTCCCCAATATTACCTCACTTTGTACTAAACATTTTTCTGTATTGCTTTTACCGTTGTTATATTATATAGATTATCCAAACAGTTTCTTTTTTTACATTCTACAAAGTACTGAATAATTTAGACTTTTCATTGCTGCTATACTTATTCTTTTTTTTTCAGGTTTGCTTAACTATTTTTCTTGCAGGTATTGTCACTAACTCCTTACCGCCGCATACATTATCTGTCAGTCTGCTTTCTACAACCCCCCCCCCCTAATCACCGATTCAGCCCGGTCATTCCGTGATATCTTTGTGTTACGTAACATAAATTTGGCGCCCAACGTGGCAGCCGCTAATTAACGTAACAACCCACTCGGTTGGTTCTGTTATAGGAATTAAAATTTCCTCCTCAACCATTTTATTAATTTTTTCCTTGACCTTATCTCTAATAGAAATTGGAATTTTTCTAGGAGCACTAACCCGTGGTATAGCAGTTTCTTGAAGAGAAATTTTGTATTCCGGTTTACTTTACCTATACCTGAGAACACACATTTATGCTTGTCAAGTATTAACTGTACTTTTATGCTGTTGACTTCACATATGCTATTTTTTATAATATTCAAGTCAGTTAAACCCAATATAGAAGTAGATGTAATATAAGGCTCAAGAATATAAAAAGAAAAATTGTCGTTTACATCTTTAAAACAACAATAAGCTTTATCTCATCAATAATGTTGATTTTATGCCCAGAATATGAAGACACAGAAGTAGGAGTTTCTGTTAATTCGCTACTGCTAATACCTAGCTTTTAAAACCATTGAAGCTCAAGATATTTACCTGACTACCAGAATCAATTTTTAATTCAATTTTAGACCCTTCTATGTCTTCATTTCCTAACCACTCTACAGAATCAACAGACTTCTGCGATACAGACCATACGACATGATCTTCAGTTACAGTAGTTTCCGAACCTTCTTCAATAACTTCATGAATCCATTTAGACACACAATATTTCCTGAAATGACCTTTCAATTTACATTTGCTGTAATAACGGTTCCAGGCAGAACATTTTCCTTGAAGATGATTATATCCACATCTAGAGTAAAGTCTGCAGAATCAACAGACTTCTGCGATACAGACCACACGACATGATCTTCAGTTTCAGTAGTTTCTGAACCTTCTTGAATAACTTCATGAACCCGTTTAGACACATAAAACTTCCTGAAATGACCTTTCAACTTACATTTGCTGTAATAACGGTTTCAGGCAGAACATTTTCCTTGAAGATGATTATATCCACATCTAGAGCAAAGTCTGCGATTACCATTATTATTTCGAGATGGACCTTCACCGAAACTTGAACCTTGAGTACTTTGCTTGTGTTTAATTGTATTTCCACCGTCAGCTTTACGAGCTGGAGATCATATTTTATTTATGGCATGAACAGAACTACCAACAGTTGCAAAAGTGTTTGTAATTTCCTTCTGCTTTTGTACACTGCTTTCCATTGACTTGCAGATTTGTAACGCGTCCGGTAATTTCAAATCAGGATACTGCAATAGTTTTTCCTGTATTCTGGAATCTTTAATGCCCAGTACAATACGATCTCGTATTAAAACATCTTTTTGTTGGAAATCACACGTCGAAGCAAGTTTTCGCAATGTCGTTACGAATTGGCCTATTGATTCATTAGGTTCCTGATCGCGTTTGAAAAACATAAAAGTGTTCCAACACTAAATCTTTAATGGGATTACAATATTTATCGAAATTTCCCAGCACTGTAGCTAAAACATTTTTATCGTTAGGTTTAGTAAATTCGAATGTGTTATATATTTGTAGGCCTTCATCACCAAGCAAGTTTAATAATATAGCAACCTTAACGTTTTCAGGTTTGTCGCTTTTCCCACTCGCTAACGGGTAAACTTCAAACATTTGTTTCCAAAGTTTCCAATTATTTGCTATGTCACCTGTAAAAGACAGATTATCTGGAGCTCTTGAACATGTAGGATCGCCCATTTTAATCAATTATTTCTGTTTTAATTAAAATCCATTTACCCCGGACCGCGTGTAAAAACTTTTCCTGTCCTTAACCTCAAAAAAGTCGTACGCTTTTACCGTTGCCACCATGTAATGTTTTGTGCTGTATTACTGGTTCAATTTACGTTTGATAAAATAAGTAATAATCTAAATACACTTTGTTTGAGATTTACTATATAATTATAATACAATTGAACAGTGAATCAAGCAACCGCTTAGCGAGCTCAAGACACCCGTCGGTTACACGTCAAGACAGTGGCGGTGGCGGCAATACCGAAAACGTGATAATAATAATTATTAAAAAATAACAGTTTTCTTAAAAGTAAACTAACATTGGTCATAATAACTATTGTGGCATAATATATAACAGAGATTTTAGAAATTTTGTTGTAGCTGCGAGTTGTCGAAAAGACTTGTATACTCAATTTGAAGGTAAAGAATGTTGTTATTGCAAATAGAGTCTTTGCTACATTGGTGTCACGTAGTGGGATTAAAGATTTTGAACGATTTCTATTTGTATACCTGTCACACGCGGCCAACAACTCGAAATGAATAGCGCTATTCTTTCTTTCTTGAATAACTTCAAATTATGCATACAATAACACGCAGAGAAACAATACCAAAACTCTGTAAGCCCTTTTTTGTATTATTGAAAGAATTGCACACACCTCTTTTGGCTACATGTTTATTTAATTTTGTAACATAGGTTATGGAGCCAGTTACTAAAAGCAGTTACAAAAGTTTATAAAATAGAGATAATAAATAGGGTATTTGTACAAAGTGTAAGGCTAGTAAAGGCATAAAATAATTTAAAATGGAAACTTAGGGAGCTGAAAACATATGGTTCCCTTCAATGGAAATGGATTTGAAAATTGGAAATTTAGGTTGTACACGGTGTTAAAAGCAAACAAGTTAGGTGATATTTTAAAAGAAGTTCCAGAAGCTGAAAGAAATACTTCATGCAAAAAGAAAAATAATAAGACCAGTATGCTCATTATTCAAAATGTTGTAAATTCCACTTGGAATATGTTAAAGAAGTTGATGTAGCAATTGAAATGATAAATAAGTTGGAAACTATATTTAGTAAGAAAAAGACATACTCTAAGTTTTTTTTTAAAAGAATTAATGAACTTGAAATATAATTGTAATGCAGACATACAAGAACATTCTGCTAAAGTTGATCGAATTTTTCGTGAACTGAAAGGTCTAAAGAGCAGTGTTGATGAGTCTGATATATCATGTTTTCTGTTATAATCAATACCTTTGGAATTTGAAAATGTAGTAACGGCATTGAGAACACTATCGGAAGATGATTTAAAAATGGACTTTGTTAAAGGCAGGTTGTCAGAATTTCACACAAATAAATATGTAGATACAAATGCACACGCCATTATCTTTTGCTGCTGTTCAAAAAGCGATTAGCTTCAAATGTGGAACATTGTCCATGTGAAGAGTGTCTGTGGTGTGAAGTGTTTTACATGTAATAGGTATGGTCACAAGTCTAAGCAGTGTACTCAAAATAAAACGAAGTGAAATAGCACTGATCGTCGATGGGTAAGTTATGCATTACATTTGATTTTCCAATGCTCCACCCGAAGGTACTACATTGGCCAGGAAGCGAGTTTTTTTTACCTGGAAAATTTTGAATTTTGCCGAACCCTTGCTGTTCCAAGCAAGGTAGGGATCTTTAACGTGCGTGACAACACTCACACACGGGACCTCCATTTTACCTCTCATCCGAACGAGGGTGTATTTTTGTGAAAAATGCTCGCCTAACATTTTTCAAGCGGACCGTGTCGGGATTCGAACCCGGGACCTTGGGCGTAGTAGTCACACACATACCACTACGCCACGGAGCCGCCTGGGTAAGTTATGCAGCAAAAGTGGTAAATGTTGCATCCAGCTCAGCATAGAATACTAACGAATCGGTTGTCGCTTGTGCTGTGAATAATGACCAAGTGATGACATACATACGTTAAGTGAACTGGAATGGTATGCTGATTCAGGTGCAACACATCATGTTATTAGCGAAGAAATTTTAATAAATCGAATGTAGTTTGCTGAGCCGATGTTGATACATCTTGCAGAAAATGGCAAAACTTTGGAGGCAACATGTATAAGTGATATAGATGTATTCAGCAAAGCAAATGATAAACAGGTATTGATTAAAATTATTTTAAAAAGCGTTTTATGTGTTTCTAAATTAGGGGTAAATCTGTTGTCTATTTCCACTATTGAAAATACAGGTTTTCAAATTATTCGTTTTAATAGAAAAATTATCATTAGAAGGAATGGTATTGTTTATGCTGAAGGAAATCCTGTAAATAATTTCTATAGGTTAACGTTTAAACTTTGCCGTAGTGAATCTATAACTGCCAATTTAGTAGATAAGAATGATAGTTAACTTTGGCACAAAAGATATGGCCAAAAGTTAGTTTTCCAAACTTCAGTTTACAAGTTTCACTTTACAAAACTCACTTTACAAAATTCACCTTACAAAATTCACTTCACAAACTTCACTTCACAAAATTCATTTTACAAACTTAACTTTACGAATTTCACTTCACAAAATTCACTTTACAACCTTAACTTTAAGTAATCTTGATCCGATCGACTCCATAAAGCCGTTTCGACGAAGTCTATCGAGGCGAAGTGACTTTGATCCGGTCGACTACAAGAAGTCGTTACAACAAAGTCTACTAGGGCGAAGTAGTCTTGATCCGATCAACTCCCTAATGTTGTTTCGACAAAGTCTACTAGGGCCAAGTGATCTTGATCCCATCAACTCCCTGAAGTCGTTTTAATAAAGTCTGCTAAAGTGAAGTGATCTTGATCCGATCGACTCCCTGAAATCGTTTCAACGGAATCTTCTAGGGCAGCGTGATCTTGATCCGATCAATTCTCTGAAGGTGTTTCAACAAAGTCTACTAGAGCGAAGTGATCTTGATCCCATCAACTCCCTGAAGTCGATTTAACGAAGTATTCTAGAGTGAAGTGATCTCGATCCGATCGACTCCCTGTAGCTGTTTCGACGAAGTCTACTGAAGCGAAGTGACCTTGATCCGTTCGACTCCAAAAAGTCGTTACAACGAGGTCTACTAGGGCGAAGTTACCAAGATGCGATCAACTCCTCCTGAAGTCGTTTCAACGAACTCTACGAGGGCGAAGTGACTTTGATTCGATCTACTCCCCGAAGTAGTATCAACGGAGTCTGTTAGGACGAAGTGACTTCATCTGGTCTACATCCCGAAGTCGTTTCAACGAAGTCTACTAGGGTGAAGTGATCTTGATCCGAACAACTTCCCAAAGTCGTTTCGGCGAAGTCTACTAAGGCGGAGTGGTCTTGATGTGATCAGCTACTCTAAGTTGTTTCGGCGAAGTCTACTAGGGTGAAGTGATCTTGATTCGATCAACTCCCTGAAGTCGATTCGACGAAGTCTACTAGGAAGAAATGGTTTTGGTGCGATTTACCCTCCAAGTGGTCTCGACGACATCTATTAAAGGGGTCTTTGGCGGAATGGGTATCTGACGCCCAAAGTAGTTCCGAAGAGACTACAAGTTGTTTCTAATATTAAAAATAAAATGAGGTTTATGAATGTTTTAGGGATTACAATGAAAAAGCACATCGTTATTTTGTGACAGGAAAATTGGGATTTCAAAACTAAGGTGCGATAATGGAGGTGAGTATTGCTCGAAACGAGTATTAGATTTTTGTTCAAAAAACTATATTTTAATTTCTTATACTCCACCCAATACACCTCAGCCCAACGGAGTTTCTGAACGTAAGAACCAATCTGTCATGGATAAAGCGAGATACATGACAATGAAAGTCGAAATGGATAAAAGTTTCTAAGAGGATGCTGTACTCATAGCTACATATATTTCAAATAGAACACAGTCCTATTGGTTAAGCATACAACCCCTTATTATGAGTTGTGGTTATATAAGAAACCCAATGTGTCAAATATGCGTACATTTGGTTGTATATGTTATGCAGGCGGCTCCGTGGCGTAGTTGATATTTGTGACTACTATGCCCAAGGTTCCGGGTTTGAACGCCGCACGATCCGCTTGAAAAATGTTAGGCGAACATTTTTCACAAAAATACGCCCTGGTTCGGATGAGAGGTAAAATGGAGGTCCCGTGTATGGGTGCTGTCACGCACGTTAAAGATCCCTACCTTGCTTGGAACAAGGGTTCGGCAAAATTCAAAATTTTCCAGGTATAAAGAACTCGCTGGCCAATGTAGTAGCTTCGGGTGGAGCATTGAAAAATCAAATGTAGTGTATATCTTAAGCAAGAGTGTCTGACGCGACATACTCAAAGACAGATGATAAAGTATTAAAGTGCATATTTAACGGATATATAAAAAATGTTGTCTTTGAAGAAATTAAAAAAGTGAGAAGAAATTTAGGCTGAGGGAACTTCAGGCAACGGTGTAGGTTAGCTCAGAATAGAAATAAGTGAAGATACGCGTCCAACCAGTTTCAAGACGGAAACCCTGATGACGAGAAAAATAATTGCACTTAAATCTGATGATTATTATAAACAACTACAGGTGCTGGTTTTGATATATTTTCAATTGATGTTGATTGTGCGAAAGGATATATTGGAAAACTGTTAATTCGGCAAATGTTCAAGTGTTGGGGGATCTTGGTATCGGCAGACTGCTTAACCCCCTTCACATACTACTGAATATCAGAGAAATACGGTATATGTTTATAAACAATAGAATGGGAAACGAACTGTATTTAACAAGAAAGAGCAACAGCTAGGTTCGAAGGCAACAAACATAGGAACAAGGAAAAAATTTGAAAGCATATGTGTGGAGCAGAGCAAAGTATGTTTATGAAATAGGGGCGGTAAGAGAAGCAGACAGAAAAACGGTAGAAGGCTTTTGGAATCTTGTGGTTCAGATGCATCAGAATGATAGCATAGAGACAAAGTTAATAACAAAAAGATTATAAAAATAGAAGGGGAATAAAATATCCGTGGAAAAAAATAGGAGAAATAGAAGGGTAGAATACGTTCTAAGGCATTTTTGGGGAATAGTGCGGGATATATTACAAGCAGAGATAGAAAAAAAGAGGTAGAGGTAGACCTAGATCAGACTACTGCACACAGATAGTGGAAGATGCAGACTGTGTAAATTTCAGAGAAATGTGTAGGTTAGTTCAGAATAGGAAACAATGAGGATACGCATCTAACCAGTTCCAGGACTGAAGACCTAATAATGATGAGAAGAAATGAAACAGAGGCATGTGATACCATAGTTTTTACTGAAAATTGGTATGAACAAGAAAATGCTAAAAATGAGCAGGTCAACCAAGATAAAATGAGAGCTGAGGATGAAGCTGGAGTTGTAGACAGAACCAGGCCAAAAAAAGACACAAAATTACCAGAAAGCCTTAATGATTATGAATTAGATATGTTTTTGGCACTCACTGTTAAGTGCTTGTTCAGATGAACCCCAAACATATATAGATGCAAAGAACAGTAACGATTGGAATAATTGGAATCAGGCTATAGAAGACGAGTTAAAAGCATTAAAAGACAATGGTAGATGTATTAGTAGAGGCCAGGAAGCATCCATGTAATAGTCTTCTAGGATTATTAAAGAGACAAAGCATACGAGATTGCTTCAAAGAAATTGGTAGCATCTGTTTGAGATGCGTTCGGATCAAATGGCTCCCTAGCATCCGCCGGATACACTATTCAAGACTGTTATCCAGGATGTGGGGTGGGTAAATGAAGGGTAGATTAGCTCCAGGCAGCATGGTCTGGTACACGGATGGCTCTAAGGGCAAGACCGGGTTCGGATCTAGACTTTTAGGGAGAGACCGGAGGTATGTTTAGGCGTTCCACTAGAGGCAAACGCTACCGTTTTTCAAACGGAAATATACGCCATACTGCAATGTGTGCGGTAAAGTATAAGAGGTGCCTTTATTAAAAGACATATATATTGTGTCTAACAGCCAGGCGGCATATGAGGCTCTTATAAGTCAGAAAATATCATCAAGACTGGTATGGGAATGTATTGAGGCACCTAATGGACCGACACAGCAGAACTCTGTTAAATTACAGTGGGTGCCAGGCCATTAAGGACTCAAGGGAACTGAAACTGCAGACAAACTTGCAAGACGCATGCACCATTTATCGGTCCCGAATCTGCCTTGGGAGTCACAATAGCTGCCATCTGTAACTATATTAGCGAATAGTTGTGTAGCCAACACCTAAGAGACTGGCAGAACAGACCAGGACTAACACATTGCAAGGCGCTTGTAAAGGGGCCTAGCAAAAACATAACCTAGGAGTTACTTTGTTTAAGCAGGGAACAGTTTAGAATCACTGTGGGTTTCCTGACAGGACATACTTCTGTCAAGATTCATCTCCAGAGGATGCACAAATATATCGAAGACCTCGGATGCAGACTTTGCTTAGAGGAACCGGAGACTGCAATGCATGTACTATGCAGATGTGAGGCGTCGGGTAGAACGAGTCTGCGCCTATTTTAGGCTGCAGTGCGGCGGAGGCGCTTGGCAGACGCACCCGCCAGGGGGAGTGGTTTTAGTGGGTATGCCGCTAAAAGAGTCCCACACTTTGGTTATAAAAGCTTTCCATCACTCCACCGGGTTCGGATAACTATAAAAAAAAATAGCTCTAGTCCTCAGACCTTAAACCTACATTGTGATTTCGGTATTCAGATGACACCTCTGTTGCCTGACCCCATTGGTGAACAAATTCTCCAAAACTTCACGGATCTCTTAAACAACCATCGCAAAAATACGTGTCTGTTTATTGCTAGCGCCGGACAAGGGTATGCGAGCGCACACACCCACGCATGCATGCATGCGCACACACAGACGCACGCACGCACATGCTCTCGCACATCCACGACCACAAACGCGCTCGCGCCCAACTCACTGTATACTTCTAGGTTTGACACATTAGACCTCCAAATTTTGACATAATTGCAAAATATTTCAATAAAAATGCTACGAACATTTTCAATAAAAATGCTACGAACATTTTCTTTAAAAATGTTTTCAACATTATGCTGATGACTAAATCTGGCGGATTTCATAAAGATACAAAGGTCATTGAACTACGTAAAGATTTCCCGACAAAACGAAACCATTTCCTAATTCTATATCATCATCTAAAAATCTAACATTAGTAGTTTTATTTAGGATGTGCGGTTTGATATACAATATTAAGAAAAAGGAAGCCAAAACCAGTCAAATGATTACTTTGTATATAAATACAAAAGCAAGCAAAAATGAATACACTTCAGTGGTGAAAAGCAGTACATTTTAAACAAATGGTTTTGAAAGAATTTATTTTCCTTTTCTACAAAATGCTTGTCGAAAGTAAAAGAAAAATATAAAACTATGAAATTCCAAAACAACTGAGTCGATTTTGAATTATGCGTTGTATGTCAAGGTTTCAGCTGTCGAAGGTTTAAAAAGTCATTCCCAAGACAGCTATTGCAACACCATTTCACTTCTGATCAACTACGATATTTGTCAAAGATATATAAAATGCGTCAAAGAATTCTATGATCAATAAAATCGGCTTGAAAAAATCCTCACACCAATAACACAAATGTTTACAAGTCACACAGCAAATTTACATTAAACTCTGTCTTCAAAATGCTGCCCACGGAAGCGACTTCCCAAGAGCAGATGGTGAAGGTTGACACGGCCTAGGGAATCATTCTTCATGGATTCTTACTTCAGAGGGAAGCATTTACGGAATCAATGAAAACCTTAATTGAAAAATACCCGATAATTAAGAAGGATATTCATAGCCTGTTAGTTGAACCCAAGGCGGTTTTCAGGCTGCTTTCGTCTTACAACATGTGCGTGGCCGAAGGGCAGAGGTAATAGAACAAGGACGGAAGCTTTTCCTTCCAAGAAATGCTCAGGTGATAACACTGTTGGAAGCAATACCGCCATTTACAGAGGAACCTCTGGCGGAATTAACCAGACACTACGGAGATCCCTTTCGTACCCCTCACAAAAGATTCTCCGCTTTTGCTATGACAGCACACAATTCGTCTAGGGGTCAAACGAGGCCAAATAGAGCAGTGTTACAGCCAAGACGCCCCTTTGGAAAAACGGCCGCGTTCTCTGCCAGAAAAGATCAGTCACGTAGAGATTCAGTTTCCAGAAGGCGGGGTTATACGCACAAACCCGATCGATTGGCGAAAAGACCACGGACACAATGACAAAACAATAACCGCGTTCAGGGCGGGCCAGTTAAGGGATTACCTAGGGTACTGGGAAGCAATTGGAGTTCCACGATGAATTTTGGAGACCCTCAGCGGCTATTCAATTCCGTTTGTCAAAAACCCGCCCTTAATAGCTTTTGTAAAACATAAAATGCAATACAAAAACACGCATCTGGACATGGATTTGAAAACGCGCAACATGATCAGACAGGAAATTCTGGAGAAATCCCACTTCTCCACGTGGTTCTTATCTCGAATGTTCTCAGTCCCAAAACCGGACGGGACAAAGAGACAAATTCCCAACCTGAAACGTTTAAACCAGTTTCTATGCCCACGGAAATTTCGGCATATAAACCATAAAAAAATTCCTTCGTTTCTCCAAAACGACTTCATGACCAAGATATACATCTCACAAGCCTACTTTCACATCCCAATAAAGGAGAGACATCGAAAGTTTCTCATCATAGTGCACAGGCACGAAATATTCCACATGACATGTCTACCGTTTGGCCTCTCAACCGCGCTTCTCGAATTTTCAAGAATTTCAAATTGGCAAGCAGCTCAACTTCGTAAAAAAGGCATTAGAAGAGTCGTATATCTAGACGACTTATTACTGGCAAATCAAAACTCAGACAGTCTTTACGTCCGAACAAAGGAAGCGATATTGTTTCGGGGAACCTAGGGGTGGTGCGTGAACGAGGAAAAGTCAATATTGTTACCCCGACGAAGTTTGGATTATTTGGGAATCAACTGGAACACAGAACTAAACACGATGGCGTTGCCTTCAAAGGAGGTGGATTCTATAAGGAGAGAACTAGAACAGATTCAGAGCAAACAGTGCTGGAATTGGAAGATAGCAAAAATCCTGTTAGGCAAAATGAATTTCGCAGTTGACACAGGCTTGAAGGATAACCTTGATAGCTCATAATATGACAAGAGTGTACAACAGCGAAGCGGACAGCCTATCGAGGTGCAAACCCTTGCCAGATTGGCACTTGCTCCCGGGCGTAACACGTCAAATTTTCAAGAGGTGGGGTATACCGCAGATAGATCTTTTTGCAAGCAGAGCTTCGAGGGTGGTGCCGCGATGTGTCAGACCATCAGGCCGAATTTACGAATGCCTTCAGCAGGGCATAGGTATATCAGCTAGCATAGGTGTTTCCGCCCCCAGTTTAATACCGACAGTAATAAACCACCTGAATTCGGCAAAAAGTATTTATATACTGATAGTACCAAATTAGGACAAGGTTTTCTGGAAACGCGACCTGAAGGCGCCTCCCTTTCAACTAACAAACCTCGAGCAATCCCTAGTAGATGCGCGGTCTCGAAAGCCCTTACACGAAGCACAGAAGTTACGCTTAGAGACCTGGAAGGTACGGGGTGGACCAGCTTGATTAGCGATTGGTCGAGAGTGTATAGAGAATTGCTCGAAAGTTCATGGCAACAAACCTTCTTAGAACATACGTTGCTCCTTCGAGAAGATGGGTTGCATGGACGAAGCAACAGGGCATATTAGCAGTTAACCCTGAACCAAATACCTGGCTTACTTGCATACCGCTAAGGGATTTGCGCCAGCCACAATCAAAGCGCATAAATCCATAACAGCCACGCTAGCGGACCCTACCAAAAGCGAACGGATATCGGGTCATCCAGTAGTTAAAAGAATAGTTAAAGCTATTGAAATTACGAGCTCAATTTCAAATAACAAGGTCATCTAGGACGTAGATAAACTGATTCTCTGGATGAAATCCCACGATGTGGACAGAAGTAGTATATTCCAGGTGTCCGCAAGATTGGCTCTGATTTTATTACTAGCTTCGGGTAGCAGAATACACGACTTAAAGTTGCCGAAGAGCAGAAAACGACTTATTTTAGGCCTTGCCTATGCTTGACCTAGGTAATCTCTTGACAACTTGTCTAAACAAGGTACTGAATTATATTCCGCGTGCTCACGACGGTCAAGCGGGCGCCAGAGTGTGCGAGCGCGTGGTGGGGCTGACGGACGTGGAGGTAGAAATGAGGGATGAATCTGCAGAAATCATTGAAAGAAACGGGAATGTAATCTCACAAGGTCAAGCCTACGCAAGGCCTAAAATAGGTTCATTTTCTGCCCTTTGGGGAGAAAATGCTGTCTAATTTCAGGTGCTTCTACAAAGAGCACACGCCACACATACACTTTACGGTTAACAAAAAAACGTCTAATTAATTACCGCTTCTCAGCACGCATATCACCATCAGAGGAAATCTTTGAGCTACAGTGTCTATAAGTAATCAACCACATATATCGCCATTTTCATCTGAACCACAATCAACAATCACACTAGAAACCAGTAGTCCAAAAAGCGTTGATCGACCGAGTGCTTACCGCATCAGCGCAATCGGTATGTTACCATCGCGACAGGGCCTTCTAGATGAGCAAGGCAATTGACCACCCGAGCTTCAAACAAGGCGTAGTTATATTTATAATTGAACCACCAAATCAAGCTAGTCTTCCAACTCCTGTTACGTGTTAAAAAACGCTGCAGAAATTATTTCTAGTAAATAATTATTGTGGGGAATTTTTCTGAGTAATTAATTTAGGGGTATTACACATATTTGTGTAATCTAGTTTAAGAATTTAGGTTTGTGTGCATTACCCTTTCGGATTGCGTTGCAAACGTTTCTTCTACCGTGGGAAGGAATGTGAAATATACTTTCTCACGGTTCATAATAGACACGTGTCGTCTTACCAATCAATTAGGGCGAAGAACGAAAAAGAGTAGTGGTTAACAAATGAGAGAAAGACTACCGCCATGAGCATCCCTGTCTTAACTTTCATATGGTTAACTGCTTGTGTAGAACTAGTGCTTTATAAATAATGTAGTGCAGTACTTAACCGTCCAATTCCTGTATCAATCCTTATCATACCTTTTGAGTTGCTGTGAATATTGTAGGTAATATCAGCGAACTCCACTACGTAAAAGATGAACTAAGAGAAGACGTTGAACTAACACACGCTTCGTGCTACTCGGTGATAAAACAACATTGGTTAATCAGCTTTCTGCTATGCATTAATTTACAGGTAAGCAAATTATTAGTTGATTTATATTGTAATTTTGGGAACTAAATTACTTTACGCCGGTTCTAAATTTTTTAAAACCTCTATGCGAGCACGCGATTAACTACAGACCTTTGTTTGCATATAATACTATTTGTAAGGAATATTTACCCACTCGTCAACAAATTTCTACAGTGACATAATGCCACTGTGTTCCAACTAACTCTTTACCTCCCAAATCTGATTTTCGCTGCTCAACCAAACCCAAACGACTTTTCCTATCATTAATGGGTGTATAAACAATACCCGTATAAATTTATCATGGTTATCAACGAAATCGCTTCGCCTCAAAAACACAAAGGATAAATTTTTTCTGATTACTGTTGGTCGGCACTCGATAACAGAGTAGGCCTTAACCGATCTTAGTGAAACTCAAGTAGATAATAGATCTATATGAGTTAATATGATATCCAATCTCAACTGATTTTAAGTCTAATCGGTCCTCTAAGGTCTGTAACACGAGTACGTTACTTCATGAAATATTAGGTGGTAAATGTATTAATTTCAGTTAGTTAACAGCTTTTAGCACGAAGACAGCCTACAAAATTTAGAAGCTTTAATGTGTTACATTTAATAACATGGTTCTTTCAATATAATATTAAATTAGGATACAGAATTAAAATAGCAAGGCATCCAATATATTAAATATAAACGTTATAACGATCGGAGATTTACACTCTTCGTACTGAATTTAGAAAAATACAGAGACATTCGGAAAATAACCGGCATAAGAAATTTTATCTGTACATATTCGCACGAGTTCAAAACAAACCATTGATCGTGGAATTGGACCGACATACCTTACAACAATAATCATAAATCAGCCATAGAAATTAATCCGTTACATGTAAACCGTGGGAGGCGTTAAGAATTCACACAGATAGAACGACATTGACCGCGACAATAGAACAGTTACGCATAATCCGTGAGAATGAAATCATGGAGTAAAAGCCCTGGAACGTTGTAACTTATAAAAGCACTGGATATTAGTAGGAGAGGATCAGTCCTGATCAGATTATTAAACACTAGCGCGCAACCTCTCAGAACTCGATCGCGCTACAAGGCGATGTTTGAACGACAGGTACGTTAATTGACGGGTCGGCAGTGATAAATTGAGGCTAGCCTCGGACGCGACTAAAGGAGGACCAATGTTTTTAGAGCTCTTGATTAACCATAATAAGTTGGAATTTTACCTGCGGGGAATCCTGCACGTTGATGAGGATGGAGCTGTGAATAAATACAACAAAAACATGTAAGTGAATTGAATTATAACCATAAAATTCTGTTCATTGTGTCTAAGAATTGTAATTGATTCTAACATTTATACATGTGTGGGGCTTATTCTTAACAAGAACTATTAATGCCGTTGCTCCCTTCTGTAAATTTAAAGCATATTGCATGAAGTTTTCATACATAAAAACTCATCATAGTAGGGGAAAATAATACGTAGAAATTAAATTCGTTGAATACCTATCATTGATAAATTCAAGTTGTTCATCTTTTAGCTACACAATATTTGGCCAAAGTAGGGGTAGATCTTCTTCCTCTGTTGTATTTACTGTAATAATTAGGTTTGCTGATATAGGTTAGGTGTACAAGACGTGAATTTTTTTATAATTGTGTTCATAGTTGATTAGTACAAGGAAGTGAAAAGGTGTAAATCGGAGCTCAATCGACTTCAAACAGCATAAAAAACCGCTAACCGTCTCGCGGAATACCCATCTTCCGAACAGGCATTATTTGGGAGATCCAAGTGGGTTGATGCCCAAAGGCTTTATTAGACAGAGTTTAAAGATCATTCGACGTAAGTGTAAAGGTATTTAGTAAAAGTGTTGGAATGTGTATGTCCCTTCTATAAAACCCACCCGCACCGCTGAAAGCTAGCCAGTGCTCTAAGAACTCTTTATGTTCTGAATTCACGTTTAGTTTGTTTGTTTGTTTGTTTGTTCGTTTATTGTTTGACACTATACCTACGCCAAAGGTCTATCCTAGTGAATCGATGCATAAATTCTTATTTACAAAATAATAAAATCATAAACAAGTTTACAATATATACAATTTTCCGATGTAGGTCGGTCTTGCTGATGGAAATTTTGCCCTTATCGCCGATTTGATCTGAGGTGTAGCTGGTGGTGGAGAATCTACAGTGTAGTGTAATGTTGTAGGCGTGGGGATGATGGTGTAGAAAATAATAGTTTTAGAGATGGATTTTGGAGGGGATTTGAACTATTTTATTGTACGAGAGGTTTAGTAATTAGGATTTCGTTAAGGAAATGGTCAAATTGGAGGGGATAGTTTTTTACTAGGAAATTTATACTGGGTAGTGGGGCAATAGGATCTAGTGGGATCGCGTGTTTTAAGTGGGTTTGGTAAGGGACAGAGACAGGGTGGTGGGGGGTTTCACGAATATTTTGATTAGGGCAGGGACAGTAAGGAGAGGAGATTAATTGTAATGAATGTAATTTCTGTCGGAATTTGCCGTTTAGTATCTGAATTAATTAACTACCGGGGACAAAATAACGTAACAGTTAACTAGTGCACCTGCTAGCTTCCGGTGATGTTCCATCGTTGGCCAAATATGCGTGTAACTAAAAACGAACAACTTAAATCTATGAATGATACATTCAACCAATTTAATTTCTTCTTACTATTTTACCTCTACAACGATGAGCTTTTATGTGTGAACTTGATCGAATACGCTACAACATTAATATGTGTTGTTAAAAATAAGCTCCACACATGTATAAATGTAAACGATCAATTACAATTCCTAGACACATTAAACAGCATGAGAAGATGGTTATAATTTAATTCACTTAAATGTTTTTGTTTGGTTGTATTTCTTCAAAGCTGCATTCACATCAAAGCGCAGGGCTCCTTGCAGGTAAAGTTCCAACTGGTTATGTTAATCAAAAGCTCCTAAAACACTGATCACTTTCTCGCAAAATCGGTATGTGGATAACAGCATTTAATCGCGTCCTACTTCCTGTCTAATTACATACAGTCTCGACTTATGACTACCGTCTCGTCACTTAACGTACATGTCGTTAAAACATCCTCTTGCACCAACAATTTTGAGAGGTTGTTCGCTGGTGTCTAATAATCTGATCCAGACTGATCCCCTCTTACTAATATCCGGGGATTTTCCAAGTTACAACGTCCAAGAATTATTACCCTGTGTTGTCGTTCTCACGAATTGTGCGACTAAAGCTGTCCTGTTTTCGCGGTCAATATCATTCTACCAGCGCGAGTTCTTCATTCCTCTCACGGTTTACAGGTAGGGCATTAATTTTTATGGCTGGTTTTATGATTATTGTGGTTGTAGCGTATGAGTGTCTAATTCCATGATTTGGTTTGTTTTGAACTCGTGTGAATTTGCACAAGTAAACTTTCTTATGCCGGTTATTTCCCAAGTGTCTATCTGTCTTTTTCTAAATTTAATATGAAGAGTATAAAGTCCCGATCGCAACTATTTAAATCCTGTATCCTAATTTAATATTCTACTAAAATAGTCACGTTATTAAGGTAACCAATCAAAGCTTCTAAATTTTACAGGGTATTTTCGTGATAAAACTCATTTAACTAACTGAAATTAATAAAATTATTTCTACTACCTAATATTTCATGAAGTAACGCACTCGGATTACAAGTCTGAAAAAAATCCCGATAGAAAGGTGTGAGATACGTAAGTTCATGAACGGGGATTTATAATCGTTGAACTTTGATGAATCCAAAAATTACAATTTTGTCGATTGTGTCAGCTTTATCCAAATGTCGCGGAGGACACTAAAAGCCCAAAAAAATCTATTTTCAAATTGTTAGTCGCAGAATAGACATTGATTGGAAGAATAAAATTATTAAATTTTAATCGCCAAAATAGTTTATGTGTATGTAAGGTTTAGTTTCATCAAACCAACTATACATATTATTGATACTTCAAATTTTAAATATTTGTAAGAAATTAAAGAATAGAATCTGAAAATGTTACATTTTAAAAATTAAATACCATAAATTATAAAATATAAAAATGGAAGTATCCAAATATAATTCATGTCTACTTACAATAACTTCGACGTCTTCGCGACAATTTCAAGAGGTGGATGCCTGTGTCTAGCCAATTTTACCGCAGAAGAGACACACGTACAAGATAACTAGGCAGGAGTAAATCAAAAAAGATAAGGGGTCGCTTCTGCGCACACACACACCAATGCACTGATGTCCTCAGTTTACTACTAGGAACTTTTGTGGAACGATATCAGATTCCCACTCATGTTAAACAGTTCTCTCTCACTGGCCGACGACAAATATTAAGCGACCATTAACAGCCAATCGCACAATTTCCAACAGGAAGTCGCGTAATGTTCAGAAAAGGATGCTTAATTTCAACTTAACGTAATAATAAAAACGCTTACACAAATTAAATACTAAAAGAATTTGATACGTGTCAAAATGATACGTAACAGATGGATACTCAAAATAGATCCTGTAACTTACCCAAGCCAATAGTTTTGATTCATAAGTACTTCAGAATGCTATCTGAAACAAAATATTCATTATCAAAAATCGCCCAATTTAAAAAAATATATAAGGTTCACTTTAAGATAATTTTTACAACTTCTAGTAGAATATCGTGAGATTTAACGCTGTGGGGAATTGAATGGAGAAGCGTTTAAATACAGAGATCATAATAAATCATTAAAGTTGGAATTACTTATATTAAAAATTAATCATGGTGCACTTCCCAAAAATTTGGCGTTACAAATGTTGGGTTGAAATAGTAGGTTATTAGTTTAATTTCTGCGTATTATGCAATTTCAAAAATTATTTGAAGCAGAAAGATTTTAGAGGGCTAATTTAAAAGATATAATAGCCCGTTAGTAGTATGTATAACCTCTTACTTGCCCATCGAATTCAAAAATCTGCAGCGTATTTATTGAAAGACCGTGTACCTATTATGAAGAGTTATTAGCAAAGCCTCAGCTTTTATATAAATCTAGAAAAATAAATGAAGTATAAGTAAGAACCAGTTTATAACAATCAGGGAAAATAAATAACTTTTTTAATAGCTGGCGAATTTAAAAATCAGGTGTGTGTATATTAAGTGCCCGTATACGTAAGATTTATTATCAAGCTGCAGCTTTTACGTAAACCTAAAAAAAATCAAAGTGTGTAACGACCGTCAGGAAAAGTTTAACTTCTTTTATTTGCCCATCGAATTTCAAACATGTGCTTGGTATTTCTTAAAAACTACAACACCTACGTAAAGATTTATTAACAATGCCACAGCTTTTATAAAATCTAGAAGGAATTAAAGTGTAGGTTGCGGTCACTTCTTATGTATCAGGCGAAAATTAATAACCTATAATTGTCCTAAAACTTTGCCGCGTGTGTATTGAGAACAAGTGCCCCTAAGTAAAAACTTATGACTGAACCCCAACTATTATGTAAAATCTAAAAAAAGTAAAGCATAGGTAACTATCCAAGAACTAATTATTCGTTTATATAATCACTACAGTAATTCATATCACATAGAGTAATTGTAATTTATATAGGCAGTAATTTATATCACGTCTTTCAAAGCTTTAAAATTGAAAATACTATAATCAAAGCTTTAATCGGAAGTGAATTCCAATAATTTACCTTTATATGGAAAAACCTATAGACTATTCTAAAACAAATCAAAAATTATGCAAATAACATTCTCGAATGTACCTATTGTAATCTAAATAATTTATAAATGCAAAACCTTCTACCTGTCGATCAAGTTCATCCGAAAGATGTAATGCCGCAAGGCAGTCAATCATGCTTCATTTATATTCCGGTCAAAAGTATACCAACCGGCGCTACACCGCCCTTCCCTAACCCCCACCTTTCTTAGAGCTGTTTTGTCCAAGAACATTCTATGGGCCGGACGTTAGAAGTCCCTGTGGTGGTAAGGACATTCAGAACCATTTCTGCAGTTTTTATGTTGATAGAAGTAGTAATCAACACTTTTCACAGCAACCGTCGCACCATTTAGACTGTAATCACGCACCAAAATCTAGACCCGGGTTTTCCGGAATACCTCTCGCATATTTTGTACCACCCTCCAGTTCAACCCGTCGAGCCCACAAGCGATCCTGGATATGACCAACTTTTTGTCTTCAAATTCGATCATCTGATCGTTAAAGTCCACTAACGTCTTCCATTAATACTAGTAATCCTATCTACTAAAAAGTCATCCAGTAGTAAAAACCCCGATGTCGGTCCTTTAGCCGTATGGTCTTTCCAACCTATGGTTGTGTCTTTTTGACTGTGCATCTCCTGTGCCGGTTCTATACTTGACTACTGTGGTCATTCCTAATCGACCGCCGTCGACCACGAATGTGTCCGAGTACCGTCTGATCATATTTTTAAGTCCTGTCAGTTCATACGGGCACGGTTACCTCAATTGGTTCAATAACTTCGCGAAACAATCTTTGATGGGTGGTTCTTTCTCAATATCGGTGCACTCCGCCACATGAACGACCTAAGAACACCGCTCAACTCCAATGCGATATCGTAGTTATTGGAGTTTTATGATCCTAACAGGTACACCATCCATCACTTTGGTAAGAGCCTTCCCTCAAGCACAACATTTCCGAGGGATTCGTCACTAATCGGTTCAGTTGTGCGCACAAAGCCTTCGCTGAGATCACAATCCAAGCGTCCCATCATCACACTTTCTGTTCTTCCTGGTAGAATAACATCGTAGGTGAAACAAACTCGCACAGACGCGTTGTCTGATTCGCAAAATGGCACTTCTTCGTTCCCTACTCCCATGACATTCTCTTTCGTATCTACATGGAATCCATTCATCTCGAAGATATCCATTCGAAAGATAACTTTTCGGCGATGTTCACTATTAGTAGGTGGTGAAATATCTTGTTCACAACTCCGATTTTTACATTAGCATTCTGAGTGTTTGAATTTCCTCATCTGCCACGCATGGAAGACACACCGTTGCGGGTGACGTTTTACCACCGTCGCTCACTACATCCGGATTAGCAATTGTCCTAGTGGCTACGGTATCAACCAAGAACTTCACAGTCTTGCTGTTAAGCGGTCCATATATGTAAATGCTGTCTGCATACTTAGATCGTGCCATGCGGACGATAGTCTCCAGTTCAAAATCCGTGCAGGTCAAATTTCGCCCTTTCCTGTCGACCTCTTTTGTTTTTCCGGGTTTTGTGCTTCCTTCTTGAGCTATGTACATTTGACTACGTATGCCCAAACTCGCCACAATTCCAGCATTCGGGTCCCCTACTCCTTGGTTGGTGTTCACGAAGTACTCGTCGAATCTCTTCCTCTATGCTTTCTTGGCCCTGCTCCTCTACGGAGCATCTTAGCTTCTCACTACCACTATGCGACACTTACTTTGCCGCTTCAAATTTGAAAGCATGAGCTAGCGCATCACCTAGGCTCCTTGGTCGAGCCAACCGCCATGCTTCCTGGATCTCTCTGTCGCGTATCCCGTCAACAAAGGTTTGTATTGCCAGATGTTCTAAGAAGCTATTCGGTGCTGTTGAGTAGGTTAGCGAACAAATTTTCGCTAACCTTTTGATGACGTTTCTTCCTTGAGCGTGGTAGACTTCTTGAATATAAGAACCGCCGTATCCTATTTCAAGCCTTGATGTTGAGGCTGCGTAGCTTCTTTGGTCATGGTATGGTATCATCTGAAGAATGTTTAAGGCCTCATCTCGTAACGCAACAATCAATGCGGTTTCTCTTTCGCCAAAGTTCCAGCCTCGCGGCAGCCTCGAATTGTTTAAATATATCTGCCAAGGTAACTTTCCATCAAATGTGGTGATTTTACTCTGAACCTTGACGTCAGTTCGCATTCTCTGACATTCTTGAATTTTGGGGCGGGCTGCTTTATCGTCGACACTGAGGACTCTGGTGTTTGCACTGTTAGGGAGCTATTGCGTTCCCCATCTCCAGCACCTTTTCTTCTATTTTTTACGAGTTTTTAGAGAACTTTGCATCCAATGTCTGTAAACCGTTAGAAAATTTGATTTTCTTATTTTCCACAGTTTTGTAGTTTCCTGTATAAATTCCTCTCTCAATTTGTGAAATTTTCTATTAATTTTTGATGAACTGCTTTTGCATTCTAGTCTAATTGCGCTGTAAAATTCTCCTGTTAATTCACGGCGGTCTTGTTCAGTTTTTCTGCAAGGATTGAGACGGTTCGTTCTTGTTGTTCCGCATTTTCTTCTAATTTCGCTGCCAGGCTTGCAGAGTTTCGGACCCGTTTCTCAGAATCGTCCTGGCGGAATTTTCAGTCAAGCTACCCGCAATGCTTGACTTGAACTCTTTCAAGAACATAAAAATTTCGTTGTCCATTTCCTTTTCTGTTGGCTATGAGTGATAGGCATGCAAATAGAAATCGTTTAAGTCTTTTATCCCACCAATTGACACCAGTGTAACAAGTACGGTATTTCCAATAGCAGTTCTGTATTTTCAAACTGATTATAAGACTTTTCAACAACTCGTAGTTACAATGGAAGTTGCTAAAAGATCTCCAACAACTTATTTTCACCTAATTGCTAATAGTAAATACCTGACTATAACTTGTAACCTGCAAGACTGTGTACATTGAACGTTTCCCTTAAGTACGTGACTTTGTAAACACTAATATTTTCATAGGCGCCGTAAGTTAACGCTTCGTTAGTGCTCTTTAGTTCTTTTAAAAGATCGCCGAATATGCGTCTCGCCGAAACTGGCTTTCTTAAGTTAAAAAAAATTCTGCAGTCGAAAGCTAGTGCTTCGTTAGTACTGTTTAATGCTTCATATCTCAGTGACATATGAATGTTAATAAAAAAGTTGTTACCACTAACATTTTTTGCGACAAACTCCACAGCTGATCGCGGTTTGTTTCAAATTACTAAATTCGTTTCAACCGAAAGTTAATGTTTCATTAGTGCTCATTAGTGCTTCCTCTCGCGGTGACGTACGACTTCTAACTTTAAAAGCTTACATTCTAACGGCAGTTTGTTTCAATTTCACTAAACTTTTACAGTCGAAAGTTAGTGCTCTTTAGTGCTGCTAATAAAGAATGTTCCATTGAGCTAAAAAGCCGAACTATAGTTTTAACCAGATTAGT
Source organism: Platerodrilus igneus (assembly GCA_036346225.1). Taxonomy (NCBI): domain Eukaryota; kingdom Metazoa; phylum Arthropoda; class Insecta; order Coleoptera; family Lycidae; genus Platerodrilus; species Platerodrilus igneus. Next base: position 1,076,546 of record JARFIW010001182.1, read on the forward strand.
AGTTACGCGTCCGACCAGTTCCAAAAGAAAAACCTAATGATAAAAAAAGTAATTGCTCTTAAACCTGATGTTTAATGTAAACAACTGGTTGTTGGTTTTGCAATATTTTCAACAAGTGTTGATTGTGCGGAAGAATTCATTGGCAAGCTGTTGATGAATAATAACCATTAAATAATTATATTTTGTGGCGCTTTATTAAGAAGCTTCATCTATTATTGTATTGTTTAGGTTCAGGAGATTTTTTAACTTGCTCGGGGAATTCTCCAGTATTATTATGTTCAAAATAAGCGTTACGTGAAAACCACACAAAGATTTAGTTCTAACGTAAGTCCGGACATTGACTTATGATTTGTGGTTTGAGAAACAGCAATCATTTTTCATGTTTAACGTGCGCAGTGACTAACAATTTGCGTGAAAACATTAACCTATATCAGAGCGAGGAAGATAATTCGTGAGAGCCTTCTCGAGTGTAGACGTGTTTTCGTAGAGTTCGGACAGTCGACAAAGTGGTCCGTTTTCCTTTCGTTCCCTTTCCGCTACCATTCTACAAAATATCAGGCTTCGTCGATAGGATAGCTAGGAAGCGAGTTTTTTTACCTGAAAATTTTGAATTTTCCCGAATCCTTGCTGTTGCAAGCTAGTTAGGGATCTTAAACGTATGTAACAACACTCACACACGGGCGTCCATTTTACCTCTCATCCTAATGAGGGCGTATTTTTGTGAAAAATGCTCGTCTAACATTTTTCAAGCGGACCGTGTCGCTATTTGAACCCAGGACCTTGGGTATAGTAGTCACACGCATACTAACTACACCACGGAGCGGCCTTACTTTTGATTTTCCAATGCTCCACCCGAAGGTACTACATTGGCTAGGAAACGAGTTTTTACTACGGATAAATTTTGCATTTTGCCGAACCCTTGCTGTTGCAAGCAAAATAGGCATCTTTAACGTGCGTGACAACACTCACACACGGTCCTCCATTTCACCTCTCATCCGAGCGAGGGCGTTTTTTGTGAAAAATGCTCGCCTAACATTTTTCAAGCGGACTGTGTCGGGATTTGAACCCGGGACCTTAGGTATATAGGAAAACTACCGCCAATCAAACAAGGGCACATCTGGATGCCACGCCTAGATTAAGGACGCCCCGAAGAATTTAATCCCATGTAAATTTGAATCTAGGACGTTATCATATTAAAGGCTTAAAACCATCTTCATCTGCTCCTAACAAGTAGTATTTACTTACGTTTGTGTTCATAGCTTCGTCTAAACATATTTCTCATTTTCCATTTCGACCACAATATTTTTTCCGTTAGATTTATCTTCCGTACCCAAGTAGTATCTAATTATCGAGCTCTCATATCGTTTAGTTCTAGGTAAATTTAGTTTTTATCTTTTGAGGTATCTTATTATACATCTATATAGTTATAAACCTTTTAATCTACAATTGTTCAAAATGTTGTCTTACTATATACAGTTCTTTAATTTTAAAAGATAGATCTCTCTTTGCTAGTTATTTTCCAGTGGTCATTACACGCAAATAAATCCAATTTCTTTTAAATTTTCATCTTCTGTTTTGTTATTATTCCTCAGTCTAATACAGTCATTATCGTGGTTGACATATTTTTCGTCTGGACAACTCAGCGAATCTTTACGCCTTGTACTAGCTGACGTACCGGATTGATGGTTTACTCTTTGGATGCCCATAAGGTCACAATCTATGCCTCTGTAGTAAAAAGTCAGTTTTCACAGTTTAGAAATACAAGAAATTCTATTTTATGTGTTTTGTATAAGAAAATATCTTCAAAGATATGAATGTATATTTGTATGTCCTCGTACACGAATGTAAAAATAATTTTTGTATTTAGAGTTACAGTGAAGTTTAGCGGTAGCAATAAGTATGTGAGTCTCATGCTTCCGACTAAGTTTGTGCAGTCGGTGCGGCGGCTAACAATACCTGTACGCGTTCAGTTGAGTAATCCCTAAAATCGGGTGGCTTCTCATTTCAGTTTCCTGGTATTGCAAATATTACTAAGGTTTAAAAAACGAGGTGGCGCCTATAGACAAATTTAATTTTCTGTTTTCTGTGAATATAAGTTCTCATTTGAAGAGACTTTTCCTTTGTTTTTCTGTTTGAAGCTTTAAGGCGACTGTTGCACTCTTTTAAAAAAGCTACATCTTTTATCGTATTATTTAGGTTCAGGGGATTTTTATACCCGGCACGGGGAATTCTCCAATACTATTATGTTTAAAATAAGCGTTACGTGAAAACCACACAAAGATTTGGTTCCCACGTTGATCCGAACATTGACTTATGATTTGTAGTTTGGGAAACCGCAAGATTGCATTTATCATGCTTAACCTGCGCTGTGCCTAACAGTTTGCGTGAGAACATTAACCTATCTTGGAAGGAAGCCGATTTGTCGAAACAAGCAGACTTTACTGCCGGCTTTCCTCAAGTGTAGCCCTATTTTCGTAGAGTTCGGGCAGTCGGCGCAGGGGTCCGTTTCCTTTCGCTCCCTTTCTTCTACCATTCCACGAAATATCGGTCAAACACTGGGGCATATGGACGCCAAGCTGAGATTAGGGACGTCCCGGGAAATTTAATCCCGTATAAATTTAAATCTATTGTATATTATTTACTGCAGCATATTATGTATTCAAAATTAACAGTAAAATTAACGTTACAATTTATAAAAACAAAGATAAATAGTTACAAAATGCTATGAAAGTGGATTAGGCCTTTCCGGGTACCACTAAAAAAAAGTTCCAAATTTACTTCTAACCATTGTTGAATGAAATATTCGTGAGGGTTGGATCCAGATTCAGCCCTTAATAATTATTAATAAAGGAGTAGAAATTAACAATAATAATAATAATAACAATATTCGGCAAATATCTAAGTGTTGGTGAATCTTGGTAGCCTTAGGTTGCTTAACCCTGTTCGGGTACCATTGAATAACGGCGAAATACAGTATATAATTAGGAAACAACAGAAGGAGAGCTGTGGCTATATCTGCCAAAAAAGAGCAGCTGCTATGTTCGAAAACAATAAACATTGAAACACAGAAAACATTGTTGAAAGCGTATGTGCGGAGCACAGCACAGTACGGATATATACTGAGAACAATAGGAGAACCAGACAGAAAATAGGTAGAAAATAGGTAGTGCTTCAGATAGCAAGGACACACAATGTTACGAACAAAGAGGTTCTAAAAATAGTGAGCAAAGAAAGATCTGTGCGAAAGAAAAATCAGGAGAGGTAGACTATAGGGCACGTTCTAAGACATTGGGGCATAGTGCGAAATATATTATAAGTAGAAATAAAAACAAATAGAGATAGAGGTAAACGTACACCCAGTGAATGATGTAGGCTGTGGGAGTTTCAGAGAAATGTGCAGGTTACCTCGGAATAAAAAGCAATCGAGATACGCATCTAACCAGTTCCAGAACTGAAGACCTAATCATCATAAGCAAAAATGCCTTAGAACGTATTCTGACCTTCTATTTCTCCTATTTTTTTTTTCATAGACATCTTTATTCCCCTACTATTTCTATAGCCTATTTGTTAATAACTTTGTCTGTCCATGCTATCATCCTCATACATCTGACACACAACATCCCAAAAGGTTGCTACCGTTTTTCTGTCTGTTTTCTACTACCCGTATTTCATAGGCATACTGAGCTGTGCTCCACACATATGCTTTCAACAACTTTCTTCTTGGTTCTATGTTTGTTGTCTTTGTTCATAGGCGCTGTTCTTTCTTGTTAGATGCAGTTCGCTCCCCTTCTATTGTTTTACAACTATATACCCTATTTTTCCGATATTCAGTGGTTGTGAAGGGGGTCAATGTAGTACCTTCGGGTGGAGCATTGGAAAATCACATGTAAGGCGGTGAAGGGGGGGGTAAGCAGCATGTGGCTACCAAGTTCCCCCAGCACTAGAACATTTGCCGATTTAATATTTTTTCTAATACATCCTTTCGCACAATCAACATTATTTGCAGATATTTCACAACCACCACCTGTAGTTGTTTACAATAATCATCGATTTATATGCGCTTATTTTTTTGTCATTAGGTTTTCCGTCTCAAAACTGGTTGTACACGTACCTCCACTTATCTATATTCTGAGCTAGCCTACACAGTTCCCTGAAATTCACACACGGCCTATATACAGCTCGGTTCCCTTTCTATTGTTTTCTAATTATATGGCCTATTTCACCGACATTCGGTGAAGGGGGTTAAGCAGCCTGTGGCTGCCAAGATCCCAACACTTAGACATTTGCCGAATTAATAGTTTTCCTGTAGATCCTTTCCCACAATTAATATTATTCAAGAATATTGTACAACCAATACTTGTAACTGCTTATAATAATCATCATGTTTAAGTAGAGTTATTTCTTTCGTCATTAGTTTATCCATCTTAGAACTGGTTAGATGTGTACCTCCATTGATTTATATTCGGAGCTATCCTGCACATTTCCCTGAAATTCCTACAGCCTACATCTTTCACTATTTGTGTGCAATAGTCTAACCTAGGTCTGCATCTACTTCTCTTTATCCTATCTCTGCTTCTAATATATTCCGCACTATTCCCTCGTGCCGTAGTATTTGGTCTATCATTCTATCTCTTCTATTTTTTTACCGTTTTCCACATATTTCTTTCTTCCTCTATCATTTTTAGTACCTCTTTACTCTTAACTTTGTCTGTCCATGATATCTTCATCATATGTCTGTAGCACTGCATTTCAAGGCTTCTTCCCTTTTCTTGTCCGCTTCTCCTACTGTCCACGCTTCACAGCCATAGAGTGTTGTGCTACACACATATGTTTTAAGCAATATTTTCCTTGTTTCTATGTATGTTGTCTTTGAACACAGTAGTTGATTTTTCTTGTTAAATGTAGCACGACCTTGTGCTAATCTTTGTTTAATATCTTTTGCGCTTTGCTCATCTCGCGTTATTCGGCTTCCTAAGTAGCAGAAATCCTTAACCTCTTGTAAGTTCTTGTTACCTATTGGTATTCTTGTTTTTGATTTACTTTTCCCTCCTTTGCATACTAGTACTTTAGTTTTATTTTTGTTAATTTTCATACGGTATCTCTCTGTTAGAACCGTCTCCATTTCATTAAGAGCAGCTTCTAACTCTTCCTTGCTAGATGCTAATACCGCTATGTCATCTGCAAATATAAGCATATCAATTTTTTATCCCTGCATAGTAATTCCAAATGTCTTCCTGTATTTGACAGTATTCATTGCCTCTTCAATGTACAAGTTAAAAATTAATGGGGATAGGGCACATCCCTGTCTCACCCCTTTCCTAATATTTACCTCTCTACGTTCCTGCTCTAATTCTATTACTGCTATTTGCTCTTTGTATAAGTTATGCACTATTCCTCTATCCCGATAACTCATTCCAATCTTTTTAAGTATTTTGAACATTTTTTTCCATTATACATTGTCAAATGCTTTTTCCAGATCTACAAACCCACGCTTTCCCCTTTTTCTATTGTTTTCTCCATTATCCTTCTTTGTAGATCGCTTCTACCTCTTCGTCACTGTAGCTAGAGGTGGGCATGTATACTTGTATTATTGTTGTATTTATCGGTTTAGATTCTAATCTAATCACGAGTACTCTTTCGTTTTTTTTGTAATTTTCTACACATTATCTTATCTTTTTTCGCATAACAATCTCCACACCCGAATTTCCTTCCTCTGCTCCTGTGTAAATTACCATGAAGTCTCCACTCCAAAAATCCCCCGCCTCTGGCCATCGAACTTCGCTGATCCCTACTATGTCTAGTGCTAACCTATTCATCTTAATTTTCAGGTTCTCTAGCTCACTTCCTACTTCATACTTCTGATATTCCATGCTCCGACTCGCAGAATGTTCCTGGCTTTTTTTCTACATCCTCCGAAGTAGTCCCCTCCCGGAAATCAGAAAGAAGGACTATTTTAACTGCGGAATCTTTTACCCCAGAGAATGCCATCATGTTTGTTACAATTTAAGTACGCTGTGTACTTGGGAGGCGGCTCCGTGGCGTAGTGGTATGTGTGTGACTACTACGCCCAAGGTCCTGGGTTCGAATCCCGACACGGTCCGCTTGAAAAATGTTAGGCGAGCATTTTTCACAAAAATACACCCTCGTTCGGATGAGAGGTAAAATGGAGGTCCCGTGTGTGAGTGTTGTCACGCACGTTAAAGATCCCTACCTTGCTTGGAACAGCAAGGGTTCGGCAAAATTCCAAATTTTCCAAGTAAAAAAAACTCGCTTCCTGACCAATGTAGTACCTTCGGGTGGAGCATTGGAAAATCACATGTAATGTGTACTTGGGAGATAATGTGGTGGTTTCCCGTTGCCTTCTACATCGCGGTAGTGTGTCTTAGACTGCCACCCCTGTGGTCTCTGCCAATCTAAGTATCGAAAGAGCCGCTTGCCATCTTTCGGGGATCTGTCTTAGTCTGGCTCCTCACTAACGACCCTATTACTTTGGTTGGACCTGAAGTTTGGCTCTTTAGATCATTAGAACACGCAAGCCATTGCAGCTGTTCCAGCAATCTAGAACTTCGGCAAGGTGCAGGTCCATTCGAAATAGCGACTATTGCATACAGATAGTGAAAGATGTGGGCAGTGGGAATTTCAGAGAAATGTGTAGGTTAGCTCAGAATAGGAAGCAATAGAGGTACGCATCTAACCAGTTCCATGACTGAAGACTTAATGATGATCAGGATGATACGACACACATTAATGCATGAGTTAATAGCGTGGCATATATTAGAAGCAAAGGAAGAAGGAGAGGTAAATATGGACCTAGATTAGACTATGTGAGCAGTGGGAATTTCATGAAAATGTGTAGGTTAACTCAGAATAGGGAGCAATGGAAGTACGCATTCAACTAGTTCTACGACTAAAGACCTGATGATGATGAGGAAACGTTAATGTTAACATAGTACGTAGATAGACCGTAATATTGCATAACAGAGTAGTAGTTTTTGAAAATGTTAGAAACAAACCGCGGCCAGTTGCAAAATTAGCCGTAAAAATGTATGTGGCCACATGTTTTTTACTAACATTCATACATCACTCAGATTACCTACTGAAGGTCACTAACTTTCGGACAAAACAGATTTTTAAATTTGAAACAAACCTAGGCCAGTTGTGAAGGCGGCTACGTTCTTAGTTGGCTTGTTACATGCCAAAAATCGGCTATGTAAAAATTTCTGATTTTAAGTTTTAAATATGTGACTGAATTCGCGCCAATTTTTAAAAAATAGACTTGTGCGTGCATTTCCGTCACTTCAGACAGTTGCGTCGGCGCAAGAGAATGCACAGACGTGGAGTGAGAAAGCAAGTGCGCGTTTCCCGACACGACAGGGACTAGGGAACGAGACGTCGAACAGTGAAGTTCACCGGTGTTTTTTATCTTGTCTTTTCTCTTAAAATGTAGGTTCCGCTTTCGTACCTATTATCGTTCCGTACCTGGTTGATCCTTAATCGTTCCGCTACAGAAAGAAGAGGGAAGACAAATTAATTTGGTTTCAACGAGGGCGAAGCCCGAACCACTCCCAACAACGAGATCAATGGAAAGCAACATGGCTCCTGCCGCAAGAATAACCGTAAGGTCGTGAAAAGCTCCACTTTATTTTGTGAGTACATTTTATCTTTTTCTTACAGGCGCCTCTGGTATTACAATAAATATTTTTGGGTGTGTAATACAATTTGAGACGCAATTGTGACGTAATATCTTGTTGCGCAATATTATGTACGTTTTAGTAGGTATTGCCAACTGTCGTAGTGGCTCTTATCAATTACGCCGTGACTTTAACTGTAATACTCTAAGCGCGACTGTTATAATGCATGCGACTATTGTAGTCTAAGGTATAACCGTTAAAGTCACGGCGTAATTGATAAGAGCCACTACGACAGTTGGCAATTGCGTCTCAAATTGTATTACATACCCAAAAATATTTATTGTAATACCAGAGACGCCTTTAAGAAAAAGATAAAATGTACTCACAAAATAAAGTGGAGCTCTTCACGACCTTAGGGTTATTCTTGCGGCAGGAGCCATGTTCCTTTCCATTGAACTCGTTGTTGGGCGTGGTTCGGACTTCGCCCTCGTTGAAACCAAATTAATTTGTCTTCCCTCTTCTTTCTGTAGCGATACGATAAAGGAGACAGCCAGGTAAGGAACGATAATAGGTACGATAGAGGAACCTACATTTTAAGAGAAAAGACAAGGTAAAATACACCGGTGAATTTCACTGTTTGACGTCTCGTTCCCTAGTCTCTGTCGTGTCGGGAAACGCGCACTTTCTTCCTCACTCCACGTCTGCGCATTCTCTTGCGCCGACGCTACTGTCTGAAGTGACGGAAATGCACGCACAAGTCTATTTTTAAAAATTGGCGCGAATTCAGTCACATATTTAAAACTTAAACCAAAAAATGTTTACATAGCCGATTTTCGGCATGTAACAGGCTTGTGTAAAACTACTAAGCCTAAGGTCCCGGGTTCGAATATCGACACAGACCGCTATCACAATGTGAGTGTTGTCACCCACATTAAAGATTCCTTCCTTCGAACAAAATTTCCAGGTAGAAAACCTCACTTCCTGGCCAATGTAGCACCTTCGGGAGGAGCATTGGAAAATCATATGTAAGATCAGTTGTGAAGTTAGCCGCAAAAATAAGTGGCTACAACTTTTTTCTTTATTACTAACCGTACATTGCTGAGATACGAAGCAATAAGAACACTAAGTTTTGGCACCTATAAGAATCTATAAGAACAAATTTGCAACTTACTTCACATACCTATTTTTTACCTCGATTTTGTCAATTCATCTTACGTAAATATATTTACGTAACATTCTGATTACTAAACTTATTTCTAATTTTTTCTCTAATTGTGTAGTATTAATCCCGTTACGGTTGATATGCTGCTAAACTTCGGAACGATTTAAATAGCGCTCTTAACAAATACAATTTTCCCGCCAAAATTAGATAATCACCTCACGAAAACTTCGGTGGTTAATATTTTGCTCTAGTTGACTTGACCAATTTTCTTTCTGTACGCGGTAGTAAATTACATAAAATATGCAACAAATAGATATACGTTTAGATTTCTCTTCGTGTATCGCGGAAGTTTAAGAAAGCATTCCGTTACACTTCAACTACATTCCAAAGAAATATAACCCAGTAACTGATTTCTCTGTAAATGTCTTTTTGTTAGGAAGAGCTAAAAATGAGTAGTATTATTTAATTCCTTGCTCGTTAAAAAATAACGTACGTTTTTTCTAATGTTTGATGCACTGATGTGGAATGACTCAAGACATTCCATCGCATATGTTGCTGCTCTTTAAAATTTTGTATGGGTTGACCTCCAAGACATGTTGCCGTAAGTGGCCACTGGCCTTAAGTTAACGGAAGCAGCACTTTCCCTAGAATCCTTACATGAACACTGAAGACTAGGTCACTGGTTAATTTGACAACAATCTTCGTTAGGTATTGTTGTGCTATGAGCACATAATTATATTTTGTTAGATACTGGAATGTATTATGTAATTAGGGACACGAACACTTTTACTGAAACTGTGTTTTAAATAAAAAAAGATCTCATTGTTAAACATGAGTCATCGTGCTACCTCTTAAATAAAATATGAACCTTCACCTTTAACATAGTTCAAAGGATAAATTAGATTTCAATGACAACAGTCAAGTGTTCCTTCGTCAAGCAGTACGCAGGCGACTTAGCAGAAGCTAGAACCCACGAAAAACCTCCCAAAATCAACTGCTTGTCGAATAGTCATCTTTATAGCATGTGGGACTATTGACATTCCCCCTTGCCCATAGCTGTCCAACCCTTTACATTCCCTCACCTCGCAGAAGGAACAATCCAAGCCCGCATGATGCCTCGTCACTTCTATACATAGCAGACGGTCAATACCTTGATCCTGCTACTATAGCGTCCCAAGCGTTCAGTAGAACACTCGTCTGTGTTGCCCTGGCATTGGATCTAAGATCTCCAACCAGGACTCTACCCGAAAGCGCGATTCCATGCACTTTTGCAATGGTTCCGCAGGATCATTCACCATAAATACGCCCTCTGTAACGCTAGTGCGTTAATTAAACAAACACTAGTTAATAGAAAATGAGCTTTAGTACTAAAATAACAAGAAATTTTTGTAGAAGCTTTAGTAGTTCACATTAGTAACGTCGGTATTTCATTATAATATTAAAGTAAAATATAGAAATATACAGGGAAGCATTTAACGTATTGCAACGAAAACTCTATTTACAATAGCAACAATCGTTTTCTTATTCCGACTATAAGTGGCAGGCATACAAATAGAAATCATTCAAAAGTCCTTAATTCCACTACTAGACACCAGTGTAACGAAAACTCTATCTGCACAAATAGCAGTTCTATACTTTCCAACTGGTTATACAAGCCTGCTCAACAACTCGTATTTCTAAAAGTACTACTAACGCTTTATTCACATTCCGAACCAATCACTAAAAGTACAAGTATTATCTTCTTCAGTTATAATGCTATCTTCTTAACTAACGTAATTTTGAAGCACTACATTTAACTATCCAAGCACTAATTATTAACCTATATTAATATATATGATCACTAATAGTAATTTATACCACATCACGACTTCCAAACTTTCAACTAGAACATATTGCAATCGAAGCTATACATTAGAACTTAATTTCGGAACGAGAGGGAGTTTATAAAAGAACTCCTTGATTTCAAAAAATCATAATTAAAAAAACGAAACCAGTAATAAACTTTCGGGTTTTGAACTTTAGTTCACTATACTATCAAGATTGTTTTGCTAATATTCAATCGCAATGCGTGGCCTTGGAGCGAGCGTGGTGTGGAAAGAGTGCCACTGCTTCCGCCGGCCGGCAGTCGCCACTCACCAGTCATGGCTACGCTACAGCAGAAAGCTCAGTGTGTGATTTAGTTTACTTAATCGAGTTCAGTAATCACAGTGATGCGAAAGAGGCTTAAATTACGTGGGTATAAGATTCAACTTCTGCATGAAATCAAGCCCAATGACAAAGTGAAAAGATTTGATTTAGCAGTCTACATTTTGAACACGATTGAAGAAAATGAAAACTTCGTAGGAAATGTTATGTTTCAGATGAGGCGACTTTACACGTAAGTGGGTCTGTTAACCGACATAACTGTAGGATTTGGGGGTCTGAGTCACCACATGAACTCATAGAACATCAGCGAGACTCTCCCAAAGTCAATGTTTGGTGTGGATTCATGCATGATCGTATCGTAGGGCCTTTCATCTTCACAAATTTTATTAGGTATCCAAAAAAACATGAGAACATTCTCTTTAATACTATATAGGTTTAATACTATTATTTTAACTTTACTGTGTACAAATAAAACTTTAAATGAAGGAGTTCTTCTATAATCTCCCAGTAGTATTACAATCAAAACTGCAATTAGAACTGAACTGTAGAGCCCCTTAATGCTTTTATGCCCTATCTAATTGTTCTAGATTAAACTTCAATAAACCAGAATATGCAAATGATGTTAGCGAGATTTTTTATTGCAATCTTTAAATGTAAAGTCTTGAACTTGTCAATCAAAGGATCTCGCACCGCAGGAAATGTCAATAATCTCTTGTGTATTCAAACCATTCGTTTACATTCCATTGTATTATTCTGGTTACAGACAGACCGATAGGCGCTACACAGCCATCTTCTTAAAGCTTTTCTGTCTCAGAACACTCAGTGACCCGGACGCTGAAAGTATCTGTGAGGGTAAGTACAATCGAAACCATTTCTGCAGTTCGCATCTTGATAGAAGTAGCAATCAACACTTTTGATAGTAGGCGTCGTACTACTTGGACTGTATCCACGCACCATAATCGTAACCCTTTTATTCTGTAACAGTACCTCTAGCATATTCCATACCACCCTATAGTCCAACAAATCGGGCTCATAACCGATCTTGGGTACGGTTAACTTCTCGTCATCAAATTTGATCATCTGGCCATTGAGGTCCACTAACGCCTTCCACTGATACAGTTTACCAGAAAGCTACTGCTACTATCCCGATGTCGATCCTTTAGCCGCATGGTATTTCGAACTTCTGCTTGTTGACAGCGAAGTTGACCAAGACCACCAAATTCATTTTTAAACGCCCGATCAAGCCCTCGAGACCAATCAAAGTATGCCGCTAAGAAAAATTCCAGGGAGTATTCCGACATCACATCCAGGAGATCATATTGAATCTTTTCCGTGACTACAAATCTCGCTTTGCTTGTGTCGCGTATAAAGTCATAAAATAAACATCTCTCAGTCCAGATCTTCGTTCATCATCACGAGCGTCACTGTTTGTTCGTTTCAATGCTTGTCGCTCTTTGAAATTACAGACGTACTCACTAACTTAGGGTGCTAACCGAATAATATGTACCACTCTTGTCCTTCCTTTGGAGAGCTTACGAATCCGATATACCACGTCGTTGATCCTCTTTACAACTACATACGGATTCTCCCTATGTCTCTGTAATTTTGCAACAGTCCAAGCATAGGTCTGGGATGGTATAGCAACACGCGGTGGCCTTCTTGAAAACCAGACTCCTGCGTCTTGATGTCATATCTGGTCTTCATTCGATCGTTTGCGATCTGAATATTTTTCTAACGTAGCCATGGGCGTTGCGAATTTTACGTGTGAGCTTTTTGACGTTACCCTACCCCACGATGTCATCTCCGGGTTTACACCATAACTCAAGACCACACGGTAGGGTATCTCGCGTTCCAATATACCACATGCAGGTGTCTGTCCAGTGGTTTCATGATCCGAAGACCGATAAAAATAGATACAAACATTGATCCCAATCTCTCTTATGTTGAGAGATCACCTTGGAGAGGTACTTGCGCAAGGTGCGGTTCATGCGTTTTACCATACCATCCGATTGTGGTTGCAATGGTGTTGTCCAGGAATAACGCTAACTCAAAAATCTTTGATCGGCGTGCAACTCCATAAGAATTCGAGAAGGGCAGATCAGTTCCTTTGCCAACACGTCAGCGACGGTTGCAGCTTCTTGGCTTGGTATGGCATACAAGTTCACTTCGTAAAATTGTCCATGGCTAGCAGGATGTACTTACTCCCGGAGTCGGTCTCTAGAAATGGATCGCCACTATCGATTGCCACTCTCTCAAAGAGGATCCCCAAATTGTATTGCCTCATTGGAGCCTTACGGTTTCCTAATGGTACGTACAGCTGACATTTAAAGCACCACTCCTTCATATCGTACTTGCGGCCTACCCAGTAAAATGTTGCTTGGACTTTCTTCACAGTCTTCTTAACGGCGAAGTGTCCTCCCGAGATTCCATTATCCAGATGTCCTAAAACCTCCGGCACTCGATTTTTAGGAACTAACACCTGAAACGTACCCACGGTTCTATCTCTATTCTCTAAGGATTGCACCAAGATCCCATTCTCTACTTTCAGGGAATCCCATTGTGCCCTGTACGGTTTCGGCGTGCTACTTAACAGGTTAATGCCCTACTAGGAGGGACGCTCTCCTCTAACTTTACAATGTAGAATGACACCTAGGTCTTTGTCATTCTTCTGCTCCGTTCGCAATTGTATAGGCTGTCAATCGTCATTGATAACAGTAGTCCAACCAAATTGATCACACTTTGTTTGTTTGTTGTGTCAAAGCCAACTCCTGTAGCATTTCTACCCATCTGGCGACTTGTCCTACGGGTTTCTAAGCTGTAATAGCCACTTCAGAGCGGCGTGGTTGGTTCTTAGGTGAATTTTTCTCCTTATAGGTGCATATAAAATCCAACAGCGTAACGCAATAGTTCCGTTCCGGTTTCGAGAGCATCTTGCTATAGTAACAAATGACTTTCTCTTGCACGTTTTGCATCTGGGATAATACACTTCCGATGTCGACATTGCTCACGTCTGTATCCAAGATGAATTTGCCTTCCGACCGAGCTGTTGTCAATAAATGCCTTAGTTGTTGGAATGTTCATCTCAAACGTAATCATGCCCATTTTCAGGCAACTTGGTCAAGAGCTTGGCAATATTCGCAAACCCGGAAACGAATCTTCTATAATAGTGCATAACGTCAGGTATTTCATCTCTTCGACTAGCAGGTGACACATCACTGGATTCAGCTTCAGAGTGGCTCCTCTGAGTCTTCGAAACACTTCTTCTAGATTTTTCAAGTGTTCCCAAAACGACTTCCCAATCGCGATACAGTAATCCAAATATACCTGACACGTTTTCTACGATAGCCCACGCAAGATGTTATCCATAAAACGCTAAAAAATGGTAGGAGCGTTGCAAAGTCCAAAATGCATGACTGTAAATTGTGATAGGCCAGTACCAATAGTGAAGATAGTTTTCTCGATCTTTGCTTTCCATATCCACTCGTCAGTATCCACTCTTCAAATCCTACTTTGAGAATCGTCGTATCTAGGGTATCGTCAGTACTTGGAAGTGGATATCTATCCTTTTTGGTCAAGTCATCCAATCGTCTGTAGTCCAGACAAAATCTTGTCGTCTCATTCTTCTTCTTAACAAGCACAACAGAAGATGCCCAAAGGCTATTAGAGTGCTCAATCACTCCTTAATCTTCCATATTTCTAATCATCTTATTGCTCTTCTCGCATTTGACCAATAGGAGTCTCCGCAACTGTTGTCTTATTGGCCGGACATCTAGTGTATCGATTCTATGCTTGACTACTGCGGTCTTTCCTCGACCGTCGATTGCCAACAGGTCCAAGTACCGTCGGATCAAGTTCTTAAATCCTGCAAGTTATTGTTCATGATGATGGCAAGGTTTTGTCAACTGGTCCAATAACTTCGCGGAACACTCTTTGGTGGGCGATTCTTTTTCAACATCGGCACACCCCGCCACGTTAACAACCGAAGAACACCAGCCAACCGTTATATTCTATGTAAATGCTGTCCGCATGCTAAGCTTTAATGTTAAGGCTCTGTAGCCTCTTTTGTCGTAGTCTGGTGTGGTCTGCAGAAATTCAAGACCTCACCTCGTTAAGCGACAATCAAGAGAGTTGCCTTTTCACCATCGTTCCAGCTGTTAACTATCGCAGCAGCCCAGATTTGTTTAAAATATGTCTGCTAAGGCGGCTTTCTATCAAAAGTGGGTAGTTTTACTCTGAACCTTTAAGTCAGTTTGCATTCCACATCATCCTTAAATTCTGGGGCGCGCTGTTGTATCATCGTCACTGAGGGCTCTGGTGCTTGCACTGTTAAGAAATTAATCCATTCTTGCATCCTAGGTACTTCCATTTTACGCGAAGTCTTTATTTTCCGAAAATCTAGCTTTCAGTACATGCGGGTTTTCTAATAAATCCTCTAAAAATTTTGTTTTGAATTTTTGTTGGCCGTCTTCCAGGTTTACAAACTCCTCTCTTAATTTTTAAATTGCTTATGCAGGTTTTGTAGCTTTTGGTATAAACTCCTCTCTCAATTAGCCGTAGTTTTCTTGTAGATTCAAGGCTGTCTCGTTCAGTTTTCTGCAAGACTTACGGTGGTTCGTTCTTGTTTCTCCGCATTTTCTTCTAATTTAGCTGCCAGACTTGTAGCGTTTTGGTACTGTTCTCAGAATTTTCTTGTAAATTTTCGGTGGTCTGGTTCCGTTTCTCTGTTAAACTTTACTGTAGTTTTACGGAATATGTCTTGCTGCATAACTTGAAATGCTGACCATTTCATTTTTTCGACTACGAGTGGCAGGCATGCAAATAGAAATCGTTTAAAAGTCTTTAATTCCACTACTTGACACAAGTATAATAAAAACTCTATTTGCACAAACAGCAGTTCTTTATTTTCCAACAACTTGTAGTTACAATAAAAATTTTAAAAGCTCACCTGACGCTTTATTTACTGTCCGAACTAACGAGTAACACTAAAAGTATTATCTTCTTGAGTTACGATGCAGTCTTCTTAATTAACTGAATCTCGATGTAGTAGAATTAACTATCCAATCACTAATTATTAACATATATTAATTTATATGATCACTAACAGTAATTTATATTATATTACGACTTCACAAGCTTTCAACTAGAACATATTGCAATCGAAGCTTTACATTAGAACTAGTGTTACAATCAAAACTGCATTTGGAGCTGAACGACAGAACCCGTTAAGTTAATTTATACCTTATCCAATTGTTCTAGATTAATCTAAAAACAACCTAAAATATGCAAATACCATTCTCGAGAAAATCCAATGTCTTGTACCTGTCAATCAAGAGATCTCGCATCGCAGAACCTGTCAACCATCTTTTGTGTATTCAAACCCTTCGTTTACATTCCGATGTATTATTCTGCTCACAGAACATCTAGAAAAATGCCGAC
This sequence comes from Platerodrilus igneus, assembly GCA_036346225.1. NCBI lineage: Eukaryota > Metazoa > Arthropoda > Insecta > Coleoptera > Lycidae > Platerodrilus > Platerodrilus igneus. The sequence continues at coordinate 1,092,920 of JARFIW010001182.1, forward strand.
ATATTTTGGTAAATCGCGAGCCTAAGAACACGCATTCGTAAACATGCACACGAGTTTAAAGAAACCGAAATCGTAGTAAATTGCCCCAATAAAAATAAACTCATAAATGTAGTCATAAAAATTGCGTTGCAAACATAAACAACCACGTCGCTATCAAAATTATGAGAACCAGATAATCATGGACTTAAAGGGTGTGACATTGAACACAAAATAATACACTTTAAATGCAAATATTTGTGTGAACAAGGTAAAATCTTTTGTTTTGGTGGTTTTATTTGTAGGCTTTGGGTTTCAATGACCTGTCGTGACCCCTTATCACGTCAATATATATATATATATATATATATATATATATATATATATATATATATATATAATAGTTATTAAGATGAAATGAAAACCCAACTTTGTATTTAAAGTTGAATTACCATTTCAAATCGAACTAGTAATTGAAAATCACTAAAAGAACGGCTACAGCAGGACTTGAACCTGCAACCTCTGATTTTCATTTCATCTTAATAACTATTAATATATATTAAGCATTCATTTGCATTCCAAATGTGGATTATTCTTCTCTATTAATAATAATATAATTACATGTAACTTACAATAACTTCCGTTATTGGGTGGAGAACCCGAAGTTGTAAAGACAACTAGTTGAAGTGTCTTTCCACTTCAAGTCTGGATTTGTAGTGAAGTTAAAGAGAATTTCTCTAAACCTTACAAAAATAGAAAACCTAACCTAAATGGAATTGGTAACAAAAATTTTCATTTTTATTTACACAATTCTCTAACCTCATCTAACATTACAAAATCCATAATTTGGACATGCTTACAAAGGTTATTGAACCTGAGCTAACTCTTAGGGCAACTTCCGAATTTTATAGTATTACAGAAAATCCGCAATAGAACTAAGCGGCTGTGCTATAAGCTATTTCGCTACTCCAAGAAAGCATAGGAAAATAGTTTGTTTCATGGTATATAATTAAAACTTCAAAGTCCTTTTCTGATCGTTCCAGTATCCTGGACAAATGAGGTATTCAATTGGTCCCGTTAAGATCTACAAGTAGGTTCCAGAAAAGAGGGTCCCCCGACCCATTTGTAACTTAAATCTTTGAGTCTAACTTCCACTTCTACTTTTACAGGTGTGTTTCTTTTGCAACTTCATCTTTTTGGTATTTTTGTACCCAACAAGTTTTTCTGAATTTTGGTTTAACCCCTCCTCGACCTATATAATAGGTTCCAGAAAAGAGGGTCCTCAACCCCTTTGTAACCTAAACCTTTGAGTGTCGTCTAATTTCCACTTCTACTTTTACAGGCGTGTTTCTTTTGCCATTTCATCTTTTTAGTATTTTTATACCCGGCAAGTTTTTTTGAATTTAGATTTAACCGTTCCTTGACATATATACAAATAGGCTCCAGAAAAGAGGACCCTCGACCCATTTGTAACCTAAATCTTGGCGAGTCGTCTAATTTCCACTTCTACTTTTATAGACGTGTTTCTTTTGCTACTGTATCTTTTTAGTATTTTTATACCTAACAAGTTTTTTTGAATTTTGGTTTAACTGTTCCTCGACCTATATACAACTAGGTTCCAGAAAAGAGGGTCCTCGACCAATTTGAAACCTAAATCTTTGAGTGTCGTCTAATTTCCACTTCTACTTTTACAGACGTGCTTCTTTTGCTACTGCATCTTTTTAGTATTTTTATACCTAACAAGTTTTTTGAATTTTGGTTTAACCGTTCCTTGACCTATATACAAGTAGGTTCCAGAAAAGAGGGTCCTCGACCAATTTGTAACCTAAATCTTTGAGAGTCGTCTAATTTCCACTTCTACTTTTACAGGCGTGTTTCTTTTGCTACTTCATCTTTTTGGTATTTTTATATCCAACAAGTTTTTTTGAATTTTGGTTCAACCGTTCCTTGACCTACATACAAATAGGTTCCAGAAAAGAGGATCCTCGACCCTTTTGTAACCTAAATCTGCGAGTGTCGTCTATTTTCCACTTCTACTTTTATAGGTGCGTTTCTTTTGCTACTTCCGCTTTTTGGTATTTTGTACACAAGTTTTTTAAATTTTGGTTTAACCGTTCCCTGACCTATATACAAATAGGTTCTCAATAAGAGGGTCCTCGACCCATTCATAACCTAAATCTTTGAGTGTTGTCTAATATCCACTTCTACTTTTACAGGCGCGTTTCTTTTGTTACTTCATCTTTTTGATATTTTTGTACCTAACAAATTTTTTGGAATTTTGGTTTAGCCGTTTCTTGACCTATATACAAATAGGTTCCAGAAAAGAGGGTCCACGACCCATTTGTAACCAAAATCATTGAGTGTCGTCGTAATATCCACTTCTACTTTTACAGGCGCGTTTCTTTTGCTACTTCATCTTTTTGGTATTTTTAAACCCAAGTTTTTTGAATTTTGGTTTAATCGTTCCTCGGCCTAAATACAAACAATCTTTTCCTTAATCTCTAAAGTCCGATCATCACAATCCAAATATCTCATAGCAATTTTTCATAATTTCCACTCCGCCTTTGATCCCTTCTGGTGGACCAATGTCCTGAATCAACTCAAAATATTGAATTTCGCCTCCAATATACAGTGTGTCCAAATTTCGAGTCTCTACATTGTGATTTCAGTTATTATAAGAGATAGAAATTGGGTTAAATGGGGAAAGATTTGGAGGAATCCAGGCCAGTTTTGTATCCGTTTACAAAATTGGTGTAAGTTGTCTGGTTTTGGAGATATTCGAAGAAAACTAAAAATGGCGAATTTTGTTTTTTGATAATAAAACATGAATCATAAGTCGCACCATCACAAGACTTGCACATTATTAAGACACTTTTCTAAAAGGAGTATTTTAGCATAAACAGAATCATTCGACTGTCTTTTGTTTTCGAGGAAACGCCCACAACTTTTGTTTTTCTTATGGCCGCCATTTTGAATATTAAGTGAATATTATGCGCCTTAAAATTACCTTTTCAAAGATATGCCACATGTCTATAAAAAAATGCAAAACTATCCTAAATTTTAAAAATTACTAAATTTGTATGTTCTTTAACGTTTGGTAATCCCAACAGGGCAAAATTTGATTTCTACTTTATGAAAAGTACAATACACATTTTATAATGTACACAAACAGCATTTGTCACAAATTATTAATTATGGTGGTACTAGAGTTAAAATGATATCGTTTTATAATAGTAGGCGGTGGTATGTGACAAAACCAAACAATTGAATTACAGTTATATGTCAAACAAATTCTAAAATTTAGATAAACTTGTGTGTGTTGTAAGTTTTGGTGCCGGTGGTGCTGCATTTTTAATTTAAAAAATGGCACATGTCTACAAGTTTTCGAATGAGGAAAAGTTTGATATGCTAAATACTTATTTACAATCGTTTCGGAACGCTGATACGGCATCCGCCAGATATTTGGAATTGTATCCAGAAAGACGACAACCGCATAAAACATACTTCAGAAAAATTGTAATGAATTTACTGAATTATGGTGCTTTTGAACAGACTAGGAAACCATACGACTTAAACAATAGGGAACGTGTTCTAAGCATTGCTGAGGCGGTAACACGAAATCCACCCACATCCGTAAGATCTGTAAGCCGTGAACTTAATATTCCAAAATCAACTGTTCATAATATTTTAAAAAAGGAAAAGTTTCATCCTTATAAACCTACTATTGTCCAAGGCGTCAAAAGAGAAGATTTCGCCAGACAAATGTGTTTTTGTAATTGGTACATCCAAAAATGCGAGGAAGAACCGCACTTTCCAGAATTGATAATATGGACAGACGAAACGCGGTTACCAATTGCGGGGTGTTCAATAAACATAACACGCATCACTGGAGCACTGAAAATCATCATCTGACGGCGCAACGCAAATTTCAAACGAGATATGGATTTAACGTTTGGTGTGGTATCTTAGGTAGTTAATTATGATATAAATATTTTAGTAAATTAACCAATGTAATTAATACTTTTATAGGTAATAATTTGATTGGACCTTTTTATTTTGTCAATAACCTCAATGGCGCCAGATACACGGAATTGTTAAGACACCAAATAATTCCGGCTATTAGAGGACTTGTACCAAATGATGATGATTTTCGAAAACTATGGTTTCAGCAAGATGGTTGTCCAGCTCACAATTCCCGAGAAGTTAGAGCCCTTTTAGCTGAACATTTTGGCCAAAATATTATATGCAATAGTGGACCAATTATGTGGCCGGCAAGATCACCAGATCTTACACCACTTGATTTTTATTTATGGGGTTTTGCTAAAAATGAGGTATATGAGTTTGAACCGCCTCATAATATAAACGAACTGCAGGAAAGAGTCCGCGACATTCTTAACTCTATAAATAGGCGCACGTTAAGCAGAGTTGTACGGAAAGTTTTAATTAATTGTCGAATGTGCCGTGATGCAAACGGACAGCATTTTTAGCATCTACGGGAAGGAATTTAGATGATAGTTTGCTGTTTCGGTCACATTTAATTTTGTTCCTAAATTAGATAAGATAGGCTACAGTTTTATGTTTAAGTTAATTTTAAGATTTATATCCAATACTTTACGAGTTCTACTTAACAAAATGTATGTGGTACTACTACTACTACTACTGTTTGGAAAGTAGAAATCAAATTTTTGCCCTGTTGGGATTACCAAACGTTAGAGAACATACAAATTTAGTTATTTTTAAAATTTAGGATAGTTTTTGCATTTTTTATAGACATGTGGCATATCGTTGAAAAGGTAATTTTAAGGCGCATAACATTCACCTAATATTCAAAATGGCGGCCATAAGAAAAACAAAAGTTGTGGCCGTTTCCTCGAAAACAAAAGACAGTCGAATGATTCTGTTTGTGCTAAAATACTCCTTTTAGAAAAGTGTCTTAATAATGTGCAAGTCTTGTGATGGTGCGACTTATGATTCATGTTTTATTATCAAAAAAACAAAATCCTCCATTTTTAGTTTTCTTAGAATATCTCCAAAACCAGACAACTTACACCAATTTTGTAAACGGATACAAAACTGGCCTGGATTCCTCCAAATCTTTCCCCATTTAGCCCAATCTCTATCTCTTATAATAACTGAAATCACAATATAGAGACTCGAAATTTGGACACACTGTATATATAAAATCATCCGATCATACCTATCTTCCCGAACAGCAAGTCTCCGTACAAACTACTTTTCCTCTACCATGTCCCTAACACAAGGTTGTCCTCAAGGATCTATTCTTTCGAGTACCCTTTGGAACCTCTCCATTAACCCTCTCCTCGACCTTAATATTCCAAACACAGATACCTTCGCCTATGCAGACGACCTTACGTTCCTCATTCACGGAAACTCCCGCCTCCAACTACAATCCACTGCAAATATCCCAATCCAACATATCGAACAATGGTCAATCCTAAATAAGCAACCCATCTCCCCTATTAAATCCAGAATGCTACTTCTAAAAGGCTTCCTTGACCTCCGCAGCAGTCCTACTAGCCATATCCTAGGAACATCCTTAACCTTCTCTGAATCTGTCTCCTACCTCGGTATCCATTTAGAGACCCGCCTGAAGATGCACGCCCACCGCCAAAAAGCGGTTCAAAAATCAAGTTAATTCTGCACAACATTCACCAATCCTTACCAAAATCAATCCAACTAGCCCCACCTACAAGAAGACTAATCCTGAACAATATCATCATCCCCATCGTTCGCTACGCTGTTGACTCTTGGTATCCCCTCACAACCACACTTACCGCAGAATCCTAAACCCAATCATACGTCCTTACCTGTTATACGTCTCTCGAGCCTTTCGAACCACCTCCACTGCCTCTCTATACACAATATTAAATGTTCCCCCCTCAGAAATCCAACTACAACATTTCGTGCAAACCCGAATATCTACAATTTCTTCGTCAGATCCACCTCCATAATGAAACACTATCCCTAGATACGTATCGTAAAATCCCTACTTCCGACCTTACGACCCGTATCTACAACTCCCTGCTTCACTCCTGGCAAGAATCATAGTCCTATTCCGATACCGGCAGATACACCCACCAAATATTTCCTACCATTACCGACATCCCTATTCACATACAAAACTCCAGCAGTACAACTATTCAATTCCTAACTGGTCATGGAATATTCCGATCCAAACTACACTCCTTCCACCTAATACCCTCTCCTCTATGTCCATGCAATCTTGATTTTCCTAAATCCCCAAAACATCTACTATTTTGGATACCAAACCTCCTATACCCTCACCTTAACCCCTCTAACCTGCGATCATACACCAAAACAACAAGTTGACACTGCATCGAAACATAAGAAGCTCAAACCCCCCGGCCCTGGATCATGTTTTCGACGTCACCGCAGGTAAAGGCGAGTCCGAAAAGAAAGACCACCTAAAATCAAAATGAACTTTAATTTATTTTGTTTTTCTTAAACGCTTATTTTCTTTTTTTTATCAAACATAGAATGTGCAAGCTAGGATGGGCCAATGGCCTAAGTATAGTTCAAAATAAAGAATATTCATACCATACCATACCATACAAATAGGTTCCAGAAGAGGAGGATCCGCGACCCATTTGTAATCTAAATCTTTGAGTGTCGTCTTAATTTCCACTTCTACATTTACAGGCGTGTTTCTTTTGCTACTTCATCTTTTTGGTATTTTTATATCTAACACTTTTTTAAAATTTGGCTTAACCGTACCTCGACCTATATACAAATAACTTCCAGAATAGGGGGTCCGCGACCCATTTGTAACCTAAATCTTTGAGTGTCGTCGTAAATTCCCACTTCTATTTTTACAGGCGCGTATTCTTTTGCTACTTCATCTTTTTGGTATTTTAATATCTAACAAGTTTTTTTAATTTTGGTTTAACCGTTCCTTGACCTATATACAAATAGGTTCCAGAAAAGAGAGTCCTCGACCCATTTGTAACCTAAATCTTTTAGTGTCGTCTAATTGCCACTTTTACTTTTACACGTGCGTTTCTTTTGCTACTTCATCTTTTTGGTATTTTTGTACCTAACAAGTTTTTTAATTTTGGTTTAACCGTTCCTTGACCTATATAAAAATAGGTTCCAGAAAAGAAAGTCCTCGACCTATTTGTAAGCTAAATCTTTAAGTGTCGTCTAATTTCCATTTCTACTTTTACAAGCGCGTTTCTTTTGCTACTTCATATTTTTGGTATTTTTATACCTAACAAGTTTTTTTGAATTTTAGTTTAACCGTTCCTCGACCTATATGCAAGTAGGTTCCAGGTTACTTCATCTTTTTGGTATTTTTATACCTAACAAGTTTTTTGAATTTTGTTTTAACCGTTCCTCGCCCAATATACAAGTAGATTCTAGAAAAGAGGGTCCTCGACCCATTTATAACCTAAATCTTTGAGTGTCGTCTAATTTCCACTTCTACTTTTACAGGCGCGTTTCTTTTGCTACTTCATCTTTTTGGTATTTTTTATACCTAACAAGTTTTTTGAATTTAGGTTTAACTGTTCTTTGACCTATATAGAAATAGGTTCCAGAAAAGAGGGTCCTCGACCTATTGGTAACCTAAATCTTTGAGTGTCGTCTAATTTCCACTTCTACTTTTACAGGCGCGTTTCTTTTGCTACTTCATCTTTTGGTATTTTTATACCCACGCTTTTTTGAATTTTGGTTTAACCGTTCATCGACCTATACCAGCCTATCGGCTAGTTGATATGTATACCATTACGATATTTCAATTTTTTGTAATATCCAAAAAAAGGGTGTAAGAAAGTTGGTGGGCCATAAAATTAAAAAGAACAGTGCTAAAAACAAAATGGTGGCATGGTCATTTTTAAAAATACTAGGGATACATTTCGACAACCAGCTGGGGATCCCTATAACAGCCGATCTTCAAGGATGCTCGTCCTACGATGTAGTTAACGTCCACCAGATCCAGCTTATTCAAACCTCTCCTTGTGGAGTCTACGAGGACCTCCCTGTGGGAATGAATACCGACTGCCTGAGCAAAGCTGCAAGAGTCCAATAAAGTTTTTATGTTACAACATACACTTCAAAATTAACAAAAGATAATCAAATTTATGGAAAGTGCGCACGCAAGTCAAATTTTCGTGGGACTTTAGAATTTAAACAATTGCAATCTGTAGCCAAAATCTAACAACAAAATCCACTTACCATGCAAGTACCATATGACTAATTCCGAGTTGGAAAAGCTGCAGCAAATATTATCGATTAAACGTGACGCAAACTCATTATAATTTCTCGATGGCAACAATCTTATAAACACAATTCCGACAACTAAAGTGGAGATACTAAAAACAGTCTCAGTGATAACGATAAACAAATTAACTGCAATCAACTAATAAAACCCGCATCAATTTATTTTAATAATTTTTAAATTCGAAAAACACTTTCAAAAACACGTATCACGTAAGTTTCACGTGATGGGTGAGATAGCAGCTACAAACAAACGCGCACCGCTGATCGTACTAAACTAAAACAACAGAATAACTGCTTATGGAATGAAGTCGACGTCCTTCAATAAGTGAGTAATGCGGGGTTGCCATGCGCTGGAGAATCTATTGCAAATTATGTACTCATTGAACGTGTTATTTTTAGAGTGTAATTAAGCGTTTAACAGGGATGAATTGAACCAGCGTGATAAGCCGTATCATTAACGCTGCTAAAATACTTCTAAATTTAATACTAAGTAATTCAAACTATGAACTCGGAATATTTCAGTTCGTAGTGTATGCTAAAACATGAGTATGAATGTTTAAATATTTCAAACAATTTTGAGGTTAGATAGGTTTACATAATCAAGGAGCTTTAAACCGGACCACGAACAACGGGTAGGACAAAGGAAAACATTTAACCGCCAAAAATTGTTTTCTTATTAATAGTATGTAGGGGAAAGGGTGGCAGATTCAACCGTTTTTATCAAAATGTTTAATAGCTTTCTTGAATGTTAACGAAAACGAAGAAGAGTATTTTCAAGGCATACATACCTTGAACTATTTTATTGTAAATTTGTAAAATAACCTAATAAAACATTCAAAAAAACAGTTACACAAATCAAAAATAATTGTTTATACCCCTTGTGTTTTTGGTTGCATCTGCCCCTGTAGCGGGGTACAATCAACCAATGGGAGGGGCAGAATCCAGTAAAAAGGGTTTTTTTACCCGCAAATTCTGAATTTTGCCGAACCTTTGCTATTCCAAGCGAAGCAGGGCTCTTTAACGTGTGTGACATACTAACACACGGGAACTACATTTTACGTCTTATCTGAACGTATTTTTGTGAAAAATGCTTGCCTAACGTTTCTTAAGTAGTCCATGTCGGGAATCGTACCAGGGACTTTGGGCTTATTATTCCCATCCGAACCAACTAAGCTACAGAGCTACCAAAGTCGATAGTCATTACATTTGATTTTGCCAATACTCTATTACAGCCCCGCCGGCGCGGTTCGCGAGCCACTATGTCAGTTGGTAACAATATTAGATAATGTAAAAATGACGCGCAAATTATAGATGACGTCACACAATATGTAAATTATTGCAAGGTTTAAAGAAACACAAATTTTAAAGAAAAACCCCCACCGGGGTACTCACGTGAACATGTAGGGCTTCCTTCAGAATTACTCCATGATAGCGGCGGCTTCACTAATCTTTCTCGGGCGTGGGAATTCTTGCTGGGCCCGGTTGAAACCAAATTCAAATTGTCTTCTTTCTATATGTAGACAAATAAGGTAGGGAAGGCAGGTAGAGGCACGATAATTGGGATTACAGGAAACCTACATATCAGAAAAAAAGACACGGTAAGATACCCGACAACTACACTTGTTCACGTTTCGGAGGCTAGTTTCACACGTATCCGGAAATCCACCACTTGCCTCCTTCTTGACACACCGCGTCGGTGGAAATCTCGCGCAACGCCCTATCTGAAGTGTCGAAAATACGCGCACAAGTTCATTGGCGCAAAATCCTTACAAATTAAAACTTAATTAAGAAGGTTTAGTGCCGAATTTTTCGGCACGTAACAATCGCGACAAAGCCATAAAAGAAAAAGACTGTTAGCGCAGTAACATCTTAAAATCTAAATCCTAACTAGCCTACATAAATCCTTACTTAAATCCTACAAAATGTTTATTTGAGGCACCACCTGGTTTTTTCGGCCGATAACACGTCTTTCAGATTACCAGGAAACAGAAAAGTGCACACACGAGTCTTTGGTGTGGCACAGTTATAATCGACAGCACAAATTTGTCGGGGAGCATGAAACACTACTTAAACTAAAACAAATGCGACAAGTCGCCTAACCTATATACTAAATTAAAGCTAACATTACAGTTTCCTAAGTGCAGACGCACATGAGCGTTGCATCTAGACTATTTCTTCGTTGGCAAAAAAATGCCCAAATTTAAAAATGTTCAAAAGGGTGAGTTACTCTACACTTTAGCAAATTTTTAATTACTGGTACTCTGGTTTATTAAACAATACACATCAAAACTTGTCCATGACATGCTTGTGAATCAACAAATTTACTAAACGTACTACCTTACTAAATCCTTACATTGCTAACTTAACAAATTACATTTCTACCATCAGGTTAGCTTTTTCACTTAATATTCAAAAAAGATAATTCCCACGTCTGGTCATAAATACCAAACGTTAGGAAGATACAAAGATAAAACAAGATCTCAAGTTATTATCGAAGATAATAGATATTGAGCTTAAGTTATTGTCAAAGGTAATAGGTAAGATAACGCAATATTAAGCTTTAGTTATTATTAAGGTAATAGGTAAGAAAACGATATTAAACTAAGGTTCTTATCAAAGATAATAGGTAAGATAACGCGATATTAAACTAAAGTTATTATCCAGATAATAAATAAGATAAAGATATTAACTTAAGTTATTATCCAAACAATAGGTAGGATAGCGATAGAGTGGCTCCGTGGAGCCGTTAAATGGGAATTTCTCGTGCCCCCCCAAAAAAAGCGACCTGTGAAGCAATAAACGGCACGAGGGAAAAGGCATTTGGGTGCATCCCTGAACCCGGCGTTAATTGAAATCGGTGATATAATCACCCGATATCCACACGATATATATCCACATACACTCACACATTCACACACTCATATATACATTCACTGTCAGCGACCATGTGCGCTGACAGCGGCACCGCATGACCTCACGAAAGATTCCCAGAGACGTGGTCCGGGTGTCTGTAAAAAACCCCCGCGCAACCACACGATGACTGACGGAAATGAAAAGGCAGTAGAAATAGGAACGATAGAAAGAGGGAGGTAGGTATTTGGAATGCATAAGAGGCACTTCCAGGTAGAAAAAATAGAGGTAGGGCTCGCATTGAGCTAAAGAGACAGAAAAGGTGGATAGCAAAGCACTACTCGACCAGCCAATGTAGTCAGTAGCCCGGAGTGAGGGAAAAATCACTCTTATGTGGTAGACGGGTGTTCCGGGATGAGAACAAGTCTACTGAAAGAAAGATAAGGCAGAAACGGAAACAGCAGGATACGAAAAAGTATAGTTTTTGGAGAAGCGTCCGAGAGAAGGTAGAGAGTTGTAACTATAAAACACAGATCGGTCTGAGGTACCATCTGCGATATTAATCCGACAAGTTAAGGTATATCATAAGTTAAAAAAATCACTAGACTCTTAAGAGAACTAGTATAATCATTTTCCTAACGAGAGCATCCACTACGATAAGAAAATCAGACAAAAGTTGACACAACGACTTAAAAGTATCAATACAGATACAATCACACGAAAATAAACTGTTTCAAGGTAATTTTTTAAAACGGTAACACCCTAAACACACAAAGATGCCTAATTATAAGCAGTTAAATACAGGCACACTGTCCCAATATGCTAAAACAACCGAGAAATTGATAAAATATCGATAAGAAGCAATAGCGCCTCACCACGAAGTTCAACAAAAAACAACGAAAAAAATGTTTATATGTTATGATGATTTAGTAGAAAGAGAAACAAGTAATGATATAGTATAATGTGGGCGACTGTAATAATTCAGAGGAAAAACACATGGAATAAAAAGTCCTAGTTTTTTGCAACTGCGAATATGAACTATTTCTTACAATGGCATAGGCCGCGGCTCCTATGTGAGCCCAAAGAAGAAAGCATCCCCTCTAACATCAGCTAAAACCAATCATAAAAATTCAATGAGTTATTACAACCAAACTTACGACAATTACCGCACAAAATTAAATGATGTAAGGTAGATACTAAAAACAAAATACTATGTTGTAGGAAAGGTGTGAGGATTAATTAAATGAAGCGACAGAGTTATACTGGGGTATCTAGAGAATAAAGCGATATGTAACTAACGGTAAGTTCAAGGAAAAGTCAACCAGAAGCAAAAAGTTTAAGGTAAATAAGTTAAACGTATAAAAGGTACGTGTATAAGAGAAGGAATAAGTAATTAAAGATACTAATTCATAGTAAAAACAAAAAATATTAGGTAAATCGTTAGGGGAATGGAACGTGAAAAACTTAACTAGCACTTGGGTCAGCAGAGAATGGCTTAAGGTCTTTAATATGCCACCTTCCTTGGCGTTTTCCTTCAGCATCTTGAAGTTCATAGATAAGTGGACTAACGACACGAGTGACCTTACAAAGAATAAATTTAGAAGCTAATTTTGAAGAAAATTTCTTAGTTGCATCCGATAAGATATAATTCTTTTTCCAAACTTGTTCGCCCAAGGCGAAAGAAATATTTCGTTTACGTAGATTATAATGGTCCTTACTCTTTTCGTAAGCTTTTAACAAATTTTTTCTAACGTCGTTAAAGACAGAAAGTAATGATTGTTGGTCTTTGTCCCAGCGTACTTTATGTTCAAATTCAATTACGTTAGTATCGTCAGGAACTAAACCATAGTAACTACCATCGATTAGGGTATATCTTCCAAAAACAAGAAATGACGGAGTGATTTGGGTTGCTTTGTGTTTAGATGTACGCAAAGCTTGGGCAATTTTAAAGATATTTTCATTGCATGTAGTATGGTCTGAATTGATATAGGAAGAGATAGCAGTAATTAAAACCCTATTTACTCTTTCGGTAGGGTTTACTTGGGGATGGTATTTTGCGTTAAACCAAATTTTTTGTACCTTGTAACTCTTAACGAAATTTTGAAAATCTTTAGAGATAAATTGTGCCCCATTGTCACAAAGGATAATCTGAGGAACACCGAAGATAAGAAATACATTTTGCTCTAGGAATTTAATTATAGCGTGTTACGTGCCAATCAAATTGGCCCTTAAACATTGTTATTGGGTTAATTTTGATGTGCGGAGGTTTCGCGCCATAATTTCAAAAGACTCGGGGCGCGCATTTCCGATACGTTACAGTGCGTCTGCGCCAGATCGCGCGACGCGAGAGGGTTAGACGAATAACTTCGCGCCGACGTGTAAAAGACAAAAAAGTGGGGACAAGTTTCGGTTAGACGCTTGAACGTGGCTTTTTAGCCCGTACCTTCGAGTAGAGTGGACGCTTTGAGGTATCGCATCGTGCTTATCTTATCTATGTATATTTCCTTTGCCTAATTGTCTTGTTTGTTGCCTTATACCTGGTATTCCTGCCCATTCCCTACATAGGTAGATGAAATCTGTAGCCACCTAGGGCGAACCGTACTGCACGACCCGAGAATGAGCCGGAAGCCCATGTTCCGCCAACAGCACCGGAGCAAGTACCATCTTTAATCACCCAGGAGCGGAGCCCTGAGTGCTGGTCCGAACGCTTTGGAAGAGCGTCGGGAGTCACCATCTTTAACTACCGCAAAAGGGCCTTCGTAGCCTGATGGACTTTGGAGAAACCAACTATAACCCAATTCCGCCGGACGCCGGATCTCTGAGTGAGTATTCTCTTGTTGATTTTGTTCGCTATTATCATTTATTGTTTAAATTTATATAAATTCCCGATTATTGCGCAATATAAATTGTGCATTGGTGACGTCATTGGCAGATGAGCGCGCCCAAAATCTGTATAAGATTAGCGCTACCAACTACCGGTGGTGTCTAGTAAACCCCGCTTCCGGTGTTGTATTTATTGAACTTTAAAATGTAATTACCGTTTTAAATGTAAGAATTTGCCGTCCAACGTGTCGTTTTTTTAGGTGGTATAATTCCTGTATGCCTATGGAATGTATTAATTAATGTTTTAAATAGCTTTTTCATCTAAATTAAATTAATAAACGTCATTATCTATGTTTTAAGATATCTGTGGATTTTAAATTTCAGGTTGGTATCTTGTAAATTCCCCAGAGATTTTCCTGAATTGACAGGTCAGCGGTTGTAACGAAAACCGTCATTTTGAAGTTATTGTGATATATACCTTTTGTCTAAAAAAAATGCTACATTAATCTTATTAATTTACTGTAACTCTAAATGAAGTGATAACTGAAATTATCTGAAATATGTGTTTAGTTGTTCTAAACAGACCTGCAAGCTTTTAGGATTTATACCTCCACCCTGCTGTTAAATTATACAGGTGAGTGCATCATTTATATAGGAATGAATACAAATACATAATCATTTAACTAATTTGCATGCCTTTAAACACCGTTTATCACGAAAATTATCTATTTATATTAAATTTAAACATAACCCTTGTTGTTTTAAAAAAAAACTGTACATAAATTACCTCATGTGTTTACATTATCTAAAAAAAAAAAGTGCCTTAGGCATTTCCCTGTTTGATTAGAATATTTGAACGTATTTTAAAGACACCTTATGTCTTTTGAAAATGCTAGTTTAACGGAACCTTGTTGCATTTGGTAAATAACACATTATCTACTTTTTTTATAATTTGAAGTGTTTTCTATAACCGAAATTATTTAGTATAACTCACAATTACATATACATAACAAAATTGTTTGTCTAAATATAGATTTCCTACTTACCTGAGTTTTTAGTGTCTTTTAAAGCGTTATTTTGACCTAACCCTGATATATTTTTTTTCTCTTAGATATTATCTTGCTTGGATATAGTTTTAAAAGCTGTTCCCTTGTATGTTTTAAACAGTATAACCTATAAATGCGTTTTATAGAGGTTCTTGCTTTATATATAGTAACGAAATTACCTAACAGTATTTTTACCTTCCAAAATGTTGTAATAAACTGCATCTCTTTATATCTGCTTCTTTGAATACTAAAATAAAGGAATTTCCGTTAACGTTTATTATTTAAACTCATTTACGATAGTTGTTGATAGCTTCTGCAATATTGAAAGAACATTCCAATAATTTGGAATACCTATTGTATAGGTATCGTGGAATTTTTCTTTCATGTAGCGAGTATGATTTTGTCTTGATTGCATATTTTTTTTAGTTATTGATATTTCAACGTACCTTAACATCTATTAAGCGAAATTTACTGTCGGATTTGGTCGTATAGCTCTGTAAGTCTAGAACGAGACCCAAGGACCAGTCGTAAAGCATTATAAGTCTAAACGAGAATTTGCTTGGTAAGTTTGTCGCTTTACAATTTGTAAATCATTTTTTTAATAATGATGTTGAAATTTTTCCTTATTGGTTTGGGTAGAACTCAAATGAGAGCTTCCCATCTCAGTAAAAATATGCTTTATAAAATATCTTTTTGTTTTTCAATAATTTTATTAGTGAATCGAGTTTTAATTACTCTTATCTCTTTACATATCGATTTAAACCTCATTAAATGCCTTAAAATTCACTTTAAAATCGTTTAACCCTATGTATATCTAATAGGTTTTCTCGTTTACTTCTTTGACAATGTACCTAATGTTCTTAGCTTTCACTTGGCTTAATAACTTAAAACAGCCCGCAGGACGTTTGGCAAGATGGAACTTGCGTATATCTTAATTCACTTTTGATGTTAGGCATAGGCCTGGCAAATTAAATATCGTACCTGATGCCTTATCTCGTGATGTTGTTTCTCTTAACCTTCCAAATTTAATCCCTGATACCTGGTACCTTAATATGATTAAACCCTTACGATTTACCTAATATTTTTTGTTCTGACCATCAATTAGTAACTTTAATTGCTTATTCCCTCTCTCATACAGTATATAATCTCTTACACGTTTAACTTTACTTACCTTAAATTAGCTATCTTTTTCTTTTGGTTGACTTTTCCTTGACCATACCGTTACTTATATATCACTTCATTCTTTACACCCCCCAATATAATTCTGTCGTTTCTTTTAATCAACCCTCGAACTTTTCCTACAGCATATTTTTGGTTTTTAGTATTTTTTCTTACGTCATTTAATTTTGTGTGGTAATTGTCGTAACTTTGGTTGAAATAACTCATTGAATTTTTATGAGTGGTTTTAGCTGATGTTGAGTGGATGTTTTTCTTCTTTGGACTCACATAGGACACGCGCAGCCTATGCCATTGTAAGAAATGGTTCATATTCGCAGTTGCAAAAAACTAGGATTGTCTATTCCATGTGTTTTTCTTCTGAATTATTGCAGTCGCCCACATTATACTATATCATTATTTGTTTCTTTTTCTACTAAATCAACATAACTCATAAACATTTTTTTTCATTGTTTTTTATTGAACTTTGTGGTGAGGTGCTATTGCTTTTTATTGTTATCTTATTAAATTCTCGGTTGTTTTAGCATATGGGGACAGTGTACCTGTATTTAACTGCTTATAATTGGGCATTTTTGTGTGTTTAGGGTGCTACCGTTTTAAAAAACTACCTTAAAACAGTTTGTTTTTGTGTGTTTGTATCTGTAATGATACTTTTAAGTTGTTGTGTCAACTTTTGTCTGATTTTCTTATCGTAGTGGATGCACTCGTTAGGAAAATGATCGTACTAGTTCTCTTAAGAGCCTAGTGAATTTCAACATGTGTATACCTATCTTGTCGGATTAATATCGCAGGTGGTCCTTCAGACTGCGCTGTGTTTAACAGGGCCAACTCTCTACCTTCTCTCGGACGCTTGTCCAAAAACTATACTTTTTCTTATCCCGCTGACTCCGCTATGCCTTATTCTTCTTTCGGTGGACCTGTTCTTGTGCCGGAACACCCGTCTGCCACATAAGAGTGATGTTCCCTCACTCCGAGCTACTGACCACATTGGCTGGTTGAGTAGCGCTTTGCTATCCACCTTTCTCTGTCTCTTTTGCTCAATGCGAGCCCTTCCTCTACTTTCTTCTACCTGGAAGTGCCTCTAATGCATTCCAAATAACCTACTTCCTTCTTTTTACCGTTCCTATTTTTACTGCCTTTTCATTTCCGTTAGTCACCGTGTGGTTGCGCGGGAGGTTTTCACAGACACCTGGACCACGTCTCTGCGAATCTTTCGTGGGGTCATGCGGTGCCGCTGTCAGCGCATGGGCCCTGGCAGTGAAGGTATGTATGAGTGTGTGAATGTATGTGTATATATCTGTATACCGTATATACCGTGTGGGTATCGGGTGATTATATCACCGATACCGATTAACGCCGGGTGTAGGGATGCACCCAAATGCCTTTGCCGGTCTCTCGTGCCGTTTCTTGTAAACGGACCTGCTTCACAGGTTTTTCTTTTTAGAGGGCACGAGACAATCCCCATTTAAACGGCTCTACCGGAGCCACTCTATATTTACCTTATTCATTGTCTTGGGTAATAACTAGGCCAATACCTTTGTCTGGTTTATTATCTTTGATAATACCCTTAGTTTTAATATCGTTATCTTACCGATTACCTTTAATAATAACTTTTGTTGAATATCGTTATTTTACCGACTACCGTTAGTAATAATTTTGGTTTAATTTCTCGTTATCTTACCGACTACCGTTAGTAATAACTTTTGTTTAATTTCGCGTTATCTTACCGGTTATCTTTAGTAATAACTTTTGTTTAGTATCGCGTTACCTTACCTACTATCTCTAATAATAATTTTAGCTTAATTTCACGTTATCTTATCTAGTATGTCAAATAATATCTAAAGCTTAATACCGTTATCTTATCCATTACCTTTGAGGATAACAATTTAAGCTTAATATCGTTATCTTATCTCTTATCTTTAACAACAATTTGAGATCTTGTCTTATCTTTTTATCTTCCTAACGTGTGGTATCTATGACCAGACGTGGGAATTATTTTTCTTGAAATTTAAGTGAAAAAGCTAGCCTGATATAGAAATGTAATTTGTTAGGTTAGCCATATAAGGATTTAGTAGGGTGGTACTTTTGGTAAATTTATTGATTCACCACTATGTCATGGACAAGTTTTAAATGTGCATCGTTAGAAAACCAAAGTACCAGTAACAAAATTTGCTAGAGTGTAGACTTAATGCACTCTGATGAACCTTCTTTAAATTTGGGCACTTCTTGCCAACAAGGAACAGTTTTGATGCAACACTCATGTGTGTTTGCACGTAAGAACTTTTATGTTAGCTTCAGTTTAGATAGGTTAGGCGACTTGTAGCATCCGTTTTAATTTAAGTAGTGTTTCATGCTCCCCGACAAATTTGTGCTGTCGATGATTAGTGTAGTCAAAAACAATGGGGCTACCTATTCCGTTTCCTGGTAATTAGGTAGACGTGTTATCGGTCAAAAAACCAGGTGGCGCCTTATATAAACATTTTGTAGCTTTTAAGTTAGGTTTTATATAGGGTAGTTAGGACTTAGATTTTAAGCTGTTACTGTGCTAACAGACTTTTTCTTTTTTTTAAGTTTTTTCTTTTGTGGCTTTGTCGCGATTGTTACGTGTCAATCAAATTGGCCCTTAAACATTGTTATTGGGTTAATTTTGATGTGCGGAGGTTTCGCGCCATAATTTCAAAAGACTCGGGGCGCGCATTTCCGATACGTTACAGTGCGTCTGCGCCAGATCGCGCGACGCGAGAGGGTTGGACGAATAACTTCGCGCCGACGTGTAAAAAACAAAAAAGTGGGGACAAGTTTCGGTTAGACGCTTGAACGTGGCTTTTTAGCCCGTACCTTCGAGTAGAGTGGACGCTTTGAGGTATCGTATCGTGCTTATCTTATCTATGTAGATTTCCTTTGCCTAATTGTCTTGTTTGTTGCCTTATACCTGGTATTCCTGCCCATTCCCTACATAGGTAGATGAAATCTGTAGCCACCTAGGGCGAACCGTACTGCACGACCCGAGAATGAGCCGGAAGCCCATGTTCCGCCAACAGCACCGGAGCAAGCACCATCTTTAATCACCCCGGAGCGGAGCCCTGAGTGCTGGTCCGAACGCTTTGGAAGAGCGTCGGGAGTCACCATCTTTAACTACCGCAAAAGGGCCTTCGTAGCCTGATGGACTTTGGAAAAACCAACTATAACCCAATTCCGCCGGACGCCGGATCTCTGAGTGAGTATTCTCTTGTTGATTTTGTTCGCTATTATCATTTATTGTTTAAATTTATATAAATTCCCGATTATTGCGCAATATAAATTGTGCATTGGTGACGTCATTGGCAGATGAGCGCGCCCAAAATCTGTATAAGATTAGCGCTACCAACTACCGGTGGTGTCTAGTAAACCCCGCTTCCGGTGTTATATTTATCGAACTTTAAAATGTAATTACCGTTTTAAATGTAAGAAGCGGCAGATGTAGCTTTACGTAAGGGAAGTACCATAACAAATTTAGAAAACCAATGGGTGACAACTAAAACATATTGGTTACTTTTTTTCGATCGGGGGAGAGGTCCTAATAAATCAAGCGATATTAATTGAAAGGGATAAGATACACGTTTAAAGTTACACATTAAGCCAGAACAAGCCTCTTGTGAGCTCTTATGAGAACCACAAATTTTACAGTTCCTAATATAACGACAAACAGATTGTTTTAGTGTGGGCCAATAATATAATTCCGATATTTTAGCGAGAGTTTTTGTAACACCAAGATGAGCAGCTATGGGATCATCATGACACAATTTAAGAACTTCACTGCGATTAGCGGTAGGGACGACAAGTTTCCATTCGGGGATGTTAGATATTTTGCGAGGTGAAGAGGATACAAATTTATATAATCTATTGTTGATTACACGAAAGGTAGGAAATTTATCGAGATTTTCAGAAACTTTTTTAATCATATTAAGATACCAAGTATTAGAAATTAGATCTGGAAAGTTAAGAGAAAGAACATCACGAGATAAGGCATCAGGTACGATATTAAATTTGCCAGGCCTATGCCTAACGTCAAAAATAAATTGAGAGATACGCAAGTTCCATCTTGCCAAACGACCTGCAGGTTGTTTTAAGTTATTTAACCACGTGAGAGCTGCACAATCAGTAATTACTGTGAAATGTGTACGTTCAACATATCCTCTAAATTTTTCGATGCCAAAGATAACTGCCAATAATTCTCGTTCGGTAGCTGAGTATTTTTGTTCAGCAGAAGTTAAGGCACGACTTGCATAAGCGATTGGGTGTTCTGAACCATTGCTCACCTGGAACAACATTGCACCTAAACCAGTAAGTGAGGCATCAGTTTGTATATAAAATTCTTCATCGAAATTGGGCGAGATTAAGATAGGTGCTGAAGTGATTAACGTTTTAATTTGTTCGAAAGCCTGCTGAGCTTCTAGATTCCACTCGATAGTTTGGGACTTCTTTTTATTTTTAATTAAAGCGGTAATGGGTGCAGATATAGTTGAAAGATTAGGTAAAAAGATGCGATAATAGCTAATCATTCCAATTAAACGTTTGATTTCGGTAACAGTTTTAGGTGTTTTGAATTTAGTAATAGCGTCGACTTTAGCAGAACCAAAGAATGTAAGGGACGAACAACAAAATTGACTTTTCTCCCAATTTATCTTAAAACCTGCTGCATTTAGGCGTTCTGCAACTTCATTCAGTGTGGCGATATGTTCGTCAAAGGCACTAGAGATAACTAAAATTTCATCTAAAAATACAAAGGCACGTTCCTGATGTAAGATAGGGCCTAACTTTTGATCCATAGTACGTTGTAAGGTTTGTGGTGCGTTACAGAGACCAAATGGCAAAAAATTATATTCGAAAAGACCTCGGCCTGGAACACAAAAAGCAGTTTTAGGACGGGAAGATGGGTCGAGAGGTAGCTGATAAAAAGCTTGTCTAAGATCGATAAATGAGATAAATTTAGCGTTTCGAAGTCGGCTTAAAATCGAATCAGTTCGAGGTAGAGGGTAATCATCAGAGACAGTTACAAAATTAAGTTTTCTGCCGTCAAAACAAACACGCCATTTGTCATTTTTCTTACGGACTAATAACACGGGAGACATCCATGGTGAATTTGAGAGAGAGATAACACCAGATTCTAACATTTTATCTATTTCGGAATGCAAATGCTTTTGTAATGCAGGCGATAATGGATATTGCCGTTGCTTAAAAGGGAGGGCATCACCTAAAGAGATAATATGTGTTGCAGTAGTAACGCAACCAAGTTCAGAGGTATTTAGTTTACGAAATTTGTCGATTGTAGAGTTAAGAATTATATTTTGCGAGTCGGTAAGAGAAATTTTATTAAATATTCCTGCAGATGCACAGGAGTTTGTTTTAAGGGAAGTTTGCCAAGAAAAATCTTGAAAGTAAAGCGACAAATTAAAAAGTTTACAAAAATCAACACCTAGTAGGAATGGATAGGCTAATGTAGGCACAATCACAAATAGAACGTCACGTTCAAGTGATTCTACTCGAATTTTTAATTTAAGGGAACCCGTTACATATATTTGATTATCGTCAGATAAATTTATGGAAGTTTTTTCGGGAGTAATTTGAATTTATATATTCTGTTTAGATAATTGTTGTAGACCTTCGTTGTTTATAAGGGAGCATGAGGAACCTGTGCCCAGTAAAGCTATT
This sequence comes from Platerodrilus igneus, assembly GCA_036346225.1. Taxonomy (NCBI): domain Eukaryota; kingdom Metazoa; phylum Arthropoda; class Insecta; order Coleoptera; family Lycidae; genus Platerodrilus; species Platerodrilus igneus. The sequence continues at coordinate 1,114,741 of JARFIW010001182.1, forward strand.
ACATTTAAAGAACCAATGGAGATGGGTAAATGAGGGCGATTATCGAAGGGTTTTTTAACAAGTTGTAATGCATTACATGTGATTTTCCAATGCTCCACCCGAAGGTACTACACTGGCCAGGAAGCGAGTTTTTGTTACCTGGAAAATTTTGAATTTTGCCGAACCCTTGCTGTTCCAAGCAAGGTAGGGATCTTTAACGTGCGTGACAACACTCACACACGGGACCTCCATTTTACCTCTCATCCGAACGAGGGTGTATTTTTGTGAAAAATGCTCGCCTAACATTTTTCAAGCGGACCGTGTCGGGATTCGAACCCGGGACCTTGGGCATAGTAGTCACACACATACCACTACGCCACGGAGCCGCCTAAGTTGTAATGCAGCAGACTTTTTATGGTAAAAGGAATTAACGGTTTGTAGCCAACTCGGCCACTCTGACAGAGCAGTATAACATAATTCTGTTAATGGAGGCAAGGCATTTTGTAAATTCAATGTAGCGATATTATTCTTAGATATATTTAATAAAGGTACAGCGTTAGAGGTAGTTTTATGCTTTAAATTGATTTACGTCTGGGTCCGTTGAATGGTTGGTGTTGAGGACGATTTTGATTCCTTGAGATATTCAAGTCCCGGGTAGGAATATTTCGATGGGAGGTTTTCGATACGTTAGAATTACAATTCGTACAGTTAGATTTATAGATATTAGCGCGACCACAGCCATAGCAAAAAATATTCTTGGGGTATGTGCAAACGTTATAGTTATGTCCACTTTTCTTACAATTCCAACAGGTAAGTGAGTTATTTGTTGAGGTAGAAGGAATATTAAAGGTAGATACTTTACGAGAAGATTGAACTTGACAAGCTAAATCGGGTCCTAATAGGCCAGATTGTTTTTCTGGGGAGGACGGTATTTATCCACCCGTAATTTTACTTCTTGGAGCGAGCGACATAAATCTTTAAATTAAGGTAAAGAAAAAATGTATTGTAACGCTAACCGTTCGGAAAAATATGGATTTAAATTCCTACGCAACTGATCGATAATTTCAATTTCTGATGGTTTATTATCAAGTCTACTATATAGGGCTTCTATTGAGGTAATAAAGGAAATTACATTTTTGTCAGGTCCCTGGGTTCGATTTCGTATTTCATTCCAAAGATGGGTAATATAACCATGCTGTAAGAAATCCCGTTTTAAACACGTAACTAATTCCTCCCAGGTAGAAATCTGACCTCTAATATTACGATACCAAATTAAGGCAGAACCAGAGAATAATTCATCCGCTGAAACAAATAAATCTTGATCTGTACAGCTCCGTGAAATTCTGAAATCGTTAATCCTATCAAAAAAGACATTAAAGAAATTTTGGAGTCAAAGCCCTAAAAGTTAAACCCCATTTATAGACAGGTATGGATTTCTCCAATGATGGAGCTTGAGAAATTGCGAGATTCGATAAAGATACAGGTATATCTGTGTCTGTATTTGGGTTAAGTCTATCAAGAACTATTCCTTTAAGTAACAGAATGTCCGATAAGAAGGTTTGTTTAGCTTGGTTCGCTTGTTCATTGTCAAATAAACACAACAACTCTATTCGTTGCATAAGGTAAGCTATGCGAGAAATAACACGCTTTAATTCAATTTCACTTGGGTCTGGATCAATTTGGTTTACTATATTGGCTATCTCTTCAAGGGATTGTTTAATTTCGGACATATTTTGAGGTAAATCAGAAACGATTACTTTCGAAATAGGTAGCCCTTTAGCTTCTTACGCTAGTATAGCTTTAAGTTGCAACCGTCTGTCATTCTGATTAGATGCTGGTTTAATATTTCTACATTGAATTTCGTAAATTAGTTCGGATGACTTGAGATGAATGACATTTATTTTAAGATAGTATTTAAGACAAGAAAACATAAGAAATTTAAGATACTATAATATTTCGGAAGATAAAAGGTACACTAAAGCTCAATTGGTTACGTTAGCTGTATTTAAAGGCAAAATTTTCTTTAAAAAGGCATTTGTAGGTTACAACTATTTAAATTACTAAGGAGACACTTTTAGAACGGTATCAGAGTAAGATAGTGAATAGCAAACACAAACAAGACGACGTGACAAAATGTAATAGAAATTTGGATCTTCTGCAAAATATGCTACATAATATAGAACGCCTACGTAAGAAATAAAGCATTTTTCCAAGAGTCTGGACAGGAAATTTGGAGAAATACCCGAGTCCTGCAGTGATAGCGCAAAATTTAACGCGTTAATCTACGAACACGCGAGGAAAACCAACAGGAAAAATAGGTGGGTGAAATCTTTAAATAGTATGCGGACCTTCTAAACATTCAGTATCTCTATAACTAAGGCATTAACCACGTCAATGAGAAGCGAACTTCGTAAAATAAATAATTGAGTAAAATCAAAGTGCAAAGTCAAGTTCCAATAAATACAATAGAAGCGGCCATTTGTTTTTTAAAAACGCGAGGTAAATTATTAATTAAATATATTTCTAATATTAAAAAATTTAGGGCTCCAATTAAACTCCAAAGAAACTTCAAGTAAACTTCAAACAACGACATATAAACTCCCAGTCATTCCAAGTAATTATAAAGAATAAGCAGACTATAAGAATTAAAATAAAACTAAACATAAATCTGGGTAAAATCCGAAGGGAGAATGCAAGCAAATTTAAGTAACTATTCTGGTCAACAGGTTGAGGAAACTACGCTAAGAATTAAGTGAGAGAAGCTGTAACAGAGAATCAAATTGGGAACAATCCAAGGGTGCTGACAATCCACATACAGAGGCAGTTCCAACAAACAAGCAGGAAAAACACATGTCAGATATTTAGAATTCTTTATTAGTATAAGACTCTATTTTCAATTTTCTGGCATTTTCTATTATTTATATCGAAGTATTTGTAAGGGCCGTCAAAAATCTTTTGAGAATTTTTAAAAATAGATAGAAGATCATTTGAACGTTCAAAAGGGCTTCAAAGTAAATTATGGTGGTATTTTTGCAGACTTTCAGGAAGTCTAATTTTGGTGGAATCAGATAAATATTAATATTCTATTGAGGGGTTAATTTTTAAATATTAAATCAAATTGATAAGTTATTAAAATACAAAGTGTAAATATTGTCGATTATTACACGAATTTTGGATTGCTTCATTTCCATTATTATAACAGATAGGAGCTAGAGAAAAGGGGGTTAAACAGTCTTTATTGTTGTGTCGTTTGGTACTCTGTGTTGATTAGATTGAGCTAGCCGACGCAGATATATAAAAAGAGGTACAGGATTTAAAGACGCAGAGCAGAAAGCCGAGTACGAATACAGCAACAAAGTTATATGACACATCAACGTGGGGAAAGAATACCGGAATAAGATAAATAGCATTGCAATATATATATATATATATATATATATATTTATATATATATATATATATATATATATTTATATATATATATGTATATATATATGTATATATATATGTATATATATATATATATATATATATATATATATATATATATAGGGTAGTAAGTTGCCGTTAGGGTAATATGGCATTTACCACGATATCAAAAACCATTGCTCAATTTGGGTTAATGAGATAAATACACCACATTCCACACCACGAACAGTACTTTTCAAAATTGATTGTACCCCCCAGGGAAGACTGAAAGTTGAAATCAAACTTTGCAAATTCTCATGCATATAGTGTAATAAGTCGCCGTTAGGGTAATATGGCATTTACCACATTATCAAACATTGGTCAGTTTCGGTTAATAGGATGAACACACCACATTCCACACCACAAAAAGCACTTTTCAAAATTTATTGTACCCCAGGGAAGACTGATAGTCAATATCAAACTTTGCAAATTCTCATATATATATTCTGTGTACAGGTAAGCGTAAACATGTGTAAATAGGACAATCATTTATTTATTTAGCGACCCTGTATGTAAAAATCAATAAGTTATTTATTAGCGCTTCAGTATAGTTAGGTTGGGATAAAATTACACGTGATAATGTAGGTTTAATTTGTATACGTCAATATTATATTATATTATAGATTAAAGCATTTGTAGAAAGCTACATGGTTGAAGATTGCAAACAAGTCAAAACGTTCAGGGATTTCAAGGAATAAAAGCTTGGGGTAGATAAATAATTCTTTTTAAAGCTAGAAAACGTCGAGACAACAATTCGGAGTTTTGTGGTAACGGAAAGACACAAGGTTAACAATAACAAAACGACTATTTCAAAAACAGATCGATAAAATTAAGCGACAGAAGAGCTTCACTGTGTAACAGAGTAAGATGAAAAATGAACAGATGGGTAAATGACAATCATTTTAAGCGCGTGTCAGACGAGTATATTTTAAATACCAATAAGCAGAACAGAGATGCAACAAGTTTGTGAACAGTATCGATTTTTCAAGGCGCAAGTATATGAAGGGAGAATTGACAGCAAACAACATAGTAATAGTGGGACAATAAGAAAGACAGAAAATATGTGACAGACAAAGATATCAAAAGAGTGGAAATCACGCTGAATTGAAATAAATAATTATTATAATTAATGCTGAATGCTACGTAAGTAGAAAAAGTATTTATATTTTGAACGAGGGTGCTGGTGGCACATTGACTGGACGAAGAGGTGTGATTTGGTTGTTGTACGTGCAGTCTGGCAAAAGACGTCTTCAGATGGTTAATGAGATGGAATTGCTGTCCAACTTAGAAAGCAGCAAGATGGAGTAATCCAGCTACGAGCAGTCATATCTGGAGGATGGAATCTGGAAGAACACACTCCAGGTAACGATTTTTTTAATTGAAACTGTTGTGCTGGTGCTGAGTTATTTTAATTTATGGGTGATTTGTTTTTTTTTGGTGGTGAAAATTTTTATAAACTAAAATTTAATTGTATGGACTTATGTAAACGACAATTTTCTATTATTAATCTGAGGGTGTAAATACATGAATAATATGTTATCGATGTGAGAAGTAAACGGGTCTTTGGTATTATTTGACAATGCAAAATTCTATGCACAGGAAAATAACAAGGTTTATACTGAGCTCAACATAGACCGGGGAAGTAAATTAAGGGTATAAAATAGGTCCATCTACTTTTAAATAAAGTTATGAAATGTAGAGGAACATAAAAGTCACGGGGATTTTAGATTAATGTTTTACTTTTGAACAGAAGTACGAAATGTTTTAACTTAAATATTAACTGTAAATATTAAAATTGTGAGAATTTATATTTTGTGTTAGCTGAATAAAAGAGTTGTATGTTTTGTCGAAATATTGTTTCTTATTTTTTTTATTATTGACTACAAAGGTTTGTAACAATTACGATTTCCTGCTATTTAAATATACGCTTTTGTTCAATACACCTATTCAATAAATATTTAAACTTCTATTGAAACCTTATATTACGAATTTATACATAGTGCCCCATCTACATTTGAATAGCCAAAGTAAACTTTAAGTGCTCTTCTATTTGCTTGTATCTTGATCCAATATCCCTTTTCCCGGCGCAGTCTTGATTAGTTAGCATTGCCTCGTGGTCAAGCGCCATTTTGATATCAGATGTAATCCGAATACAAATGTTATCGAGGGCCTGCAGGTTTTAATTAAACATGCCGCCCCAACAAATAGTAAAGTGGAGTCAACGTACACCATGGGTTCAGTCTTAGTTGTATTATCGACCTAAGATGGTTGTAAAAATATTTCTACGGTAAAAAAATAATTCGCAAACTTACCTTTAAATTCAATTTTCCCGTTTGATTTCAGCGCAAGTTTTAGAGTTTTAAAGTACCTAGTATTAAATATGAAGCAAGTATTAATTCCGAGTTTTAAAATATTAATTTCAAGTTTCAAGTATTAAAGTAATGGAAATTATGTATTATATAAAACAATCGTTAACCATATGGCAAGTACAAGACTGAAATGCAGTTTTAATTGTTGCTAGGCAAAAGAGTGGAAATCCCCACATATGATTGGCTAGTATGAAGGTCAAATCCGGACCCCTGCGTCAGCAGCACATGACTACAAGAGTAAGAACGCAGATGTTTAAAAAAAAACCCGGCCGCCAAGCAGATATCCAGCGGTGAGTCATCTTCCATTTTATACCTATATTCTTTTCAAAGAACATTCATTGAAGATGTACAAATAATTTTCGAAGGAGCTATATATATATATATATATATATATATATATATATATATATAAAACTTTTATAGTAACGACCTTGCTATAATTATATGAAGTGTTTTTATTGCGGGTTTTAGGTCTGCTGGTAAGTAGGTATATAAACTCTTTCTTTAACTGCCTAAATTTTCGGATTTATTTTTGAATCCTTGATCACAGGCTTTCTATAATTATATAAAAATGAATGGGCTAAACTACACATAAAATCTGTATAAACTTACAAAATTGAGAATAATATAAAGATTGCATCTAAATTAAAATGTAGTCGTAGAAGTAGTTTGCATTTGGCTAAGGTGTAAAATTAAAAATTTGTATATTCTATTAAAGTATTTGAAATCTGTCTTTATTGAAGTTTTTTAAAAAATATGACACAATTTGTTTATTTATCTGCATGAGCAAGTGTATGTATGCATGGAAGCGCATGTGTGTGTACGAGTTGGCATGAATATGGAGGTAGTGTTTAAATTTTATTTGTATGTATACCCATAAAACGCATATTTATAAACTCAAAATTTTAAGTGTATACACATATATACATATATAAATACACATAAACATATACAAATACATACATATAATCGCACATAAATATACAAAAAAATACATAAATATACATCTAAATATTTATACATACACACACACACATATATATATATATATATATACATATATACTTACACATACACACATATATACACATACACACATACACAGACACATTCATACATACACACACATATACACATACATATACATGTAAATAAATATACACTAAGAAATATAGACATATAGACACACATACATACAATATAACACGCATACATATACATATACATACATACAAACATATACATATACACATATACACATATATATATATATATATATATATATATATATATACATACATATACATACACACATACATACACACATACAAATACATACACATATATATACATATATACATACACACATATACACATACACATATATACATATATAACGTATAACACACACACATACGCACAATATAAAAACAATTTATTTAATATATAATTTAAGTTTTAAAGTTAAGTAGGTAAGTATAAATTGAACTCAAGCCACTAATGTCTGTTTTTTTGTTCATAGTGTTGTTATTTTTGTATATGTAATACATCTCTAAAAATAACCTTTTTTGTTTATTTGTTTCCATTTCTAAAATTTTTGGATTCTGAAGATCTATTTTGTGATTTAAAGTAAATGAATGATTTGATAAAGCACAAGAATTTGGTTTAATTTTGATGTCACTCTTATGTTGAGTGATTCGTATATATGTGTGTGTGTGTGTGTGTGTGTGTGTGTGTATATATATATATATATATATATATATATATGTTTATTTAAAGTTAATTCTCGAAATTTTTGTGAAGGTTCGTAAAATTTAGTTCAAAATTTAGTATTTAAATAATGCCTAATTGACCTTAATATTTTCAAGGTATTTCTGTAAGATTATTTTCGAAGTTACAAAGTTGTATTAAAATGTTTGCATAACCAAACATGTGATACGATAAGAATTGTTTGCCGAATTATTGTGTATAACACATTTTGACAGTACAGCTGAAGTATAGCTTAATGATGACAATAAGTATTTTTCTTTGACCTTTGATTCTATTAAAGATATCTATTAAAAATATAGTTCTATAACCTGCAAAAATTTTTTGAGCATTTAATTTGTTTCTTGTAAACTGAACAGGATCCTATTCAAGTATCATGAATTAACTGTAACATAAAAAAAGGAAAATTATATATTTCTTATAGAGAATTAATGTAAATTATGCAATTAAAAAATATCCAATGAATACTCAGAGATTAATGTTAAGTCATAATAAAGAAACTGTTTTGAAAGTCTCCGTATAGATAGCATTACATAAACAATCTACATATATATATATATATATATATATATATATATATTGCTGTGAAACCTACAAAAAGCCTCACCAGAGTAAAAAAAAATTTTCGAGGCTCTCGAATTGGGCACCAAGATTTGCTGTGATTCTCGCCCTTTTGAATCTCTTCTGATAATCGCCTCTTTACTCTTTCTGCCTCGGCTGCTCACCTAGTTAAAACTTTCATCCTCATTCATAAAAAAAACAAACACATTCCTACCACAAACATCAACGTTAACTCTATTTACATCAATATTCATAATACATTAAAATTTCAAAATTAAATTTCAGCATAAATTTCAGTATCATAAAATTTCAAGTTTAGATTTGTCATCATTTTTAATTTGCATCCAGAATTAAAGTCCTGGTAGGATGCATACTAATTAAGTTACAATATGTGCAGACCTAAGTCTGAATAAAGGAGCATCTCCCACCCTTTACGTTAATTAAACAGGTTAGTCTAATTGAGCTCAAAGACAGACCCAAATTTTCATCATAATCAAAACATAAACTGCTAAATACTCATTTCTACTTAAACAAGAAAATTTTACCTTAAAATTCAAAATTTGTTGTTTATACAAATTCACTACTGTCCATTTTTTTTTATCAAACAAATTATAAAGATATTCAACACACACCAAAACATCTAAGATCGAACAAAATGCATAATTTACCTGAAGGTTACTGCACTCGTGGCTTCAATGCACATCGGACTTGCTAATTCCACCATTCCAGCTGGTTTATATTTACAGCTTCAGATTCTGAACGCTTTTAAAATTTTTGTACACCACCATTCGTCTAAATTGGTTCAGGACTTCTCAGGAACTCATCTATGTATATCTAAATTTTGTTTTGTGGACCCAATCACGTTTACTAATAACACTTGATTACTCACTCCCGAAAATTAGCAAAGCAATCCATAATTCGTTCACGCTATACAAAGCGGCATACTTCAATGTATTTATTTATCGCTACTTATCTATCTTTTCTAAGTGCACTAATGCATACTAACTTGTATCGTAGCACGAATTCTGCTTGCAGTATCGTATAACATCAAAAAATAATGAGCAAACTGTTTTAAAGTATTGAATAAAAATCGAAAATCTAAAAGAGCGAAACTCCTATAAACACGGGTTTATATAATAGCGCGCTTGCACGTCGGTTTTGTCCCGCAACAGCCAATTTTTAGAATTTCGCATTCTCTTTTCCCTTTTCGACAGTCCGGCACAGTGATTCTACTAAATTTGCACTCATGCCAGTTAAATATAAGAAATTTTCACACGGCTCGCAACGCGTCTGCGAACAACTAATTAATTTTCTATAGAAATTGTTGTTTTCACCTCTCATATCTGCAACCTATTTTAACCAATCGCAAACCCAGTGAAGCTTCACAAATCACGCCTTTATTATCAGTGTTTCTGTTTTACGCGTTTATCCATCCCTTTCTATTTTGGTCTGAGTGGTACAAATCGATATTCTTTACTATCGGCTGTCTAAACTACACGTAGACTCGCGACGTGACTTTTAAATAAACGCTGTTTTGTATTTCGTGCTAAAGCATCCGACCGTTTCCAATATACGTAGAAGCTTCATGTTTATCTATTCAAATTTATTAGAACTTTGATATTTAAAAATACGCAGGTGTTCAATCGTAATACTTCTGCGATTTTAACCTTCTTGATAGATTTGTATGCTAACAACGCGTCTCATATTTGGTATTATTGGGTATTTAAAAGCTTTTATGCATATTATGTATTACTAATGGTTCAATTAACTCCAATTAAAATAATAATGAATGGCATTGACTTCTACCCTTTAATTTTTAGCGAATACTAATTAAATATTAATTATTATTTGTACACTTTGTTTAATACCCGTTACTTAAAATTGAATTAATTAATATAAATTTCGCACGTAATTTCTATTTGTTTCTTTTTATAGAAATCGTCTAGTGAAAAATTTAAATTCCTTATTTTTAATGAAACGAATAAATTTTGATGCTCCACGGTTTTAATAACGTATTATCTAATAAAATTCTATTCAAACCCTACATTCTAATTGAATGATTTAAATCTTCACAGTAGGCCTTTAATTACGCGTACTTTTTCCCAAAAGCTTCCTTATACACGGTGATAAAATTATTTGATGTCATTAATTAATTTTCTACCCTGGTCTAAATTAGAGTAATATATATATATATATATATATATATATATATGTATATATATATATATATATGTATATATATATATATATTATATATATATATATATATTAAATTAATAGAACAAATAATAAGTTGTCATAAAATTTTCTTTTTTTGAAGTCAGCAGTAATTGTCCTACAGAAGCAAACAGTTTACAAATATGAAATTTTGGTATTGAAGAAAGATATTATTGGTGTTAAAGTTAAAAGTTTTTTTTGAAAGTATAATTTTGACTAGTGGATTTATTTATAATTTTTTTGTGATAAAGTGACCAGACTCTAACGAAGCCCTAGTATGAACATGTTTAGATGTGGTTAAATTTTCAGATAGCACGAGATCGTCGTTCCCATTCCAGATTGCAGATACCAAAGTAAGTATTTTTTTTATGTTGCTCGTCTTAAGTTTTTTCTTTCGAAGATTTCCGTATCTGATCTTCGGATAGTTTCGTATTATAACATTCATTAAGATACGGTGGCGTCCAATAAAATTTCTTTCGTTTTATCGTATACCATCCTACGACCCTAGCTCATAGCTCTGCCCTAAGTTGAAGAAGCTTAGCTGGCTGGAAGATCTCTTTAGAGAGACCCTTTTCTCACAAAGCCATTTAACATCCTTTTTACCCTGGGCTTAACCGTTAATCAGGAACCCCTCGTAATCTATCGAGGCTCTGCCGCCTATATGGTAGAGCAGACATACTATTTACCTTTTGAGGAATTTAGTATGCTACAGGTTGTTGAAAGAATGCGTGGCTTTGGTGAGTATTTCGGAAGACGCAGTGAGCAAAGCTAGCTGAGTAATCTAAATTTGGAAAACATCTTCAGAAGATACTCAACCTAGACATATCATAATCAAAGCGTGGACTCAAAATTTTATTTAGGTGTAAATAGGTAGAGTTTTTTTATTTTCAGCTAGAGTAATAGCAACGAAAAGAGAAGCACGGCTTCCTAAGTTAGCAACTCGATTTAAAAGGAAATTCGTGGCAATTTATATGACGCCCAATATTGGGGCACGATTTTTAGGGGTCGATAGTGTAAGAAGTCGCCGCAAGGGTAATATGGCATTTACCACGGTATCAAAAAACATTGCTCAATTTGGGTTACTAGGATGAACCCACCACATTCCAGGCCACAAAAGTGTGTCTTAGAATGCCATACCGACCCCTATGGTTTCTGTCACTCTAAGTACCGAAACACCGCTGCACTCTTTCGGGGACCTATCTCAGTCTGGTTCCTCCCTAAAGACCCTACTAATTTGGTTGAACCTGTAGTTTGACCCTTAGATCACTGGAACGCGGAATCCATTCCACCTGTTCTATGGGTCCGTCAAGTTGCCCCCCCCCCCTCAGTTGACCGATTTGCTGCAAAACCTAGCACCCGTTTGCTTATAGCTAGCACTAGCTAGCACCAAAGTTGTAGAGCTAGCACCAAAGCTGTTTCAGAAATATGGCCAATTATATTCCGGGGGGGGGCAACTTGACGTTAGCCGCCCCCCCGTTGTCCGATTTGCTCCAAAACCTAGCACCATGTAGCTTAGAGCTAGCACCCAAGTAAGAAAGCTAGCACCTTAAAAACAAGATGGCGGCGATTTTTTAAAGAAATTTTGCCAGCCCCCAGTTGTCCGATTTCTTCCAAAACCTAGCACCCGTTTGCTTATAGCTAGCACCAGCTAGCACCAAAGTTGTAGAGCTAGTACCATAGCCGTTTCAGAAATGTGGCCAATTATATGCGGTGTTGTGATGGACACGAACCGTACGGGCGTCGTCGTAGATCCAAGGTCCAGGGTTCGAATCATGACATGAACGACTGCTTGAAAAATGCAGATGAGCATTTTCACAAAAATACGCTGTCGTTCGGATGAGAGGTTAAATGGAGGTTTCGTGTGTGGGTTTTGTCACGCACGTTAAAGATCCCTACCTTGCTTGGAACAATAAGGGTTCGGCAAAATTCAAAATTTTCAGGTAAAAAACGCTTGCTTCCTGGCCAATGCGGTACCTTCGGGTGGAGCATTGGAAATGTAAATGCACGGACACGAACCGTACCTAGATTCGATTCGGTTCAAAAAATCGAACCGAACGGTACTAAAAAGTTTTCCAACCGATCCGAACCTACGACAAGGTTCAGTTTGGTTCGGTTCAAGTCCATCTCTACTCCGAATTGTTCCAAAACTAAGTAGGTCTAACCTTGCTGTCGCTCAATTGAAAAAATTAACACCTTAAAAACACGAACATCATCATCATTTTGTTTTCGACCTAACTTAAGGTCGGTTTGACGCAGCTCTAACTTCTTTTCTATTCTGTGCTAATCTAAAAAGTTGTACCTACCCTTCATAAACTAAACTTCTAATAATTTGACTAATATAGCTTGGTCTAGGACTTCTTATACTCTTCTATATTTTTCAGGGCTTCCTGGTTCTACATAGATATTAGCAACCTGATGGTTGCTGAAGAACTCCAACATGTTTATATGATTCCCATTTATAAGGAAATGAAATATTACCTGGCAATCCCCTCCAAAAAAAGGAAAAGTGTTAAATTATATGTTATGGTAAGGCTTAAGCAACAAATCGCTGTCAAATTGCCAGGACCCTAACACGAACAGGGTAATTATTTTTAAGTTGGCAAGCCTTAACACAATTGAAAGCTAACTGAATAACATTAATCCAAACACTGAGATACTGAGTAATTTATTATCACTGTCACTTGATATTGCTAATCACATGGTTTGCTTACTGCTCGTAAGAAGAACCAAGACGAAACTTACGAGAGCTACAAATAGAATATTGGCGTTTAATTGATATCATAACAATCTATATTATATAACAATTCTATTTAAACATAGGTAGAAACTATTTGTGAAGATGAACAAATCTTGGTGCTAGGTTTTGGAACAAATCGGAGCACGGGGGGGAGCTAGAGTCAAGTTGCCCTCTCTGAATATAATTTCCCATATTTCTGAAACTGCTTTGGTGCTAGCTCTACAACTTTGGTGCTAGGTAGTGCTAGCTGTAAGCAAACGGTTGCTAGGTTTTGGAGCAAATCGGACAACTGGGGGGAAGCTGGCAAATTTCTTTTAAAAATCGCCGCCATCTTGTTTTTAAGGTGCTAGCTTTCTTACTTGGGTGCTAGCTGGTGCTAGCTCTAAGCTACATGGTGCTAGGTTTTGGAGCAAATCGGACAACTGGGGGGGGCTGGCAAAATTTCTTTAAAAAATCGCCGCCATCGTGTTTTTAAGGTGCTAGATTTCTTACTTGGGTGCTAGCTGGTGCTAGCTCTAAGCTATATGGTGCTAGGTTTTGGAGCAAATCGAACAACTGGGGGGGGCTAGCGTCAAGTTAGCCCCCCCCCCTAATATAATTGGCCATATTTCTGAAACAGCTTTGGTGCTAGCTCTACAACTTTGGTGCTAGCTAGTGCTAGCTATAAGCAAACGGGTGCTAGGTTTTGGAGCAAATCGGTCAACTGGGGGGGGGCCTACTTGACGAACCCCTGTTCTAGTAATGTACAACTTTTTCAAGATGCGCAGATTCATTCGGAATAGACATGGTAATTAATAAAACTAATATGTTTGTAAATTAATTAGAAACTAGAAAAGGATTTTTATCCTTGGAGTTAATATTTAGCGCTTTAGCTAGGTGAAAAGCTTATTATTTTGTAAGGTTATCATCAAGATATGAATTAAGCAAGTTTGTTAAATTTGACCCCTGTTAATAGTGTGAATACGCTAAAGATATATATTTTTTAGGAACTCTAAACGAAGGGGAATTTCTACTTAATGTAGGTATTATATTTTGTGGTTGTCGGCGTATTAAATTACCCGCGCGTAACATAAGTCAATACAAAACGCCCCTTAATTAACTACCAGCTCATTAAAACACTCATAAATAAACCATATCATTCCGCCTATTCTGTTTTAAAATAGTTACGAATCGAAGTCAAATACCGCACGCAAACAATTTCTCGAGGGATTACTTACTATTCACATCGTGAATCTAACAACCCTTACTTTTCAGTTTACAAAAAGGTGACACACCGTAGGCGTGTAAAGGGTTGGCGTTATTGATCAAACCAAACTCCCTATATTATTAAATATCGATTGTATCTACAAATTTTAGAATATATTACACTGCGCCTGACGGCTATGCAACATACTTAACGGAACTGTTTAATAAATATTAAGAATGACTTTGTAAAAATTAGCATGTGTGACGGTTACGACAGCGTACACCTACCTCAAGCCCTAAGAGACAATTTCTTAGTTGCATGGTTACGCCCCAGCATATCAGCCAAACCCCCAGGACCGCCTTGGTGGACTTTCAGCTACCAGGATCGCAGAAATAGCAAGCGGTTGCTCAAGTATTCTTGTAGCGCACGAAACAGTTTGCGATCAATACCCAGCAACTTGAGAAAATTTTTCCATTCTGTTCTCCTGTTACCCGATGCTAATAAAACCGCTACGTTGCTGACCGAAGGCGGTTTTAAGCTCAACTTCTGGTATCCGTACGATCGTTGTTTCACTCGCTCATGAGTTTGTCACGCTTCAATTACGTCCTTGAATATCCATAATACAAACAAACTTACACAAATTGATAGTTACCGAAAAAGTATTAGTTATATTATTAATATTACCCAGTGTTTCCCCAAAAATTGGATTCTATTTTCAAGCTTTTTCCAGAAAATTTTTATATAAGGTGTCAGGATAACAGAGATGAACGGAAGTATCATCTGCAATTTCTGTTTTACCTGCTTTACGTGAATGTTCTGAAACGGAAGCGATTCCTAATGCTTCTCGAACGTGTACGAGTATTAGAAATGACGGCACGCTCATTATAACTAACCATTTTTGCGTCGGGGTTGTATTTCTATTATAAAAGCATCCATACGCTCGTATTTTCTTTCCATATGCACTTATTGTAATTACGTCAGTTACAAGCGTTTTCTAGGTTAGAAATTTGTGTCTGCCTATATGATAAACACCAGCGTATCGCCGTTGCTTTATGCAATCCTGATAAAAACATGTAGTCATTTGCATAAGAGAATTTCCTTTGAAATTTCTGACGAAATCGTTCGTCAGTTGGATGCGTTATAATTTAGAAAACGGATATACAAAGCTCAGAATTTAATATCTTAAAAGAAATTGCAAGTTCATACCGTCGCTGCGCCTTCAAAACCCACTGTTTTTTCTGTTGTGGGGATTTTGTTCTGTTCTATAGTAAATTTTGTTTTCTATCAGCCTGTAAAATCCGTTTTGTAAAATTTCTACTTCTTCTCAAACCCATTGCGCTACGTGTAATAGCCTTGAAATTGTTCGTTCAGTTATGATTATGTGCATTTTAACACATGGCGGTTATTGTCAAATAACGCAAGAATAAGACAAACGTTCTTGTGATGCACATAGGGGAAGTACTATTAGTACATCTCATGCTTTTGCAATGTTTATAGGTGATTGTTTCCGTATACAGAAGTTAGTTATTGTTGATTTAAAACTAAAGAATTAAGTGAAGACTTCTATCCTTTAAATATTTTGTGCAATTTATAAGTATTAATAACTAAGGGCCGATCCTTTATTTCCTCCTTTACAAAGTAAATGCCAAAGTATTATTTTGAATGATAACTGCGTGGGCATGTTTCCCATTTTGAACGGACCTGCACCTTGACGAAGTTTTAAAATACTAGAACAGGTAGAATGGCTTGCGTGTTTCAATGAGCTAGAGAGCCAAACTACAGGTCCAATCAAAGTAGTAGGGTTGTTAGTGAGGAACCAGACTAACACAGGTCCCCGAAAGAGGGCAGCGGCTCTTTCGGTACTTAGATTGACAGAAACCATAGGGGCCGGTATGACATCCTAAGACGCACTACTGCGATATGGAAGGCAATGAGAAACCACTACATTACCTCCCAAGTACACTACGTACCGAAATTGTTAGCAAAGATGATGGCATCCTCTGGGGTAAAAAATTCTGGAGGTAAAATAATCCCCCATTTGGATCTCCGGGAGGGGACTACTACCTAAATTCAAAACACCTAAAACTGTTACTGAAATCAAACGTTTAATTGGAATGATTAGCTACTATCGCATTTTTTCACCCTAACTTTCAACTATATCTGCACCCATTGCCGCTTTAATTAAAAATAAAAGGAAATCCCAAACTATCGAGTGGAATTTAGAATCTCAATAGGCTTTCGAACAAATTAAAACATTAATCACTTCAGCACCTATCTTAATCTCACCCAATTTCGATGAAAAATTTTATATACAAACCGATGCCTCACTTACTGGTTTAGGTGCAATGTTGTTCCAGGTGAGCAATGGTTTAGAGCATCCAATCGCTTATGCAAGTCGTGCCTAAACTTCTGCCGAACAAAAATTATTGGGCGTTATCTTTGGCATCGAGAAATTTAGAGGATATGTTGAAGGTACACATTTTAGCGTAATTACTGATTGTGCAGCCCTCACTTGGCTTAATAACTTAAAACAACCCGCAGGTCGTTTGGCAAGATGGAACTTGCGTATCTCTCAATTCACTTTTGATGTTAGGCATAGGCCTGGCAAATTAAATATCGTACTCGATGCCTTATCTCGTGATGTTGTCTCTCTTAACATTCCAAATCTAATTCCTGATACCTGGTATCTTAATATGATTAAAAAAGTTTCTGATAATCTCGATAA
The DNA here is from genome assembly GCA_036346225.1 of Platerodrilus igneus. Lineage (NCBI taxonomy): Eukaryota > Metazoa > Arthropoda > Insecta > Coleoptera > Lycidae > Platerodrilus > Platerodrilus igneus. The sequence continues at coordinate 1,131,750 of JARFIW010001182.1, forward strand.
ATTTCCTACCTTTCGCGTAACCAACAATAGATTATATAAATTTGTACCTTCTTCCCCTCATAAAATATCTAATATTCCTGAATGGAAACTTGTCGTCCCTACCGCTAACCGCAGTGAGGTGCTTAAATTATGTTATGATGATCCCATTGCTGCACACCTTGGTGTTACAAAAACTCTCGCTAAAATATCTTAATTACATTACTGGCCCACACTAAAACAATCTGTCTGTCGTTATATTAGGAACTGTAAAATTTGTGGTTCTCATAAGAGTTCACAAGAGGCTCGCTCTGGTTTAATGGGTAACTTTAAACGTGTATCTTATCCCTTTCAATTAATATCGCTTGACTTATTAGGACCTCTCCCCCGATCGAAAAAAGGTAACCAATATCTTTTAGTTGTCACCGATTGGTTTTCTAAATTTGTTATGGTGCAACCCTTACGTAAAGCTACATCTGCTGTTATAATTAAATTCCTAGAGCAAAATGTATTTCTTATCTTTCGTGTTCCTCAGATTATTCTTTGTGACAATGGGGCACAATTTATCTCTAAAAAATTTCAGAATTTCGTCAAAAATTACAAAGTACAAAAAATTTGGTTTAACGCAAAATACCATCTTCAAGCAAACCCTACCGAAAGAGTAAATAGAGTTTTAATTACCTCTATCTCTTCCTATATTGATTCAGACCATACTACATGGGATGAACATATTTTTAAAATTGCTCAAGGTTTGCGTACATCTAAACACGAAGCAACCCAATTCACTCCGTCATTTCTTGTTTTTGGAAGATATACCCCCAATCGATGGGAGTTATTATGGTTTAGTGCCAGACGATACTAACGTAATTGAATTTGACGATAAAGTACGCTGGGACAAAGACCAACAGTCATTACCTTCTATCTTTAATGACGTTAGAAAAAATTTGTTAAAAGCTTACGAAAAGAGTAAGGACCACTATAACTTACGTAAACGAAATATTTCCTTCGCCTTGGGCGAACAAGTTTGGAAAAGGAATTATGTCTTATCGGATGCATCTAAGAAATTTTCCTCAAAATTAGCCCCTAAATTCATTCTTTATAAGGTCACTCGTGTCGTTAGTCCACTTATCTATGAACTTCAAGATGCTGAAGGAAAACGCCAAGGCAGGTGGCATATTAAAGACCTTAAGCCATTCTCTGCTGACCGAAATGCTAGTTAAGTTTTTCACGTTCCATTCTCTTCACAATTTACCTAATATTTTTTGTTTTCACCATCAATTAGTATCTTTAATTACTTATTCCTTCTCTTATACACCTACCTTTTATACGTTTAACTCATTTATCTTAAACCTTTTGCTTCTGGTTGACTTTTCTTTGACCGTACCGTTACTTGTATATTATTTTATCCTCTAGACCCCCCCAGTATAACTCTGTCGCTTCATTTAATTAATCCTCACACTTTTCCTACAACATAGTATTTTGTTTTTAGTATCTACCTTACATCGTTTAATTTTGTGCGGTAATTGTCGTAACTTTGGTTGTAATAACTCATTGAATTTTTATGATTGGTTTTAGCTGATGTTAAAGTGGATGTTTTTCTTCTTTGGGCTCACGTAGGACACGCGCGACCTATGCCATTGAAAGAAATAGTTCATATTCGCAGTTGCAAAAAACTAGGATTTTCTATTCCATTTTTTTTCCTCTGAATTATTGCAATCGCCCACTATTATTCTATATCATTATTTGTTTCTTTTTCTACTAAATCACCATAACTTATAAACATTTTTTTTCATTGTTTTTTGTTGAACTTCGTGGTGAGGCGCTATTGCTTCTTATTGATATCTTATTAAATTCTCGGTTGTTTTAGCATATTGGGACTGTGTATCTGTATTTAACTGCTTATAATTAGGTATTTTTGTGTGTTTAGGGCGTTACCGTTTTAAAAACTACTTTCAAACAGTTGTTGTGTCAACTTTTGTCCGATTTTCTTATCGTAGTGGATGCACTCGTTAGGAAAATGATTGTACTAGTTCTCTTAAGAGCCTAGTGAATTTTTAAACTATGTTATACCTTATTTCGTCGGATTAATATCGCAGGTGGTCCTTCAGACCGCGCTGTGTTTAAACAGGGACAATTCTCTACCTTCTCTCGGACGCTTGTCCAAAAACTCTACTTTCTTATATTCCGCTGTCTCCGTTTCTGCCTTATCTTTCTTTCGGTGGACCTGTTCTCGTCCCGGAACACCCGTCTGCCACATAAAAGTGATGTTCCCTCACTCCGAGCTACTGACCACATTGGCTAGTTGTGTAGCGCTTTGCTATCCACCTTTTTCTGTCTCTTTAGCTCAATGCGAGCCCTTCCTCTACTTTTTCTACCTGGAAGTGCTTCTTATGCATTTCAAATACCCACCTCCCTCTTTCTACCGTTCCTATTTCTCTCCTTTTCATTTCCGTTAGTCACTGTGTGATTGCGCGGGAGGTTTTCACAGACACCCGGACCACGTCTCTGGGAATCTTTTGTGAGGTCATGCGGTGCCGCTGACAGTGTAGGTATGTATGAGTGTGTGAATGTGTGTGAGTATCGGGGGATAGTATCACCGATATCAATTAACGCCGGGTGCAGGGATGCACCCAAATGCCTTTGCCGGTCCCTCGTACTGTTTGTTGCAAACGGGCCTGCTTCACAGGTTGCTCTTTTTAGAGGGTACGAGAAATGCACATTTAACGGCTCCATGGAGCCACTCTATCGTTATCTTATCTATTATCCTTGATAATGATTAAGTTAATATCTTTATCTTATTTATTATCTTTGATAATACCCTTAGTTAGTATCGTTATCTTACCGAATACCGTTAGTAATAACTTTAGTTAATTTCGCGTTATCTTACCTATTATATTTAGTAATAACTTTTGTTTAATATCGCGTTACCTTACCTACTTTTCTAATAATAACTTTAGCTTAATATCGCGTTATCTTACCTAGTATCTCAAATAATAACTAAAGCTTAATATCGTTATCTTATCTATTACCTTTGATGATAACAATTTAAGCTCAATATCGTTATCTTATCTATTATCTTTAACAACAATTTGAGATCTTGTTTTATCTTTTTATCTTCCCAACGTTTGGTATCTATGACCAGACGTGGGAATTATTTTTCTTGAAATTAAGTGAAAAAGCTAACCTGATGTAGAAATGTAATTTGTTAGGTTAGCAATGTAAGGATTTAGTAGGGTGGTACTTTTGGTAAATTTGTTGATTCACAACCATGTCATGAACAAGTTTTGATGTGTATCGTTAGTAAACCAAAGTACCAGTGACAAAAATTTCTAGAGTGTAGAGTGACTCACTCTGATGAACATTTTTAAATTTGGGCACTTTTTGTCAACAAAGAATAGTTTTGATGCAACGCTCATGTGCGTTTGCATGTAGGAAACTTTAATGTTAGCTTTAGTTTAGATAAGTTAGGCGACTTGTCGCATTTGTTTTAATTTAAGTACTGTTTCATGCTCCCCGACAAATTTGTGCTGTCAATTATTAGTGTATTCAAAGACAATGGGGCTACATTTTCCGTTTCCTGGTAATTCGGTAGACATGTTATCGGTTGAAAAAACCAGGTGGCGCCTTATATAAACATTTTGTAGGTTTTAAGTTAGGATTTACGTAGGGTAACAAGGATTTAGATTTTAAGGTGTTACTGTGCTAACAGACTTTTTCTTTTTTTAAGTTTTTTCTTTTATGGCTTTGTCGCGATTGTTACGTGGCAATTTGGCACTAGACTTTTTGTTTAGTTTTAAAATGCGGGAGTTTTCGCGCCATAACTTTCAAAGACTCGGTGCGCGTATTTCCGTCACTCAGAAGTGGGTTGGACGAACTTCGCGCCGACGCGAGTGGCGGAGAAAAAGTGGGGAAGTTTTTCCGGGAGACGCTGTTACGTGGCTTTTTGCCTTTGAACTTCCAGAAGAGTGGTTGGGTTTAGGTATCGTATCGTATCGTTATCTTTATTTATGTAGATTTCCTTGCCTTATCTGATTGTGGTCCCTATTACCTGTTCCTTATTCGTTCCCTACATAGGTAGAAGGTAATTTGCAAGCAGCCTGTCCGAACTGTAGTCCACGACCCTAGAACGAGCTGGAGTCCATGCCCCGCTAGCAGTTAGCCAGAGCTGTCACCATCCTTAAATAACCCGGAAGGGGGTCCTAGCAACCAGGAAGGAAGCGGGACCTATTCATGTGAGTATTAACTTTTCACGATCTGTTTGCGAATTTGATATATTTCGTCAATTGCGCGTTTAAATTGGCATATTGTGTGACGTCATTGACAGATGGGCGCGCTAAAATCAGTAACCAAGATAAGCGTTACCATCTGCCGGTGCGTTACATAATCTCGCGCTTGCGGGATTGTAACTTTAACTTTTAAATGTAAGACGTTGTGTTCCGAAAGTATAAAAAAAGATCCGTGAACATTCTGCGAGTCGGGGCGTGGAATGTCAGAAGTATGAAACAAGTAGGTAAGCTAGAGAACCTGAAACTCGAAATGGATAGGTTAGCACTAGTTATAGTAGGAATTAGCAAAGTCGGCTGGCCAGAGGCGGGGGATTTTTGGAGTGAAGACTTCAGGCTGATTCATACAGGATCAGAGGAAGGAAATTCGGGTGTGGGGGTAGTTATGCGAAAAAAGATAGGACAACGTGTAGAAAACTACCTACAAAAGAATGAAAGATGTTACATGCCGAAAATTGACTATATATCATATTTAGATTAAGTATAAATATGTGAGTGAATTCCCACCACTATTTTAAAATAAACTTGTTCATTGCCGTCATTTCGGACAGTTGCGTTTGCGCAAAAGAATGCGCAGGCGCGGAGTGAATGGCGTAAGTGAGCGGTGTGTAATAGGACGTCATTAGCCACGAGACTTCGAAGCTGGTAACAGCTATCTGTGTGGTGTCTGCCTTTTTTTCTCTTTTTTAGGATGTAGGTTCCGGTATCTTATCTTACCTTCTACCGTACCTCTACCTGTATCCTTTCGCCCTACTTACGAACGAGAAAAGAGGAGAGACGTTAAATCTGGAATCAACGATGGCGTGATGGACCCACAAGGTAAGGAAGCCTGAGATTTAACTGCAAAGCGCGTTTTAAGTGAGTACATTGCTTTATTTATAGTTTAAATTAAGAATTGTATCATTTTAAACGTGTTTGGTATTTGATACAATTTGCCGTGTAATTATGTTGTAATATATACGGTTGCGCAATATTGTGAAACGTGGACCGTGGCAGTGGTGCCAAACGTATCAGTGACGCCCAATATGTGTGTTAAAAATTCGTGTTAATCTCTAATTTATCTTGTAAGATGTTAGTTTTGAATATATATTTGCACGAATATCTAATAAAAATAATTTAGTGGCTTTGGGTAGAAAATATACAACTTGGCAACATTGCATTTAGTAACTTTTATCTTATGTTATGGTGACATTGAATGGAGCTTAAAATGTCAATCTGAATAATTAAGACGGCCATTTTTGAATAGTGATTGCTTACTTTTTATATATGTTATTTCAAATTTAATTAATTGGCATTTTTATAATCACTATTTAAAAAAAAGGTTAGGTTTGGTTTGGTTAGACTTATTTCCTAATAGATAGACAGGAAGCGACGCTCAAAATTACGGCTATAAGCCAAGTATTAAATATATACATGATCATTTCAAATCGAGCTAGTAATTGAAAGATGGAAAATATAAGGTCTTGGACAGGATTTGAACCTGTATCCTGGTTTTGCCGGAACCATGCGTTTACCAATTACGCCACCGAGACCGATGATACAATTGAGAAATTTACAAATTTAAATCGTGTACACAACTATACATGAACCTAACTTTCAATTACTGTAATACTATAGTATTTATCAACTTACCTTGTGTAATTAACTATCTAAAATATTTATATATTTAATACTTGGCTTATAGCCGTAATTTTGAGCGTCGCTTCCTGTCTATAACTGACATAAGTCAAAAACTTGACAATGTCAGATATGATTGACAAAAATGCCAAACGTAATTGAAAGTTAGGTTCATGTATAGTTGTGTACACGATTTAAATTTGTAAATTTCCCAATTGTGTCATCGGTCTCGGTAGCGTAATTGGTAAACGCATGGTTCCGGCTAAACCAGGATACAGGTTCAAATCCTATCCAAAACCTTATATTTTCCATCTTTCAATTACTAGCTCGATTTGAAATGATCATTTGGGCTTTGCATAAAAGTCTCAGTTATTATTTCATGTTATTCACTGTAATATATATATATATATATATATATATATATATATATATTGCTGTGATAAGGGGTTGTTTAGAGGTGTATTGAGTAGTAAGGGTCGTGTAGTAACTATAAATAACAATGGGAATCAGAAAACTGCATTTATTTAGCATAAAAATAAGTAATTTGTACATTATGTGAATAGCAAGCATTTAACACCCTGTATATAGACCGTAATTAACTTAATCAATGCCAGCAACCATATCTTTCAATAATAGAACGCGTATTCAGCAGAGAGATAATCGTACATGTAATTAAACTACGTTGAGAAGTGTTTAACAAGTTTATAAAATAAAGACGCACAACATAAGACAAAACCTAATAAATCCTCATGCAATTACGCTTGTAATAAAGAACGAACAATAAACGCTTTGATAAGAAAACGCACTTTCAAAGATCAGTTTAAATAAATACGAAAACAGCATTCGTGTTACATTATTTATTTCGTACAATTCTCCAAAAGCTTTATCTATACAAAACAATAGACATAAGTTAAAAGTCCGGCCACGATAACAGTAGTAAATAACAAGCATGATATGAGAATCCAAAAGAGTTTCATAAGAAATTAGCTTGAAAATACTGGAAATATTAAAAACAAACCTGGTTGGTTGCAACAATCTGTAAGACTGCTTGGAAAACCAATCCAAATGTAGTGGGAAAAAGCTATATAGCACCTACCGGTTATAAGGCAAGTCAGTCTCAACTTGATGCACGTTGAATCCTCAACACTTTTAATCAGAAATCTACGCGTCAGATAAATAAAACTTATGTTATAGTGAAAATAGTGCTGTGAAACAATTGCGTTAAGAATATATGAAGAGTTTTTGCCGTTTTTTTTTCTTCAGAAAACGGCTTTTGGACTATTTCTAGTTCAATTCTAATCCGCGTCGAAAATACTTATGGTCCAATTCTAATTCTAATCTGCGTCGAAAATAATTCTAATTATAATTGTAATTCTGGGACAATTCTAATTCTAATACGCTGCTAATTTATGATCCGAAGTCTGGAATTCCAAGTGGTATTTAAAGCATATACAGAGAAATATAGACTAAAGCACGAGGTGATTTTGGAAACAAGGAGTAACCGTATTGAAATATTGGTTCAACGTATGTTAAGGAGTGCAAAGCAGGGCATTGGTTTCGATTGAAAATAATGAGGGGGCGTTGATCCACAACACGAAACAAATCAGGTCAGATGTACCTAGTTTTAAGGAATCTTTTCTAACTTAAATTTTAATACTGAATATATTAATTTTCTCACTAATTTGTAAAGAGTCAGCAAGGACATTGAGTACGTTAAAACTTACGTAATAATCATAAAAAGGTCTCGAACGTTCCAAATTTTTTGTAAAGGTGTCGTTTTTAGTGACTTTATATTAAATTAAAAGGATTTAAATTTTGGGATAAATAATCCATATGATATTAATTGATTGAACGGTGTATTTAAAGAATTACGAAAATTGTAAAGTGTAAATATTTCCTTTCATTATATGAATGTTGATTGACTTCGTTTTATCAATTCACACAGGTAATCATAAAGGGGTGAAAGAAAATTAATCATCGTTACGTTGTACACTCTGTGTGAATTAAAAGGAACTAGCCGTGGCATAATAAAATTAGAAGATTAGAGTAATACACAGAAAGATGGCGTTCAGTAGAACGTTTATTACACCGAGTACGGCGTTATCATATCAATATATGTATATATATTGCTGTGATATTACCTGAACAATCAACCCCCAGTGTTAAACCGTTATAAAATTTGCTATGATATAGGCCCCACGATTGGAGGTATCATAAAATTGCTGTGATACTTGATTTTAGGAATAATGAGTCCCTATGATGGGTGTCATAAATTGCTGTGTTTTGTCCTATTATTATTTTGAGCCCCAATGTTATGAAATGTTAAATTATGATTTTTACCCCGACTAACTTACTGAATAGATCTTATTGAATCAAATAAAGCAATTCTATAATACACAATATAATAGCTGATAATTTTTACAACATTCAAAATTTTCCTTTTTGTACAAAATATCTACATATACCAGATTTATGTTTTTCTGAAAGCCAGCTAAAATATCTTTTAATTACACAGGGACCTTCGAACGTTCCAAGATACCTATTCCATCTTCATAAATCTTTAAGTGACTCTTTTTGATGACTCTTACAAATATACAATGTAGCAAATATTAAATCAAAACAATTTTCAATAATAAAGTGTATTATGATTGCTAACCTGGAATTGGCTCTGTAGTTCCATCCTAGTCTATGATCTGCATCCCCTTTCTGTGCTCGGTTTGCTTACTGATATGCTGGCCTCATATAAGGATTACCTCCCATAAATCGCTTCCAATTATAATCGTTCCAAGTCGGAATATGTCCAAATTAGAATACGTTCATTTTATATTATCTCCAAAATTAGAGTATGTTCAAAGTTAGAAGTCCCAAATTAAAATCGGCTCAATTAAATATTCCAAATTAAAGTTGAAATTAAAATCCAAACTTAAGAGCCCTGTTTTATTAATATTAGAAATGAATTTAATTAAGTCGTTTTACTTACGTCTATCTACAGATCGGCTTATTTTCGTTGCAAATTCTTGCACTTTTAATTCTGATTTATTTTGCTTTATACTTCACTGTTTACGTAAGTCGTTGCTCAGTTTAAATATAGACTAAAATGTCGCTCCGTTACAATCGTATATATAAGCCCTACCTTCAAATGATTTCATTGGCTTGTTGACATTCTAGGACGATTTTTCTACCTTATCTCGCATACCTTGGAATTTTTACTCATTACTTAGTTTACATCTTTCAATGCATGCCTTGTCTGTCACGTCTGCATCCCGCATATTGTATTATTATTCGAGAATTTCCAACTTTTGAATTTTATTAAATCACGTATATGGATGTTTGTTAATTTTATCGTCAAATTGAATCGCCTGGTGCTTGTTTATTTCTACAGAATATTGAATTTTTGAACAAATGTGTTTTCTTCCAATCACGTAACGATTTTCTAATAATGAATTATCTAGAATGCGTGTACGATGATACTTTTAACGCAACTGTTACATCTTTGCAATGCCAATTTATCTATGCTTCCCGGTGATTTAATTTTGATACAATTTGTTGCGTTTTAAAATCTTATCTTTACTTGTAAACTACACTTAGACATCTTTATGTTCTCATGCATTTAATTCCGTGTATTTTATATACAGTGTCCTCTCAATTAACAATATGTAGAGTGACCGTTTTACTCTTATGATTTCTGGAATTATGTGCTTTACTTAAAGTGGAAGTTTATATTTATTTTACGACCCCCATGACTTAACCTAAATGACTACCCCTAAACTACCCTATTATTATAGCAATATATATATATATATTACTCATATTTAGACCAGGGTAGAAAATTAAATAATCACATCAAATAATTTTAATCACCGTGTATAAGGAATTTCATTAAATAATACGCTTTATTAAAACCATGAAGCATAAATAAACTCGGTTGTTTCAGTAAAAATAAGAAATTTAAATTATTTATAAGACGCTTTATATCAAAAGAAGCAGTATTGAAAAGCTCTGCATGTAATGTAATTATTTCTAAACAAAGAGAAATTACGTGCAAAATTTATCTTAATTAACTCTATTTAAGTAACCGGTAGTAAAACAAAGTGTACCTATAATAATTAATATTTAAGTTGTATTCGCTAAAAATGAAAAGGATAGAAATCAATTTTAATTGGAGTTAATTAAACCGTTAATAACATATAATACCTATAGAAACTTGTAAAACCCAAGATTAAAATACCACGGAATAAAGCTCTGAGAATTAATATTATTTTGAACACCTGCGTAGTTTAAATATCACATTCGGCGTAAATTTTGCAGATAATTAATGTTTCAAAGAATCTTGGAGAAACCGGGGCTTAGTATTCACGAGAATGTGCGATACGGGTTTATTAAACCCAGATAACAGTCCGCGTGGACTGAAATAATCGATAATGAAGAGTGTCAATTTGCACCAATAAGAACACGGTAGAGAAGGAAAGAGAAAATGCGTCAAGCAAAGACACATATTGTAAAAGGCGGGATTTAAGCAACGTCACGGGGGTCACAATGGGTTAAAAATAGGATGCAAATATCAGAGGTAGAACAACAATTTCTGTACAAAATCAATTAGTTTTTCTCGGACATGCTTGCGTGCCGTGTGGAAATTTTCTGAGATTTGAATGGGGCGAGTGAAAATTCGTAAAAATCGACGCGTGAGCGGCAGACTGGGAACATGGCATGAGAAATTCTTTAGAATTACCCGTTTTGGGGAACAGACCGATAGACAGGCTTTTTGCTATATATACCGAGAGGAATATAAACAAGGCCTCTTAGACTCTGACACTTTTGACGATTCGATGCGTTAAAAGCTCGTACATATGCGACTTGATTGAAAATGTTAAACCGTGCATTTTAGTTTGATTAAATAATTTAAAGTTTGCTAGTATATTTTAGTGATTCAAAATAGCTTGTTATTTACGTGTTAACATGAATGTACTTCAGTGCACTTAGATACAAGGTAATAAAATTTAGTTTCACTGTACCAATTAGCAAAATTTACAACGACGAATGTATACACAAAAGTAGGCAGTTTTGGCGTATATTGGTGACAGAAGCATGAAGTTATTTGCTATTTTTCGGGGGTGTTAATAATTAAATGGTTCAAATACGTGTCTGGATCCACGAAACAAGGGTCAGATATACATAGATGAGTTCCGGAAAAGCCCAGAAACAACTGGTGATGGAGAAAATTTTAAAAGCGTAGAGAATCAGAAGCCGTAATTATAATCCTGTTGAATGGTGTGATTAACTAAAGAAACGATACCTTGAAACGACGAGGACAGTAACCTTCAGGTAAATTATACTATTTTGTTTGACATTTTGTGTGTATTGAATGACTTTATAATTGATTTACTTTAAATGGACATTAGTGAAATTGTTCTAACCATAAAAGTTTAATTTTAAGATGAAATTTGCTTGTTTAAGTAAAAGGGGTATTTTGTTTTGATGTTCGGGAATATGATGAAACTTTGGGTATGTCTTTGAGCTCAATTAGACAAACCTGGTTAATTAACGTAAAGGGTGGTAGATGCTCCTTTGTACTCAGACTCCGGTCTGTTTATATTGTTATATTAATTAGTAGGCATCCAACAAGGACTTGAATTCTGGATGCACGTTAAAGTGATAATAAAATTAATTTTGAAATTCCTTTTAAAAACTGAATTTTATGCTGAAATTTAATTTGAAAATTTAATGTATTCTGAATATTGATGTAAATAGAGTTAACGTTGATGTTTGTGGTAGGAATGTGTTTAATTTTTATGAATGAGGAGATTTATAAAATTAGGTGAGCAGCCGAGGCGAAAAGCGTAGTTCACGAATTTGGAGGTTTCACAGCAATATATATACGACCCCTAAAAAAAGTGTCTTTCTAAAAAGAATTCTTACCAGAAGGACTCTTACTGTAAGTATGTACCTTATCGTTTTTTAATGTGTCGTCGTTTTAAAAATATATTCTTTTCTTTTGACCATTGCAAATCCCTGAAGATGAACTAACCTTAAAATTCTTTTTCTCAAATTCTGTGATTGTTTCCTGATATCGCATGTATGGCGTTACGTACAAGGACTCTTACTATAACTAATGTAACATGGCGTTTTTCAATAGGTGTCATTTTAATGATACGAGCTTCGAATATGGAATACTCCAGCGTCAGATTAGTTGTAAAATAAGACCTTTCAGAGTCCGTCAACTTGGCCCCCCTCCAAACGATTTATTGAAATGTAGCATGTGCACCAGGAAGTACTAGTCTTGCACCACCTTGCACCACTAAAAGAATAGCTTGTACCATGCTGAAAAACCAATTGCGGTAATTTGTTTATGAGGGGGGCTAGAATGACGCTAGCCCCCCTCCATTCAAATTTCAAAAAAATGATATGTGCACCAGTTAGAGAAAAGCTTGCACCACCTTGCACCACTAAATTTAGAGCTTGCACCAGTTCACAAAATTAGATACAGGGCCTTTTTTCCGAGGGGGGCTAGAATAACGCTAGCCCCCCTCCATTCGAATTTCAAAAAAAACGATATGTGCACCAGTTAAAGGAAAGCTTGCACCACCTTGCACCACTAAATTTAGAGCTTGCACCGCCTTCAATAGGTCGTCACATTATTATTTTATATTATTTTACATAAAACACTGCCATACCCTAACGTTTCTGAATTGCACTACCAAAAGAATTCTAAGCAGATCTAATGCTGAAAAGTTTTTCTTGTGTTTCTTTTATTTAAAATAGTGTAATTATTTTTCTTTCATTTAATTATAGCAGTGTTATCTAATAACGAGGTGACTAATATACGGGCTTTAGGACAGGATCAGGACGTTCATACAAGAGGCTTACAAATGCACTTGCAAGGTATTACAGAACACGTAATATAACTGCATGATTTAGGGGTGTCAAATTTAAGTCAAGTTACAACCAAATATAGCAGAGTTCAGTTTTAAGCAGCATACAGAACCAAAGTCGTAGACAGATACTTCCGGAGAGGCCATGCATAAATTTTTTATTTAATTACGCTTCTATGGATGTATCTATCTACAATACACTAACTCCTCCGCTTAACTTTCTATGAGTTTCACAAATTTCTCTTTCTAACTTATGACTGACGGCCATTCAATTTTTTTGTAAAATGCCACTTCCACCGTTTTTTAACTACGTCATAACTGACTTTTGTTAAACTTTGAATTTCGAATCGTCCTGGATATTAATTTTTTTACCCCTTGAATTTCAGCACGTGCGGTACATTTATTTAATCTTTTATTTTTAAAATTGCAAAAAAAGCTATCCATCCAGTGGTATCCAGAATGAGACACCCTGTAGCATCGATTTTTCAGTTTATTAAGATTCTTTGCTGAAATAGCTTTATCAGAAGTAACTAATTCGGAATAAGTCCTTAAATTGTGTCGTACGATGAGATAGTCAAATACAACATTATGATAATCTGAAAGTGTTTTATCTGAGCATAACATTTTTGAAGAACGCAAGAGTTTTTGTTGATATTATATCTTAATATTTTCTGTAATTGAAAATCTTTTCAAATTTTCTAGAATGTTTATTAAACGGGATTTGATTACTGTTTTATAGTAATCTTGGAATAGTCAATATTATATATGGAAATCGGAAAAAGTTTGTACTAGTTGAGATTGAATTTATTGCTGAGTATTATTTAGAAGCATCGGGAGGTATCCTTATTATAGTTAGATTGATAATTAATTTCACTGCTGTTGCTTAGTTTATTTTTCACCTAAAGATTGCCAACAAATTAATTTTTGTATACACTGCTTCTGGAACTCTTTCCTGTCAGACAAAATGTTACTATTTTTCTAGAGGCGTTTAGTCACTGACGGCCAATTTCTCCTTCGACATTAGATGCAGCCCGTTTTTAGAGAGTCCGCTATTGTTGGGAAATAAAGCATTTGCAATAAGTCATCAATTGCAATATGCAAATGTTGGCTTCTTCAAAATAATTGTTAATATTCTTAAAACAAATAACAATTGTTTTATATAAATGCGGCAGCTCATTGAGCTATGGATGCAGTACTCGATGAAAGACAATTTTATTGGAATTGAAGTCTATTATGAAATTTATTTAATGATATTCATCAGTGTTTCAAGATATTATTTTTTTGGTTTAATGTACATGTCGATGATTTTAAAACTTTCCATAACTTACATAAAATACAGTATCGTGCAATAAATACCAGGTCCATTTCGCCAGCCCCCTCGTCCCTCAGTTGCTTTAAATATCGATTTTGTACACATTTTGTACCGAAATGTACTTTAATTAAAATTTTGGTACCTATCTTACCCGATATATTTGAAAATTGAACGGGGAGGGCGAGGGGGGGGCTAAACTACGGCCTTCACACTTGCTGCAATTGCTATAAAATCGTTCTCAAAATTTTGTACCCGTTTTGTACCTACACGAACTAGTATTTTGTACCTCCCATCTCCTCGACATAATACTTTATGCCTCCACTCTTCTAGATATATTTGAAAAATAGGTGTTGGGGTATGCGCTGGCGAAACGACCCCTCACCACATTTGCTCCGTTTTTTTCAAAAACTCTTACAATTTAAAAAAGTTCATAATTACATCGCGCAAGCACGGAATAAGCGACGCCACGGGCAGGTGGTAGCTCCAAGCTTTACACAGGCTTTAGCGCGGCCATCTGACAATGACGTCACCAATAACAAATTAAATACGCCATTGACGGAAAATATGCCAATTTTCATACAATAGTTTATAACAGCGAAATACTCACATGAATATGTCCCTGAGTTAAAGTTGGCTTCTGTTGACGTCCATCAGGGCTACTGATGGCCCCTTTTAAGGCAATTAACGGAGGGTACGCCTTCCAAATGGCTGGAGCCCCCTTTAAGATAGTTAAAGATGGTGACTGCTCCGGTTAGCTGTTAGCGGAGCATGGACATCCGGCTCGTTCTAGGGTCGTGGGACTGCTCCAGGGTCGTATCAGATTCCTATATGTAGCAGAACGATAAGGAATAGGTTAATCAGGTAAAGTCAAACAAAGATAAGCAAAAGGAAATCTACATAATAAAAATGAAGATACGATACCAGACACGACCGCCCTTGTCGATGTTCAAACGCAAATGGCCACGTTAAAAAGCCCACCGGAAAAAACCCCACCCCCACTTTTCTGTCCTTTCCTGCGTCGGCGTGAAATTATTCGTCCAACTCACTTTTGACGTGACGGAAATACGCGCACCGAGTCTTTTGAATTTTAAGGCGCGAAAACTTCCGCACATAAAAATTAAGCTAAGAAAATGTTTAGTGCCAATTTGGCACGTAACAAAACGTTCTCAAAATTTCGTACCCGTTTTGTACTCAATTGTGTACCGAAAGTTCTCTCTCCTACCATCGGTTTAATTTTGTAGCCTTTATAAATTTTTTTAGAGGAACATTGTTGCCTGTTACCACCAAGAGTATTTGAACTGCAATGTGGAACTTGCTATTCAACAAGCCCATGTGTAATATATTCAAAACTAAGAGTATTGTAATTACCATAAAATGAAGAATAATCACAGAACGTTATGAAAGATGATGTAAACAATTATATACGCTTGAACATATCCATTTTTTCTTTAATAGGATTGGAAACATTCTTTTAAATGATAGAGCTATATATCTGTTCCACAGTTAAAAGTTCATAAAAAATACAAGGATAAATTAGCAAGTGATTTTTGAATTTTAGCCCCAAAATTTATCGAAAAAATACGTGCAAGTTTTAAGTATTGAATTTTTTGAAACTAATAGTTTGAAGCCTTTTATTATTTAAATTAATGTTCAATTGCCCTAAGTATATTCAGAAATGTATTTTAATTCACTATCAATCTTGTTTCTTTCAATTCGTTTATTTTTTGCTAAAATTTTTAGAATTGTGAATTTTGAAATTGTGAATCTTTTTTATAATCAGAAAATTTATTTTAATTTCAAAAATTTGTTTTAAAAATGTAGGTATTAAGAGATATATTTTTAATTGTACTGTCCATTATCAATTTCATCTATTGGGTGATATACATTTTTAGAATTAAGAAAATCTGTTCGAATTAGAGTTAGTCTTTTATATTTAAATATTAAAAAAAATTTTACCTACCTATGATTCTAGTAATGCTCAGCAATAAATTCAATCTCAACTAGTACAAACCTTTTCCGATTTCCATATATAATATTGACTATTCCAAGATTACTATAAAACAGTAATCAAATCCCGTTTAATAAACATTCTAGAAAATTTGAAAAGATTTTCAATTACAGAAAATATTAAGACATAGTATCCACAAAAACTCTTGCGTTCTTCAAAAATGTTATGCTCAGATAAAACACTTTCAGATTATCAAGATGTTGTATTTGACAATTTCATCGTGCGATCCCAATTTAAGGACTTATTCCGAATTAGTTACTTCTGATAAAGCTATTTCAGCAGGGAATCTTGAGAAACTGAAAATAGCACTATCAAATTGATGCTACAGGGTGTCTCATTCTGGATAGCACTGGATGGATAGCTTTGTTATCAGAAGAGATTGAAAATCGGTTAAATAGGAAATGTTTTGTAGATATTGTTGTTGAGTAATAATCGTTATTTGGAATTCAAAATTTTGTATACATTTTGTAGATATTTGAGAAAAGTGGGAAAAGTGATTTTTTCGAAAAGATCAAATATTAGCTTTATTCAAAACTTTATAAAAAACCCTTTAAATATCGGTTGCTGGAAATGATTCAAATAATTCAAAAATGTAAAAATTAATCTTTGGTATCCAAGATGTCTGAGTTATACATATACGTAGAGAAGCTATCAGTCAGACGGTACCGGGTTCAAATCCCGCGACGTACGATAAGACTTTTTTTCGCAATTTTAAAAATAAAAGATTAAATAAATGTACCGCACGTTTTGAAATTTAAGGGTTAAAAAAATTAATATCCAGGACGATTCGAAATTCAAAGTTTAACAAAAGTCAGTTATGATGTAGTTAAAAAACGGTGGAAGTGACATTTTACAAAAAAATTGAATGGCCGTCAGTCATAAGTTAGAAAGAGAAATTTGTGAAACTCATAGAAAGTTAAGCGGAGGAGTTAGTGTATTGTAGATAGATACATCCATAGAAACGTAATTAAATAAAAAAATTTATGCATGGCCTCTCCGGAAGTATCTGTCTACGACTTTGGTTCTGTATGCTGCTTAAAACTGAACTCTGCTATATTTAGTTGTAACTTGACTTAAATTTGACACCCCTAAATCATGCAGTTATATTACGTGTTCTGTAATACCTTGCAAGTGCATTTGTAAGCCTCTTGTATGAACATCCTGATCCTGTCCTAAAGCCCGTATATTAGTCACCTCGTTATTAGATAACACTCCTATAATTAAATGAAATATAATTACACTATTTTAAATAAAAGAAACGCAAAAAAAACTTTTCAGCATTGGATCTGCTTAGAATTCTTTTGGTAGCGCAATTCAGAAACGTTGGAGTATGGCAGTATTTTATGTAAAATAATACAAAATAATAATGTGACGACCTATTGAAGGTGGTGCAAGCTTTAAATTTAGCGGTGCAAGCTTTCCTCTAACTGGTGCACATATTATTTTTTTGAAATTCGAATGGAGGGGGGGCTAACGTCATTCTAGCCCCCCTCGAGAAAAGGCCCTGTATCTAATTTTGTGAACTGGTGCAAGCTCTAAATTTAGGGGTGCAAGGTGGTGCAAGCTTTTCTCTAACTGGTGCACATATCATTTTTTTGAAATTCGAATGGAGGGGCTAGCGTCATTCTAGCCCCCCTCATAAACAACTTACCGCAATTGGTTTTCCAGCATGGTGCAAGCTATTATTTTGGTGGTGCAAGACTAGTGCTTTCTGGTGCACATACTACATTTTAATAAATCGTTTGGAGGGGGGGCCAAGTTGACGGAGCCGACCTTTCATTGCTTTATGTTCGTAAAAGAAAATTGAACTGCTTTGTATATTGATAGTACGTCTTAAAAAATACTTTACTTACAACGTTTTAATATCTAGACAAATTTTATACTACTAGAACGTGATTGAAATTTTTAGGCTAGCAACATGTATAAATCTGCATTCATTTTAATTCCACATGTAGTTTCAGCAAAGTTGATGGTTAATGCCAACACTAACAGTGCTTTTGAACTATTTTGACTGTAAAACGTTCTTTTCGAATTCTTGTTTTCTGTATTTACAAAATAAATTACTTTTAACTAAGAAATTAAGTGTAGTTTACTGTAGTTTACCGGGCTTAAAATCAGTTGTTTAGATTCACCGTTGACTAAGTGACATCACCACTAATGGAACGTATAAGATGGAGTTTGATCTGTATATTGGGTTGCCTGCAATTTAGGAACCTAACATAAAATCGCCAACTACGAATAAGATCGTCAAATTTTATATAATTTCAAACTTATTCTGCTTCTATAAGTTTATTATAATTTATAAGAATTTAAAAAACACGTTTAAGTAAAATTAAGTAAACCCCTAAACAAAAGAACATCGATAACGAGCAGACAACCCACAAAACACAACCAAGATTGTTTGTTTTACCGTTGAGCGTTCAGTCAACGGTTTTCCTCTTGAATTTCATGTTATCCTGGTGCGCGCTGGGAAGTAGTGCGAGTGTAAACGCCGCAAATTGTTAAAACCTCTTAATCAGTTGCTGAAGTCGTGGATGGGCAGTCAGAAGTGGACGCTCATCCGTGTTAATATAACAGAAAAGACCGTTATCGACAGACAGCTGTCAGCCGTCTATCATATGTGGCAGCACGACGTCACTATCCCGCATTTAGTACCAGGAGAGCATGAAAGTATGGAGTATACGCGAAGTATATATTGATTACCTGTGCGGTGCGCGCGAATACGGTTGCCTAATCGCAGGCGTTGAAAATCTACCCTTGTTTAGCAAGGAAGATTGGGCGTTATACTCTGGACTACCAGGAATCTCAATAGTCTCGTTTAAATGCAGAAGGATTTTCGATTCTATTCGAACTTGTAAATGTTGGTATAGTTTGTCCTTAGATTACTAATTCCAACCTCACTTTTTGTGTTGTTTGTGAATATACAAGGTTTATATTACCGTCCTACGTAAGTACAAAAAATTCTAAAACCGGGTTTTTGCGCCATTTTATTTCTATACCTTTAGTTTTGTCTACCTAGTAAGAAACCCGTACGTGTAAGATAAATATATAAAAATACAAAAATTAATATACCCGTATCTGCATAAAGATGTATCTACTCTTAGTTAAAACACCGCATGAGGTGTTAATTAAATACTTTAGTTAGCTGTGTTTTTGTCTTACATACTGTCAGTTAATGTCATGTAGTTTTAACTAATGTATATGTTAAGTTCTCTGTTCATTAAAGCCTTACTACAGGTCTAATTATTACAATTTAATGAACAGAACTGTTGTAACTTGTAAAATGGATCAATTGCTACGTCCTGAGAAATTTGGCGTAGATCCTAACTTACAGACTGCCACCCAAGAATGTAAACACTGGTTTCAAAGATTTCAAAACTTGATTCCCTGACTTTTCCAGCAGAAGGTCCCAAGGCAGATCTTTTAAAACTAAGTATACTTGTATACTACGTATCTCCGGCTGTATACGAGTACATCTCTGATTGTTCGTCTTATGAACTAGCTATAGAAAATTTAACTAAAATATATGTTAAAGATGTAAATCAGATATACAGTAGACATATCCTCGCGACGCGCGAATAACGATCTGGTGAAAGCATCGATCAGTACTTGCAAATATTAAAATCTCTCGGAAAAAATTGTCAATTTAAATCGGTTACTGCCCAACAATATCAAGACGAATATATTAGAGATGCTTTCATAAGAGGATTATTTTCAGGTGACATTAGGCAAAGACTTCTAGAAAGCAATACTTTATCTCTTCAACAAGCACTAGATAATGCAAGATCCCTGGAAACCGCTCAAATACAATCAAATCTCTATAAAACATTGCCTATACCTACTGTTAACAATGTTTCATTAGAGTCTCAAAACGAAAACAAAAATTCACAAGTAAGGGCAGTACTGCAACGCTTTGAATTGTCTAAGAGATGCTTCTTTTGTGGCCGTACTAGACACTATAGAAGTATATGCCCTGCTAAAAACTCTGTCTGTAACTTATGTAATAAAATGGGCCATTGGGCTAATGTTTGCAAATCTTCAAATGGTAAACTAGTGACAGTGGGGGCTATTTCATCAGCAGAAGATGGGTCTTATGTTACGGCTGCTATGCACCTAAGCCTAACAAAATCGTCTATTAAGATTAAAGTAAATGGTAAATTTACAGATGCCTTGGTGGACACTGGTAGTTCTGAAAGTATAACAAACTCAGCCATTGTTAAAGGAACGAACCTACCTACTGTTCTATTCTCCGGAAAGGTCTCTATGGCTTCATCTTCCTTGTTTTCTCAAGTTCAAGGCTTTTGTGTAGTCGATTTAGAAATCCAGGAACATTTGTATGAGAACGTTAAACTGCTGATTTTAGTTCAGCTTTGCACCGATGTTATTCTTGGCCATGATATCCTAAAGCAACATTCTTCTTTAGAGCTACAGTTTGGTGGAAAGAAACCTCCTATTCGAATCTCCTGTTTAACTACAATGAAAGTGCCAGAAGCTCGCCTTTTTGAAAATATGGATCCTAAGTGTCGTCCAATAGCAACTAATAAATCTAGAAGATAGCAAGAAGATGAAAGGTTTATTGAATCTTAAATCTGCAAACTGTTAAAAGAGGGCGTAATTGAAGAGAGTCAGTCTCCATGGAGAGCACAGGTGCTAGTTACATCAACGGAAAACCATAGAAAGCGTATGGTGGTTGACTATTCACAGACTGTAAATAAAACTACTCTTCTAGATGCTTTTCCACTACCTAGGATAGATAAAATAGTTCAACAAGTTGCCCTATATAAAGTGTTTAGTACCATTGATCTTTGTGAAGCCTACCATCAGATCCCGATCAAAGAATTGGATAAGCCATATACAGCTATTGAAGCATGCGGCTGCTTATATCAATTTAACAGGATACCCTTTGGCGTCACTAATGGTGTTGCTGCATTCCAACGAGTTATTGATAGTTTAATACTTCAGGAGAAACTTAAGGGGACGTTTGCATATTTGGACGATATAACCATATGCGGCTGAACTCGGGAAGAGCATGATAAAAACTTAGAATTTTTTTTAGATGTGGCACTAAAATATAACCTTACAATACATAAATAAAAGTCAAAATTCTCCCAGGAAGAGGTACAATTGCTAGGGTACGTTATTCGAAATGGAACTATCAAACCTGATCATGATCGTCGTATGCCACTTAGGGATCTTCCAGAATCACACAATATCTCATCTTTACGTAGAACACCTGGCTTGCTTGCTCACTATTCTCAGTGGATTGCACGTTTTTCAGAGAGGATTCATTCTTTAGATCACAGTAATGAATTTCCTATATCTGAAGAAGCTTCAAGAGTTTTTAAAAAATTAAAAGAAGAAATTATTTCAGCTTTTATCACTTGTGTAAACGAAACTGACCTGCTAACAGTAGAAACGGATGCTTCAGAATTTGCCATTGCAGCTACCTTATCACAGTGCGGTAGACCGGTTGCATTCTTCTCCAGGACTCTTACTGGTAGTGAGAAATGTCACTCTTCAATTGAAAAAGAGGCTTACGCCATAGTAGACGCTCTTCGGAAATGGAAACACGCTGCTGGGTAGGCAATTTCAACTTATTACTGATCAAAAGAGTGTTTCTTTTATGTTTGATCATAACTCTCATGGGAAAGTTAAAAATGATAAAATACTAAGAAGGAGGCTTGAATTATCTCCATTCAAATATGAAATTCTCTATCACCCGGGCTCTAAAAATAGAGCAGCTGATACGATGTCTAGAGTTTGTTCTGTGGTGGGTAGCAAAGTCGACATACGCCAATTACACATAGATCTATGTCACCCAGGTTGTCAGAATTAGTAATGTACTTTTGAGGTTTAGCTATGGATAGATGTGGTTATTATCACTATGGTTTTATATGTTTGACAGTTGTAGTCATAAAAAGAAATAGAATTTTGTAAAGTGACAGGACGTTTTACTATATATTCTATTACAGGTAAGCGCACCTAACATTTCAATCTTCACATTATGGCGACCGTCAGTATTAGCAAGCTGAAGCAGGAAAGAGGAGTGGTGCGCTCCAATGTCACTAGGACACTGGGCAGTTTGGATATAGAAAACGATGCTAATGTGTTGGTATCAAAGTTAGAAAGTGTAGACAAAATGTCCAAAATATTGGAAGATATCAATGAACAACTCCTTGATCTTATGTTAGACGAAAACGAAAATGAGGAAGCTTGTAATGATGAAGTCAAGGTAGCTTTGGAGGTTCAAGAGGAAATTTCAAAGAAAAAGTTGATGACGGAGAAGCGAATAGCCAGCCACAGAAAAGATAGGGAGAGCATTTGCAGTAAAATTTCACCATCACCCAGTATTAGTAGTGAAGGGCGACTTAAGTTGCCGAAGATCTCGCTTGAGAGATATGAGTTGTGCACAAGTAATTGGCTTTCATGATGGGCACAATTTAAACGCATTCATGAATCTGAGGATCTAGAAGCGGAAATTAAGTTTCAGTATTTGCGCATGACGCTTAGTGGTCCAGCTAAAGGATTAGTAGACACGTATCCCAATACGTCAAAAAACTACGAAAAGGCTATAGAGCATCTACAAACTCGCTATGGTAAAGAGGAACTTATTATCAGCTCCATGTACAAAGAACTTTTAGCATTGGTTAGGAACAAACCCTCTCTCAGCGAATTGTATGATAAGGTTAGTTCAAAAATGCGAAGTTTGGAAACTTTAGGTATTACAAGCGAACGTGGCGCAATTCTTGTACCGCTAATAGAAGAATGTCTTCTGGTAGAAATATTGAAGTTATGGGAACGCAGGACAATTACAGATCCTAACGAAAATAAACTTGATTCATTGTTATTGTTTTTAGGAAAAGAGGCGGAGACCGACGAAAGATTAAAACAAACTGGTTTGATAGAATCACGATCACTTCCTACAGCTGCTGTTCTTATTACTACTCCTGGGTCAAAAAAGAAGGGTGGAGTCAAATGAGAAACGAAATCTATCAGGTGCGTATTCTGTACTGGTGAACACCGTAGCAAAGATTGCAAGAGTGAAATAACCTTAGAAAAACGTAAAGAAATCATAAAATCTAATAGTCTCTGCTTTGCATGTCTTGGTACTAATCACACAATTAGTAAATGTCGAATTAGAGTAAATTGTGAAAGTTGCCAGGGAAGGCATTATAGCTTAATGTGTCAAAAAATATAGAAGGGTTTGACAATAGTAAAGTTTTAGAACGGGAACCTGGAGTTACTAACAACTTATTTGTAGGTCAAACACCCACTGAGTCTGTTGTGTTGCAAACCATTATTGCTAAAATAGGGACCCGTAAAGTAAAAATATTATTAGACTCTGCCAGTCACCGTAGCTATGTTTCAACAAATCTTTGTAAAGAATTGGGGCTGCAGAGAGAAGGTATAGAGAAGTTCCGTCATATTTTGTTTGGTGGTCAAGTGTCAGAAGTTGTATCTCATGATGTTTATGACATTACATTAGAAAGTTTAGTAAATAATAAGTTTAATTTCAAGGCTCTTGAGCAGGAGAAGATTTCTGGTAAGATTCCAAGTTACCCGATGGTAGCTAAGAAGTTGGCGTTAGTTGGTATCATGATCACGGATGATGGTATTAATAGGCCAATTGATATCTTGTTAGGAGCTGACACTATGGGTAGGTAGTACCGCTGAGTGCGTAAAGGTAGGTAGTGTTGTCTGGATAGGTTCAGATAATAAAAAGAGGATCGACTGGGAATTGGGAAGAGTACTTAAAATGTTTCCTGGTAAAGATGGGGTTGCTCGTGTAGTGAGACTCAAAACCGCTAAGGGTGTATTGACGAGACCCATTCAGAGGTTATTTCCTTTGGAGGGGGTTGAAGCTGAAGCAGAGCAAATTAGTAATCTAAGTGACAGTAAAAACTCATTAGAAATTCTAAGCACACCTGTACAGAATACAATCCTTGATGATTCACACATAGTTAACAAAAATATTTCGAATGTTATAGAGGAACGATGTACTCGCAGAGGAAGAGTTGTTAAGAAACCCGTTCGTTATTCTGATTGAAGTTAACCTTTCAGAAAGTCTTCCCTCTGTTATTTAGGTACCATTGTGCATAGTTATTCGAAAAATTGTTTTTAGTTCATTAGTAGTTTAGTTAGGGTTAGACTTAGAATTGTGAGTTTATATTAGTGTCATACTTGTTTATATGTTGTATTGTTTATGTGTTATTGTATAGTTGTGTTACGGTTCTTGAAAGGACAGAAAGCTGCCATTTCAAGGGTGGGAGAATGTCAGAATTAGTAATGTATTTTTGAGGTTTAGCTATGGATAGATGTGGTTATTATCACTATGGTTTTATAAGTTTGACAGTTGTAGTCATAAAAAGAAATAGAATTTCGTAAAGTGACAGGACGTTTTACTATATATTCTATTACAGGTAAGCGCACCTAACATTTCAATTTTCACACAGGTATTACCCGCATGTACCATTGGTTGAAGCTCAAGAATCTCGCAGTCTCCTTGGATGAAGTTCGTCAGATGGCTGCTTTATGTCAAATATGCTCTGAAGTCAAACCCAGATTTTTTAAAAAACAAGGCACTTTGATTAAATCCACTTCACCTTTTGAAAGGCTTAATGTAGGCTTTAAAGGACCACTTCTTACTTGTACTAGGAAACCTTATATGCTAGCGATTGTCAATGAATTTTCTAGGTTTCCGTTTGCATTTCCCTGTTTGGGCACGGCGACTTCGGAGGTTATTAGGTGCCTTAAGACACTTTTTGTCATTTTTGGTAATTCTTCTTATATTCATAGCGATCAAGGTGCATCTTTTATGTCCCAAGAACTGAAAACGTTTCTTAATTCCGTAGGAGTAGCCACTAGCAGAACTATGCCATACAATCCTGGCAACGGACAGTGTGAACGTTATAACAGCATCATCTGGAAAGCCATTAATCTTGCCCTTCGATCCAGAAATTTAAAAACTAGTGGGAAGAGGTAATGCCCCAAGCGCTTCACTCAATCAGGTCGTTATTGTTGTTAAATAAGTGGATCGTATTAATAAAGTTACCCAAAACAATATTTAATATATCAGAAACAATGACAGTAATTATATTTCAATAGTACTATGCACACTCGTGATAGCATCATCATTGACATAATGAAGACGGTGTCTATCACTACGCTGCCATCACCATACAAATTAATTACAACTAAATTTATATAAACAGTAGTAGCTTATATTAGAATGCTGGTATCGCATCACACTATTCTA
Organism: Platerodrilus igneus; assembly: GCA_036346225.1. Lineage (NCBI taxonomy): Eukaryota > Metazoa > Arthropoda > Insecta > Coleoptera > Lycidae > Platerodrilus > Platerodrilus igneus. The sequence continues at coordinate 1,157,071 of JARFIW010001182.1, forward strand.
ACATGTCCCCATGATGCGAGACAGTATATAAAAAAACAAACTTATTCTAAGTTCAGACAATCTCGAAATTTATAAAATTGTACTCTACCTAGAGGTTTCGTGAACATATCAGCAATATTATCTGTACTAGCAACTTTTACAATGTTCAGTACATTTTTTGTAACATAATCGTGAACAAAATGTAAAGCGATATTTATATGTTTCGAGTTTTTGGTAAAATTACCATAATTAGCTAAAGCTATTGCGCCACTATTATCCTCATACATGCTGACAGGTAACATTTCATCATTCTTAAAACCTAAGTCTTCACGCACTCTTAACAAATACAAAACTTCCTGTGTAGCTTCTGCTAAGGCTGAAACGTATTATATTTTCTTGATCGCTAACCCCAAACGGTCACATTCTTTCCTAAATTGAGCTTAACTAATGCTCTCTTCTTAATACATACATCTGACTCTAGAAGTTGGGGGTCAGCAAAACAAAGTCTTCCGACGTAACTAGGGGTCTATTCCTTGGGTAGAGCTATGAGCAATGGGGGGGTAAGTCGAAATCTATGGAGGGTTACACTTAACAAAAAAAAACAAACAGGCGCCACCAAGTCCAAATTGATTTATTTTAGGGGCATAGCTATTTTTTAAGGGCGGACTTGGAGACCCAAAAAAAAGAGATCGCCTTCGTTGATACACAAACTTGTCTTAACAGAATAAGACGCTGTTCCTGTAAGAAAGAATAATAATTAAGTCACATAAAAAATGGGAACACTATTTGCGTCCCTCAAGTATACCTAAAAGTATAGAGAATATTTTCTGCATAATGGGATCATAAAATTTTAGTTCTTATTGCTTTTTGTTTACCAAGTCTGATCAGACTAGATCAGAATAAAAAACTTTAAATGAAGAATATTAATTTACTAATAAGAATTTTCTTGGTTTCAGTAAATAAAGTATCATTGTAATTAAATAAAATAAAAATTTGAAGTACTTGCAAAACTGGTAGTAAAGGTTATCAACTAATCCTTACTCAAATATTTTATAATTCTATGTAACTAAAAATGCTAGAGTTTCTTTATAACCCAATCAGATCTGTGTGAGTCATTTACAAATGAATATACGAAATTTTCTCTTTAGGTTAACAAACTTAAATTTAGTTTGAAGTCAAAATAATCACCAAGATATTCTCTAATGTTATCAATAGTGGTTGTACTAAAATGCTAAACATGTGTTAGCCATTGGGCAATTGTTGACAATAGTGAACAAACAAACAGGTGATGTAATAGCAGCTGTTAAATTACGTTGAAGCCACGTGTGGTCACGTATTTACGAAGCTAAGTGAAAGCAAATTTAATACTGGGGAAAACCAGCTTATTTACAGGTAAACTGAATAACAATTTTGTACGTCTAACAAACAAAATGAAATAATGTACTTTCAGAAGGAAAGTACTCAGGAAATCCTTAATTCTATTACGAACCCAAGAGCAGCAGTTGTCCCTTGATGTAATGGAAATTACCTCGCAGCGCGGAACAGCAACTAATTATACTTGCTTTCCATGCTTTAACACAGGTGTAGGAGCAAAGCGGGTTCCTTACTTGGATCACGGCAGCATTACTTTGTAACGTAATCTTCCGTTGTCTAAATTTATTTACTAAAATAATTTTTCATTGCGTAGCCAACAAATTAAGCTTTCTAAATTGTAACTTCAAAGGGATCATGTTGTCTCAAATTTTACAGTTGCGATTTTCGACGTGGTGTGCGATATATACGTTATCCATACAGTTTTCTAATTTCTCGTTGGGATTTCAAATGTGTCGTTGCGAGTTCAAATGGGTCGTTGCGAGTTCAAATGGGTCGTTGCGAGTTCAAATGGGTCGTTGCGCGTTACTCAGGAAGTGTTTCACAAACATAGAGCGACTCGGAGGTCACTCGCCATTCTCTTAGAATGCATCTTGACGCTACTTTTAACTATCGACGAGTGCGCTCGCTGCTTTCTTGTATGGTGGGAGGTTCCGGATTTTAGTTCTCGAACCTCTCACGCGCGCCAGTGGCTGTGAAATTACACCGAACTCGGAAACAACTCGACTAATAATCCTTGATATTATAATACTATAAAAGTTTGATTGTTACTTGAATATTTATTTTAATTAATAAAGGTATTTTACTATTCATTGTACGTTTAATGAATGGATTCTCCTACTGCAAAAATAAAATTGTTACACTACCTCTTTCCTAAAAGAAAAAATTTTTCTTAAAAAACTTCAAATATAACTAATACAAAAAATTTTTTACAACAATACTAGCCTTTCCTATCTTCCTAACCAACTATGCAATTTTATAAATTTACTCAAATGGGGGACCTTCATTTATAATTGAGAGTGTGTTGGTAACTACGTGTACCTGACGTCCATCGGGAGACAAAATCGGGGAGTCACAATCGGTAATAATCAAAATTGGGAGGGGGTCAAATTAGAGAGTCAAACACTCCACGGGACAAAAGAATTTAAATTTACAAAATTTCTTGACTTGAGATTCCTACTTCTAATAAGGCTAATATTTCTGACCTAAAATCAAACACTTACAATTTACTTCTAATTTCAAAAAACTTCACTTCCAGGAGCTCATTTAGCTCTATTTACAAAAAACAGGAATGCTTCCTCATCAGAACAGCATTACCATTCAAAATATCATCACTATAAGGTGAGAATCAAAAGAAATACCCTACTAATAGGTCTAAATTTAAGCATCATCACAAGGTGATAACCAAAACAAAAGTGACCTAATCAAAAGGTTACTTATCAAATTCAAATACAAAGTATTATCACTTTATTACAAAGAGATAATCAAAACGAAGGTAACCTGACCATACGGTTACTTAACAAATTCAAATACAAAATATTATCACTTTATTACAAAGAGATAATCAAAACAAAGGTAACCTGACCATACGGTTACTTAACAAATTCAAATACAAAATATTATCACTTTATTACAAAGAGATAATCAAAACAAAGGTAACCTAACCATCAGGTTACTCATCAAATTTCAAACCCAAAATAACCCAGTTAGGGTTGTAGAATCCTACACCCTACTGATCATCCTATCACTAATTGCTAACGAACAACTGATCTCATTAGTGATGGACCAAACGGTGAAAATCACCAAGTCAACTTTGACCTTATCAAATCTAAGAACTTCTAACGGTCAAAAGGAACAAGGAAAGAACAATTCATTCTCTCCACCTTGACATGTAGAAATCAGGACCAATAGTTAAATAGCCCACCTACTTCTACATTGTAAGGATATCTGTCAAAGACATCCTCCAAACACATCTCCGAGCAACGCGCGAGCAAAACGACCAGCGTGCACCAAGGCACACCTCAACTTACAAAACTTACAAAATCTCAAACCACTTATTTCACTCCTCAAACAAAATACTCAATATTAGTGGACCGACACTAGATCAAGAATTGGAACAAAACAAAACAGACCCATACGTCATTACTTAATATCAAAGAGATGACCGGACCGGAATTAATCGTCAAAATCATCATTTTCATTTGGATCTGATACTCCAATTGGTTTCAAGTCCTTTATGTGCCATTTCCCTGCTCTTGTTCCATCTTCGTTTTCTAACTCATATACTAAACTGGAATGTTTTTTCCGAATTTTACTCATAACGAACTTAGGAGCTAACTTAGCGGAAAATTTATCACTAGCACTCGAGAGGACCTTATTAGTTCTCCAAACATACTCTCCGACTCGGAATGAAATGTCTCTTCTCCGAAGATTGTAGCGTTTACACGAACGTTGATAAGCTACATGCAAATTTTCACGGACACTTCCAAAAATATCAAACAAAAGTTGACGATCCAAAACATAAGAAGGTCTACTACTGGAGACGACATCAACATCCTCACCAGGTATAAAATTATCCTTATAAGCTTTTCCACTTAAAGGTACCTGACGACCAAAAACTAAAAATTTGGTGAATAGTTGGTGGACTCATGTTTTGCTGAGTTGATCGCGTATTGGATCTTTGATATCTCAACATCCCACGTATCATGTTCTTCTACGTATGTACGGATTGCTGTACCAACTGTCTTATTGATTCGTTCCACAAAATTGCATTGGGGAGCATAAACAGCGTTATACCAAATTTTTGAATTTCGTACCTTGCACACAAAGCTTTAAAAATACGTCCAACTAATTGTGGACCATTATCACAAATAACAAATTGTGGTACTCCGTAGACAAGAAATACCTTTTCTTCCAAAAACTTCTCGATCAAATGTGCGGTAGCACTACGTAAAGGTTGCAAAATCGAATACTTCGAGAACCAATCACCAACAACTAAGAGCCATTTATGTCCGCGTTTGGAACGAGGAAACGGACCCATCAAATCTAATGCAATGGTTTGGAATGGTAGTCCAACTTCTTTCTCCTTTCCCATCATTCCAAGGGGACCTCTATTGGGTGGTTTTTGAGCACCACAAATCAAACATTTCCTACAAAATTTACGTACGTCAAAGATCATCTTTGGCCAATAATACAATTCTTGGACTCGAGACAAAGTTTTAAGGAACCAAAATGTCCTGCTGAAGGGGGTCATGACATGATTTAATGACATCTACGCGCTGAGACTTTGGCACCAAATATTTCCACTCTACAACATTCGCCGAATGCGGTAATAAGGAAGGTATAAACTTATAAATAAACCCATCTTCTACTTTCCATTGTGGGTAGCTTTTCGGTGACAACAAAATTTTCTTTCTCAAAGACTCATACCACAAGTCTACTGCATCAAGTTTAATCTCTACTAAGTTAACTTCTGGATTTTCTAAAGGAACACCACGACTAAGACAATCTGGAACTATATTGAACTTTCCTTTTCTATGCACCAAATCAAATGAGTGTTGCCTTAATCGAACTGACCATCTGGCGAGTTTTCCAGTTGGATTCTGAAGATTACTCAACCAAAGTAACGAAAATGATCGGTGACAACGGTGAATCGAACTCCTTCTACCCACGGACGAAATTTCTCAATTGCAAAAATAACCGCTAAACACTCTCTTTCAGTGGTGGAATAATTGCGCTCAGTACGGCTCAGGGTTTTGCTTGCGTACGAAATTACACGCTCTTCTCCGTTTACATTCTGAATCAACACAGCTCCTAACCCAGTGTTGCTTGCGTCACACTCAACGATAAAGGGTGCCGAGTAGTCTGGCTGCGAAAGAAGAGGTGCAGAAACTAATGCTTGCTTGATTAGCACAAATGAATTTTCTGCTTCCGCACTCCAGTTTACAGTTTGACCTTTTTTCTTACTTTTAATGAGGTCATTAATAGGCGAAACTAAAGACGAAAAATTCTTTATAAAGCGCCTGTACCAGCTGCACATTCCTATAAACCTTTTAATTTCCGTTGTGGTTTTCGGACGGGAAAGTTAACCATCGCCGACACCTTATCGGGATCTGTACGAAGTGAGTTCGAACCTACTATATAACCCAAAAATTTAAGTGTTTTTTAAAATTCACATTTACTTATATTTATGGTAAGGTTAGCTTCTTTTAAACGTTGCTTAACCTCTACTAATAACTTTAGATGATCTTCAAAAGATGACGAACATAATATTATGTCGTCCAAATAGCAAAATACATGGGGTTCAAAACGTGGACCAAAAATTGCATCTACTAAACGCTGTTGCGTCTGCGCAGCATTCTTCAACCCAAATGGCATGCATGTAAATCTATATTGTCCTCGTGAGATAACACTGAAGGCAGTCTTATCCTTAGACGATTCACTAAGAGGATTTGCCAAAACGATTTTCTCAAATCCAGAGACGAAATGTAGTTCGCACCTCTCAACATATTGAGAATTCTATCTACGTTCGCAAGGGGTACGAATCATGAACAGTTAAGTCGTTCAGGGTTCTACCATCAAAACAGAAGCGATATTCTCCATCTGCCTTCTTAACCAACAAAACTGGAGAGGACCACGGACTAGTACACGGTTCTATAACTTTAAGTCTAAGCATGTCGTCCAATTCCTCATTCAATATCTTACCCATATATGGTGACATGACATATGGTTTCTTGTGGAAGGGTTTGGCATTGCCTGTGTCTATGTCCAATTCGATTAGGTGAGTTCGTCCTAATCTATCGTCGCTGCTAATCTCACTAAATGAATTTATTAACTCTTGTGCTTGCGCACTTTGAGCATCTGAGAGGTCATGTAAACCACATAAAGAATCTTCAGTGTTCAAAGGGATGGAAGACGGACCTATATACCCTATGTCGTTCCCAACATTGCTTTGGATAAACCAATTATTACTTCTAAAGTCAGCAACTACACCAAATAATTTTGCAAAGTCACTACCGAAAATAAATGTATGCGGTAGGGACGGAACCACTAATGCATTAAGGATGCGGCAATCATTACCTATACAAATTGGCAATTCTACTGAGCCTACAACAGACTTTATTGAACCATCAGCTGTAGTGATACCTGTTTTGCTGAACTAAAAATTTTCAAGTCTAATTCTCTAACAATTGAAAGTGCTAAGGATCCTACTACTGAGGTAGTGCATCCCGAATCCAGAAGACCGGTAATGTCTCTATCTATTAATTTCACCATAATGTAGGGTCGATTATCACACTGCTTCTCAATGAACAGAGTATTATTCTTAGGCTTCGAAGAGTCCTGACAAAAATTTTTAACAACTGTAAGCCATCTCGACCACTCGTCTTTACTAAAGTATTTTTCTTGTTTACAAATCATAACTGTAGCCTTATGACGCGGAACAGGATACCGACCACTATGTACCTGCCGCCTTACTGGTTTTTGAACAATGTGGACATGACGTTGCCTTAACGCCTTTTCGACCACATCCAAAACAAAAATTTTTTGTTGCTCTACAATCTCTAAACCAATGTCCACTACGGGAGCAATTCCAACAAACAAAATGATTCCTCTTATCGGGACTAAAGGAATTACAAACCGAGGACTCTAAAGAGCTCTTATCCGCTACTGTTACTTGAGGATTGACTAATTTATTCTGAAACACTCTACTCTTAACAGCATAAACTTTCTCATTCAACCCAGGATGTTTGTTCTCATATGGATGCTTAGAGGGTTGCAAATCTTATTAGGTTTATTAGAAGACGCCAAAACCGAGTTTAGTTTCATCAAAGAAGCTTCTTCTAACCTTTTACACAAATTTACTAGGGTCGACAAATCTTGAATGTCCGACAATGCAAGTGCCGAAATATATTCAGGAACCAAATTTCTTCTAATCATTTTAACTTTAGTAACTTCTGCTGGCTCGTTGGTCAGTCTACTAAAGAGGGTTTGCATATGCGCGACAAATAAAATAATCCTTTCGTCTTTACCTTGACGACGATTTCTGATCTTTTCCCAAATGTCATCATCCGAAGAACCAGGTAGAAAATCTTCCTTAAACGTTCTAACAAGGAGTTCCAGTCTCGCAAAGAATTTTTCACTGTTCTAAACCAAACCAAAGCGTCACCCACAAAAGTTCACATGCTGATCCAAATAAGTCAGCTTCGGATACCTTACGAGATTGTGCTAAATCACTAACTCTATCTAAAAATGAATGTAGTTGTTTGGGGTCACCTGAGAATTTTACAGGCCATGAACCTATAGGTACTGAAGGTGTTACATACGAAGTCGAATGGATAGGTGCACTAACTAAAGGAGATACTACAACGGACCGATCTAAATAGGTGGACTCTGTACTTTTATTGATTTTATCGTACAACTCAGCTTCAAGAGTTAATATCGTTGCTACGGTCTCATTTCTAAACTTAATTGCTTCATCGGGATTTATTGAAGGGATTTTCATACGCTTAGCTCGTCCCGAAAGGTGGTTTATCCTTGAACAAGCTCTTCTAAAATTGAGTCTGATGAGTCGCCCTCAAACTCGGACACAATATTACGAACTGACTCGACTGAAACTGAAATTTCTTTACTTTCCGTTGCAAAATCTACTTCATAACACGAAAGGTCAACCAAACAACCAGGCTTATCTATTTCTTTAGCTAACAATCTACCTAAAATTTTCCGTTTCTCCAACACTGGCCTCTCACTTACCACTCCTCTGATTCTTAGTTCATACTCCAATTCTTCTTTAAGTAGACAAACAATTTGGAATTTTTCCGACATGGTTACTACAACCTAATGGAATCAAACCGATAAATCTAACTAATCCGAATCTTACAAAAGCTATCAAAACAAATTCGTACTACTAAAGGTAAAAATCAAAAATGTTTTTGGTAAAATTATTTTGCCAAAACAATATCAAAAATTTAAGGGTCAAAACAGAACTAAAGTCAAAAGTAAATTTGACCAAATTAACGAATTGAGTGTATGGGGATTACCGTTACAACCAATCTTTTATCAAAAGCAAACAAACAAATCTAAGTGTCAAATAAACCTTAAGCAAACAAATTTCGAGCAAAATAATTTTGGACAAATGGACTTCAAAGGAAAATAAATTTAGAGCTAACAAACTTCGAATCAAATTAAATTTAGAACAAATAAATTTCGAAGCAAATTAATTTTAACAAATAAATTTTAAGGTAAATCAAATTATGAACAAACAACTTTCGAGCTAAATTAAATTATGAACGAACGAATTTCAACAAATTACTCGTTGAACAAACAAATTTCGAGCCCCAAATAAATTTTGATCAACCAAATTTCGAAGCCCCAAGCGTTGGGCGCTAGTGAAACGTATTATATTTTCTTGATCGCTAACCCCAAACGGTCACATTCTTTCCTAAATTGAGCTTAACTAATGCTCTCTTCTTAATACATACATCTGACTCTAGAAGTTGGGGGTCAGCAAAACAAAGTCTTCCGACGTAACTAGGGTCTATTCCTTGGGTAGAGCTATGAGCAATGGGGGGGTAAGTCGAAATCTATGGAGGGTTACACTTAACAAAAAAAAACAAACAGGCGCCACCAAGTCCAAATTGATTTATTTTAGGGGCATAGCTATTTTTTTAAGGGCGGACTTGGAGACCCAAAAAAAAGAGATCGCCTTCGTTGATACACAAACTTGTCTTAACAGAATAAGACGCTGTTACTGTAAGAAAGAATAATAATTAAGTCACATAAAAATGGGAACACTATTTGCGTCCCTCAAGTATACCTAAAAGTATAGAGAATATTTTCTGCATAATGGGATCATAAAATTTTAGTTCTTATTGCTTTTTGTTTACCAAGTCTGATCAGACTAGATCAGAATAAAAAAACTTTAAGTGAAGAATATTAATTTACTAATAAGAATTTTCTTGGTTTCAGTAAATAAAGTATCATTGTAATTAAATAAAAATAAAAATTTGAAGTACTTGCAAAACTGGTAGTAAAGGTTATCAACTAATCCTTACTCAAATATTTTATAATTCTATGTAACTAAAAATGCTAGAGTTTCTTTATAACCCAATCAGATCTGTGTGAGTCATTTACAAATGAATATACGAAATTTTCTCTTTAGGTTAACAAACTTAAATTTAGTTTGAAGTCAAAATAATCACCAAGATATTCTCTAATGTTATCAATAGTGGTTGTACTAAAATGCTAAACATGTGTTAGCCATTGGGCAATTGTTGACAATAGTGAACAAACAAACAGGTGATGTAATAGCAGCTGTTAAATTACGTTGAAGCCACGTGTGGTCACATATTTACGAAGCTAAGTGAAAGCAAATTTAATACTGGGGAAAACCAGCTTATTTACAGGTAAACTGAATAACAATTTTGTACGTCTAACAAACAAAATGAAATAATGTACTTTCAGAAGGAAAGTACTCAGAAATCATAATTCTATTACGAACCCAAGAGCAGCAGTTGTCCCTTGATGTAATGGAAATTACCTCGCAGCGCGGAACAGCAACTAATTATACTTGCTTTCCATGCTTTAACACAGGTGTAGGAGCAAAGCGGGTTCCTTACTTGGATCACGGCAGCATTACTTTGTAACGTAATCTTCCGTTGTCTAAATTTATTTACTAAAATAATTTTTCATTGCGTAGCCAACAAATTAAGCTTTCTAAATTGTAACTTCAAAGGGATCATGTTGTCTCAAATTTTACAGTTGCGATTTTCGACGTGGTGTGCGATATATACGTTATCCATACAGTTTTCTAATTTCTCGTTGGGATTTCAAATGTGTCGTTGCGAGTTCAAATGGGTCGTTGCGAGTTCAAATGGGTCGTTGCGCGTTACTCAGGAAGTGTTTCACAAACATAGAGCGACTCGGAGGTCACTCGCCATTCTCTTAGAATGCATCTTGACGCTACTTTTAACTATCGACGAGTGCGCTCGCTGCTTTCTTGTATGGTGGGAGGTTCCGGATTTTAGTTCTCGAACCTCTCACGCGCGCGCCAGTGGCTGTGAAATTACACCGAACTCGGAAACAACTCGACTAATAATCCTTGATATTATAATACTATAAAAGTTTGATTGTTACTTGAATATTTATTTTAATTAATAAAGGTATTTTACTATTCATTGTACGTTTAATGAATGGATTCTCCTACTGCAAAAATAAAATTGTTACAAGGCATAGTATTCGGCATGGGTAGATGCTCTTGAAACTACTTTTTGCTTAATAGTTTTCCATGCAACTGAATTTCCAAAAATTCTAACAACGAATCCTGTTGTGGATTTACTATCACTAACATCTGAAGCCCAATCCGAATCTACGTAATATTCTATTATGCTACAAGCATTATTGTGATATCATCATCATTTTGTTTTCGACCTTACTTAAGGTCGGTTTGACGTAGCTCTAACTTCTTTTCTATTCTGTGCTAATCTAAAAAGCTCTACATACCCTTCACAACCTAAATTTCTAATAATTTGACTAATATAGTTTGGTCTAGGTCTTCCTATATCCTTCTATCTTTTTCCTATCCACCTGGCTCTACATAGATATTAGCAACCTGATGGTTGTTAAAGAACTCTAACATGTTTACATGATTACCATTTAAAAGGAAATGAAATATAACCTGGTTATCCTCTTCAAAAAAGGAAAAGTGTTAAATTATATGTTATGGTAAGGCTTAAGCAACGAATCGCTGCCAACATGCCAGACCGCTAACTAATTGTGAGTTATGTCATGGTAACATTTAGTTAACTGATTTTCATTTTTTTTTTGTTTTGTTTTCGAACTTACTTGAAGTCGGTTTGACGCAGCTCTAAATTCTTGTCTATTCTGAGCTAGTCTAAAAAGGTCTGCATACCCTTCACAACCTAAATCTCTAATAATTTGACTAATATAGCTTTGTCTAGGCCTTCCTACTCTATTTTTATTTGGTAGTCTATAATCTAAGACTTTACTAAATAGTCCCTCATGTCTTAACTGGTGCCCTATCATTCTATCTCTCCTGACCTTCAATTGTTTCCACATACAGGGTTCCTCACCTATCCTTCTATAAACTTCCTCATTTGTTACTCTATCTGTCCAACTAATCTTTAGCATTCTCCTATAACACCAAGTTTCAAAAGCTTCTATCTCTTTCTTATCTACTTCTTTAATTGTCCAAGTCTCACAACCGTATAGTAGAACGCTCCATACGTACGACTTTAAGAAACTTTTTCTATTATCTAAACTAATACTATTAGCTATTAGTAAGCTTTTCTTTTTTAAAAACATTTTTCTAGCTTGAGCTATTCTAGCTACTATATCCCTTCTGCTATGTCCATCCTTTGTAATTATACTACCTAAATAGCAAAATTCATCTACCTCCTCTAACTCGCTATTACCTATTTTTAATTTTGGTTTAGAATTAGGCTGTAACTCACTTGTCATTATCTTTGTCTTTACTAAGTTAATTCTCATACTATAGTTACTCTGTAGTATCTCATCTAAAATATTTAAAAACTCTCCTAACTCTTTTCTAGACTCTGCTATAATGGCTATATCATCTGCAAAACGTAACATGTCTATTTTATGTCCCTGTACACTAATACCTATCTCTTTTCTCTCTCTAGCTAAGTTTAAAGCTTCCTCAATATAAACATTAAAAATCAAGGGAGACGGTATACAACCCTGTCTAACACCATTTCTAATCTTAGCTTCCTTTTCTATTTCATCAAATCTAATTACTACGCTTTGGTTTTTATATAGAGCGTAAATAATTTTTCTATCCCTATGAGAGATTTCTATTTTTTGCAAAACCCTGAACATAATAATCTAATTAACCCTATCGAATGCTTTTTCTAAATCTACAAACGCGAAATGAGTCTTTTTATTATTTTTTTTTTGTAACCTTTTTTCGATAATTACTCTAATCATTAGTATCGGTTCTCTAGTCCCTCTGTCTTTACGAAAACCATATTGGTCTTCGCCTAAATAATTCTCCGTCAAAGCTTCTACTCTATTTTTAATTATTATTGTTAGTATTTTGGAAGTGGGAGAAGTTAAACTAACCGTTCTAAAATTCTCACACCTATCAGCTCCTGACTTTTTTGGGATTGGGATAATAATATTTTTTTTGAAATCAATTGGAACCTCACCTGTGTCATATATTACCTTTACTAGTTCATATAATCTATCTAAAGTTCTCTGACTTGCATATTTTATTAATTCTGCGGGAATATCGTCTATCCCTGGCGCTTGATTTAGTTTAAGATCCCTAACAGCTCTATCAAATTCCTCTCTTAATATTGAGAACCCTATTTCTACATCCTCTTCTTGGTCGTTCTCTAACTCATCCATATCGTCTCCCTTATATAAATCTTCTAAATATCTTTTCCATCTATCTGCTACCTCAACTTTATTTATTAGAAGCTCATTATTCTCGTCTCTAATACCATTATATTTTTTCCTATCTTCCCCAAAAAACTTTTTAACTGCCCTGTAAGCCCTGTCTGTCTTACCTACTCTCAAATCATCTTGTATTCCCTTACAATTCCCCTCCATCCATTTATTCCTAGCTTTTCTACACTCATGTACTATCTTATTTCTAACTGTATTATATTTTTGCTTACTCTCACTATCCACTTCTTCGAAAGGTTTAAGCTTTCTTCTATTCTCTATTAAATCTAATATCTCATTTGTTACCCAGGGTTTTCTCGCTTCTATTTTTTTCTTACCTATAGTCTGTGTTGCTGTATCATGTACAGTCAGTTTTTATTTCTTTCCATCTATTTTCTACGTTCCCTCCTACAGCTATCTCTTTGCTCTTATTATCTAATACTTGTTTATATTCCTCTTTTACCCTACTATCATTAAGCTTACCTAGATCCCATCCCTCTCTTTTAACCTTTCTCAATTTTTTGAATTTTAGTTTACACTTCATTTTAACTAAGTTATGATCGCTATCTATGTCAGCCCCTGGATAACTACGACAGTTTTTACCTGGTTTCTAAATCTTTGTTTAACTAAAATATAATCTATTTGGTATCTAGCCCTATCACCTGCCGCTTTCCAGGTATATCTTCTCCTAACATGTTGTTCGAATAGGGTGTTTACAGTTACTAATCTATGTTCCTGGCAAAACTCAACTAATCTTTCTCCTCTATCATTTCGTCTACCATACCCAAATTTTCCTACCATTTTTCCCTCACTACCTTCTCCCACTGACGCATTAAAATCGCCCATAACTATTAAATTCTCATCTCCTTTTACTTTTCTCACTATACTATTTATATCCTCGTATACCTTTTCTACTTCCTCATCCTCGTACTGAGTTGTTGACATGTAAACCTGTACTAAAATAGTGTCTGTGGGTTTTGTACTCAATTTAACCATAATTATTCTATCACTAAATTGTAAGTACTCTTTAACTTTATGCCCTAAGCTTTTACCTAACACTATTCCTACCCCTGCCTGTCCATTAGTTGAAGAAGTAATTATTCTATAATTATCTTTCCAAGAGTCATTACTATCTGGCCATCTCACCTCACTAATACCTAAAATGTCCAGCTTTTCCTTTCTCATTTCGACTAATAAATTCGTTAACTTATCTACTCTAAGTAATGACCTTACATTCCAAGTCCCTATCACTAAATCGAACTGTTGTTTTATATTCTTACGATGACGAGCCCCAAGTACCTCCTCCCGGAGATTCGAATGAGGGCGTATTTTACCTCCGGACAAGAATTTTACTTGTGAGCTCTCCATCATATATACTAGTTTCAAATATCTGCTCTGATACAAATAGATTAGCACCCTTAATGCATATATAAAATGCGTTGTGTTACAACCATTTTGAAATCTACTCAAATAATTTACAGCGTATGCTACATCTGGACGTATTCCTGATGCAATATATAATAAACCTCCAATTAGGTTTCTATACCCTAAGCTTGAATCATTTTCACCTATGCTTAATTTTTAATTTTGTTCCATCGCTGCATAGCATGGGTTTGTGTTGACAACATTATATTTTTGTGCTAGCCACTTTATATATTTTGTTTGTTTTAGTGACATATTTTTGCTTACTATCATATGAAATATCTATTTCTAAATAATTACTAATTTGCCCCAAATTTTTCATTTTAAATTTTCGGTTCAATTCTGTCTTAACTTTTTGAACCTTGCTAATGTCATTCCCACACATTAATAAATCGTCAACAAACAGTATTAAGTATAGTTTCTGATTGTGACATATATACAAACATGAATGATGTTGTAAACGTTCAAATCCTAATGTAATTATAAATTCATTAAAGCATTCATACCAATTTCTCGGACTTTCGGTTAAGCCATACAGAGATTTCTTTAATTTATATACCTGATTTTCATTTGTTTCAAATCCCTTAGGTTGTTCTACATAGACATCAGACCTTATGTCGCTGTTTAAAAATGCTGTTTGTACATCCATTTGCTCAATCACATAGCCTTTCTGACACATACATGCTAATAAGGTTTTTAAAGTACTCATCTTTGCTACTGGAGAATAAACGTCCTCTAGTGTACTTTCCTGTTGATATCCCCTCACAACCAATCTCGCTTTATATACTTCATTTTCTTTTATTTTATATAACCACTTAAGTTGCAAAATTTGCTTATATTCCGGTGCATCTACTAACTCCCATGTATTAGCTTTATTCAAACAATCAAATTCATTTTTCATCGCATTCAACCATTTACCCTTCTTGTTGCTGTTTATCGCTTGTTCATAATTTTCGGGAACATCCATACTACAATATGCTGCATATAAAACATAATCCTTGTACTTTTCAGGCATTCGTCTCTGTCTTTCTGTTTTTCTTGTCTCATTCATTTCTTCTTTTGTACTATTCTCAAATACTTCTTCATTCACAATTCTTTCTTCCCTTTCCACTTTAACTGTACTATCATCTACACTTATACATGACATTTCTGGTTCAATTATTTTAACATTTCGTACTTGTACAACCCTATTTGCAACTAGCACTCTGAATCCCATATCAGTGTATCCTACTAATATTCCCTTCACACTTTTATCATCCGGTGTCTTGCGTTTTTCTTCCGGTACCTTCACATATACATGACTTCCATACATGTACAGATTTTTTGCATTGGGTTTGATTCCAAAGAAAATTTCATATGGTGTTTTGCACTCCTTTGTTGCGGAGGTTATGGCCCTATTACTTAAATATGTAGATGCCATGACAAATTCTGGCCAATATTCCTTACCTAGACCGGATTCTTTTCGTAAACAACGGGCTTTATCCATTAATGTTCGGTTAAAACGTTCTGCTGTACCATTTAATTGGTGCTCATAACCTGGACTTGGTCTAATTTTGAACCGTTTTTCGTTTGCAAATTCATAGAACTTTTTATTTAGGTACTCTTTACCGTTATCACACCTAACCTCACATACTTTATTGCCAATTAAATTTGTTACATGATTATGGTAGGACTTAAAGCATGAAAACACTTCAGACTTGTGCTTGATGCAGTACACCCTAGCAATGTGACTATAACCATCAACCATCATCATTGGGGTCTTCAGTCCTGAAACTGGTTAGACGCGTACCATCATTGTTTCCTATTCTGAACTAACCTACAGATTTCCTCGAAATTTGCACAGTCTGCATCTATCACTATCTGATCTAGGTCTACATTCACCTCTTTTTTCCTATCTCTGTTTGTCATATATCCCATACTATTCCCCAAAAATGCCTTAGAACGTATTCTGCCCCTTCTATTTCTCATATTTTTTTCCCAACGATCCTTGTTCCCTTACTGTTTTTATAACCTATTTGTTATTACATTTGTCTGTCCATCCTCATACATCTGAAGCATGGCGTTTCAAAGGCTACTACTGTTCTTCTGTCTGCTTTTCAGGCTGCTCGTATTTCGTAGGCAACTGTCTGTGCTGTGCTCCACACATACGCTTTCAACAACTTTTTGTTCCATGTTTGTTGTCTTTCATCATAGGCGCCGTTCTTTCTTGTTAGATGCAGTTCGGTCCCCTTCTATTGTTTTACATTTATATACCCTATTTCTCCGACATTCAGTGGTTGCGAAGGGGGGTAAGCAGCCTGTGGCTGCCAAGTTCCCCCAGCACTTGAACAGATGGCAGCCAAATAAAGCATACAGGTTGTTGTTTGCAGAGTGTATTCAGCTGACTTCCATGCCTGAAGACTGTAATGCAGCAATTTCGGAATTCACAGAGAGCGTGACCAATGCAGCGTTGAGATCTATTCCAAAAACTTGTGGTTCTCCCTGCAGAAAGACGGTGCCCTGGTGGAACGATCAAATTAAGATGTCAATACTGAACAGAAAACAGGCATTACGTACATTTAGTAGCAATCCGACGCAGTGGAACCTAATTAACTTTAAACAACTGCGGGCAGTTGCATGACGATTAATAGTGGAAGCCAAGAAAAAGTCATAGGAGGACTACATATCTACAATAACACAAAACACACCTGTGTCTGAAGTTTGGAAAAGGGTCGGTGCCATTGCTGAGAGTAATCTGCCCCCTCCGATATCGAGCTTGAGGTCGGGCGATGGAAGCATGTCTAGGCATCAATGTACATTATCGAGATTTTTGGTCGGCAACTGGCACAAGCGATTAGCTCTGATAACTATGATGCTAGTTTTTGGCACACGAAAGTTGTTTGTGAATTACCATTGGACTTCAACACTGTTGCGGGGGATTATAATTACAATGCTTCTCTAAGTTTGGTTGAGCTGGAAGAAGCTATCGGCGAGTTTCGGGAATTTAGCCCAGGTCCTGATGGAATCACAAACTCAATGATTAAGCAATTTCCACTATTTGTGCGAATGCGATTGCTAAACCTTTTTAACAAAATATGAACAAGTGGAGATTATCCAGTATCTTGGAAAGAGGCAATAATTGTGCCTATACTAAAGGAAGGCAAGAATCCAACAGATGCATTCAGCCATCGGCCGATATCGCTTACCTGCTGCCTAAGCAAAATATTGGAACGTATATTTAATAAGAGGCTGACGTGGTTCTTAGAGACACGAAGTCTGTTAGCCAAATAGCAATCTGGTTTTCGACGCTATCATTCCACCCTTGATCACCTAGTGGGCCTGGAAAGTGCAATATATAATTCCTTTATGAACAACGAACACTTGTATGCCATTTTTTGACCTTGTAAAGGCGTATGACATGACATGGCGATATGGCATTCTT
This sequence comes from Platerodrilus igneus, assembly GCA_036346225.1. Classification (NCBI taxonomy): domain Eukaryota; kingdom Metazoa; phylum Arthropoda; class Insecta; order Coleoptera; family Lycidae; genus Platerodrilus; species Platerodrilus igneus. The sequence goes on from JARFIW010001182.1 coordinate 1,174,688, forward strand.
GAAAAGTTGCACGAATGAGGAATGAGAGGAGCACTACCTCAATTTATTATGGCTTTCCGCTCCACCATATCTTTTAGAGTATGCGTGGGGAATGTATATTCTAATTTGTTCCTATTAGAGAATGGTATGCCACAAGGGTCTACCGTGAGTGTTACACTGTTTGCTATAGCGGTAAATGATATCACAGATTTAATATTTTTTCCAATATATATTTTCGCACAGTCAACATTAGTTGCAGATATTTCACAACAAACAACTAGTTGTTTATACTAATCATCAGATTTATCTGCGCTTATTTTTTCGTCATTGGGTTTCCCGTCTCAAAACTGGTTGGACATGTACCTGCACTTATTTATTTTCTAAACTAACCTACATAGTTCCCTGAAATTCTCACACAGCAATACAGCTCGGTTCCCCTTGTATTGTTTTCTAATATTATGCCCTATTTCACTGAGATTTATTGAAGGGGGTTAAGCAACCTGTGGCTGCCAAGATCCCCCAACACTTAGACATTTGCCGAAATAATAGTTTTCCAGTAAATGCTTTCACGCAATTACGATTATTCGAGAATATTGCCCATCCAATACTTGTAGTTGCTTATAATAAATATCATGTTTAAGTGCAGTTACTTTCTCCGTCATTAATATATCCATCTTGGGACTGGTTGGATGCATACCTCCATTGATTTCTATTTTGAGCTAGCCTACACATTTCCCTGAAACTCCTACAGCCTACATCTTTCACTATTTGTGTGCAGTAGTCTAACCTAGGTCTACCTCTTCTTTTCTTTTTTCCTACCATTGCTTCTAGTATATTCCGCACTATTCCCTCATGCCGTAGTATGTGGCCTATCATCCTATCTCTCCTATTTTTTACCGTTTTCCACATATTTCTTTGTTCCCCTACCATTTTTAGTACCTCTTCGTTCTTAACTTTGTCTGCCCATGATATCTTCATCATACATCTGTAGCACCACATTTCAAAGGCTTCTACCTTTTTCTCGTCTGCTTCTCCTACTGTCCAGGCTTCACAGCCGTACAGTGCTGTGCCCCATACATATGTTTTAAGCAATCTTTTCCTTGTTTCTATGTTTGTTGTCTTTGAACACAGTAGTTGCTTTTTCTTGTTAAATGTAGCACGACCTTGTGCTAATCTTTGTTTTATATCTTTTGTGCTTTTCCCATCTTGCGTTATTTGACTTCCTAGGTAGCAGAAATCCTTAACCTCTTGTACGTTCTCGTTACCTATTTGTATTTTTGTTTTTGATTTATTTTCCCCTCTTTTGCATACTAGAACTTTAGTTTTACTTTTGTTAATTTTCATACCGTATCTCTCTGTTAGAACCGTTTCCATTTCATTGAGACCAACTTCTAACTCTTCCTTGTTAGATGCTAATACCGCTATATCATCTGCAAATCTAAGCATATCAATTTTTTGTCCCTGCATAGTAATTCCAAATGTCTTCCTGCATTTGACAGTATTCATTGCCTCTTCAATGTACAAGTTAAAAATTAATGGGGATAGGGGACATCCCTGTCTCATCCCTTTCCTGATTTTTACTTCTCTACGTTCCTGCTCTAATTCTATTACTCCTGTTTGCTCTTCGTATAAGCTATGTACTATCCGTCCATCCCTATAACTCATTCCAATGTTTTTGAGTATTTCGAACATTTTTTTCCATTTTACACTGTCAAATGCTTTTTCCAGATCTACAAAACCCTATATACACGCTTTCCCCTTTTTCTATTGTATTCTCCATTATCACCCTCAGAGCTAAGATAGCCTCCCGTGTTCCCCTGTTTTGCCTAAACCCAAATTGGTCTTCTCCTAGTATTTCTTCAGCCCGTTTTTCCATTCGTCTTTGTACAATTCTAGTTAAATAACCATCAATAAAGGTTACAAAATAATTTTCTCCACCATAACCAGTTACATCAAAAGGCCCTTTCACATCTGTATGTATTATTTGACATATCGTCGCTTAAGATGCAATATCTCGTAAGCCACAAAACGACTTTTTTACAGGAGAACAAAAATACTTTTTGTATTCAAATTAACAATGTATTTTCTGAACAAAGCATGAACATAATATTGATAGTAGAAAATGTGAATCCTTGAGATAAAAAATAATCATAAATTCACAATTATTGTTAAATTAGGTGGGTTACAAGCTATTACACCCAAGAAATGAGTATAAAAGTGTGGGTTACTTAATCTCCACCTTAATAATTATACTATAAAACTAAGTAATAATGCAAGTTGATACATTTTATGTGTGCTTTAAATTGTCATAAAACAGGTGACAATCCTGAGGAATAACAAGTTTAAGTTCTTGTAGGTGTTGATATTTTTTGGATTTTATTTTTCTTTTTTCTAAATTTAATTGCGGCCAAACACGACAAACTTTTTCCCGAAATCGTCGCTGAGGTAATGCGGCCCATTGTTCATCAAACCCACATTTGTATACTATTGTTCCCTCAGGATCGTATTTAAGGGCTCGAATGACCGTCACCACCTCTTGACCAGGTCTAATGCTTCTATACATCAAATTTGGTTGTGCAGAAAAATCTCGAAATTGGTCATAATTAACCCATTCCGCACAGTATGGAAAAGGATTTTTGCGAGCCTCTCGAGTAATAGACAAATATGTTGACGGAAGATAGATTTCCTGGGTTTCTTTGATTTTGGATTCTATTCTGCTATGGACTGAGTCACACGACATCTGGGTATGGCCAGGTTCTAGAAACTTCTGTATAATAGTTTGATTGTTGGTAACCGCTGTTGAAAGAAGAGCATTTGCCATGATGCTGTTCCTATTTTGGTATGTACATCCGTCGCTATAAATTATAACTGGCAATTTGTGATCGGTAAATCTAAATAGGTAGTCAACAATAAGCGATGCAAATGTAGAAGCAGAAAGGTCGCTATCGACTTCACTGAACCAGAAACACATTACGTGTTTTGTTTTGATGTTCATAACAGTAAAGTTATGGCAGCATAACTTCGTCTTGTAATAGAGAGCACTTGCGTTTAAACTGGGAGCAACTTTTACAGCTTCCAAGTCCATCATTAGCACAGTAGCCTGCTCTTTTTCAGCTAACTCCGTATCTGTTTCTTTTTCTAGTCTAGCCCTGTCTTTGTTAGCAATATGCAGAGTATAATATTCTTCTTCTAAATTTCCAACTTGGTACTGACAACAGAGGTCGCATTTATCTTTTTTAGGCTGATACAGTGCTAAATTTTTTTCTGCAAACAGATCATCAAAAGTCCATCGACTCAAAACTTTTTGATTTTCGATCTTACATTTTGAAGTATACTCTTGATACAGTGCAGCTTTTGAAGAGACTGTTTGATTCAAATATCGTTTCGAAGAGGTACTACGACAGTAATGAGATGGCAGGGTAGCTAATACATTAAAGAATTTTATTAAGAATTCCTTATCTTTACCATTTCTCGATCCTCGTAGGTTAGCTGATCTCGTTTCAGTTTTGGTAACTGTTGATACATGCATATTATGTTTAGCAGTATTGACCCAGGACCTAACTTGAAATTCCCCTAGACTTAGTGTAGATAAAAATAGTTTCCGACACACACTTATCTTTTTTCCATCAACTGATAACGAGTAAAACATTGAAATATTACGTGATGATTCTTCATTCATTGTATATCTCCTTTTGACACTAGAAACTTGCACGTGATTAACAATATAAAGTTTTCGCTGATCCCACGCCATCTTCCAAAACATTTCAAAAAGTTCTTTTCGTTTCTCTTCTGATAAAGATGAGCAAGAGCGCAACTTCGTCTTTTTACAAAGATTAGAATCGCAAGGGGGGCCCATTTTCCTTTCGGACCTAGAAGCAGTTTGTTTATATTTTTTTGTTTTACTGTCTTTTTCAAATCCAATGTATTTCTGTCCTTGTTCTCGCAGTCTTTTATTTTGCTCTCTTTTCCAAAGTCTGGGGTCAGGTTTTGATTTTCGTTTTTTGGTTGGCCTAATTTCTTCAATAGGCATTGTTGCACTGTCAATATTTTGCAAAACGGTTACTTTGTCAGTAACATAACAATCCAGGTTCATAGCAATATTGTCTTGTGTAAGTGTACCTACTTCGTCAACTTCGTTCATGTGAACCAGAAGTCTGTCACTAAGATTAACAAATCCATCTTGTATCGATTTGTTCAAACTATTTTTACTTGCCCTAGTTTCTTCATTGTTAAGTTTGGTTGCACTGGCAACATTTTGTAGAACTGTGGCTTTGTCAGCAACATAACAATCCAAGTTTCTCGCAGTGTTGTCTTGCGAAATTGTGTCTACTTCGTTCAGGTGAACTAGCAGTTCGTCACTAAGATTAACAAAATAAACATCTTGAATTGTTTCGTCCAAACTATTTGCATCAATTATGGTACTTTGAATGGTATTATCTATTTCGTTTACCTTATTGATTGTAAAGTGTTCAGCTGGAGGTACAGTTATTAATATGATAGGTTGATCATTATTATCGGTCAGTTTTTGTTCTGAAAGAAAAACAAAACCTGTCAACTTAATTTTATTTTCCACATTCGGTGAATCAAATTAAAATATTAACAAGGTTAGCTAAACTGAATCATTGTCAAAGGTTGAATGATTATTGTGATTATTGAAATCTATTCACTTCAAGTGTTTTCAAGAAAAGATGCTAGCATATCAACGTTTCTGTGTGCAGACATTTTAACAAGTGTATTTAATAACCGTAAACAAACGTTAAATAGAATAAGAATGCCACTTACCTGTTGGTTTTCTGCACATTTCGACAATGTGTTTACACCGTTGTGAAAAGGAGTTTTTCATTCTATGTAAACAATTATAATAATATTAAGTATACGGACAAAATACTAGCTATACTTTTTAACGATGCTCAATAACAACTGACTCAAAATGTCGTAAACCACATGCGCAATCGCTTTATATTTGTGTGCCCGTCGCAACAATACCTCCTAACCCACAAAAGTAGCGGGAACATGAGGTTTACGTGATATTGAATTTACATTTGTGGGATACGAGATTTCTATTTAATGAAATGCTGGTTGTATTACCATTTTGATGTGTTTAAGAATTCGTAGATGCATAACATTGTATCCCACAAATGTATTTATGTCGAAATCTAATTTTTGTCAATTATGTGGGTTACGAGTTATTGCATCTTAAGCGACGATATGTACCTCACTGGATTACAATTATTTTCAAAGCTTTTACTAGCCATTTTGCACTCTAAACAATATTCACAATTAATTTGTAGCTGTTCTAAATTTTGTGGTAACCCTTCTAATAATTGGTCCCTACACATAATGTTTAAATCCTTAAAATTAACATGTCCTAAAATACGATGCCATTTTTCCTTTTTAACCAGTGTTTTTGTGAAATTTGCAACAGTGGTCTCTATATTATTATTTACTAACCCACACAACTCATACAATTTTTCCTGTTTACGTGCAATAGCCACTATATCACCTGTACTATTATAAATAATTGCTTTATCACGCCAATAATCAATACCATTGTGGGCATTTGTTATAGATGAAACACTAAGTAAGTTTCGACCCATCTCTGGCACATAAAATACATTTTTAATATCTATAGTTGATTGAGTATTATTAACCTGAAATTTACACAAAATATTCCCTACTGTCAGAGCTTTATCACTGTCCCCAATTCCCATGTTAACATCAATTGGCTTACTCAACGTAACAAATTCATAAAAATATCTATCGCTAGTAATTACATGATCGGTACAACCACTATCTAATAAAAAATCAATATTTTCTTGCAACTTAGTTTCACTGACGTTAACTTTAGGTAGGCTTACTTCGGTGTGAAACGTACTTACATTTGGTTGCTCCTCTTTGTTGTTACATACCTCTGAATTTCCAACAAACCTGTTTTGTCCATTATTCCATTGGAAGTTTGTGCCTCGCCTATTGTTTCTATACCTATTTGGATTAGAAACAACTCTGCTTGCCCCTTGTGCATGCCCATAATTGGTCTGTCTGTTATTTGAATAGCAGTATCTTTGCACGTGCCCTAGTTTTCCACATTTGTAACACCTAGCTTCGTGTTTAGGATTTTCTCTCTTATTACTGTTACTTCTGTTGAATGTAGTTTTAAACACATGCGAGTCCCTTTTACCTTCGTACGTATCACTTCCTGAGCTTTTTTGTTTTCTACATTCCGCTCTAAGTGTTAACTTTTCTCTTACATAATCGACTGTGCGCTGCTGTTCCGGTAGCAGGTCAACTGTTTCAGTTATGTACTCGAGTGATTCAGGCAACGCCATTAATAAATAACTTAACTTTCGTTTACTGTCTACTACACCTCCTGCATTTATGTAGTCTTTAATTAACCGTTCAAACATACAAAAGAATACTTCTAAATCCTTTGTCTCATTATACACTAACTGACTAAGTTTTTTTTCAATCATAATTTGACGGCTTTGTGATTTCTTTTGGTACAAATTATCAAGCTTGACGATCATTTCTTTAGCGGTTTTACATTCCATAATTAGTTCAACGTCCACTGCATTTGCGAAATAATTTTTGGCACGTATTTCCTTCGCTTTCCAATCTGTTGCAGTTATATCTTCTGGTCGAACGTCATTTTCCACGACTTCATTACACTTTTTAAGCTCCAATAATAACATAAAACGATATCTCCATTTATCGTAATTTTCGGTTTCCGGACTAAATTTCGGTATTTGCAGGCAACTGCCTTCCATTTGCACATCCGCCATATAACTGCTTTCTTATCACACACGTACTAAAAAACTTTTCCATCTTTTTCAAACTTATTTACTTACTCCCCGTTTTCAAACCAAAACCACCTGCTTTGCTACCATGTTAAATAAGTGGATCGTATTAATAAAGTTACCCAAAACAATATTTATTAATATTTAATATATCAGAAACAATGACAGTAATTATATTTCAATAGTACTATGCACACTCGTGATAGTATCATCATTGACATAATGAAGATGGTGTCTATCACTACGCTGCCATCACCATACAAATTAATTACAACTAAATTTATATAAACAGCAGAATGCTGATATTGCATCACACTATTCTAACAATTGTGTACTGCTACAAATGCTACTCCCCACGAAAGGATGTTTACACACGTGAGGTGTTCAACTAATGGAATCTCCTTACCATCGTGGTTTTCTTCCCCGGGTCCGGTTCTACTTCGAAAGTTGACAGGAGTAGTAAATACGACGCTTTAGTTGAAAAAGTAGAACTTCTGAATGCTAATTCACAGTATGCTCAAGTGTGTTTAACAGATGGCCGGGAATCTACGGTTTCACTTAGACACCTGGCTCCCCTGTGGGGAAAAGCTAAATAGGACTTCTACTTCTACTCAAGAGCGAGAAGACGCACTGCCGCCCGTTAGAGAAAATGATGAGTCTAGTTCTGACGTTGAAACTTCACAATTTGGACCTAACGATGAACTGCCATCCGAGGTATCTCTTGCTGAAAATGCATCACCAGGAATCGAGCGGGTTTGACTTCAAGAGAAGCAGACGTTGCTATACGTCGAAGAAAGCCTCCTTTGTACTTGAGTGACTATATTCGATAGGCGGATAGAATGAGGTGTTAATTAAACCTTTAGTTACCTGTGTTATTTTGTTTTACATACTGTCAGTTAATGTCAAGTAGTTTTAACTAATGTATATGTTGAGTTCTTTGTTCATTAAAGCCTTACTACAGGTCTAATTTATTACACCGCACATCCCATATACATAGTTAAATCACCGTATTATATACATATGTACGGTGATATAGCTAAGGATGCGTGGTTATTACTTAGTAACTATTAAGAGATTTGGTAGTAACATTCCGCACTCTTCCGTTATCCCTTTATCGGTGTAGTATGTATTAAATAATCACCACTGCTGCAGTACGTTTTGTTGCATCCAACTGATTTTCGAATTTATTAAAAGTAATATTGTAATAAAATAATGCCTTACCCGAGTCTCACACGAAAACATGTTTTGGTTTCATATTAATTATTATCGATCGAATATCAATTTTAACTATGACCACATGTGGGAAACTTATGGTTTCGTTAGCAGTGAAAGACTGTGTTAACAGCGATTATTATAATAGGAAGCCTTTGTTTGATACTGTAGCAAGTTTGTGGTATAAAGTTAAAGTTAGTTAGCACTCATCAAACAAGAAACTGTATTTCTATCTAAATTACTAGCTTATATCAACTAATTTGTTTGACAGTAACAAACTGTTTTTGTTTCCATATGTTACTAATCATCATCATTAGGTCTTCAGTCTTAGAACTGGTTGGACGCGTACCCTCATTGTTTCCTAGTCTGAACCAACCTACACATTTCCTAAAATTTGCAGAGTCTGCATCTATCACTATCTGTGTGCTAAAGTCTGGTCTCGGTCTACTCCTACCTCTCTTTTCCTATCTCTGCTTCTAGTATATCCCGTAAAATTCCCCAGAAATGCCTTAGAACGTATGCTGTCCTTCTATTTCTCATATTTTGTCATTTTTCCCAGATATCTTTATTCCTCTACTGTTTCTACAACCTGTTAGTTATTAACTTTGTTTGTCCATGCTAACATCTTCATACATCTGAAGCACAACATTCCAGAAGGCTTCTATCCCTTTCTGTCTGCTTTTCCTTCTGTCCCTATTTCATAGATATATTGTGCTATGCTTCACACTATGCTTTGAACAGTTTTCTTCTTGTATCTATGTTCGTTGTCTTTGAACACGACTGCTGTTCTTTTTTGTTTGATGCAGTTTGGTCACCTATTGTTGTACAATTATATACACTATTTCCGCGATATTCAGTGGTATATGAAGGGGGGTAAGCAGCCTTTGGCTGCCAAGTTCCCCCAGCACCTGAACCTTTGTCGAATTAATGGTTTTTCCAATTTATTCTTTCGCACAATCAACATTAGTTAAAAATATTTCACAACCCACACCTATAGTTCATAATAATCATCAGATTTAAGGGCACTTATTTTTTTGTCATTAGGTTTTACATATAATGTTAAGTGTGTGAAAGGATTTACTGAAAACCATTACTTTGGCAAATGTCTAAGTGTTGGGGGATCTTGGCAGCCACAGGTTGCTTAACCCCCTTCAATAAATCTCAGTGAAATAGGGCATAACATTAGAAAACAATATAAGGGGAACCGAGCTGTATTGCTGTGTGAGAATTTCAGGGAACTATGTAGGTTAGTTTAGAAAAGAAATAAGTGCAGCTACATGTCCAATCAGTTTTGAGACGGAAAACCCAATGACGAAAAAATAAGCGCAGATAAATCTGATGATTATCATAAACAACTAGTTGTTTGTTGTGAAATATCTGCAACTAATGTTGACTGTGCGAAAAGATATATTGGAAAAAATATTAAATCAGTAAATGTTCAAGTGCTGGGGGAACTTGGCAGCCACAGGCTGCTTACCCCCCTTCGCAACCACTGAATGTCGGAGAAATAGGGTATATAATTGTAAAACAATAGAAGGTGACCGAACTGCATCTAACAAGAAAGAACAGCGCCTATGATAAAAGACAACAAACATAGAAGAAAAAGTTGTTGAAAGCGTATGTGTGGAGCACAGCACAGACAGTATGCCTACGAAATACGAGCAGTCTGCAAAGCAGACAGAAGAACAGTAGCGGCCTTTGAAATGCCGTGCTTCAGATGTTTGAGGATGGACAGACAAAGGTAATAACAAATAGGTTATAGAAACAGTAAGAGAACAAGGATATCTTTGAGAAAAAAATATGAGAAATAGAAGGGCAGAATACGTTCTAAGGCATTTTTGGGGAATAGTATGGGATATATGACAAGCAGAGATAGGAAAAAAGAGGTGAATGTAGACCTAGATCAGATAGTGACAGATGCAGACTGTGCAAATTTCGGGGAAATCTGTAGGTTAGTTCAGAATAGGAAACAATGATGGTACGCGTCTAACCAGTTTCAGGACTGAAGACCCAACGATGATGATAAGTGGAATATTGACGTCGCTATCATAGTCACTACTACTAGAATTGGCACTATCACATTGATCAATTTTGCAATTTTGTTCTTCAAAATCATCACCTTCATCTTCTAGATCAGAATTTGTACTTCCTATGAAATCCACAATATCGATTTTTCTTTTTTTCTCAAATAAACCTTGTGACAAGGCATTGTAGGGAGGTTTTCAGCCATTGTAAATCTAAATGCAACAAAATATTTAAGAGAAAATCAGAAGCAAATATTATAAAAAAATTGTAATAATAAAATAAGTATATACATATTGTGCATGAATTGTTGCGCTGCGTACAAAAACGTGTACACATGCTAATCTGCATATTTTGCTTAGTGTTACTAATAAATCTTATACTGTCATTACTTAGTTTGATAAAGAATATATTGCTACAAAATTACCTAATTTTATGTTGTTGGAAACAAAATATGTAAATATTTTATATGTAACAATATTTTGTTTTATATACTCATAAATATATGTCATATGTCTTAATAACAAAACACATGCTAGACTACACACGCACATGTTAGAAATATTTCGATGTATAAAGATTGTATTAAAAACTGCATCAGCAGTGCTCGTATGAAGTTTACCGAAAGGTTGTTAAGGGAAAGAACATCTCCTTTACAAATTTAGGCCACGAAAAGTGCGAGCTCTGTGAAGAATTTAAGCTGTATAATATCTGCCATGAAACAGAAAACTTAGATGAACAGCGTGAGACTTGTCAAAAATGGGGAAAGCACATACGTGTTGTTAAGGAGTCCAGGAAACATTACAAGGAAGATGTAGCTAAGTCGTCTAAAACTGGAACAATATGTGTGTCAGTTGATATGCAAAAAGTCATTATGTTACCACGTATCGATATGTTCAAGAAGGTTATCTTTATACAGAGGATTGTGGTTTATAACCAGAGTTTTGTTCCACTTGGGTTTAGCAGGAAAATAAAACCTTTAGCGGTCCTTTGGCACGAAGCTACTTCTGGCCGATCGAAAGAAGATGCATTCTACTCCTTTTTATCAAACAGAGATTCTGAACATTTTATACTTGGTTGAATAATTGTACAGCACAAAATAAGAACTGGGTCTTCATGAGCTTTTTGGTGTACTTAATAAATTCTAAAAGCTGAATGCAAACACAATTACCATTAATTATTTTGAACCTGGCCATTCTTTTGTCTGCCGATAGTTTTCATCACCAGGTGGAATTCGCTCTAAAAACGACAAAAGAAAACTTATGACTTTAATGATTTTATTTCCGCAGTCCAAAGTTGCAACTGTGGTAGAGTTGACACTAAAATAATGACGGTAGAAGACTTTTTTAGCTGGCAAGATTTTAGTTCACAGCAAAAGCTTAAAAAAATGAATTCGCATCCCTATTTACATGATATTATTCAGGCGATTACACTGAAAGATCAGCACACTCTGTAGTACGGAACAACTGGAAACAATTCTTCTTGATCTTTCTTAGGAATAAAACCACTTATATTTGTTAAAATGATCTTTATTTACGTTTTGATCTATGACCTAGGATCGTTGTCAAAATAATAAAAAAATTTAAATTTGATATTTATGACACAAATTGAAGGTGACTTTGAGTTATTAATTTTTGATTTGAACACATTAGGTGAAAATTTTTAAAGTTTAGAAGAAGTACTTTCAATTTGTGTTGCGTCCTGGGACCGGCTTTTTAAGGTATCCTATACGCTTAACGTGAAATCAGCGTATTAATTTTTATATAGTCAAATTTCATATAAATTCAATAACTTGATATTGGAACATTGTTTAACATGTTTCTATTTATATAGTTGAGGGGTGGTTATTAAAGTAGTATGTGATTACGTTACCGTAAGGCTTAAGCAGCCGGGGACTGCTAATATGCCTATTGTTATGTAATTAGTTGTTGTATGTATAAATAGAAATCATGTATGTAGACTGTATTTCATGTCAATATCACAAGGAAAACCCAGGAAAACTTGCAATGCTACCTATATATTGGGGGCATTTGATCATCATTTGTAATTTTTTTTAGTAATGGAATCCATTGTTTACTAAAAGTCACGAATTCGTTTGCAACGCAGTTATTTTTATGTAGGGTTATATAAGCAGCTTCTTTGATTTTTCGTCTTTGGTGGTTTTCTTCTTTGTCAATAATTTTTGCGTCTTTCCATTTTATTTTATGACTGATGTCCCATGCATGTTGACAAATCATGGATTTTTCAAATTTTCTATTTTTTATATATGATTTAATCTTCTTTTAATCTATCTATTATATAAACAAGGAGCCATATATGTAAAACCGCATTTAAATTTAGAAGTTGAGTGTGCAGGTATGCTGAGGTAATCAATAGTCGTAAGGTTTAAGTTGTGAGCAGTAGATCTTGGAGTTAGCAGACTAAGTAAGTATACTGGTTTATTAGAAGCAATTAAAGTATAAATGAAGACTGCCAGTGACAATTCGGCTCTTTTGTCATACTTCAGTAGGTGGTTAGCATTATAGAACGAAGTTATGTGCTGCGAATAAGGGGTATTGTAGGCGAATCTCAAGCATATATTTTGCATGATCAGTATTCTGTTTTAGCTGAAGTGATAGAAAGTTGTAGTAGACTACATTACAGTAGTCTAGATGGCATAGGACTAGCCTATTGCACAGCTTCCATTTGATGCTTGGGGTCAGGTAGTGCTTATATCTGTGTAGTGATCGTATTTTAAAGTAGCAAGTTCTAATTTTGTTGTGCAAGTGTTTGTTGAATTTCAGGTAGGAGACTATAAATACACCCAGATATTTGACACAATTTTTCACTTCAATAGTAGTACCATTTACTTTTATATTTATTTATTTATTTATTTATCGTCTTTATTTATCTAAACTAACATATACAAAGAGAATGAAAAAAAACATACAAAATCGTGCATGCGAAGTTCAGTCACAGACTGTTCTTCCACTTAACCTGAAGTAACATTATAGTAACAGACAGCAAGCATCAAACGTAACAAGCAGCAGCACACAGTTGACTGAATTCATGTTTTCATACTTTCTCTACCCAGTACTGAATAAGTAAATAAATGAAATAAGCGTAAGATCATTGTAGGTTAATCAGATAATTTTTGTAGTATCTCTTGAAACTGTATACTGATTTATTCTTTAGAGAAGCATCAATAGAATTGTATAATGCAACAGCCGAATAATGGTACAATCTTTGGTAGAAGGTGGACGTGTGCCGCTCAACATGCAATAGATCGAGTGATCGTAAGTTAATACAGTAATAATAACGACGCGGTTTTAGTAAAGACTTTATATATTCTAGTGTTGTGGGCGAGGTTAGAGCGCGATGTGTATAAACTGCAAGGTGTAATTTACGCCTGTTAACCGTATTCAGCCAGCCTGATTCTCGCAAAAAATTAGAAATATGGTCATACTTTCGTAAACCGTAAACAAATCTTACACAAGCATTTTGGATCATCTGAATGCATAGGGAAGTATTATAATCTAAACAAGGGCCATATACAACATCACAATAATTAAACAGAGACAAAATTAATGATTTGCACAATAGTACACGATGATTATAACTTAAAATATCTTTATTTAAATAAAACTTGCGTAAAATTATGTATGAACGCTTAATTAGATTATTTACGTGTCCTTCAAAACGCAACTTATAATCAAGTAATATACCGAGATTCACAACTGAGTTTTGGATTTTAATACTCTCACCTCCTATCATTAACTGGTCCAAAAATGATGGCCGAGGTTTTTTTAGTATTTAGCGCTAATGAATTATTGGAAGCGTAGCGAGATATGTGTTCTAGGTCTTTATTGAGTAAATAGTTAGTCTCTTTCAAGGTATCTTTATGGAAAGATATATACAGCCGTGAGTCATCAGCATACATATGGGAAAGACAGTGATGTAGTGATGAAGACAGATCAGCTGTATATACTAAGAACAACAATGGACCGAGTATTGACCCCTGAGGAACTCCACTAGATACAACTTTGTAAGTTGACATAATTCGGTTAACTCGCACTGACTGCGTTCTGTAAAACAAGTAACAAGCAAAAAATTGCCTAGTTGGTTCATCAAATCCAAAATAATTCATTTTTGCAAGTAACAATTTATGGTCGATCGTATCGAAGGCTTTAGAGAAGTCCAGCAAAACCAGTACAGTAACAAAACCCATGTCCGATGATTGAATAATGTCATTAGTAATTTTTATTAATGCACTAGTAGTACCATGACCTCCCCTAAAACCCGACTGATTTGAAGGTAGAATTTCAGAAACAGTAACGTACTCATAAATTTGCTCGTATAATATTTTTTCGAGTATTTTAGACCGGTAAAATACTTATTGGTCTCAAATCAGACATAATGATTGAGATTTAGCACAGGAGTTGTTGGAACCATAGCACAGTGCAATAGTTTTGGTTGCATTTAAGATTAACGCATTTTTGGTAAGCCAACTGTTGACAGAATCGATATTGTTATTTAGACGCTCAATGGTGTCATTGGTCTGAGAGATATCATGTGAGATATATAGCAGGACATCATCTGCATACCTGTGGTAATTACATTCCATGAGCAGTATTGAAGGAAGATCAACAGTGAAGATTGCAAAGAGTAACGGTCCAAGTATGCTTCCCTGTGGTACACCTTGTGAAACACCCAGAAATTCAGAGAGCACTTGCCACGTAGTTTCACAGATTGATATCTACTGCCAAGGTAATTAGTAAATCAGTCAAGTGATGAACCTCTTAGTCCATAATAGTGAAATTTGGCAATTAAAAGTGCATGATTAATGACATCAAATGCCTTGCTCAGATCTAGAAGTATAAGGTATGTAACTATTGATTGATTGATCATATGTACTAAATCAGTAATAAGTTTAGTAACTGCAGTAGTAGTGCTTGACCAGCACGAAACCAAGATTGATGTTGAAGCAATACCATATTAGTAGAGATGTGGGTTACCAATTAGCGGTACACTATCTGTTTGATGACTTTTGATAAAACAGGCAGAATGCTAATAAGTCGAAGATCACCACACGTGCACGCTAAATTTTTCTTTGCAATACGCACAACTATACATTTTTTCCAGATTAATAAAAAGCAGCTGTTTTGTAAGGAATCGTTGATAATGTGGATGATGATTTCAATGCAATACGGCAGAACTAGTATTAGCATTTTACGAATAATTCCATCTACACCATGAGCATTGGATTTTATTCGCCTAATCGATGCTTCAACATCACTGCAACTTACTGTGTTGAAAGTAAAATGGTTTTCAGTAGCTGCAGAGGATAGTGTATAGCAGCTGTCTAAAAGTTCCTGTGAAACAGATAGGTGGGGGATCAATGAGATGAAGAATGCATTGACATCATCGGGATTTTGGATTGTAACTGATATTTCTGGTTTGTTTCGTGGGTGGATTTGGCATTTATCAAAGACTTTCCAAAGTCGCTTTGGGTGGCGAGCATTGATTTTAAACTGATTTTCTAAGGAGGATTTTTTCTGGTATCTAATCGCAGAGTTAATATAGTTTCGCAGTGGTATTCATCATCATCATTTTGTTTTCGACCTTACTTAAAGTTGGTTTGATGCAGCTCTAACTTCTTTTATGTTCTGTGCTAATCTAAAAAGTTCTACATACCCTTCACAACCTAAATTTCTAATAATTTGACTAATATAGCTTGGTCTAGGTCTTCCTATACTCTTCTATCTTTTTATTATCTACCTGACTCGATATAGATATTAGCAACCTGATGGTTGTTAAAGAACTCCAACATGTTTACATGATTCCCATTTATAAGAAAATGAAATATTACTTGGTTATTCTCTCCAAAAAACGAAAAATGTTAAATTATATGTTATGGTAAGACTTAAGCAACGAATCGCTGCCAACATGCCAGACCGCTAACTAATTGTGAGTTACGTCATGGTGACATTTAGTTAACTGATTTATGTTTATTTATTTTTTCTGTTTTGTTTCCAAACTTAAGGTCGGTTTGACGCAGCTCTAAATTCTTTTCTATTCTGAGCTAGTCCAAAAAGGTCTACATACCCTTCACAACCTAAATCTCTAATAATTTGACTAATATTGCTTTGCTTAAGCCTTTCTACTCTATTTTTATTTGGTAGTCTATAATCTAACACCTTACTAAATAGTCCCTCATGTCTTAACTGGTGCCCTACCATTCTATCTCTCCTGACCTTTAATTGTTTCCACATACATGGTTCCTCACCTATTCTCTCTAAGTTTCACTACCGTATAATAGAACGCTCCATACGTACGACTTTAAGAAACTTTTTCTATTATCTAAACTAATACTATTAGCTATTAGTAAGTCTCTTTTTTAAAAACATTTTTCTAGCTTGAGCTATTCTAGCTACTATATCCCTTCTGCTGCGTCCATCCTTTGTAATTATACTACCTAAATAGCAAAATTCATCTACTTCCTCTAACTCTGTATGCCTATTTTTAATTTTGGTTTGGAACTAGTCATTATCTTTGTCTTTCCTGAGTTAATACTCATACTATAGTTACTCTGTAGTATCTCATCTAAAATATTTAAAAACTCTCCTAACTCTTTTCTAGACTGCTATAATGGCTATATCATCTGCAAAACTTAACATGTCTATTTTCTGTCCCTGTACACTGATACCTATCTCTTTTCTCTCTTTAGCTAAGTTTAAAGCTTCCTCAATATAAACATTAAAAATCAAGGGATATAGTATACAGCCCTGTCTACCACCATTTCTAATCTTAGCTTCCTTTTCTATTTCATCAAATCTAATTACTACGCTTTGGTTTTTATATAAACTGTAAATAATTTTTCTATCCCTATGAGAGATTTCTATTTTTTGCAAAACCCTGAATATAACACTCCAATTAATCCTATCAAATGCTTTTTCTAAATTTACAAACACGAAATGAGTCATTTTATTTTTCGGTAAGCTTTTTTCGATCATCATCATCATTTTGTTTTCGACCTTGCTTAAGGTCGGTTTGACGCAGCTCTAACTTCTTTTCTATTCTGTGCTAATCTAAAAAGCTCTACATACCCTTCACAACCTAAATTTCTAATAATTTGACTAATATAGTTTGGTCTAGGTCTTCCTATATCCTTATATCTTTTTCCTATCCAGCTGGCTCTACATAGATATTAGCAACCTGATGGTTGTTAAAGAACTCTAACATGTTTACATGATTACCATTTATAGGGAAATGAAATATAACCTGGTTATCCGCATCAAAAAGGAAAAGTGTTAAATTATATGTTATGGTAAGGCTTAAGCAACGAATCGCTGTCAACATGCCAGACCGCTACCTAATTGTGAGTTATGTTATGGTGACGTTTATTAAATTATATGTTATGGTAAGGCTTAAGCAACAAATCGCTACCAACATGCCAGACCGCTACCTAATTGTGAGTTATGTCATGGTGACGTTTATTAAATTATATGTTATGGTAAGGCTTAAGCAACGAAACGCTACCAACATGCCAGACCGCTACCTAATTGTGAGTTATGTCATGATGACGTTTATTAAATTATCTGTTATGGTAAGGCTTAAGCAACGAAACGCTACCAACATGCCAGACCGCTACCTAATTGTGAGTTATGTCATGATGATGTTTATTAAATTATCTGTTATGGTAAGGCTTAAGCAACGAAACGCTACCAACATGCCAGACCGATACCTAATTGTGAGTTATGTCATGATGACGTTTATTAAATTATCTGTTATGATAAGGCTTAAGCAACGAAACGCTACCAACATGCCAGACCGCTACCTAATTGTGAGTTATGTCAAGGTGACGTTTATTAAATTATATGTTATGGTAAGGCTTAAGCAACAAATCGCTACCAACATGCCAGACCGCTACCTAATTGTAAGCTATATCATGGTGACGTTTATTAAATTATATGTTATGGTAAGGCTTACAACGAAACGCTACCAACATGCCAGACCTCTAACTAATTGTGAGTTATGTCCTGGTGACATTTTGTTAACTGATTTTTTTTTTGTTTTGTTTTCGAACTTACTTAAAGTCGGTTTGACGCAGCTCTAAATTCTGTTCTATTCTGAGCTAGTCTAAAAAGGTCTACATACCCTTCACAACCTAAATCTCTAATTATTTGACTAATATAGCTTTGTCTAGGCCTTCCTACTCTATTTTTATTTGGTAGTCTATAATCTAAGACTTTACTAAATAGTCCCTCATGTCTTAACTGGTGCCCTATCATTCTATCTCTCCTGACCTTCAATTGTTTCCACATACAGGGTTCCTCACCTATCCTTCTATAAACTTCCTCGTTTGTTACTCTATCTGTCCAGCTAATCTTTAGCATTCTCCTATAGCACCAAGTTTCAAAAGCTTCTATCCTTTTCTTATCTACTTCTTTAATTGTCCAAGTCTCACTACCGTATAGTAGAACGCTCCATACGTCGACTTTAAAAACTTTTTCTATTATCTAAACTAATACTATTAGCTATTAGTAAGTTTTTCTTTTTTAAAAACATTTTTCTAGCTTGAGCTATTCTAGCTATTATATCCCTTTGCTACGTCCATCCTTTGTAATTATACTACCTAAATAGCAAAATTCATCTACCTCCTCTAACTCGGTATTACCTATTTTAATTTTGGTTTATAACTAGGCTGTAACTCACTTGTCATTATCTTTGTCTTTACCGAGTTAATTCTCATACTATAGTTACTCCGTAGTATCTCATCTAAAATATTTAAAAACTCTCCTAACTCTTTTCTAGACTCTGCTATAATGGCTATATCATCTGCAAACGTAACATGTCTATTTTCTGTCCCTGTACACTAATACCTATCTCTTTTCTCTCTCTAGCTAAGTTTAAAGCTTCCTCAATATAAACATTAAAAATCAAGGGAGACAGTATACAACCCTGTCTAACACCATTTCTAATCTTAGCTTCCTTTTCTATTTCATCAAATCTAATTACTACACTTTGGTTTTTATATAGACTGTAAATAATTTTTCTATCCCTATGAGAGATTCCTATTTTTTGCAAAACCCTGAACATAACAATCCAATTAACTCTATCAAATGCTTTTTCTAAATCTACAAATGCGAAATGAGTCTTTTTATTTTTTTGTAACCTTTTTTCGATAATTACCCTAATCATTAGTGTCGGTTCTCTAGACCCTCTGTCTTTACGAAAACCATATTGGTCTTCACCTAAATAATTCTCAGTCAAAGCTTCTACTCTATTTTTAATTATTATTGTTAGTATTTTGGAAGTGGGAGAAGTTAAACTAACCGTTCAAAAATCCTCACACCTATCAGCTCCTGACTTTTTTTGGGATTGAGATAATATTTTTTTTGAAATCTATTGGGACCTCATCTGTGTCATATATTACTTTTACTAGTTCATATAATCTGTCTAAAGTTTTCTGACTTGCATATTTTATTAATTCTGCGGGTATATCGTCTATCCCTGGCGCTTTATTTAGTTTAAGATCCCTAAGAGCTCGATCAAATTCCTCTCTTAATATTGAGAACCCTATTTTTACATCCTCTTGTTGGTCGTTCTTTAACTCATCTATATCGTCTCCCTTGTATAAATCTTCCAAATATCCTTTCCATCTATCTGCTACCTCAACTTTATTTATTAGAAGCTCATTATTGTCGTCTTTAATACCATTATATTTTTTCCTATCTTCCCCAATAAGCTTTTTAACTGCCCTGTAAGCCCTGTCTGTCTTACCTACTCTCAAATCATCTTGTATTCCCTTACAATTCTCCTCCGTCCATTTATTTCTAGCTTTTCTACACTCGTGTACTATCTTATTTCTAACTCTATTATATTTTTGTCTACTTTCACTATCCAATTCTCTGAAAGGTTTAAGTTTTCTTCTATTCTCTATTAAATGTAATATCTTTTTTGTTACCCAGGGTTTTCTCACTTCTATTTTTTTCTTACCTATAGTATGTGTTGCTGTATCATGTACAGCTCTTTTTATTTCTTTCCATCTATTTTCAACATTCCCTCCTAGAGCTATCTCTTTGATCTTATTATCTAATACTTGATTATATTCCTCTTTTACCTCACTATCATTAGGTTTACCTAGATCCCATCCCTCTCTTTTAACCTTTCTCAATTTTTTGAATTTTAGCTTACCCTTCATTTTAATCAAGTTATGATTGCTATCTATGTCAGACCATGGATAACTACGACAGTTTTTAACTTGGTTTCTAAATCTTTGTTTAATTAAAATATAATCTATTTATAAATATAAATATAAATGTTGTATTATTTGCTGGAGGCGTTGATACAAAGAAAGCCTGTTTTCTTGTATATGGACCACACTAAGGTCTGGCACTGTTGTTATGGGCTTTCCAATGAGAAAATGTGAGAAAGTGAGTGGTGAGAAATCAGAGGGTCTGAAGATAGTGGGTATAAGGGTCTGGAGTTTAGAATTCCTTCAATCTGTATTATTAAGCTATTAAATTCTTCATAAGTAAAAGCTGAATGATGAATTGAAATTTTGCAGATTTCAGCCCTGCTTCCCAAATACCACCCATATGAGGTGAATACGGAGGTAAGAAAGTCCAATTGAAATTTTGTGCAGCTAATTGAGATTCTATAGTGTTCTTGTTCTCAATTAAAAAGTTTGCCAGGTCCTTAAGTTGAGAATGTACACCAACGTATGTGCGACCATTATCAGAATGAATTTTTGTTGGCATACCTCTGCAAGAGGCAAATCTTCGTAAACATAAAATAAATCCTTCTGTAGTCAAGTCAGTGACTGGCTCCAGATGGATTGCTTTGGTACTAAAACATATGAATAAACAAACATAACACTTGCTTAATTTTGCTCCGCAACCTTTCTTACCCTTCTTAATCTTCTTTGGGAATTAAACCACTCATAGTTTCTAAAATAATTTTTATTTACGTTTCGATCCATGAGCTAGGATCGTTGTCAAAATAATAAAAACTTCGTGGATCGAAACGTAAATAAAGATGATTTTAAAAACTATGAGTGGTTCAATTCCCAAAAAAGATTAAGAAAAATGCTAAACAAACCACAACAAACATACAGGGAGTACTTTCTTATCTTTTATAGAAAAAGGCCCACAATAATCTGTTATTTGAAACGGGGACCGTGGGGTTACTCTATCAAAAGGTAAGTGACTTAACAAGTTTTTAATATCTTTGGGATACATTTTAAAGCATGTTATGCAGTTGTGAACAACCCTTTTGGCCAAATTTTGACACCCTATTGGCCAAGTAATTGTTGTGGTCCAGCGTGCAACAATATTTCGTGCTCATGGTGAAATAATAGTGTCGCAAATGAATGTGTGGCTGAAATTACGATTGAATACTTCTTGTCATGTTCGATGGTAGAATTACCCAATCTTCCACTAACGCGTACTATACCGTTGTTATCACAGAACGAATTAAGTGTTGGAAATCGACCCTTATTAGTGCCAGATCGGCCAGATGAAAGTTCTCGAATTTCGCGAGAGAATGATTCCCTTTGAGAGACAGATACTAGACGTATGAGAGAATTATGAAGCTCCTAGGTCGTTATCAGACCGAAGTCTCGATTTTCCCTGGATCCTCTTGAATTTTTGATGGAACGTAAACAATATGCCATAACACGTTTAAGTTTGTGAAGTCGTGAAAAGTTCTCAAATGGAAACAACGTTGGAAGTGGTTCAAAATGGGGCTGTAAAGGAAGAATAGTTTGTAAAGGTATATACTGAGTTGGGGGCAATATTTTAAATTCTGAATCGAATAAAAAACTTAGACCATGAAACCACAGTGGTGTTAAGTATTTTTTTTGAAGTAACACCTCAGGTAAGGAGATTTGCGGGGTTGTCTAAAGTTGGAACATAATTCTAATTTGAAGTATCACATATATTTTGAATTTGGAAAACACGATTTGAAACAAAGGTGTCAAGCATATGAGGTGATGCTCTTATCCAAGATAAAGCAATATTGGGATCTGTCCAATAGGCGATGTATTAATGTTGACATCTATTGAATTTTTTACTTTGTGAACCAATTGAGCCATCAATAAGTCGATACACAACTCGAGTTTTGGAATGGTGAGAGATTTCAAAGGGCTTACCTTTGTTTTAGCACATAGAAGTTCAACTGAGATGCAGCCTTGAGTATCAACTGACCGTATGTAAATGCAAGCACCATACGCATTTTGACTGCTGTCTGAAAAGGAATGCAATTCTATTATTTTTACAGAGTTGCATATAACTTTATGAGGGATTCTGAGTGATTTTAATCATATCAACAGTATTCCCATGGAATTTGTTAACAGTATTTCTTACTTAGGTGTTGTATTTGATCGGGAATCGTCTTTTTCTGATCATATAGACCATATACTGTTTAAATCATTCAGAATGTTAGGTTTCATCAAAAGAAACAGCATATATCTATTTGACATATGTTTTTTAAAGTTGCTGTATAACACATTAATATTAAGTATTCCAGAATATAATTCTCTTATCTGGTCGCCTTATTACAAATGTCACATAGGTAGATTAGAGATGTACAAGATAAATTTATTTTATATCTACTGTGGAAACTTAAGTTTCCTTATGACAACCTTGACCATATAATCAGAAGAAAGTTAGTAGGAATGCTAAGCTTAGAACAGAGACGTATAATATTGCTTTCTTTATGTATAAGCTTTGGAATAACATGGTTGATAGTGTAGACTTATTAAGCATTATTGGTCTAAGGATAACTCGTAAGAATACAAGGTATAGTGCTGTATTTAGTAAAAGTAGGCATAGAACTAATTATGGTTAAACTGAATGTGTATCAACGCTATGTAGGACTTACAATAGATTTTTTGTAGAAGTCAACATCTTCAGGTGTAACTACATTGAATTTAGAAACAAAATTCTAGAATTACCTTAATTTAAGGCTATAAGTGTGCATATTTTCATTTGTTTTATTTTTTATTATAGTGTGTATCAATTGGAATTATCTGTATATACACACGGATGTAAATAAATAATACAGCCACATTCAAAATCATTTAGTTGCCAATAATTTGCACATTTGTGAACTCTTGGCATTCTTAAATTTTCACAAAGCAATAGAGGATAAACTAATAGAAAACTTGACAGTTATTGCACACTAATAGCTTGTTTGCAATTAATTGATACTAAGTGACAACAAAGATATGAAACAAAAACAAGAGAAAGAATATTAAGATTTTATTTAACTTTTAATCATTATTTTATTTCATCAAAATAGCCATGTTCTGATATTGAAATCTTTGCGTTTTTTATGAAAGTATAATAGACAAATTGGTTTGGTGGATCATAAAGAAGAAATCAATAGATAAAAAAAGTAAATAATAATATATTAAGTTGAATAGCAAAATTTGAAAAGCATAAGGTATACTTGTAACTGATATTATGTGAACAAGTTTCTAGATGATACTAATTGACTATGTGGTATGCTCTATAACGAGTGGACGTGTCTCGTTCTTTGATGAAGGAAATGATTTGGGACAGCTACAAATACAGAGGCTGGAGCCTACAAATGAAAGTGTTGGGGCAGTAGACAGCCGTGTTGAAGACCATGCTGATAACATGTTTTATGAGGCTTCTGAGAGTATTTGTGAGACTGCAATAAAGAGCACTTGGGATTATACTGTAATGCACGCAAACTTTAAGTCTTGTTGTACAAACACTTTTATTTACATAAATGTCATTTCTAAAAACAATACCAAGAGAGCAATAGCTTACTTTTTTATATACTGAGACTACTATTAGTTCTGATATACCACAATCTCTTCCCTCATAAATGGAACCTATCTGGCGACTTAACGTTCTGCCATGGTCTAATATATCCATAAACAGTTTCCTGTTTGTTCTAGCATGTAGTCGTAGCCCCCTCTTAATTGGGTCACATCATCTACTGACCCACTAACCACTGGTAAACATGCTGCATATTTTTGGTTACTGCTGCCGACACTGCTGGATTACTCGTTGCCTTTGCTGCAATATGCCATAACCGTAAAGAATCCCTTTCACCTATGTTTTTGGGTAATTTAACATCACTCAAATTTTCCACTGCAGAATTAGATGACTCCCTAAGTAAAGTCCTCCATATTTCCCAACGGGGTTCTCATATGACATTTCAGAGGGTTATGTTAAAATTTAAAACTAGTTCTTTGTTGTATATATGCTGCGCTTCTTAGTGTTCCGTATGCGCCCTTACTATAAGGTAATCGAAACGTTTAGGAAAACTTTAGAGAAATAAAATAGTTTTATGTATTATACAAGGGAAAAAGTACTAGATTTTAGCTCGAGGCGTGTTTGTCTCTCGACACGAAGCGCAGGGAGACAAAACACCGAGTTAAAATCTTATATTTTTACCCATGTCTAATACATAATTTTTTTCTGTGACAGGCAAAGCGATGATTTAATATTGAAAAAAATATTACAATATATTAAAGTCAAAAAAATCAATCGATGTAAAATTTGAAGTTTCAAACAAGTAGGTTGTAGTACTTATAGGGACAGTTAGACTTGCATTGATAAAGAGACCTTTAACGTAATCAAATATCTGTCAATTTAATTCTGCGAGTGGTTTTAAAAATTGCTTACTTAAGTTGTTTATATCGGTTGTTTTGAACGCAACAAAGTTATAGTACGATGTTATGTTATACCCGAATGTTACAAGTGTGGACCTGGCTTTAAATTAAATATCTTCATGTTCTTACTTATTTACACATACCCGAGAAAAAGTACTCATTTTGTCCCCGGGGAAAAATAAATTCATAAAAAGTGACATTTTGTTACCTGTCAAGAAACATTAAATGCCAAATTTTTTTTCCCGTCACAGAAAAAAGTAATTGATTTTGAATTTTTTGGAACAAAACTTGACATTGCCATTTTTATCATCATTATCATGTACTTCTTCATTCTATTTCCTAGACTTTATCTAAGATGCGAGATGCTCAGCTCCTGCACACAACATGCCGCCTCTCATAAAAGAACAAAAGTTTTTAAACTCTTTAAAACATTATATTTTTTAACATTAAGTTCAGACGCTACAAATCAGCTTGCGGTACTCCTGTCAATAGGTAAAACACAAATACGAGTCACTGCCTTTTTAACCACTCCTGTACGTGTTTTTAACGTTAACATCGTACACCTATTGTCCACACCCCCTATGCAGCTTCATAATTCTGGCTAGATGTCGCTTAAGAGGAGGTACGTTTTCCTCCTTAATTACCATTATCTCACCTACACGTACAACATTAGC